>JALRMC010000017.1:0-600000 GCA_026120085.1 Cadophora luteo-olivacea
CCCCCCCCCCCCCCCCCCCCCCCCCCCCCCCCCCCCCCCCCCCCCCCCCCCCCCCCCCCCCCCCCCCCAGCCATAACCTGAGAAGCAAATGCTGACTGCCGACTTCAACAGCCATCAAACTTGCGGTCTACTACATGCGCAAAAACACTTCCTCGCAAAAGGGCCAGATCATATGCACCGCTTCTAATGCAGGACTCTATCCATTTGCTATTGCACCAATGTACGGCATCACGAAACATGGTGTAGTAGGAGCTGTGCGGTCATTCGCCAAACCATTGGCAGCAGACGGAATCAGGATTAATGCAGTGTGCCCAAATTGCATTGGTGAGCTTCTTCCAAAATCTATCTTTTTCCCTATCAAGACATGCAATTTGAGGTCTGACCAAATTGAATAGCAACCGGTCTAGCAGATGACAAGCTCTTCGCGTCGATGACGCTCACGCCCATGTCAACACTTGTCAGTGCTGTTCAAGACTTCACCACGGACACCACGATGACGGGAGTTACGGCTGAGATCAGTGGTGAGAAATACACGATCAGAGAGCCTCCTGAGCTTCTGGACGATATCACGAGGAAGAATTTTGATGCATTTTGGGCCTTGGGATATGCATAGGTTGACTGCGTTAGCATTAAACAATTGCATAATTACACAACTTCCTCTTGATACCAACAAGTAAATTCTTCTACAGTCAGACGTCGAATGCCTCACCCGAAAGCAGACTTCACTCGAATCAGGCATCCCAGACCCCTGTGCCAATAATTAGATATACTAACCTGCCACGTGAAGTCTTGACTTATGAGATGGCAGGTGCCGGACCTGAATCAATTCGGAAATCCTCCCATCCTCAAAGCGGCTTATCCTCTCCCATCCCTGAAGGGGGATTTCCTTCCACGTTTCTCTCCTCTTGCAGCTTTCATGATACGTGTGCCGAAGGTGTGCCAAACTCTCCTTGAAACCATCAAAGCCACAAGTCTTACAAGTCCCAAAATCTACGCGATTGCCGCGATCTTGGTTCTTCCTCCCCGAAGTCACATCCACTTCAGCTGTAAGATTAAACTTCTCACCTGCCATCTTACTCCCCATCTTTGTGCTTCGAGGCAACCCAAGCGACCCGACTCCGCAGAACCCCCTACCAGGTCTCCCTGGGTTCCCTGTCCCGAGCCCCAGACTATCAAAAGTATTTCCCCACAATTCGGGTAACCCCCTTCGAATGGCAGCCACCAAAGTGTGCCTGTGTGCCAAGTCCACTTAGATTTCCTCCCCGACCAACTCGAAAGTGGAGACGAACACGACCCCATGGGTCATTTTAGTACTCTTGGGCGTCCTGAAATGGCGTCCGTCCAGACCTCTCACTCAAATTCCTCCTCTCTTCGTCAACGTCCTCCCACATTGCACGGCGTCGCGTCTCAGCCCTTTCTGCCTACCCGTGACTCGGATTCATATCTCACTAGGACGGTCTGTCGGAATCTAGAGATTGGTCTGGTGAAGTGAAAGGTCTATATCTATCTACCTTCCCCGTACCCCGGATTCTCGTCTTCGTTGCACATCCACAACTCCATCCATCCCTCTTCTCAGATTCCGGAACTCAGACAAATACATATACGACAGCCCATCAGTCACTCTCTCATCACACATCACGATGGGTCTCGGTGTTCTTGAAGACCATGAGCTGGAGCATGTTCCCGGCACAGCTCCTCTGAATGAACTCGGCGGCGAGAACTTCAGTACAAGCGGTGTCGATTCCACTATCCTCAAGCACGACCCTACTGGACAGATAGTGCTTGTTCCTCAGCCTTCAGATTCCCCAAATGATCCATACAATTGGCCAAGATGGAAGAAGGAGAGATTCACAATCGCGTTCGCATTTAGTTGCGGTGCTGTTGGTGGTAAGTCTTCCCTCGGTAGCTGGCTGTCTGGACAGCAACGAACATTTGAGGAAAGATAGATGCTAAATGTCGATACCACAGCCGTCGGACCACTCCTCAGCCCAGCATTCGTAGAGCTCGCCGCAGAGTTCGACATTGGCCTCTCCAACTTCGTTCAAGGTGTTCAAGGTGGCGTCATTGTCGCTATCGCGTTCGGAAGTTTGATCTGCAATGCTCTCGCTGTCAAGTATGGCAAGAGACCGATCTATCTCATTACCACTGTTGGTTTGATGGTTACGTGTTTCTGGGCTGCTGCTGCGAAGAGCTTTGCTTCGTTGGTTGCTGCGAGAGTCATTCAGGGATTCTGTATGGGTCCTCTGGAAGCACTTGTTCCTGCTTCTATTGCTGATGTTTGGTAAGTTGATTCTGTTGGTCTGAGAGAGCCCTGGCTGATCTGAGCAGGTTCGTTCATGAACGTGGATATCGATCTGCTATTTTCAACCTCGGTGTTCTGGGTGGCATCAACTTGGCAGCACCAATCAGTAAGCCTCCAAAGATTTCCACCTGAATGTCATGAGTCTAACCCGATGTTTAGCTGGCGCTCTCATCGAAGCAAGCAGCTACAGAGTAGCTTTCTATGCCATGGGAGGTGCATTTGGGCTCGCTCTCATCATGATATTTTTCTGGATGCCCGAGACAGCATTCGTTCGTCACGGAGCAGTTAACCTTGATACCGGTGCCAACAACGTAAGAGCCACTGCGTAAGATACCTCAGAGATGTGACTGACCATCAAATAGGTCATGACTGAACTAACTCTCACCCACAAAATGGACGCCGCACACGTAGAAAACAACGAGAAGACTGCCGAAGCCAACACTCACACACCGACCAGCAGCCCTGCCAGTCCAGCGAGCCCCGCCTCAGACAAGAAATATACCTTCGCGCAGGAAATGATGCCATGGAATGGCTACGTCAACCACGTCTCTCTCATCAACACGACCTGCCGTCCATTCGTCATGCTCGCCTCGCCAGCTGTCCTCTGGGCCACTCTCCTCTTCACAACCTGTATCTCCTGGCTCGTCGGTATCTCCGTCACACTCTCGCAGATCTTCTCGGCACCTCCATACAACTTCTCCGTCACCGCTGTCGGATTGACGAATTTGTCTTCGTTCATTGCGTCTGTGCTGGCTACGTTCCTGGCTGGACCGTTGATCGATGGTATCGTACGGAGAATGTCCCTCAGAAATGGCGGCACATTCGGTAAACATTGCTCCCCCTTTTCAGATTTTGTGCACTTGCTTACTATGAATTCCACAGAACCCGAATTCCGTCTCCCTATTATGGTATCCTACCTCCTCTTCACCGCCACCGGCTTCTTCGCCTGGGGCCAATCAGCCGTCGATCTCTCTCCATGGCCAGTCCCTGTCGTGGTCGGTCTCGGCCTGATCAACTTCGGCATCCAGCTCGGTACCACCGGCGTCGTATCGTACGTCGTCGACTGCCATCGTGACAAGTCCGGCGAGGCATTCGCAGCCATGAACTTCGTCAAGAACCTGTTTGCGTTTGGACTGGTTAATTATATTAATGATTGGTTGGCTACGCAGGGAACGAGGAATGTCTTCTTTGTTATTGGGGGACTGACTATTGCGGCGAGCTTGACGACTATCCCCATGTATATTTGGGGGAAGAGGGCGAGGAGTTGGGTTTATAGGAAGGGGATTGCGGGGAAGGCGTAGATTGATACTGATGGAAGTTGAGTGGGCCTCTTGTTTGTGGGGTCTAAGCTGGGGATAAGATGATGAAGGAGAGACGAAGTGAGGATGTTTGTGGAATCAACGTTGGTTGATAGAGACTGTAATCTCTTCTCATACCCGGTGGATAGTCTGAAGACTGGATTTAGATAATAGATGTCATTCCTTACGCAACTGTGCACCATGCCGAGCGTCCTTCATCTCACGGTATTGGATGCTCAGAGGTGACGATTTCATTCCATATCTTTCCTTCTTTCAAAACAACAACGATTGCATTTTTCAGCTCTAGTTATGTCTGAGTCGAGCAGAATAATAGTCTCAGGAGTCTTAGGAGTCAGCCCAGCCAAGCTCTACCTCCTCCTCTTCGGGAGGTTGAAGGCAAGGAGGATACACAGCAATACAACAACCACAACGCCCATGATAATGCCCAAAATAGCACAAGTGTCCAGCTTGCCTTTACTTCCATACTGTCTTCTATGACGCCTAAATCCGCTGCTGTTGTCCCTGGCTTTAAAGTGTTCTGAGCGTTTCTCGGCTGCCTGGGAGAGTGTGCTGACTGGTGGGGATTTTGCTGCTAAGAGTGGTAGGCATATGGCGCTGATGATAAGGATGGAGAGGATGAGGAGGGTTAGGAGTTTCATTTCTGTGTTGTACAGGTAGGACTTGGTTGATACTCTGTTTTCTTTTCCCGTTACTGTGGATGCGAGGTTGAACAGAACTGGATGAGAAGGAGTGGGGGATGGCGAATGACTTCGGACCCTCAGAATTTATACAAGGTCGTAGATAAAGAGGGTCATTTATTACATGTTAGTTGGCCGGTTCACCTGAGTCGTACGCACCATTTGCTCCTGTGATTCAGCAAGGAGTAGGACAACGCAGGGATATGACACTTTTATGGCGAATAATGAACACTCTTGGTTCTCTCGGCGAATGTCATTCCACGAATATATAAATGTTACAAAGATGACTGTAAAGCAATAACAAGCTTTTAGCCAGCACTGTGAGCACAACAGCAAGTAGACTGGTACGTTTAGGCCTTCTGGTACTCGGGCTTCACCAGCTCGAATACGAACCGTTGGGAGTCTATGTTCATTAATTCGAAGGCATGTCAAAAGCACTGTATCGCAGGTGCTGGCTTCTGCTGCTTTTTCTCGGAGATACTTAAGCTGCGTGTAACTTAATCGACGTAAAGATACATCGTCGGTACAAATCAGTACGAGTCCAAATAGAAAGGATGTTGAGACACCGTGACATAGTATTTCGATAGCATATGTACAACTAACTATGACTTGGAGCAGAAATTTAACGAAGAACCATGCATACCACTAAGGAATCTCCTATAGTTTCTTCTCACGGCTGTGACCACTCACTTTAAAGGAGCCAGATTGGAGGTGCTGAAAAACTTGCTCGGGATCGTAGGCCTCGGCTACTTGGGATAGGAACTTCAGATTCTGCTCGCCATAGCTTCCAATCACGTCCTGCCACTCGCCAGCATAATTGGAGAAAAGGAAAGGATGATAAAGACCTCGCCTTTCAGCCTCGTCCTTCACCCTTCCAATGATGCGTTGTTGTGTGGCGATAAGTTCAGCGTTGTGTTTCTCTAGTGAGGTACTGAATATCAACAAAAAGGAGATGAGCGGACCCTCGGCGTTGTCTAGACCGTACACATTATCTGCTGGACTGAGAGTACGGGGAAGTGCATGGAACTCCATAGTACCTCTGATACGAGGCGCAATTGGGGAAGCCTCCTCACTGTAAATGTCAAAGGCAAAGTTCAGCAGCTCAAGGTCTAGCTTTAATGTGAGCGTGGCAACATTTGCACGATCTCCATCGCCATGTTGAAGGTCGGCTATATCCCCGGCCAACGTAAGGTAATCAGTCATTCCGAGCGAAGATTCGACCGCCGGAACCTGGCGAAGACCATCAAACATAGGCAGATCTGCAACAGGCTCTGTATAGACCAAGTACTGAATGATCTGAAGGGGTCCCTCATCGTTGGTGAAGATAATGATAGTGTGTCCTTTGGGGTCCAGTTCCGGCTTCAGCTGCTGTACGAACCCGCCATAAGCCTCGATAGCCTGTCTCGCATGCTGAATCTCGATCAACGTACGACCGCCCCACATTCCGCTATATGGGTAAGTTTCCAGCTCGAAAGCTGTGATGATGCCCAAGTTCGAGCCTCCACCTCGCAGGGCCTGAAAGAGGTTCGGTTCACTTCCACGACTAGCTGTTACAATTCTGCCGTCACCGAGAACAACTTCGAATGAGCGAACGTTGTTGATGCCCCAACCAAGCCGGGCAGCATAAAAAGAGAGACCACCTAGACGTGTGCCTGTTAGTACTGAGTATCAAAGGCTTGATTATTCTGTCACGTACCTCCAATCAGAAAGCCACCAACCCCAACATCGGCAGATCTTCCTCCAACCGCAATCAATCCTTCTTTCTGCAAGTCCGTGTAGACAGATCTCCAGGTACAGCCAGATCCGACAAGGACTGTGCCCTTCTTTCTATCGATAGACATGCTGTTAAGCTTAATCAAATCCAGTTGTACTCCACCGTCAAGACATGATTGCCCGGCGAAATGGCCATGTCCCCCGCTCTTCAAACCGAATGGACATCTGGCTTTCGCACAAAGAGCAACAGCTGTAGCAAGGTCTTCTGTGCTATGTGGCTGGAAGAAGCACCGAGGCTTTAAACTCTTCTGGTTGCCAGACCAGTAACTGTCTTGCAGAGATTTGTACGCAGAATCCTTCTCCTCGAAAACTTGTTGGGGAAATTGCTGACGGAGCTCGGAAGTCTGTATGCATTTTAGCAAATTGAAACGGCAAACTTCAGCATTCGAGGTAGCTAACGTACTATGTGTTCCGTTGGGGACCAACTTGGGACTGTTGATGCTGTTGCCATTTTCACGCGTATGATCTTGTTGAAGGGCAATTGAGAAAAACCTTTTAAGACTTCGAAGGGTATGATGGGACTGATATCGAGAGTTATCCAAAGGTTGAGAGGCTCGAATGCCTTTTGTGTTTACCGTACACCGAAGCAGATCTGTGAGCTTTGGCGTCAATGCCAAGGAGGAATGAATCCGAACCGAGAAGTGTCCAAAAACGCGTTTTGGTGCTGCATTTGGTGCAATCTTATCGGTGCCGAAACAAACCATTTCCGGGGAGCTGCGCTGACTGGGTAGTGGCGGGTGGACCTTCGAGATGCTACGGAGATTCCGACTCTGGTATAGAGTGTCACGTGCGAGGCAGGAGACATCGGGGTTTCCGGATTTTCGGAAGAGCAATGTCGAACGATAAGGGAGGAGCCCCGGCCTAGCTCGCTTTACTCCTGAAATCTGAGGCGTGTTACTCGGAGAACAGCTTGTCGGATAGCAGACCTGTTCATGTGGCCGAAGTGGAGGGGCCCTGAAATCTATCATGGCCAAGAGCAGGCCGCCGAGGGTTGGCTGGCGTTCTGGCTTTACGAATCTCGAATAGGATTTGCAAAGGGGGATTCGGTAGGTTAGAAAATACTCTGATCTGGGTTCAATATATAGAAGGCACTCACCATCTGCCTCAGAAGTCAGAAAGTCACCCACAGCCTCAGGGGTGCTAGTTCACACGCATATCATGGCCACCAACTACGAACTTGCACCAGTCAATCACGGAAGTGCAGACCTCCTCACTCTCAGCTCGATCAACCATGTCGACGTACTTGGCGTGCCACTGTCTAACAACCCTTCATTGGCACCATATTCATTCAAGTCCGCCATATCACGGGTTGCATTGCCAGCCGACAAACTGAAACGTGCAACTGTCAGCTACCGACCCTATGATGGCTATACCTGCAATTGGGATCAAGCTGGATTCCTTTTCGTCCGCCCAAAGTCGGAGCTTCCTGAGCCGTCGGCAGAGAATCCAGGTGGATCTGGCACTGCACCTTCGTTCATCAAGATTGGAGTGGAGTTATGGGAAAACAAGCTATATCATATGATATGCTCCAGTCACAACGATATGACTGATTGGAGCTTGCATGCCATCCCTGAAGCGTACGAAGATGAAAAGGATATCACTATGGAAATATCGAGATTTGGCGATCGTCTCGCGGTTCAGGCCGTCTACGGACGAGAAGAGCAGGCCGAGAAAAGAATAATTCGGATTGTCCCCTGGTGTTTCGTGGATATTGCCCAGGATGATCCTGATATCTGGATCGCGGTCTATGTCTCGCGACCAGATGCAGACAGAACCACAAGCAAGCCACTTGTTGTACAGTTCCATGACTTTGAAATCGAGGATACGGATGGGGTGACTCGGATTGATAGGTGATTCTGGTTGTTTTTAGTTTACGGTATCTTGAATGAGCACATATAGCTGTGACTCAATTTGATAGTATTGTCAAACACGATTTTGAATGTTGAAAATATATACGATGGGACCACTGCTGTAGTCTTTCACGAACATACAACGAGCGACAGTGTTGTACGGGAGATCGATCCTTGTTCTTCGTGAACATGATGTAACTGCGTCTTGAATTCCAAATAGGGATAACTGTGTTTTTCAAAGGTCGAACAGACTTGGTTACCAGACTACAGCAGAGGAAGTTGGAAATCGATTCTTCGTAAGAAGCCACACGGACATTATATTACCGATCTGCGCTGCCGGAACTGAAGGGCGCTTATCCTTGGTGGGGCGATTACCGTCCTCGCTCCATAACTTCAACGTCACATTCCTAAGCATCTCTGATATCAAGAACAGTCTCAGGGCGCAGAGCATCCCAATTATCACTACCATCACAATCCGCAAGACATGCGTCCTACTAAGTACTTGAGCACCTGCGATCACTGCAGGGTTTGGAAAGTGCGGTGTTCGAGTCAGTGCTTCGGCCATTGCCCACTTTTGCGCTAATCACGCTGCAGAAGCGAACGAGAAGGACGATGCATGTGTGACATGTATGGTTAGTAATGAGTTTCAACTATTGGGGTATCCGGGAAGTCTGCGATTCTCATGTGATTATTAGAAACGCGGTCTACAATGCAACTTCTCGCCGACGAAAGTACGGAAGTCTCATGCCGGTAGGGTATTGAAGAAAGCAAAAGCGACAGGTTCGTGCAGGCCCAGCAATTGAAAAGCTGATCTTAACCAAGCATAGCGCCAGAAGACGTGGCCATTGAAGAGGACGGAGCTGGTTCATCTCCATCATTTTCGATGGATGCGGGAAACTTGGCTAACACTACACGCTTTGAATCTCCAGCACAAGATTTCATGCCACGGAGACACTTTTCCAAGGAGCCACGTTTGTATGTCGACAGTCTACTGTTTGATCCAGGATTTGTAGGATCGCCTCAGGGCGAGAAGTCAAGATACGCCGTAGGAGATCTCAGCGTGTCGAGACCACTCACAGAAGATCACGGTAAGTCCAGCTTGTCTCTGAACCCTTCTTCCAGGCATTGATTCAGACCAGTTCCAAGCTCCAGCCTAGCCTTCTTCTCTGATGCTGCTGTGTCGAATTTATCCGAAAAGCTAGGTCATGACAGGCTCAAAGATCTTGTGGATGGCCTGGAGGTAACAATGAAAGCTCGCTGGGTAGCTGCAATGCAGCATAAGGAACCGCTCGTGGGCCGGGCACCTCTTCCCGAACGCGAAACCCAATTCATTCAATGTAAAGATTTTCTCATTGAGCTCTGCAATGCACCGCTAAACTCTGCATAGCATACTTCGAACATGTTCACCCCGTCTTCCCTTTCCTCAATCAAGCAGTATTTGAAAGGAGGGTCTCATCTCCAGAAAGAGAAGTCTCGGAATCTACTCGGAAAGCGTGGTCAGCCCTTTACAACACTATACTAAGTCTCGGATGTATGTACCATGATGGGGGTTCTTTTCAGCCCGCACATGGGCTGGCTTGGCACTACTTTAAGGCCTCTTTCGACCACTTCAAAGATGTGCTGACTTGCCCCGCTTCGCTGCTTAAAGCACAGGTATGTTTTAGCCTAATCAGAACGGAACACCAATCTAACATCGCTAGGCAATGACCGCAATGGTACGTTTACCTCTTTGTGATGATTGACTTCGTGTGAGCTGAAAGGTTCCCCACTCCAGGCTGTGTTTGCACTCAATTACTCTAGCCTGCAGATTGAAACCCTATGCATATCCGAAGCCGCTAGGACTGTCATGACATTGAGCTTGCATAAGAAAAATCTAGATGTCGAGTCAAATGAGGATAGCAGGAGAATATTCTGGATTGTGTATTGCATGGAAAAGGAATATGCTTTCAATTCCAGCCATGCCTCTGTATGTTGGCTTCTTTCCCAAGAGGTTCTTGGCTAACGTATAGTGTATAGTTAATCGCGGACCTTGACATTAGTTGCCCTCTTCCTTCGATATTAGTCCCAGCTAACGAAGGATTTGACTGGGTCCAGTGTTGGGCACGGTACTCTCGAATTATGTCTAGAGCATATGATACCTTATTCTCTACGACAGCTACCTTGAACTCTGCAGATGAGCATTTCTCATATATGGAACGTATCATGGAGGACCTGGAGGCTTGGAAGAATTCAATCCCCGAAGACCTTCGCCCGGGCTCGCCACTTCGACAACATCGGATGCGACGACCGCACATGCAAGACTTAGCTCTCCGGATCCATTTCTCATACTACAATCTGCAGATTTGTATGTCTAGATTGACTCTGCATATCTGTGTAGATCAGAATTCGCATCGAGGATCCGAGAGCAAGAAGTGCCTACTCCTGGCAGCACGCTATGTCATTGAATCGACTCCGTATATCCCCATGGAACCATATACGCCTGTGCTGTATGTTGCCCATTTTCGAATACGAAAGTATCCCAACTAATCGAACTCTCTTAGGATACTTGGAACTATGCCAATGGTCGCGATGTTTATAATATTCGATTTCATCGTCAAAAATCCGCTGCATCCCGAAACAAGAACAAACCTGTCTTTCCTTGATATCGTCGCAGCACATTTCGCCAGGCTTGATTTAGCTTCAGAAGGAACTCTGCACGACACTAAAGTAGCCGAATTCACCTCTATCGCCCGACTTTACGTGGAGAGGTTAACAAAAGACCAGGCGAAAAGTACCAGCAGAACTATTTCAAATACTGCTTGTCACGTAAGCTCGGGGCAAACTAGCGCGAGCAATGTCAACCTCGGACAAGCCACCTCATTCCCAATGCAGCAGTCTTCAACTGATGTATCGGGAACAGGAAACACAGACATGGTTAGTGGCTACTTCTTATTTTCATTTCTTCCAGTCTCCCGGTTCCTATCATCTTTCTTCATCTGTAGTATGTCACTATTGTACCGTCAATTGACCTGTCTCATTCAGGTCTACGATTGGGAAGGTGTGGATTTTTCGGCCGCGGCAGAGTTCAACGTTCTTGATTTCCCCGACGTCGGCTCCTCTCTGTACATGTCTCTACCGCAGTCTGGGTACGATATAGCTAGTCTGTTCAATTACCCATTTGTTTGAATCAATTATCTTATCACCGCGCACATCACTTCCAACGAGAAGGTGACATGACTCTTGCCTTACCCCAGTGCGTTGTCACCTCGGGGTTGCGTGCCCTTTAGCTGAAAAGTTCCTCAGTCGGCCAAGAGACACAGAGAGATGCTCTCGTCTTCAAGGGTTTAGGACTGATCGGTTGACCCGGGTCTCAGCTCTTGTGTCTGACAGGGGCACTGAACTTGAGTGTGATGCCGCCACAGTCACGCTAAAGACTGAAAAGCCACTAAGACAAGAATTCTGCTGGTGATCTACGATCTTTCAAGAAATGGCATAAGTATCACCTCGTTGCGCATGTATGTTCCTCGATGGCGATATTTATGAGTTAAATTCATACAGACACATTCAGCTCCATTATGATACCATGCAAGTCCATCCCAGCCACGAGCAAATGTGCAGCCACTCCTGGTGGTGTTGCCCAAACCATCGCTTCGCGCTCAGAAAATAGAATGCCCTCCTTTCCAGCCTTTCCTCGTGCTTTGTCGCGCTCAAGTCTCTTGATTCGAGCCTGCCCCATACTGAAGTGACGATTAATGCATTTTTACTTCGGACTCCATTCGATTTCCGAGATTCAGTAATTCCCAATCAATCTTTGGGCCTTCAAATTGGTGTCCGATACCATACCAGAGTCCGATTATGATAATGAACAAGCCAACCATAATGGGAGAGGTGTAATTCATGGATTCAACAGTAACCGGCAAACTTGGGGGCATACAGACCATGACGATCACGACGGGAATCCAAAGGGTTGCAAAAATGTTACAGAAGTATCCCAGATATCCAAGCTTGAACGGTCGATCCGGAAGTGCCTTGTTACGACCGACCAGAAGAAGAACAGTCTGTGGCGCCACCAGCGTGATGTTGATGTAGAGAACAGCAGACGTGAGGATAGAGTTGAATGCGGTCGTGCTGGCAAGGTAGAGTAGCCCGTACAAAGCATTGAACACCAGTGCTAGGGAGGTTGCCCGCGCCGGGAACTCCTTTTTCGTGTCAATGTGAGCAAAGTACTCGGCGTATGGCAGTCCTCCGTCTCGTGCGAAAGCCCAGGCAATTCGTCCCGAAGCCGTGAATTGAGGAGGCATTGCAGCTAGGATAAGGAAGTTAGGAGAAGTCAACTAATATTACAAGCAAGTGCAAGTGCAAGAGTAACAAAACTTACAGGCAAAGCAAACGACGAGCAAAGCCCCCAAGAATATTGTCAAAGGACGATTACCAGTTACCTGGTAAATAAGCTCCACCGCAGGGAATGCGGAGTTCATAATCTGCGTGTAGTCGGTAGTCACAAACATGGCAGCAACCATCAAAGGTACACTGGTCAGCATACCGATGAGCATAGTGAGATTCCTGTTCATGGATGTTAGCCACACTTGGGAGTGAGCACGAGGGAGCATGCTCACATGGCAATGGGCAACCTGCGCCCTGGGTTTGGTATCTCTTCAGCAATATGTATGGCTGAGTCTGACCCTCCAAAACAATACATAGCATTTGTTATTCCTAAAACCCACGCCGTTCCCTGGCCCCAACCACTGGTGCCGAGATTGGATTCTACTAGGAGCGAGCCATCGTTGGTATGTTGTCTCATGGCCAGTATGATGACGAAAATGACCAAGAACCCAGTCAAGCTCAGATACATGGAACTAGATGCAATACGTGGAAGCGCCTTTGGGGTCAGATAAATCGGAGCAACTGAGGCCAATTAGTAAAGAGGACGTTCGGCCAAAGCTGTTGACCTACCAGAAATCAAAGCCATCGCCAGGTAACACAAGTAAACGTGCCATGCTTTAGGTGCATAGTTTGGATTCACGAAAGCAGCCAGCCCAGTCGTTCCGGTTGCGACCAGGGATAGACCCGAAGTTGTTGCAATCCACCAAGCGAGAACTGACATCCAGCCGATGACGAAGGCGCTGAATCGCTTGTATCTCTGTGGTGCAAGCATATACATGAAGTGATATTGGCCCTGTACTGACATGAGATTTGCAAAACAGATAGAGTGGGTATTGGGGTGGACCTACACCGGAACTAGGAAATGCAGATGCAAGCTCCGACAATCCCAACGTAATGATCCATTGAATGATCACAGCCACCAGAATTCCAAAGACAACAACTTGCGGCCCGCCATAGCGGAGATTCTGTCCAAAAGTACTCAATGCTCCCACCCAGGAGCTCATAACACTAATGAGTGGTATCAGCTTGCTTTGCTTAAACTGGTTGTCATACCGAAAGTGAAGTGCCATACCAGAACATCAGGGCCAAGGAGGACATGGCCGAGAAGAGGCGAGGCATCGCAGCTGTATGGCCTTGGGCACGCAGGATAGCATCGTCGATAGCGTTGATATCCGTCGTGACGGAGCCGGCACCGAGGCTGACCGCGGGAGCAATCTCTGGCACGCTGGACGATGTAGTTCTGGCCATGCTTTCGAACTTTGTGCTGTTATCAGACTTCATATCTGAAAAGTTGTTGTCTTGGGTCATTGTGAAGAAAGCAGGGGATATTGAAAGTTCAATTATTGCCGATACTTGCTGCAAGTTGAACGGGGAGTCTGCGACGATATAAATAAGCAAACCGCACGCGGAGAGATACCCGGCATGTTCGAAAGTCTGAAGAATTCAGGACTTCACAGCGTGCGCGTGAAAGCCATTGCAGATAGGAGAGATAAGAGCCATACCTTACTAACCCCAAGCCGTACCAAGCACCCGGCACCCCACTATAGCTTGCTTTGGAGGCAGAGTCTGGTAGTAGTGGAACACAGTCTAGTCTCCTCCCTTCTTGATTCAATTGCGGGGTTGATAGGACACTGGTCCAGAATGTCAGCCGCCCGATCCAGAGTGAGGGTCCACCACCATTCCGGCCGTTCCTTTGGGTCTAGCTGAAGAAGGCGGCCATCGGAAAGTCCGACAGCATCATTCTGGGCTGATGTTGTTCAGTTCTTCTTCCACATTCCTATAGGCCTTTCCTGCCGCCGATAGATATGAGAGATGTAATTAGTGATCAAGATTGGAATCTTGGTGCGCCAATAGCGTTTAATCGCTCCCACTTTCGGACGTCGCTTCGGAGCTGGGCCTGAGAGCAAGGCATCCGGCATATTGAGAAATGAATATACTGGAGATGCCGAAGTTTCTCACAAGTTTTGCTTGATTAGAAGTACATAACACATATTTCCAAAGTATTCAATCATGTTGGTTGTTCATCTTGACCAGATTGCTGCCTACATACCCTGGTGCTCCCGTTGTCGCCCAGTACTGCCCGAAGTCAACTTTGTTAATCACCTATCCCGCAAACATGGGTGACGCTTCGCCTTTCGATTTATCTGGTGGAAATACGGACTTACCTTATGTCGTTGAAGAAACAGTCCTCGGGAACCCCCATCAACTAAAGGTCGTCTGTATAGGAGCTGGGGCGTCCGGCTTAGACCTTGCATACAAGTTGAAACAACATCTGCGAGGAATTGATTTCCAGATCTATGAAAAGAATGCAGGGCTTGGTGGTACATGGTTGGAAAACACGTATGTATATACCACGGCAGGCGAAAGAGAACGACTGATTGGAAACCAGGTACCCAGGTTGTGCATGCGACATACCCGCTCACATTTACGAGTACGAATGGGCGCCAAACGCTCACTGGTCTCAGTTGTAAGTAAACTTCATGAGAAGTCCGGAATGTCGGATTAGGGATAACAAAAGTCATAGTTACGCGTCTGGACCCGAGATTCTCCAGTATTTCCGCGACACAGCAAAGAATTTTGATTTGGAGAAGTACGTCAGATATCAGCACGAGGTAGTGAAGGCTGTGTGGGACGAGTATCGCGGTCTTTGGCTTTTGAAAATCCGTGATTGGTCTACTGGTGAAATCGTTGAAGATCAGTGTCACTTTCTAGTCAATGGTGGCGGGTTTTTGAAGTAAGCAGGGGATCACTCTCCGAGACATAAATAAGGAGAAGAGAAAATACCATGCTGACAGTAATTAGTAATTGGAAGTGGCCAACCATCCCAGGCATCGACTCTTTTCAAGGCACCTTGCTACATTCGGCTGCATGGGACCAGACCTCCAACCTGAAAGGCAAAAGAATAGCAGTTATTGGAAATGGCTCGTCAGGAATACAGCTTGTGACCGCTTTACAACCAGGTACGCCCTAGGATGGTATCGAAGTCGGTCACATTACTTACTGAAACAGTTGCTGGTCATTTGACAACCTTCATAAGAAGTCCTACATGGATTTCGACAACCTTGGGGCAAGAATTCGCTGGCCCAAATGGAGCCAACTTTGACTGTACGAATGAATGACATCCAAAAAGTGCTGAAGATTACTGACATTTTGTTGAGACACGAAAGAGCGTGTCAAAGAGTTCTTGGACCATCCAGAGAAACTTCTTGAGTATCGAAAAGCTATGGAGAATGACTTGAATGGAGGTTTCAAATCAGTCATTTACCCCTCCAACCTTGAGCTTGCACTTCCACAACGTTCTAACCATTTACTATCGAATTCAAGGCACTTTTTGATTCTCCTGAACAAGCCGCTGCCAGACGGACTCTGCGGGAAATGATGCGAGCTCGTCTAGGGGATCGTCACGACTTGGCAGATCGCATTACCCCTGATTTCGGGGTTGGATGCAGGTAAATCAGCGCCTTCTATGTATTCCCTAGCACACCAGTTAATCAATAACAGGCGGCCTACACCGGGCGTTGGTTATCTCGAAGCATTGACAGAAAAAAATGTCCGAGTCATTTTCAATTCGATCACCAGGATTGTTCCTCAAGGCATCGAGCTTGACACCGGAGAGACCATCAAGCTCGATGCTATCGTTTGTGCAACTGGATTTGACGTCTCATGGAAACCTCGCTTTCCAGTCATCGGACGCGGCGCAGTTGACATGCGTGAGCAGTGGAGTGATAGGCCTACAGCATATCTCTCTCTTGCGGTGCCAAACTTTCCCAACTACATCAGTCAGTTTCCCAGCGTTCTTCTACTGTCAACCCGAGCTTACGTGAACAGTATACATGGGACCTAATGGGCCACTATCTCATGGCTCCGCGATCCCTAGTATTGAGCACATTACGAAGTACGTCATCAAGCTATTGCACAAAGCGCAAACGGAGCGGTACAAAGCAGTTGTTCCGACACAGCAGGCTCTGGACGATTTCATTGAACACGCCGATACTTTTCTCGCACGTACAGTATGGAATTCCAAATGTCGATCCTGGTTGAAAGGAGGTAAGCAACACCCGGCTGTGGTTTTTCGATCGGTGAAAGTCTCCTAACACTCTTAAAGGGAAGACAGACGGGCCAGCGCTTGTCCACCCCGGAAGTCGCCTACACTGGTTCCATACACTCATGACTCCGCGCTGGGAGGACTGGGAATGGACTTCGTCAAATCGGAACAGATTTGCTTACTTGGGCAACGGCTTTTCAACCACGGAGGAAGAAGGGAGAGATAAATCATGGTATTTTGGAAATCCTGACCAGGGATATGAAACGATCATTTACTAGGCACAAAGAGAGAACTTGCTGGAGGATAAGTAATTGTTTTTCGAGACGAGCGAATGGAATACAAGGTCGTCTTGAGTTCTGTATAGCTTTGTTGTTATTGCCAGCGTACCCTGCCTATTGGTCTAAGTGACAATGCACATGACCGGAAATTTCTGATTTTCGAGAAAGTTCCATCGAAATTTGCCGCGCAAGGACTCATTTCTGTTGAAAAAGAGATTTACAGTCACGCCCCCAACATAAAAATAGAGAGTAATACCTATTACTTGGGAATAGCGTCTTCCCATTGTAGATTCTACGGCATGTGTCCTGACACGTGTAACTCCTGGTCACAGCATCTGCGTTAGGAGTGTGTTGCAAGCAATATGACGGAAACACAACATATAGCTTCGCATAACAGACTCGAATCACAGCGCCGTATCGTGGGTGAAAGTCATACGGTACAAAGGGTCACATTTGACTCGGGTCAGGCTCATTTCCAAAGATCCCTGATCGGGCCCAGATTGGACCGGGGAGAGAAGCAACTGTAGAGAAGAACCTCCGGCAAATGCCTCTAGAATTGACGAATGGCAAAAGGAAAATCACAAGTGGCAAATAATATTACAAGACTCCAACTTCGCTGAGTTGGCATTTACATTTCCCATGAGAGTTATGACTTGTTAGAAGATGGGGGAATTTCTGCACAGTATATGCTACATAATACATTCAATACATCGTTGCAGGATGGCATTTAAAGTCGGTAATACAAAAAATAAGCAGCTTGCCTCTCTTCTGGTTCTATACCGTCTTTCCTTACCATAGTCTGCGTCCAAAAGACACACGAATACAGATGAGAAAGAGACATGTCGGCACGATCTGATTTGCCGCTCAGGCCTTTAGATATCCATGCAGCAGTGATAAGTTATCGAGCCTTGAGTGGCAATGAGGCGTCAATCTACTTTCAATTCAGACAGGCTGATAAGCCTATGACTTGCCGCCGTCGTCCTAGACGAGTTGCCACCACTCTGCAGCTCCTTATCAGGAGCGAAGTCTACCCCAAGGCTCAGTACCCAGTAAAGGTTGAGATGTTGAATATCCGATATTGTCCATGTCTCGTACTCAGGAAATTCCGAATTTCCGAAGCGCGTCTGATAATCTGGTTTCGTCAGGAAATGTCTATCAGCTTCGTTATCGAGGCAACCAGGACATGAGTTTCTGACAGCGGGCAGTTTAGTTGCGAGCGAGAATTTACGAAATTCCGAAATTTCGGTGCGGCTTTTTGACGACAATTTAGCACCTGGCAGTCCGAACCGGCTTTGGAATTGTTCGATGGAAGAAGCTCATCTGGCATTTGAAGAAGGGGATCATTCGCATTAAATGATACCACTTACTTCTTCGAACAATGTCGTAGAAGCATTGCTCGAATATTCGACTTGACAACTTCCTCCATTTTGTTCGACTTAGCTTTGTGTCACTAGTTGCGATGATGGACCCGGCGTATGCAAAGAACGCTCTGGAAAGGGCACATGAGCAATTCAGAGCCCGAAACACAGTTTCCGAGACGGCACACCGTGATGCTCACGATCATCTCCCTGGTGGTAATACAAGGACGGTCTTACATGCAGAGCCATTTCCAATCACCTGGACTGGTGGAAAGGACGCGACACTCGTGTCCATCGATGGCGATGTGTACACTGATCTCTTGGGAGAGTTCAGCGCCGGAATATTCGGTCATTCTGAGGTACGGATCACAGAGGCCGTTCAGAAAGCTATGTCCGGAGGCTGGAACTTCGGTGGAAACTCTTTACTGGAAAAGAAATTCGCTGCCAAAGTCTGCGAGCGTTTTGGACCATCGGGAATCGAGCTTGTCCGCTTCACCAACTCAGGGACCGAGGCCAATACTACTGCACTTGCAGCAGCTGTAGCAGTCACATCACGACGAAAGATCTTAGTGTTCAGTGGTGGTTATCACGGCAGCACTCTCGTCTTCCCGATGGTTCTCATGAAAGGTTCAACAGCGCCTTCGATGAATCTACCTCACGAATTTGTGTTTGCTCCTTACAATAACATTCCCGAGACCCGTTCCATTATCGAAAAAGTAGGGCCAAACAATTTTGCAGCCGTATTAGTGGAACCGATTCAAGGATCTGGTGGCTGTCGGCCAGCGACCAAGGACTTCTTAAAGTACATTCGCACAGTCTGTGATGACACAGGAGCGTGGATGGTCGTTGACGAAGTAATGGCTTCTAGACTCGGCACATCTGGATACGTTGCCACTCAGGGGGTGAAAGGCGACATCGTTACGTTGGGGAAGTATGTTGGCGGTGGAATGACATTCGGTGCTTTTGGTGGGCGCAAAGATATCATGGATCGCTTCGATCCTTCAAAGGGTCAGCTTTTCCATCCTGGAACCTACAACAACAATGTTCTGAGTATGTCTGCCGGCTTAGTCGGTCTTGATATCTACAACGCTGTTGAAGTCGAGCGATTGAACAAGCTTGGTGAGGATGTAAAGAAGCAAGTTCAGCAGATCCTGATCGACGAAGGAATGTATCCCTCGACCTTCACCGACGGACTGGTGGATATTGTTGAAATTGACAGCTTCGAGCGGGCCACCGGTTTAGAGATCAATGGCATTTTACGCACTCAGGAGAAATTGCCGCCCATGTTCATAACCGGACGGGGAAGCATGTTGAATGTTCGGTTTTCAGTTTCTAACAGCGCTGATTGGCAAGGACTCTATTATCACCACATGCTTTCCAAAAACATCTACGTTGCAGTCAGAGGCTACACTCCTTTGCATCTTCGAGTCAGTGCAGACCATGTTCGCCAGTATGTTTCTGCCATTGGCGAATTCGTACGTTTGCATAAGGCTCAGCTTTGCAAGTCTCAGCTGTGCAAGCCTCAGCTGTGCAAGCCTCAGCTTTGAGCATGGTACACTGTCGTATTTCAGTCTCAATACTTTTAGAAATGAAAGTTTAGACATTGCATTCCAAGACTTCATCAGCTGAAATATAATATGCTTGAAAAGCGTCGCTTCATTGGTGCTACAGGGCGTTGTTCAGAAGCAATTAGATGGCTACTAACTTCAAATACAGATAAAGACTATTGGGATACCATGGGAGAAGACACGAGAAGATTGCCACATGGGTTGTATACTGTGCCGAGCCCAAAGTCGAACATCGCTTTAGAACATCGCTTTACTGATTAAACTACAGCAAGGTATCAATTCGACAAAGGAACTGGTGGTTCCCTATGCATTACGAGACAGAAACACTTCAATGGTATCAGTTGTCCATCATTGAGTTCCATTCTTCGAATCTTGACAACCTGCTTGTCATCCAACTCCAAGTTACGGATTTGTCTTGATTGGGACTGCATGCCGAATTTCCTAGCCATCAGGCGGCCTTTCGTAATGAAGCTAGAGAAAGAGTCGATGCAGGTGCAAATGGATCGCTTGCCGAAGCCTACATGCCCCCGGAATCCCTTGAACCTTTCTCGGCTTGCGTTGACCCCTCAACCCAGCACGATCTTCGGAATTTCCGTAGCGAGAACGCTAGGTATTTTGACCCGCCCACGCAGAACCAAGATCAACGTCTACTGGGGTCTTGTGTCGAGAACTGTGTCAAAGCTAGGGGAAGGAGTTGATTCGGTATGAACGTTTCAATTCGGGAACGGAGGCTTTCTTGTACCTAGAAACGCTCCAGATAAGTCTTTCTCCATAGTTCGGAAATGGAGTCGAGGAACCTGAGATGGTTACCCCGCCACGGGAGTCGTGTGCCAGTCTCTAACCCCAGATCTAGTCCGCTAGAACAGTAAAAGCTGATTTAAGAACTCTGCTCCTACTGGTAGTAGTATTTGAATTATGAGTATGCATTTTTCATACACTCATTCCAAAACGTATGTACGTCTATCAAGATATTTGTTCCAAATATGTTAGACATTCTTGTCCCGCTGTCAATTCTCAAAGTTTTACTTCTTACAACTATCTTCATCCTTTCACGAGCACTTTACAGCTATGTTTTTGACCCGCTGCGCGCTGTCCCGGGACCTTATCTGGCAAGAGTCACACGTTTGTGGTATCTATACAAAGTTTACCAGGGGCATTTTGAAAAGGTCAACATCAAGTTACATGAGAGATACGGACCTGTTGTGCGTATTGCACCAAACGAATATTCGATCGATGACATTGCAGCTGCGAAGGTGATATACGGGCATGGCAACACTTTCGTCAAGGTAAGACATGTGTTCTCGACTTCTTGGCCATTTAGTAACAACCTGAGCAGGCACCATGGTACTGTGCCTGGATGCCCCCTTCGGATCCATCTCAAGCCTCTCTATTTGCAGACCTCAACCCCCTCCACCACAGTGTCCAACGCCGCAAGTTCGCGTCCGCTTACTCCATGACATCACTTGTCTCTTACGAGCCATATGTCAACGATTGTCTCTCCCTATGTATCACTCGCTTCTCCGAGATAGCGCATTCGGGCCGCTCTGTAGACCTTGCTCATTGGTTTCAGTGCTACGCTTTTGACGTTATTGGGGAGATTACGTTTGGACAACGCTTTGGGTTCTTGGACAAGGGAACTGACAGCGAGGGTATCTTTGGTGCCATCGAGAGCAGGACTGCGTACAGCACATTTGTGGGGATTTTCCCTGTTCTTCATGATGTACTTTTTCATTTGCTGCCTCGGACTGGTGGACATGGCTTCGTTGGACGTTATACGCGAACCCAAATTGAACCTCGAAAGAAAGATCTCAAGATGCCAAATACCCCCGGAAGAAGGAACGAGGGACCTGAAGATTTTGTCTCCAAATTCCTCAAAGTCCGCGCCGAGAATCCGGAGAAGATGACTGACATGGATATCTTCACGATGTGTCAGAGCAATATCGGCGCTGGTAGCGATACCACAGCCATCACGCTCTCCTCTATCATCTATCACCTCTTAAAACATCCTGCCACGTACAGACGCCTCCAAGCCGAGCTCGACGATGGTATTGTCGCTGGTACGATTTCAAGCCCAATCACTTTCAAAGAAGCAAACCAGCTTCCGTACCTGCAAGCAGTCATAAAAGAAGCTCTCCGTCTTCATCCCGCCACAGGCCTCCCACTCGCGCGCGTTGTTCCTTCCACCGGAGCTTCAATAGCAGGATTCAACTTCCCAAGCGGCGCCACAGTAGGGATCAACTCCTGGGTCGCTCACCACAATACCTCGATATATGGCCACGATGCGGAATCCTGGCGCCCGGAGCGTTGGTTGGAGTTTCAAGAACAGGGCAGGGGTGCTGAGGTTGAGAAATACTTTTTTGCGTTTGGAATGGGAGCAAGGACATGCATAGGGAGAAATCTTAGTTTGTTGGAGGTGGGGAAGTTAATACCGGAAGTAGTAAGGAGGTTTGACTTTGTGCTCGATGGACGAGAAGATGGTGAAGGTGCGGCTTGGAAGAGTGTTAACAGGTGGTTTGTCAAGCCTTTGGGATTTGAAGGGAGAATCTTGGACAGGAGTGGAAAATGATCGAGGGGGCAAATATGAAGAGGTTGTTATGAGCTTCGCTTTAACGTGGTGAGAGAAAAATGAAGATGTCTGACGTAATCAGCGAGTGCTAGATAGAGACATGAATATTGCGAAGTGGGTCTTGAAGACTTCGAGCGACTCGCAAATGGGTACATATGACTGGTCAAGCTGACTAGTACTTACCATGTATGAATCTTGTTCTTCTGAAATTATGCACTCAGAGAACCGTCGCAAAATGAATGAAGAGAGTATACACATGGCTTTTTAGGTATTTGTTTAGTCTGCGACCCAGCAACTGTGTCAAGAGGCAAATGCAAGAAACGGGCATGGAACAAATGGCATTGACACAAGCAGAAACACAACGCGTTGCAATTTTCTCAGACTACTCCATGTCCTGTCCACGGTCTTCGAAAGCTTTTCCCATCGTAATATTATTCATCTCGATAGCATCCCCTTCGTTTCCTGCAGCTTGTCGTCGTTTCTTGTCATACTGACCTTCTAATATTGATTCCACAGATCTCCCGAAACCAGGCAAGATATCGAAATACCAAGCAACAAGCGCAAGGAATCCCAAGAAGCCGTATACACCTAAAGTCCAGCCGAGGATTACATCCCGGTTGCTGGCTTGTAAATTCTGATTCATGATCATTTTGTCGGCCTTTGACTGTTTGAACTCGTCAGACTTGCTGCCTCCTTTCTGACCTTTGGATCTGTTGGCCAGCTCCCGCGGTTCACCAATCTTTGGTGTCTCGTTTTGCTTGGGTGGGGGCAAGGTGAGCTCGTGGAAGACGGGAACTCTGCTGTTGCAGTCGTTACTTGGAGCTGGCTGAGAGGTAGCAGTGGTCGTAGTTTCATCTCCTGCCTGTTTCCCAGGAGAGGAATTCACTAGAACTGCCCAGAGCACAAAGCAAACAGAAATAAATGATACTCTCATCTTTGACGTGTCGGAGACCAGATCTCTTGTCAGAGTAACTGGCTTGGTTGTTGAAGTTCGAAAAATGCTTTCAAACTATTAGAAATTGAACATTGTCGGGCACGCATTGTCATGAAAGCAGAATATATAGAGAACATAGAGATTTGTGAATCACAAACCCCCGTTTCTGTTCATTCTGACTCACTCCTCCATATCATTCATACCATATGGTCTTTGAGACTGACAGTGTCAATAATCACCTCTCTATTTTACAGTCTTGGCCCAATCCACCCCACTCACTCAATAAGATTTGGTCCCACACCGGCCGTAGGTCATGGGTTCCGTGTGCGATGACCCAATCCAAAGCTGTATTCATTACAACCACGGTTTATCGACGACCAAGTCCAGCAGCTACCCGAATTACTGGAAGAAGTACCGAAGTATTCTCCGCTCCACTTTCCACCCCCACCGCGGATCACCCCGCCCCCACCTACCCGACCCCGGATTTCCCGGCCTTTCTTCCTTTTCTGGACATATCAACAGCAATTGCCTCTCTGAAAAAATCGAACAGTTCTCTTAACTATGCTCCAAGTCTCATCACACTCCTCCCTGCAACCTTGTCAATCACCATCAGCATGCTTACGCTCACTCTTCTCACGGTACTCGTACCATTCCTCATATGCCTTGGTGTGATCAAGGTAGGAGTAACTCACCTTAACAAGAACATCACACTGACTCTCACAGTCCATTCACCATGTAATTACTGAGCCACTCAGGAAAATCCCTGGACCCAGACTCAATCGCTTTACCTATGTCGTTTTGAAATTCCAGACAATGCGTGGGCGAAGAGTGCAATATATCCATGATCTGCATTCAAGATATGGCCCAATAGTCCGCATCAGCCCAACCGAAGTCGCCATCTCAGATTTAGCTTCAACCCGTGAAATCCATCGTATTGGCTCAGGCTATCTCAAGTCTGAGTGGTACGCCAAATTTACCGAAGAGAGCCAAGAGGACATTGGAATTTTTGCAATGATTAATGCCAAGCAGCATGCTGTACGGAGACGATTATTCTCGGCAGCATTCTCTCAGACTGCTTTGCTACAGTGGGATGATGTGCTTCAATATAGAACAACGCTTGTTATTCAAAAGATCAAGGAGCAAGCTATGAGCCGGGGTGGGGCGGATATTTTCTCCTGGTTCACATTCATGGCAACGGATGTAATTGCCGAACTAGGATTCGGCGAGAGTTTCCATAGTTTGGAACATGGGAAGGTAATTTATGCTAATTTGTCCTGTGTTATCAGATGATAGGTGTGGAATTTACTGACGTTGATGCAGAAGTCAAGCTTCTCCGAGGACCTAGAGAAAGTAATGATGTTCTCCGGTCTTCGAGCCGAACTGGGCTTTGTCGCTACGATTCTTTCCCACCTTCCAATACCAGCAATTCAATTCTGGCTACAGTCTACCAAGAGAATCTCGACGTATGGCACGGCGGCAATAGCGAAGAATAAAGCTCTTGCGCATCGCGGGGAGATCAAAGACACACTGTTCACTAAGATGCTCAGAGAATCTGACGAGAAAGCTGGGCTGCTCTCGGATGCTGAAATTCAGAGGGAAGCAAGCAACTTGATTGTTGCTGGGAGCGATACTACAGCTGTGACATTGACTTATCTGGTGTGGGCGGTCTTGAAACATGACGAAGTGAAGTCCAAGTTGGTGGCAGAAGTTGCTTCCTTGGGGGATAACCCAAGCAGTAAAGATACGATCGCTTTGCCTTACTTAGCAGCCGTGATCAAGGAGACGTTGAGATTATATGGAGCTGCTCCTGGCAGCTTACCTCGCACTGTAAGTAGGCAAATGTCCCATAATCCCGGCACATCTTTTGGTCTTTCGAGTTTCATCCTTGTGTCCTAGGCTTTGCTAAGCATCATGTCTAGGTCCCACGAGGAGGTCGAACACTTAGCTCGTACTTCATTCCCGAGGGCACCACTGTTAGCACTCAAGCATACACACTTCATCGAGATCTAAGAATATTTCCCAAACCTTTCGTATTCTCGCCTGAAAGATGGCTGGAACCAACTCAAGAAATGAAGGATGCATGGATGCCATTCGGAGGAGGCTCTCGAGGTACACAAGCCCTTTCACTTGCGCGAATACTGCTGACGACTTCAGTCTGTATCGGACTTCACCTTGCCCAGTCAGAGCTGAGTCTTGCGGCTGCGAAGTTCTTTAAAGAATGTTCGAATGCCACTATGAGAACTCGTGATGAAGACATGGAGCAGGAGAACTACTTCCTTGTTGCGCCAAAGGGACATAAATGCGAGATCGTAATTGGAGTCTAGATCGTTGATGCATGCACTTCAGAGAAAATCACCAATAATTGCAAGTACTGCAGCACATCAATAAGACTTTCGAACCGACCGTGAGGAGTTTCAAAGTGGTGACTGATCGTCTGTTCGAGTCTAGGTTTGAGCAGAGTCAAGTCATATACGTGTTCCGCGACTTGGTGCGGTGGTGCTCACATTCAAAGAGCTACCCACAGTGCTACCGCGTGGGATGCCCAGCTAATCGAGCATGGAATTATGGCGTGGAGGGGCAGACCCCAAGCAACCACACAACAAGAGAGGGAGCACCCAAGGCATGAGGATAGACTTGATATAAAGAAACGGGTTGATCAAATGGAGAGATAGAATATAACTGAGTAGCGGAACTTATTCTTTCGAGGGTGGAAAAAATAATGGGCTAGAGAGACTTTTTCTTCGATTGAATGTTACCTCTTCTTGCGAAAAGGAATGAAAGAAAAGTCTGCTCTTATACCGAACAAGCTCGACAGATCTGCATCCGACGTTGTAACGTGACATCCAACCACCAAAATCAAATGGCCTTGCCACAATGGGATTTGCGGGAAGTATCCCAAAATGGTCATATCGCGTACAGGCTTTGCCCAATGGCCTCCAGCATTGGGAAATTGCAGTCGATGGCATAGTACTGTTTAGCTTCACGTTGCCAGAGTTCGAAAACATGAATGTAAGACAACGATTTTGATTCCATATAGCGCGAAAAGTAACGCACTCCAGAGCAACGACCACAATAAAAAGAGCCAAATAATTCGCACATCGCCCAAACAGATCCCCTTCACAGCAGTCAGCCTTATTCCTATTTGCCAAGTCGGTGGCAAGCTTTGCTCATGCATGTTAACCTACCAACAAGTTAATCACCATACGTACTTCTAAATGTCTGAATCTGCATCTGAATCTCTTGATTCATAATACGATCCATAATTGGTGGTTGATCGCCTACCATGTTTCTTGTCTTCTCTGTGATCCCTCCACATCTCCCAGTATGGTTTGAGCTTTTTGATCGCGAAGTAGATTATCACCGCAAGGATCTCGGCGAAGAAAAGACATGCAAAGACTAGCATGGTGGTGAACAGCCAACCGTGCTTGAAAGCCTCCATCAAAGCCTTGTTGACGTTATATTTCGATCCATTTTTATCTTCTCTGCTCCCGATAGGGTGGCTTTGCTGATATGGGGTTTCTCCGAAGGATCTTGAATCGAGGAGATTTTGCGGTTTGGCTTCGGGGAGGTTAGAGCTAACCAGAACGGGGTTGGCATTGATTGTGAGTGAGGCTGCCGTTACGAGTAGGATATGGAGAAGGAGGATAGTTCTTTTCATTTTGGCAGGACTTGCGAAGAAACGCTTGAAATCTTTGCGATCAAGGAGACTGTGAAATAATCGTCGGTGTTGTAATTTAATGAAAGATACAGAAGCAAGACTACTTGGCTTTTATAGGAGAGCAGGTCTCCGATGACAATAATTTTGAAGTCTCATGATTCCGTTCTTATATATTCGTAGTGATTCGCGATGAGGCTTTCCTGCCACAATCATGATTCAGCATCACCATCGACAAGTATTCACGTGATGTTTACAAGCGGTGGACGTATGCGAGTTCGGCTAGATTCCTTTCCATCATCTACTAATTCTCGATAATTTTGTCTTCTCAGGTCTATAAATTAGGTACCAGGTCAAGGTCTTAAGAAGAGTAGTAGATGGTCACAGGCTTCGAGCTGCCTATTGTGTTCAAAGTTCATCGCAGAAGTTTATTCACACCAAAACTAAATACTAATATGTCTCCCGAGCAGCGAACCTTCGGTTGTTCTTCTTATTGCTCCTCCGTTTCTTCTCATTCTTCCTTGCAAGCCTGATCATCATCTTCTTCTGCAATTTCTCCTCCTTCGCCGACATCTTGACCTGGAATTTCTGATGCTGCGCTTCCAATTTGCTCCGTTTCTCTTCGAAGCTTCTCTCCCTTCTGCTCATTTTCGGGGTTGCCGTCATGTGGCTTTTGTGCGGTTCTACGTGCGAAGACCTCGTGACCCTGTCCTCTTGCTTCGGTCTTCCTCCATGACTGCCCACAAAAATGAATAGACTCACGGCAAAGAAGATGCAAATCGAAATAACGATGGCAAGAACTGCACTTGAATTGGGCTTTGATATGGCCCTGGGTCGAATTCGTAGCCCTTGCTCCATGTCCTGGATCGTTGTGTGAGCTTTGCAATTCGGTAACGTGCCCATCGCCTTGAAGGCAATGGAAGTTTCGGCACAGGATTTCGAGTATTCCTTCCCGATGGTAATTGGCATAGAGAGAGCACATGAAGCTGCCAATAAGAGCATGAAAAGCCGGCGTATCATTTGAGAACGAGACTCCATGTTTGAGATCAAGTTGTACTGGACAGGCAAGTCGGGTAATGCTCAAGATTTGTTGCTTGTCTCTGTTGCTTAATCGTTTGGGACTGACTTGTATTGAAGAAGAATTAATTTGGCTACAGGAAACGTGGGATTCTCTTCCACTGAAGACTGAAAAACTACTCTAATACTGAATATTGAGTCACAAACGTTGAGCTAGTATGATTCACAAATAAAGCTCATGTCAACAAATCTGTTATCAACGTCCTACCAAGGGCTTCAGGTGCTCAGGCAAGACACTAATTTACCTCTCTGTTCAGTTCAACGTGGGAATGAATGCACAAGAGCTAGTATGCCACTCGCGATTTAGTTACATAGAAGTCTAAGGTTCCTCATAGACTGCCTAAGATTAGCGCAATACCATCCTTCCTCCAAGTTCAACTCCTTAACCTTAAGCATTGATCTGTCTATCTGTACTCTGATGAGGGCGATTTGCCTTTCGGCCTTTATTCGAACTTTCCGGATCATTCTTCTTCTTATGACCACAGCCAGTTATGGAGCAACACACGAATACCATGAACCCTGCTTCAACTGCAACTCAAACCCCAATTGATATTGCTTTCTGCTGGCTCTTTGAAGGCGGTTTCCTGATTTGAAGTCTAGAAAGCCTTTTGAAGACTGTTACCCCGGTATTTCGCTCGTCGGATGGAAAATTCGAAGACACAGATTCCAAACTCGGAAGTGTGCGCTCGACCGTAGTGGAGTCTTGACTTTCGACACTGAGCAGCGGCGCACAGAGGGCTGAAGAGGTGATAAAGAGGATGACTACAAAGATATGCAGTGGCTGGCAGTTGATATTCATTGTAGCGATGTAATATGTTTCCTGTTTTTAGCCTTAGGCCGGAGTTGAAGCTTCTGGAATTCCCAGGGACTGCTGGTGCTGGCAAGATTTGATCTTTTGTTGTGAACAAATTTCCGAGGTCAGTTTCGGTTGCTTCTTAGTGCAGAGAATAGGACATCATGAATTTATAGGCTGCATGGAAGAGACGAGCTAGACTCACATGTGTCGAAAATGTGATTCACTGGCATATAATAACGTTTCCGCATTGCGACTGCATTATTAACAGTGTATCAATACCTTGATTCTCATCGGGACTTCTGCAGAACTGTCCCATGTAGGACTGCGAACAGGCTTTCTTGGTATCAAGAGAGGAGAAACTTCACTATCATAGACTTCGAAAACATCCTTCTTGCTGAAGAAATTTGGGTACCACCCATCATGTCACATAAAATCCATTGCATTCATTGACCCTTCTACCTAACGCCCCGATAACCCCCAAAATCATTCCCATACCCCCCTAAACTCCATCCCGCACCGTTGCGCCTAATTTCTCTTTCCAAAGCAAATCCACAACATGCATCCCAGAACCGTTGCTCCCATCACGGAAGCAAAGCTAATAGCGAAGATCTGCGGAATCGAGAACTTCTGAGATCCAGAACTTCCAGTTGGAGTCGAGGTTGAGGTTTCTTGGCGATTCTGGATGGTCTTTGTTGACGGCGCTCGATCTTTCAGGGGCGCTGAGGGTGAATGTAGTGTGTATGGTGGCGGCGAAGATGTCTTGTCTTCTGGGGATCTGAGGGAGAGTATGTTGGTTGGCTCTTCCCCTGGAATGACGTAGCTGAGGGTGATGGCTGCCCACAGCATGAAGATGAAGAGTGAGAGTTTCATATTGTGATATTGTATCGTGGTAGAGCTGTTGAATGCCGAGCTGGCTGAATACGCTCAAAAACGAGGATCTCGAGATTTTATTGATTTTTGATGTCAGAACGAGTCTTTTGTTCTTGGCTCAGGACAGGACGATTATCTGTTTCTTCGAGGGGGATCAACGTGGGGTCGTGAGGTTGTTGCAGGGTTGATACCAGCGACAGTGTGGAGAACTCGATAAAGCTGAAACCTGGTGGAAGCGCCGACAACGCATTTGTAGTGACTACAGACGGGGAAGTGGCTCGCTGATCATTCACCACTGCCACAAAAAATGACGCATCTTCCTGTTCGCTTGACTTGCTGGAACGTCATTTTCCATCTGATCTAGTTGATTTGTCGCTTGCCGATGGGGTGGCGTATAATGCATATTTATAGGTATTCGAGGGTAGGAATCATGAAAATCATTGTGGCTTCCCTAGAATGTCCAGCTCCAGTACATGGTCGTGGCTCGGCAGTACTTGCTGCTCCACCCACAGTCCAGTCCTGCAATTGCCATTTGTCGTTGGGCTCTCAGGCCTTGTAATCCTTATTTTGCGACGTCGCTTATTCACTACACTGACACCCGTCGCTAAACTTGTTGATATACCGCGATTTGTCCTAGTTATTCATACTAAATACCACACGATATTCTTGATTTTGACAAATAGTTCTCATTCATGATGCCTCCGGTTATCTCATTGCTGAGAGAGGACTATGCGTTCACACGAGCTTTCTATACGGTCCCTGCTCATCGGCTTGCAGCCGCAAGCAGCCAATCAATCCGACCACATACTGAACTAGCAAATGGGCAATACATCAGTCCAAATCATTCGCATACACATATTACGAAAATTAATATTTCTAGGTGAAGTTCCATTCGGCTACTAGAGACAACCTAAGGAAGGAAGTGAATGGTATAGAGCCAAGATCTCAGACATTTATTCCATTCCCTTGAGCAGACGATGTCGTTTCTCAAGCTCCTAACGCAAAACTCAACACAACGCCATCTAGTAGTGTCGTGAAGAGTAGACGCAGATTCAGACCAGAGTCCAGACCTACAGAACCTGACTTCTTGTTATCGCCGCCACCCTTTCCTCCACCAGCTGCCCCAGCCGCTCCCCCAACCGCACCTCCTGCAGCGCCATCACTTCCACCTCCCTTACCACTGCTACCACCTCCTTTTCCACCTCCTCCTCCGCCGTGGCCTCCACCTCCCTTACGTTCTGTTAGGTTGAGCTTGCTGGGAACTTCATCGGGCGAGAGAGGGTTGAGGGGTACAGCTTCGTTGATCTGAGGGAGCACTGAAGGCGATACTTGCACAGAGCTGGTTGGCAGGGTAGCTGAGGTGGATAGAGTAGCTAGCGCCAGAGCCCAGAGACCAAGGTAAGTGCTGGACTTCATGGCCACGAAAGTGCTCAGATGAGTGTGTTACTTCTGTAGAGGCTGTTACGTGATGAAAGTATTATATATATGAGTGCGTATTCGATGTGGTGTCCTTGGTAACGTTGTCGGTTGTGCATGTAAAGTCATAGAGTAGAGAAGTAGACATCTTCTTATACTGGCAATCACTCACCATTCACTGTCTTTGAGCAGACAATCACTCAGATATGTCTTGACAGCAAAGTCGCTTGATTTTCCGACGTTTTATTCACAACAAGGTACGATATGTCTAGGCTATGTGGATTCTTTGTGGTATGACAAAGCTTGGTGTCAGTGAATGCAGCGAATAACAATGTCTTTGTCCAATTCATTTGGTTCGACACAAAGAACTGCTCATGGTCCGATACAGGTTCTGATTGAAGTCGTGTATTCTTGAACGGACATTTGCAGTCTGGACCTTATCGAAAATGTTTGGCACGTATTGCTTCGACCAAACTTCAGAAAGCGGAGATTGTCAGGACTACCATGCTTGTTAAATATGCTGCCTAGAATCATTAACCACGTCAATTCTACTTACCACGCAGCAGAGATAATAAATATCAAAACCTGTACATCTTAAATTTCTCGTTCTGGAGCGGTCCTCGCCTGATTATCCTGAGTCTCGGCTCTCTTAGTCTATCTCCTTCTCAACAAGCATTCATAATATCCATCTCTCTGCTTGGCGAGAATTCTGTGATTGCTCCTGGAAATCTGTTACTGTTGCAAATTGATATTTGACCCGACGCCTGGCGTCAAGGGCCACAAGCTCACATGATCCGTACAGAAGCAGGCCGGCGGTAGCACGACTATTTTCATGTTAATTTTTCACAGGTCAAGGATATATGCGAGATCAGGCCTCCATTTATGTGGCTCATTAGTTCACTTTCATATTATCTCTCCTTTGTCAGACGTGGTCTGAGGTATAGAGAATATTCCTTCTCAAAGACTAGTGGCGAAGTTTTAAGTGTATAGACATATTGCGGGTCTCACTGAAATTACTGTGAAAAATGAGAGCAGAAAAGTCGTGTAATGCTGTGGAGCTTTTATTTTTTTGCATTCTTGAGCTAGGGTGAATTGCGAAGTGCTGGGGAGAGAAGAGACTTGAGAAGTAATTATGAGCTTTGCTTTATTTAGCGCGGGGACGTACTTGGCAGATAGGAAGCGACAGATACCATCAAGTCAACTCCTTGAAATCGACAGTTCTGAACCTTGATATCTACTACTTTCCTCAAGCAAGCAATGTTGACTCTCAAATCTCAAACTGCCAGAGCCAAACCCAGTCCAACGCCACCGACCACCATCGTGTAAACCAGACTCATATCCAAACCCAAAGCCAAGCCCATAGAGCCTGAATCCTCGTCATCGTCAGAGCCACTTAAAGCAACGGCGATTAGTGGTATCGTTTTCTGGGTGAGGTTGTGATCTCCCGATGCTTCCTTTAGGGAGGGAGCAATGGTGGGGGTGGGATCATTGGCTTGGGAAAGGGGAGATGGGGAGGGGATAGCTGAGGCTGAGACTGCAGTCAGTGCCATGAGACAGATGGTGATAGAAGTGGTGTATTTCATGGCTGTGAACTTGCTGTGGTAATTGGGCTGTATAGTGGTGAATGCAGTGGATCTGTGGATCTGAGGAACTACCCCGCCAGAGAGATTTCGGTTCTCTTATAGACATCTAAAACTGCGTGTTTTCTGTTTAAACCCAGAATATCAATGGAGCATACTGTCTCATGAAAGTGGAGTAATTAATCACAGCAGCAAGCTTGAAAGTCTAGAGCTTTGTGTTGCTGTTGGTTTTTTGGGAAAGTTCTGGCTCTTTTCGGGAGAAGAAAGGAGTGGACTACACCCTGTTTGTCCACTCTCTTCTTCCTGCTTTGTCTGTGTTGCGAACTCCGAGCCGACCGATCAAAGAAAGGTATTGTCGGGCTCTTAACCTTTATTCAAGCAATCTTCGGGCCAATACAATGACTACCTCGCAAGTATTCTGTCAAAGAAATAAAGCTTCATATCTTTATCTTCGCAAGCGAAGAAGTTTGTCAACAACAGCCAGAGTACCTTCGGCTATCGACCGCCCCCCTTTTGAGGACCCACAAGCTCCACCCCACTGCATTCACCACAATGAAATGAAATGCACAATTTCATCAACCTCACTAAGTATCAAAATAAGCACTTTTTACTCTCATAACGTGCAAATCATGTGCAAATTCAGGGGATATGACGAAGTGGTATCGTGCATCATTTGCATTCTGCTCTACGAGTAGTATTCATGATTTGATGAAATCCCGTGTTCGATCCGCGGTATCTCCAGTTTACGTCACATTGATTTCACATATTTTTTTCTTCAACCTTTTTATTTTTTGAAATTCGAGGTTTATTTATTTTTTGGAGCTGATGATAGGGTTTTGTTCGGAAGGAAAGGGGAGCTCTTTGCTTTTTGTGGGTGCAAATGCATCAAAGTGGATCCAAGACCCGGGCTTCACGAACCTGAAGCGAGGAAGGGTAAACAGGTGGAATACTGCTTTTCCGACTTTGCTCTTCCCAAAGCGAGTCAGCGTGATTGATCAAATCTGATAACACCCTTTTTCATTTCATTTCCATCTACTTCGCCCAAGTCTCGCTCACGCGCTGCACATTGCCTATCCAGCAGGAGCAATCGCCAGAATCCCAACCACACCAACCAACGCCGTCCACCCCATCAACACCCATCCTCTCGTTCCCCTCATCATCTGGTCCCGGGCCATGGTACTAGCATCTCTCCTCTCATCCTTATTCCCTCTTCCCTCACCATCTCCTTCCCCACCATACCTCCCCTCCAGACTTTCCGTGATATTATTCTCCAATATCACCTGTACGCTTCCTACCTGGAGATTACTTCGAGCTATTCCATGTTTATACCCAACATGTCTCTTTGAATGCTCTTTGGAAACGTTCATCTCCCTATCGTGTTCCTCAACTGGATCACCACCACTACCACCGTGGTTTCCATCACCCTCTTCAGCCCTCGCAGAGTCTCCATATTCAGTACTCTCATTTCGTACATCTTCAGTTCCATATTCTGCTTCATCTTTCGATATTCCTTTAGATGACTTCTGGAAAGCTGTCTCGTTGACTCCTATCAAGATTCTATCGACGATTCTTTGTACGACGATGATTTGAGGTGTTAGTTTATGTGGAGTTTTGATTTCGACTTTTTCTTCTGCTTCTCCTTTTTCGTTGTGGGGATGTGGTGGCTGGTGGGGTTCGTGCTGTTGAGATAGGGATGGATTCTCTTCGTTCTCGGGGTTGGTGGGGTTGATGGGTGCTATGACGACCGTGTTGGACGTTTGATTTTGTTGTCTGTGATTGGGGCCGTGGTGGTGATTCGGAATGATGGGGTGTGCTTCGTTGTGTGCATGGGGTTGTCGCTGGCGGTTGCGAGGTGGGTATGGCGCTGCTGATATGAGACTTGGAAATACTAGGATGAAGGCGAGTAGGCCTGTAAAACTCGGAAGAGAAGTATTCTTCATCTTAACGAGGTGAAATAGAGGGTTACGAGGAGATTTCGGGGTGCTTTTTGAACAGGAAGATAAAGTGGTGGGCTTTATGACATGCGAACTGCAGAGAAGTTCTAGCTTTTCTGAGTTGGAGGTGTCGTTTGACTTTTATCGGCTTGGTTCCTGGTCTGGTCTGACATTGGAATCACGACTCTGTTCTGATATGAACGGGAATGGGATGAGTGAAAGAAAATATTTCACAAGCATCAAAAACAGACAGACTGACTACGGACGAACTGACTGTAACGACCAAATACAAAGAAAGCATTTAGATCAAAGACACTGACCCAACACTACTGTCCTGGGACAGCTTTTTCTAATTCTCCTCACCAGCCCCCTTGATACTCTCCGCAACTTCTCTAAAGATACCCCTCAGACGCCTTTGATACCACCATCCCCAATACGTGCTCAGACATAATAATCCCACAGCCACTGCCCCCGTCCTAACCCACCACATATGCGCCGCCCTGATCACAGCCGCTGAGTCCGTGCTAAGATTCACATACGCCGGCGAGTCATCTTCAAATCTACCCCGCCAAGACCAGACCGGCAATGCACAGAGACAATTCCTATACACGCCCACCAACTGCATAATCGTACCTCCAATCGCCGTGAAGATACTCGCGATGCCGAAGAAGGACGCGAGACACCAGAATGCAATGCAGCGGATCAAATTCCAGCGTTCAGACTTTGTATATCGGGCTGGAGAGTGCAGTTTCCCGCCTGGACAGATGGTGCAGGCGGAAAGAACCCATATCCAGAGGGATATTTGGAGAGTCTGGGTTATAAAGTAGAGGAGGAAGGTTAGGGAACGGCAGGACAGGCCTTTTTGAGGGGTGTAGTAGGAGGTTAGGAAAGCCAGGAGGAAGGGGATGAAGAGGGGGAGGATAGTGAAGAGGAGGATTTCGAACCAGGTAGCGAACGTGAGACTCATGTGGGCACGAAGATTAGAGATTTGATGGGCGGGCAGAGACTCCGAGGGTGGTGTGGAGAGGAGCCGTTGAAGCCATAACGATTTGGAGCGGCCGCGGAACCACATCCATTGTGTTTTATAGCGGGAACGGAAGGAGAGAGCGAAGAGGTGGAAGGTCGGAGGGTATGGCTTGGTAGCAGTTGACGCGGCCGATTGGAAAGTGGAAGGGTTGTTGCCTGCTAGGAGTAGGGAGGATGTGATCGCTACATGCGGAATCGTCATCCACCTAGAAGCTTTAGTAGTGGTCAAATTGAAAGGACGTGAGAACATACCACCTAGCAGCGTTAGTCGTGGATAACATGGAGAGGGCTTGAGAACATACATGCCGAACGCGAGAGCGTGAGCAATGTCGTTATTTCCAAGGTTTGTACGGACATCGAAGAGAGTGTAAAGGAAACCACCTGCAAAGAAGACTATTGGAACTCCCACAGCCGATCCGAACCTAACGAACGGTCAGCAAAAACTTGATGTAGATAAGCAGGACCATCGTACGTTGTCTGTGTATCGAGCATGGAAGGCAGTCTCGTTGACGGATGTGGCTCAAGGAGCAATCTTTCAAGATCGTCCCAAGGATCTTCTTCTGTCTTTAGGTCTTCTGGTCCGTTAAAATCTAGTACGTCTTTGCAGAGCTTTAGATTCGCACTGACCATTGTTCCATTGGGAGTCCAGATTCCCAATGAGAATGATATACAGAAGCCTGGTTGCGAAAGTCTTGTCCAACTTTCCACGTTCAAGGCCATGTCCTACAAATTGTAGAATGCGACTGTCCAGGAATGCCTCGAAAACTCCACTCAAAATCATCGGCCCTGCAAAGGCGAAACAGAGACAGAGCCAAATGATCGTATCGGTCAAGACAATAGTAGCTGCCACCAGAAAACGTAGTGGGGCCATGAAGAAGCTCACTGTATCAATAGGGCTAGGCGTGAATAGCTTATCACTCACTTCAAGCCTCCTCCGCCTGGGAATACTCAAGCAAAATACCAGACATGGGAAGATAAAAGCGACCATTGGTCCAATCCATTGCTGAATCTTCTTGGATTTGGATATTTGCCAACCTGGACATTGTTTATTGCACCATCTGAATGATGACCGAACGACAGGGGCTCCGGAATGATCACCGTCATAAACGGCAGTACATGGAAACTGTTCTGCATCCAAGAGTTTCGCGGTCGTGGTTCCTGGTGAGAAGAACTTTGGGTCTGAAATGATCAGACTTCCATTATCAATTCGAAGGCCGGCGTTGAAGGCAGAGAAACAGCAGTAAGCCAAGTTCATCCCTCCGAGAAGTGGATGATGTGACGGTGAATGGGCTGAACTGAAGTTGACCATAGGAGGGAAGATATCACTCAAATCGGTGTAGTTTCCATTTAGCAGGTCGTCCCCCAGAACAAAGGCAGGGATGAGGCAGAGTGCGATTGTGATAAGCTGCATTATGATAAGCCCACTGCAATGTCACAGACAATAATCTTGCCTCGAACATGTTCGCTGGTGCTGCTACTCATTATAATACTTGCCAGTTTCCCACCACCTCATCCGGACAATCGCAGAGGCTGTGAGGTTGGCTGCAGTCGACAACTTCAACGGTTCATGCAGGATACCCTTTCGCAGGTAGCAGCCTTGTAGCAATGTTCAACATGATTGGATCATGTGGTATCTCTCGATGCCAGCTTGAGCGAGTTTTGATCAATATGGCCGGGGAGTTCGAGGCTGTGTCAAGCGCCACAACTTTCTGTCAAGGAAGCAAACGAGCACGCAATTTTCCAGAGGCTCAGAACTCGATTCCATGACTCTGCGACGCCCGGTTCAATAGATAAGGAGAAGGAGGTTCCAAAATGATTTCAAAGCATTTCATGGCCTGGATCACCTGCATCGTGCAGGGCAGATTCGACGGACTAGTGCAGAACACCAAAATGCCAATGTAGCACGAGCATTGGCGTGCTACGTTGGTTAACACTTGAAAAATTGAAGCGCTGGTGATGCTATCCGAAAGGAGTTGATGTTTGCTACGATGAAACGATTTTGGAAGAAGAGAGTCGGGAGACCTTTGACGTAAGACATGTGTTTGCTATGAAGGAGGTGCACGACTTGACCGCCGGATAATTTAATTGTTCGAGGCTACACAACAGCTTCCCTTCCCGCTATTCAAGAAAATTCTGTAGGAGGATTCCAGCCACTTGAAACTGGATCTCGATTTTCAGCGGGTATCTTGTGTTTGTGACCACCCACGCATCCTCGAACCAGTCAACCCGAGTGCTTCATGAATTGGTGATATGAACGTTGATTGCAAGACTTCTTGAAAATACCACGCAGCTTAATGCGAAACAGAGCCATAACTTCGTAAGAACAAATTCTCCCAGTAGGCCTTGATCGTCAAAGCTTGGGGGTGATCTCCAGATGTAAGTCGATCATGGTAGCCAATGGGGTGGGCCCGATCGTGAAATTATACTGCTCGCATGCCCACAAACCCAGAACAAGGGAAAGCCATTTTTCGCCGGATAAACAAGGAACTGGGTCTCGAACATAAGATTGCTGAATGCCCCTTCTCAACTGCTCTCCAGCATGTGTCGTGAACAAGAAAGGTGTCGAGGCCGGATGCCACGAGACATGAACGAGTGCCATCCATGCCCGTGGCAGGACCTCACTGCAAAAGCAATCAGTACTACTGATACTGTAGTACTTCTCTAGGTACGAGTAGTGCCGGATGCTCGAGGCTCGGCAAGATATCATCCCACGCACGTACTAGGAATCTAGCCTTGAGCTTGTGTTGACCAAAAAGATGATGTTGTTGGTTGATTGTCATGGTGTTGAAGGGAGGAAAAGGTCCTTGATAGATCGACAACTCCTTATCGCCGCTTGTCAATTGTCAATTGCACTTTCTCAGCCCGCCCGGCCGCCCTGAAAGTCAAGTCAGGGCAACCACACCGCGTCATGGCCAACACCGCCAGCCTTCTCAACCCCACCAAGCTGTGCCCTGCCCAACCCCAGGCCCAGGCATCACAAGCCTCGCTCTGCTCACCAAGATTACAAACACCCCTCTTCTCGCTGACCATGGAGTCTCCATCTTCTCCATCATACTCCCTGCCTCCACAGTATGGCACTGGACGATCTCCTCCCGGCGCAGAGCACCGAAGCTCTCGCCATAACTTGCGACGATGCAGCCTGCGCGAACCCTGAAGATGAAGCTCCCTCCGACTTCACATACGCTGACGGAACCCTGAAATGGGACTCTACAGAGATCCGCGACGATGATGTGATCACGGTGATCAATACTTTGGGCGGTACGGCCGAATACACAATTTTCAGCCTGCAACCTGAGAATGCGGAGGAGAAGAGCGAGGGGAAGGAAGAGGGGAAGCAAGAGGGGAAGACCAAGAGCCCATTCAAGCTGCGAACCACGAATGCTATGATCCTGCCGCAGGAGTTCCTGAGTAAATTCCAATTTCAGGGTCTGCCTGCTTACCTGCAATCTGCCAAGGACGTACATGTACTTGTATCGACGCTGTCCGGTACTGGTCTCTCCATAGCCTTCTTCGACGAAATCTTGCATCCCCTGCTTCGAGCAGTAGGCTTTGCGGACTCGAAATATACGGTCCTCAAGACAAAGAGTGCAGAGTCAGTCAAGGAGTTTACGCAGTTCAACTTGGTGGATGGTTCGCATGAGGGCAAGGAGCAGGTGGTTATACTGTTGAGCGGAGATGGGGGAATCGTGGATACGATCAACACTCTGCTTCAAGGAAAGGAGAGACCAAGGTATGGTCATCTTCGTATCGATAGTGAGCTCTGCTAATTTCTCAGCACTTACACCAAGCCAACGTTTGTCCAACTTCCTCTCGGCACAGGCAATGCCCTCTTCCACTCTCTCCACAAACCATCCACCCTCCCCTCCGTCTACATCCAAGGTCTCCGGACCCTCCTCCACGGCAAACCCAAAGCCCTACCCATCTTCAAAGCAAGCTTCTCGCCCGGAGCCCGCCTCCTCACCAATGAAGGACAAACGGCGACACCTTTACCCAACAATGCAGTTTATGGCGCGGTTGTAGCAAGCCACGGTCTACACTCAACTCTAGTCGCAGATTCCGACACAATCGAATACCGGAAGCACGGCGACAAGCGCTTCGGACTAGTTGCCAACGATCTCCTCTATCCCAAAGACGGTCGACCACACAAGTATAAGACAGATGTGACGTTCTTCCAGGGTTCGAAAGAAGTACCGCTAGACCGCAAAGAACACGGCTACGTTCTCGCAACCCTCGTCAGCAACCTTGAACGAGCATTTACCATTTCACCGGAAAGCAAGCCCTTCGAATCAGCAATGCGAGTTGTGCATTTCGGGGCTTTGAGTGGAGATGAGGCCATGGAAGTTATGAAAGCGGCATACGATAATGGACGGCATTTGAAGAATCAGGCTGTTGGGTATGAGAAGGTGGATGGGTTGAAGATTGCATTCCGGGAGGAAGGTGAAGATTGGAAGTGGAGAAGGTGTTGTATCGATGGATCGATTGTCGGTGTCGAAGAGGGTGGATGGATGGAGGTCAGGGTTTTGGGCGAGGGGAAAGAGGCAATTAACGTTGTGGCTGATTGAACCTGGTATGTTTACGTTTTGCGTAGATCCGCTTTCTTTGCCAACTAGAGTATTCACGTGTGAAAAAAACATTGATATAGAGTAGAGTCTGCAAATTTTGCCATCAGTCTATCTCGAGCAAGCTGAAAGGGTATTTATGTGAGGAAAGAACAAGCAACTCCCAAAATCCCCACCAACATCTGCAATTGATCAATTCCAAATGTCTCCAGCAGAATACAGCACATTCGCCCTGCCAACAAATACCAGCAATAGTCTGCGCTCCACACCTTGAATTGAGCACTCCCAGCAGATGCAAATTCTACTCCCGCAAAATAGAAAACGACCAACTCCCAAACTCATCCGCGATGATTCACAAACAGTCCTCTTCAATGTCGCTTTCCGAAGACAGGACATTCAATCACTCTCATCCTCAGTCTCCTCGCCATTTCCCTCACTCCCATTCTCACCACTTCCACTCTCATCACTTCCACCTGCCACTCCATCACTTCCACCCTCGTCACTCCCACTCTCCTCTCCACTCTCCTCTCCACCATCATCTCCTCCATCGCTCGCAGAACCCGAAGGCGGCGAAGCACCCCCCTTCCTCCCCTCCTTATTAAACCTACAAACCTCATCCCAAAAATCCCTCCCCTCCCAAATCCCCTCCATCTCCGAATCATGAACAGGCCATTCCTCAAGTTTATGCTTCGAGTGCGAGAAGAGCTTGGTGAGTGTGACATTAACCTATTCGCCCCCATCAGAATCTTTCCTTCTTCCTGTTCTTCGTCTTACATCTGCTTTCTCATACTTCGGATTTTTGGGTATTGGGGTGGAGGATGGTGAGAGAAGGGAAGGGGGGAAGGAGGAAAGGAGGGAAGGAGGGAAGGAGAACTTACTGCAGCGTTACCACTACTCACGCCGCTCTCGCCCCAGATCCCACTACCGTTACCAGCCTTGACGTCGTGGTCGATGAGGTTCAGGTAGACGGAATCGATGAGTTTGATGAGTGCTTCGGGGATATCGATTTGTAGGTCTGATTTGAGGGTGGAGAGTTTGGTGGTGGGGGCGGGTTTGGTTTGCCAGATCCTGTTTTGGACTCCGTCAATGCTTCACTTTCAACTTCATTTCAGCTTCTCGGAGACAGAAGAGATAGAGGGAAAGGGGGAAGGAGAGAGAATACTCTCTTGAATAGGGGGAGAGAGAAAAAAGGGATTTACCAAGCAACATCAATTACATGGCCCACACACTTGCTCATCCACCAGATCGTAATCCAAGGCTCGGCATCGAGACAAGCTTTCCAGTACGGATGGCGATGTTCTGTGTACGATGTAAAGGGGATCGGATCAGCTACAGCAGCTGGGGTGGGATGATCAGAGAGGAAGAGGGATTCTGGGTCTTCTTCTGGCTGCGGAGAGGTAGAGTCGGAGGTTGAGGGTGGGAAAAAGCCACCTTTGAGCAAGAAATACCTGTCGATAGGAAGTTAGCTTTACCTTTCCGCTGCTTTTTCTTTTCCAATAGTAGGAAGCGATTCAGCGTGGTACTAACATAGCAATAACCATCGCTCCCTGCGGCACCATCTTCGTTCTCGCCTGCGCATTGGCCTTTTGCTAACCCAGCAGACACAAGTCAATATCCCTTATTCTTCGCTATATGAGAAGGGAATTAACACATACCAACTCACCCCTCACAAACCCCCTCTCGGCAGCACTCAACCTCAAGAACGCCCTCGGCACCAGCTCCTGCCAGCCACTTGTACTCGCTCCCTTGTAGAAGAAGCCCGCATAGCAGAACTTGCGCAGCCAATGCCATTGCTGGACTGTTAGGGGCAGTTTGAGGGGTGCTGCGTGCACGGTGGCGAGGAGGGAGAATAATGGGATGTAGGAGGATTTGGAGTGTGTTATGTGTAGGGGGACGCGTTGGTCTTTTTGGGGGATGAATGGGTGGGGGAAGGAGAGGAGGGGATGCGTTGAGAGATGGGTGAGGAGTCTGTTTTTGAGCTGGAGGCGGTCGGGGGTGGATACTGGAGAATGTTAGTTATTGTGCGTTCGAGAGGGGTGGAGGAGACGTACGGCAGAGAGGTGTGCTTTTGTTCTTGGGTGGCATTTTGCCAGAACAAGATTGGTGTGAGACAACTTGGTACAGCAAGAATGAGACGTGAAGCAGCAATGACAAAGTAGACGTCAAAGGGAACAGCAAGTATAAAGACGATGAATGCAAACAAGTATGCAATGTCAGCAAAGCTAATGTCGACGCTGAAAGAACACAATGCAGGATGGTGAATCTGAAATTTCGAGATGTAGGACCCATGCGAGTTAGGGAGGAGCAAAATTCATTGGAGCCTCGCGCTAGTCTACTAGCGTTTATACATAGTCCAGGGACTCGGGTTTTCCTTGGATGACATGCGCCGTCCTAATCAACTGACAAGGATGCAAGACCGTGGAAGCGTGCTCGGCTGTTGAAGTTGTATATTGTCAGATTCACTCAAGCTTATTTCAGTAAGAAACGCGCGAACATGAACTTGCCATCTAAGATTCTCCATTAAAAATTCCCAGGGCTCTGTGAAAACTGTTTGGACAACACCTATTCACTCCTTGCTAATCACTGATCTATGCAGGTGTCTTCTGCCTTTCATTCTCTTCGCTTAGCACTGGACCCACTATTCAAAACAATCTAAATACGACTGAACTTGTTCGATTCCTCCGCATCTTCTACATTCAACACAACAACGCTGTCTTGCAAAAAGCAAGATCAGAGATCAATACTGCCATGAGCTTGATCTAGCTTGTGGTTAGAGAGACCGTGAGTACGCTGCGCCTTTCCTTATCTGTTGTTGAGCCCCTGGAACTGACCTTTCCAGTCACGACTTCATCTTCAACCTATCTCCAGAATCTTTGAGACACAGACGAATACCTCGACCACCTCTCGATTTACTTTTAAGCTTTTTCCTCGATCTTCTGTTCGACTTCAATTTGAACTCTACAGCATCATTCCCAGTTCTCGGACTCGTGGTTACTGAGCTTCAGGCTTGTACGACTCCCATTGGATTCCGCGCCCTTCTATGCACTTTAGCCTGTATCGGATCAATAGTACCTATCATGGCTGATATCTCGCCACCTGAGCATCTGCTCGCCAACAATGGGCGTGGGAATCGCATGGTGTTGGCGGCGAAGTGCACGGAACGGCATCGAAAGCAACCCGCAGACAAGCATATTTCCTACTACGTCAATCCAGCATTCCTCGATCTCCCAGCTGCGAAATTCTCTCCACAGAAATGCTCTGATCAGAGAGCGAGAAGTAGCTTCAAGAGCTTCGCAGCTGGAATGAAAGACATTGAGGAGTATGACCTTGCCCCGACACAAATGAAGAAAGTGATCGAACCATACTTATATCTTTATGCCGAAATGAATACCAGCATCAACACCATTCAAAGTTTCCTCCCTCAATTCAGCAATGAATCGGCTCTCGGCGGCCGTGCCAACAAATTCCTGGAAAAGACCAGAAAGCGACCTGGAGAGATCTCCTGCCTGATGAACACCAAAGTTGGAACTGGATCTTGCTGTAAGTCACCCTGCATTTTTGTACACAACTTCTGATACTTCACAGTTACATGATACAAGACCAGCGATTCTTCTCCCACGCCTTGGGTCCCCTTCCACCATTCGATACTCCCAACGAGCGCAAGACGTGGTTCTCACAAATTCTGACCGAGAAGCCACTGCTATGTGTTCTGTTCGTTTTCAGTATCTACCGATCCTCAATCGATGTTCCATTCATATACTCTGAATGGAAATACAACGACAGATTGAACGGATTGAAAGAGGACTTGCAAGAAGTTATACGTCTCCGCCTCTGCGAGCTACTGGAGCTTGTCTTCCGAGCACATTTTAATCTTGCCCGAACACAGCTGGTCGTCAACACTGAGACATACCGTACTTGGGTGAGAATCAGAAATTCTATATACAAGTTTCAGCTAACGAATTCTCTAGATAACCAACAATGTCGAAACTGCTTTCCGTTCTGTCGACATTGTCAAGCTGCAACCTGAGCTCGATGATATACCAATACTACATACATGGCCGAAATTCAAGAGACCAACACCTTCGTGGCGACTTCTAGGAGGTGCAGGTAATTTGGAGGAGAGCGACGATGAAGTTGATGATGAGGGGTACATGCCGCGGCCAAAGAAGCGTGGTTCTGGTTCCAATGCAGCTTGGAGCAGGCGGAAGAGAGCTCGACGTGGTAGAGCATAAGACCGAAATGGAAACCTATGCGGAGGAAGTTGAATGGATATCATGGGATCCTGTCCTCCGCTGGAGATCTATCGGGCGGTTTCTATTGATACACAGGCACAAAGGATGTTAGATGCTTGATGGCTCTAGCATGCAAGGTGCTTAGCGAGATATTTACGAGGCTTCGATGGTTTACATGTGGTTGAGGCCCTCACGTTAGTTTGCAAAGCGAAGACCACTTATAGAACAATCAATACGGGGTCATAGCAGACCAGAACAATCAAAATTTAGCATCAGACCATTTAGGTCGTGAGTTATAAAGCATCCATTTTATAACCTCACATGGATCAGTTTACCGTTTCCACTTGACTATATGGCCTTACGTGTCCCCAGAATGTCTTTCGGTGGGGATGTTTTCTTTTGGGCATTTATGCGAGCCGAGACTATCCCGCCCTCGCCAGTTGGTAACATACAAGTACACGTCCCCCAAAGCCCGAGCTGACGACCAGCGCCGAAACGAACCAACATCTCCTTGCATTTCAAGGAACATGGCATTTACTCGACAGGATTGTGCTTCCTGTTAGCCCAAGACTGGTGTGTTTCAAACAGAGAAGTAAGTAAAGCGGTAGCTTAGAAAAATATCAGAAGTCACAGGAAATACGCAGAATCCTTCGGTTTCAAGTTCAGCCAGCCTCAGTGCGGCCAAATTGTAACCTACATCCATAAACGGCAACGCGATTACGTACCAAGTATCTGCCTAGACTTACTGAAAGCTGAATCTTGGGATGGCAGGTTGAATCCCAGGGTTTCTCGGTGAGCGCGTTCAGGATGCGGTGAGGTATCAATACGTCACCCAAATACCGGGACTGGAGCACGGACACGGGAGCTTCCATGTCAGCATTTAGATCCGTATATCAGACATATAAGTTGATCTGACAATCGAGGCTGTGCCCGCGTCCAGAATTTTAACAGGTGGTCCTGGGGAAGTCTAGATCTCTGCAGCCAGGAATGCCCTCGTATTCTAGAGAGGGTGACGAATGAGCTTGTACGGATCGATCTTATCAGGCGTATCCGAAAATAAATCATGCGACCCAGAACGCCCTCCCGTTGAGCGCCAAGTAGAGACCAGCCTTTGGCGATATTTCTTACCTGGCGTCCCTCACCGAGCCGAATGTGCATCACACCTCCATTGTCATACGCATGGTATGAATTTAAGGTTTTGTCTGATTCCCTGTTGCATGCACGATCTGCTGAAGCTTGTTTCTATTGGTTGTTGGGGAGGTGTGGTTGTACAATATGTACAAGCGAGGCGAAGCTGGCCAATCAGGAAGGTCGTGCAAAGGTGCAAGAATGCTACTCCAGGGCCGCCAGCAAGTTTCGATTGTATTACTCTCTGTCAGCTCCGATTTCAACAGTCAGAATCCATTAGCTGATACCTAAGCGTTTCGTGCAATCGAGTAGGCTGTTGCCAAAAGAACGCCCCGATCAGTCGTGATGACTCAACTTGAACCTTGCTCAGGAATGTTGAAGCTGGCACACCCTGATTTTCATGAGCGGTGTTTTGTTTTCCCATGCTGATGCCTCAGATGCCAAGCTGGGAATTTCCGAAATCCTGTTGCGGTGAGACTGATGCGATGTAGAAATTAGAAGTGCCCTTTCCGTGATTTTAGGGACGTAGTTCTAAAATTTGGGACTAACATCTGGAAGGAGACTTATGTACATATATAGAAGCTCTCTTTCCGCAAAAGTTTGGGGTGCTCATATATCAAATATCTGAGGTCCCCTTAAATTGACTCTACACGAAGCAGCAGCCATCGTAGCCATGCCTTCGAACGAAGTTCATGAACAATACAGACTACCAGCCCAGAGGCATGATCATGATGAAAACCCTCCACACCCTAGACAAACGTTTACCAAACGCATCCTAGCCCACCGCGTTCTGATATGGATGACTCTCGCTCTAGCCATCGTAGGCTACGTGCTTACATCTCTATACGCATGGTACCCACAAACCATATCCCGCAACGAGCTGTTCGGCGGTTCTCCATCCAGAGCACTCCGCGCTCTTACCGTACTCTCGACACTTGCGAACTACATGTTAGCAGCCACAGTCTCCCAGTCTTTTGACCTCATGTGGGGTATGCTACTCGCTCGTAAGGAAGGGTTGTCTCTGCTGAGCGGTCTTGCACTTCAACCTGGAACCGGTCTGGATGGTCACCTTGAAATTATCTTCAGTAAGCAGAAATTGGGAGTCAAGCCACGTGCATGGAGTTCGTTGAAGATTTTGAGCATGACAATCATCCCAATCCTTGGAATTGTGATCTTGAGTATGACTCTTTTCCTCTTCCACTTCCACTGAACACCAAAAGTCTATAGAGGACATCTCTAACGACGACCAGGAGACGTGGAAGCGATACCAATATACTATCAGGAGACATCGAATCCTGTGGCGAAAGGGTACAGCGTCGGGGAGTTCAATTCCACTCTAGCGACTCTGCTCCAACCTCTCTCTGATGGAGTCTTCGGCACTCGATTCAAAGACTTTCTTTCAGATCCAGATCTAAGCCGGGATGTCAGCACAGAAGCTGACCGAAAAGGTTGCTCTCCTGCGCGTTTCAATGATACCACGATAAACTGCCAGTCGAAGTTCTTCATTCCTGGAGGCATCGAACAGTTTGCCCCTCGACTATTAAATGGTACAATGTTCTCAGGCTCGGACGACGTACAGCCAGTGCTTGCCAAGAACCTCCGTGGTCTCTATCTGGAGTTCGAAGAAAATGGCTCTGTGATATTTGATCAGCAAACAAATTGTATCAAGCAAGGCTACAAACTTGGAGCCTATCAGCTGTGTATGAAGGATGTAGGAGCGAACAAGATTGCAACACGTGAGTTGAAGCGATCGAATACGAGTCATATCTGATACGGCCACAGACCTGACTCCTTGTCCCAAGTCTCTTGCTGCCAACATGGCATGTATGAGCAACGCAACATGGCCGCTGGATGAGGGCTGGGGAACTACTCTGTCGCCCTCTACACGTGTTGCAAATGTTACTTACAACGGCTTGAACGGCACAATCATGGATCATCAATTTCAGAACGACACCCTTACGCCCGTCAAAATCACAGCACCAGAGCTCCTCAAAGCTTTTGAAGTACTGCTCAGCCCAGCTGACCCAAACACGACGTATGGCGAATTTCTGTCTCGTCTGGAAATCGTCGGGAACAAACCCGTTGAGCCCTTGACTATCTGGCAATACTTCCAGGGTCTTGCAGACCGATCTCGGACAGATAGTCGTGTGAACAGACAAGCGATGATGGGACTGCAGTCTCTCCTCGCCATCCCAATCTACCATTGCCAAGCAAAGGACTTCATCGAATTGCGCCGACTCCTACTAGCACAGATTGATAAATCGCCAATATTTGAGACACTTGGAGTCGATATCGTCAATTTGTTTCCCGTGGTGGAGCCAGATACGGATATTTACCCCGCCATCATGAGATGGACCCTTATTGTTGGACGGGGCAGTCTTCTTGCTTACATTGTTCTCGCAGGGTGTACGCTCTCTCTGTGTATTATCGCAAATGCCATGGCAACATTTACCGATGTTGGAAAGCGGTTCAAGCACATGGGGCCATTCCCTCTGTTTACCCATTTATGCGATTGCAATACGTATCGAAACGAAACACCTGTGCCACTAGAAGCTTTTCATGACTTGGAAGCAGGTTCGAGGCTCGTAGAAGCATCGAAGATGCAGGTAAAGCTTAAGAAGAAGAATATACAGGCCGACCTGGAGGTAGCTAGACATACTGAGAGTCAATCGCAGGAACAGATTGTGGAGCTTACTGGTAAGAATGGGTTGGAAGTTGGTGTGGTGCTGTTTCGGCCGAAGACTACTTAGACCCGCTTTTATAGGCTTTCAGCTATTCTGGTGAAAAGTCAACTTGAGTCGAAGTTTCTTTGGATCGTTCATGAGAGACTGTCCTTCATGATTAAAAATGCATTTGTTGACAATGCACTGCCAGAACACCTTGCGTGGTCAGTCCCCTTCGCTTATGTAACCTCTTTAAGCTCTCGCGAGCCAAGCAAATCAGAAATGAGTTCATTCCGAACTCTCTCCGCTATCTCATCCCTTGACTATTCTAACGTCTTCCTTGTCTTCAACCTACGTGCTACCTCAGCAACCACCTCGAGTCGTCCACCTCTTCCTACTTTATCTGCCTTCTTTGCCGCTGGCCCAAAGACATCCCACACTTCGATGTACTTGTTCCCACTCGCCTGGCTTGTTCCGATTGCCACGAATGCCTCCTTCATTCTCTCATGTCCCTTTATCGCCCGGTAGTCATCCATAGTGACGGCATTACCTTGTCGGTCCTTCAAGTCCTGTGTGTTCAAGGCGCCAAGCTGAACACAGTAGAGTACGAGAGCTGCGAGGCCAGCGGCGAACGCTGTCGCGACGGAGGACCCAGTTAACGTCTTACATTTCTCCAAGGGCGCGTTATTGGGCCGGTCTTTGATAACGTTGTGCCCTGGGAAGATGAAGTCGACGTCTCCAGGGTCTCCTACCCATTTCCAGACCGTGCCTGATGCTTCCGCGGCTCCGATCTTGAAAAGGTGTTTCGTTCCGCCACATGCTGCCGGGAAGCTTCGATCAGCTGCGACCCCTTGATCGTTAGCAGCGCAGAACATGAGAATGCCAGCGCGAGCCGCCGCCTCGATAGCGGCCTCGAGATCGGTGATATCGGTCGCGTTAGTTGCAGTACGCTCGATGGTCCACGACATGGAAATGATATGCACCTTCTTATCTACTGCAGCACGTACCGCCTGCCCAGACGTTAGTGACGATCGTGTGGAGCTTGTAGAGGGATAGTACCTTTGCTGCACTCTTGGCTGTAATCTGTCTCTTCATGTTCTCGCTGATATGCTCGTCGAGTTTCACGACGTATAGCTGAGCTTTTGGAAATACACGGCAGATGAGGCTAGCCATGACCGTACCGTGACCACCACTCGTCACATAATACGGCTTGCTTAGGTTTTGATGGGTGTCTCGCTGACAGAAACTTCGGCCTCCTATGATTTTTGCATGGAGAGACTGCTCGTTGATATCCACACCATCATCGATGAGCGCGATCGTGATTGGCTCGACTGGAAGATCTCTCGGTGTATCGACGTTCTGGATGAAGTCGGCAAATTCATCCATACATGTCAGCCAGCGATGGCGATGTTCTGATTGTTCGTGGGCTACATCAACGAGTCCGCCTATTGGAGCTTGCTTCTCTGGTTGCTGCTCCTTTACAACGTCGATCTCTACCTCCGGACGGAGTCTTGCGAGACGAGTGCGAAAGTCCTCGATATTGTTCTCAGTCCGCCGGGTACTTTCGAGGCCCTATACTAGTCAGTAATTTGGTTCTAAAGAAATATTCATAGCGCCAAACAAACCGGCTCAACATGCAAGTGCACTTTCCTCAGCTTTCGCAACAATGGCAACCCTCCCGCTTCGCTCCAGCCGCGCAAGACAGCATTGTTACCGCTCCAGTACAAGCAAACCTCTTCCGCGTCGAATGCTACAGCGAGAATAGTCTCAGTACAAAGATCTAGTTTCCTCCAATCCCAGATCTCGACTTTGAACCCAGCTAATGCTGCTTCAATAGCTTCATCACTATGTGCAGGTTCGCTCATGTCATCAACAATCACACGAATGATTCGCTGAACTTTCTTATGTCGCAGAAAGTTGAAGAGGAACACCATGTCGCTACGGCCTTTTCCGTCAGATCGAGATGTCTTCCGAATCTTTGTCGTTGCCGGCTTCTTCTCAAGGCGAAGACTTGGTAATGCGACATACTGGAGAATATCTTCGAATTTCAAGTGGTCAAGACCTTCTTCAATTCGATCCTCGCTGATGATTTTCGAGGGCGAGTCATACAGATCAAAGTATATCTGATTTTCTGTCACCATCATCAGAATCACGCCTCAATGATTCGCCAGGCCACGCTCACCTTGATTACGACCATACAAAAAGTCGACTACATCGTCATGGTTCCTGTGTCGCATGCAGTACAGCTTCAAGTGGTTCTTGATCACAGCTGCACTCTCTTCTGTCACTTTGGGCTCTTCTTTTGGCTCTTTTTTCTTCTTCTTCAGTTTGTCGATTTTTGCTGCAACAGGAGTTGCTGGATTTGAGCCAGCGAAGCCCATGGGCATTCCTGTCCCAAGCTTTAGCTGGTCTCCATGTCCAGTCGCACCTGTGCTCTTCGCACTAAAGGGGCTCTCCATCCCTGTGGCGATACGACGTAATGGAGCAGGCTTGAAATTATCCATCGCTGGTACCGTTCCCTTTGATCCTGCGCCAGACTTCCCAGCTTTTGGGTCTACTGCTTGAGTGGCGAACTTCTTGTCTTTTCCAGGGACGATCTGTCCATCGGTGCTTCCTTCCTCGTTCTTCTCTTGAGTCGCTGCCTTCTCCTTCTCTGCAGCCAGCCTTGCCTCTTTTTCAGCAGCCTTTCTGGACTCAATGCGTGTGTACTCGTGGTACTGGTAGGGCGACAGTGGTGGCTCAGCATTGGTTCTCTGGTCCATTGCTCTGTCGCATCGCTCTATGAGCACCTCCACGATCTCCAACTGTTTGTCTGTACATCGGTCGTACGCGACTGCGAGATGTAGTGGAGTCAGTCCTTTGTCTTCCTTCGCTTGCAAAGTTGCCTCGTCTGCGGCCTTGATGAGCGTGATAGCCAGTTCAGGTGCAACGTTCCGACGAATGGCAACATGAATGCAATTCTCGGACTTGTAGCATGGTATGCGAAGGATTGACGCGGTGTCCTTGTAGTTCTTACAGATGTATCGTACGAATTTCCCTCGCTTCTTGTAAATGGCATGGTAGAGAGCCGTTTTCTCATTATTATCTTTTTCTCGCAAAACTTGCGGATAGCGCTCAATGAGAAGTTTTACGAGCGGCAGATAAATGTCGAAAACTTTGTCCTTCGCATCATCTACTAACATATGCAACAGAGTGTTGTTGTCCCCATTTTTCTGGCCCAAATATGCTGCCTGTTCGATTGCAAAGGCTTCAACTTTGGCGGGGTCGCGAAGGTCCAGCTTTCCTTCCTTGAGCCAGCTTATGATGTCTTTAAATCTTTTTCCAGCGCTCACATCGTCCTCGTCCTCGTCGTCCGAGCTTGCTTCACTCGCGTCTGCGAGATCTTGTTCTTGTATCGGCGTGCCTGGTCGATGACGGTCCACCATGACAAGCTCTTCCTCAAGTTCTGCACTCATGATTGTTCTTTGGAGATGGCATGCAGTAGAAAAGTGCTTAAATTTGGACGATTGATTCTATTTGGAATGGAAGGCAGAAACAGCTTTGTCAAGAGGCACCTTGGAAGAGTGAAAGGCTAAAGCCATAGCGCAGCCTCGGGGACGTCCCTCGGCAACAATTGCTGTTTGATTCGTACATACTGCATGCGACCTTACCTCCGGACGGACAGAAACCCTCCTAGTTTCAGCCGCGCCCCCCTTTCCAAGCCTCGTCGCTCCTAGCGCTGATGTGAGATGCTTGTGTACAAGGGTATTTATGCAAGTTTGATTACTGCTTGCCCAATGCAGAACCGCTCGAGGCGCACGAAAAATCGGCAAAGAGCCTTGTTACACGAGGCTGTCAAACCTGTGAAGTTCTGCGTTACGACAGAGAGAATTAAGTGAACCAAGCATAGATTATAGAGAGTTGACTCGATTGTATTGAGGCAATAGTACTTCTATACATGGGTATGGCACTTGTTACCGTGCTCTGGTATGTGTCACCTCACAAATGTCCTCCAAGTTTATGGCCCCCAATTCCTCGGCATTGTACTTTTGCAGATTATTGGTCGGCTCCAAGCTGGGGTCAAAAAGAACTGGATCGTCTTTGGGCTTTCCTCCAAAGACACGCTCCATGGTGCTTTTCACGTCGACGGTGGCATTGATCTTGACAGTGCATTGGAAGGGATTCTCATCCTTCCTCTTCAGAAGAATCCCAGTTCGCATACTCGTGGGCACTCCAGTCTTCGTCGTGGCGTTTTCCTGTAACGACCACGAAGCACAATTTGCCTTCCCCCAGTTTCGGCCTTTCAAATCAATTGACCCGGTTACTGTCGTCTGATCGTTCGTGTCCCGACTGACAGTCTTCGTCCAGCCGACTCTGGCTGTTGCGGTCGCGCCCAATACTCCACCCCCGACGTCCAATCCAACCTCGCGTGAGTTCTCTTCATGTTGAGAGGTAGGCACCAAAGATAGACTCCCATTTGGAGAAATCTCGAACACCTCTGGGCCATTCTCGCCTGGCTTCATCCCTCCGAATTCAAGCGAAATGTTGACAGCCTGGAATCGCCTCGCCTTTTTGCGGGAGTCGAACCGGAATTGCAGAACTATCAGTGTCGCGAACGTCTCGCTTTCTGCCGAGAAGAAGCCATGTATTACATCGAGACACGAGCACCGGATGTCTACAGCTCCATGGCGTTCAATATAATTGCTGCGCTGTAGAGGCGCTGCAGGGTCGTTTTGTGTCCGAAAAGAGCTTCCTTCGTCGCCGCCTGGGAAGAGACCGACTTCGAATGATGGCAGTTCGTCTTCTGAATCTTCGCTGCCAGAGTCGTCTGCAGGGTCATCGAAGGCACTCAGGACTGCAGCAGTGTTCCCTGGAACTGACGACATCGTGTGATACCAAAGATTCTTGTCGTTGAAGGTGTCAGCAATCGACAATGTATTCCGTTTGTTGAGTTTGGAAATAAATATCAATGATTGCTCGCCATCAGCGATGGGGCAGCCACGGACGATGTAGCAGCCTAGCGTTCGGTCAGAAGGTCACACAGAAGGGCCAGACCAGGGAATATACAACTGCGGGAAATGTTCAGTCATGATATTATCCAATTGTCTTGCTCGCGTTCGTGAACTGGAGTCTTCTGCTGCCCGAGAGGCTTTCAATTACAGCAGTAAACGGCTTTGGTTTGTCATGAACTTCCAGGTTGGGAAAATGGCCCCCAATTCAGTCGGCCCCCAAATGTAACCACCCCTCACGACCACTTCCCACACTATGAAACGCCATCAGGCTGAGTCAAGCCCCTGTCACATCGGTTACAATTTCCCTACACCAGACTCAGCCCCGGAGACGCAGCAGGGGGGTCGAGCGCGTCGGAGACAATTTATCGCCAGGGTCTAAGTGTCAGCCTCGAGGGGCAGCTTCTGAACTTCTTGATGTTGATGTACGTTTTCTGCCCTTTTCACAACAATTTTAGTCGCAATGTCGGACACAGCGTCCGAATCGTCCGAAGCCTCGTCGTCGTCGTCAGCATCACCAGCGATAGCTGAAGTAAAGGGTGAGGAACACGCAGCGCAGGTCCCAGAAGAACTCGCAGAGGAAGAGCAAAGCTCAGCGACAAGCGAAGATGACCTCACGGCTGGTATGGGACTACAGATCCTGGTGGGAAGCATAGCGGACTTCGATCCAGAGGGCGATGATGCGCGACCTTTTGAGTAAGCTTTCCGCAAATCCAGCTTCAAGAAAAGAGTTGTTGGCTGAGCAAGACCTCCCAGCGTTGTCGCAGTCCATGGCTATCATGGGGATAGGCATACTTCGTGGGGAGGGCCATATAGCAATTGGCTTGAGGACTCGCTTCATGTCCGCTACCCAAATTCGCGAATATTGACTTTCGGATACGATGCGCATGGAATCAAGGGAAGTTCTACCAGGGCGGGCATAAAAGAGAGAGCTGTGCAATTGCTCGACGAGCTAGTGAAGTTGAGGCAGCCAGAAAAGCCAGTTCGTACTTCACACTTTTCAAGCGGTGTAAAAGTTCTTACTTTTTATGCAGAATCTGTTTCGACCGTTGATATTCATATCACAAGATCTAGGAGGGATCATCGTGAAAGAGGTATGGAGAGGCGTGAAGATTCAGAACTGCAGCCGCTGATTTAGAACAGGCATTCTGTGTTGCAACTTTCCAATATCAGAAATACAGGTCGATTGTGCAATGGACTCGGCTGTTTGTATGGAACATCTGTGGTAGTCCTGGTTTATTCACTGACACCTGCTCAGATGTTCTTTGGCTGTCCCCACCGCTGTACGAGCGTCCAGCACATGGAAGATGCGATCGGGAATCTGCTCTACGCCACTCAATACCCTCGTCCCATTGGAGCGTTGAAAATGATCAAAGAAATCAGTCGATCCGTCATTGAGATCAATGGGTCGTTTGTTCTTTCCAAAGTACCGACTGTTGGGACCATGATCAACCTCTATTCGGAAGAGGAAGATCTGACCGCCAAGGTGAGATTGCCTGCTCCCTCGACAAGACCGAAGGAGAAGATCCTGTTCAGTAGATCATGAACTGACAGTTGGGACACTAGATTTTCGAAGACTACACCACCAGCTTCAATATTGCGATGGGGGGATGTCGCTTCGCGAGACCTGGACCTCTGAACGAGATATCTCGAACAGTACCTGATGATGCATATGAAACCATCGATCTGATCCTGGCAGCTTATCCAAAGCGTAATTGAGCATACATTTCTTCCAAGATCATGACCATAATCTAACTTTTGTATAGCTTCAGAGTACAATAAAGATACTGAGCGAGCTCTTCGGAATCTTGAACGACAAGCAGCGATTTCGTACCCGCTGGGCTCTATACGAGGTCCTCATCGTCGATGTAGCTGGCTTAGCGATGACGAGACATACAAGTCATGGTTCGATAGCCATGGACCGAAACTTCTGCATGTCCATGGGACCTCTGGAACCTCTGATGCTGGCGAGTACATCTTTCAAGATCTCATTACGAGAAGAGCAGTCTCTGAACCATTGATATATTTCGCTTTCGACAAGTACGACGACCAACGAAATTCTCTCGCTGGTATGCTGAACTCGATCCACGCTCAAATATACAGCCATTTTCCATTGTACCATGCTGCCGCAATCGTGCCAGAACAGCAGATGATTTATTACAGTATGTATCGAAATCACACTAGTTCTCATAATTTCTAGATCTGATGCATTTTCGTGAGAACGATTGACACTACGGATGCTGACATTTTCACCATCTAGATAGCTGGACTACCCACGAACTGTATACTATGTTCCGGAATTTTTGCACCAATCTCTCTCATACTGGCTGCTTGATGGTTATCAACTGTCTAGATGAGTGTGACGAATCTTTCTTGCCGTTCTTGGAGAAGCTGTGCTATCAAGCAAGTATCACCGAGTATAATTTCAAGATAGTGCTAGCTGGTTCCACCAAGCAGCAAGTTCAAACTGCTCTCAGTGCATGGCCAACCATAAGCTTGGATAATCATGTTCCCGTCATTGATGCGGAAGGTCTGAGGGCAGAAATCGAGCGGGAAGTACTGAGTCTGGTACAGCAATACCCCGCGCTTTACGATTTCGAGATGGCAATCACAGAGAGGCTTTCCAAGTGCGGCGAAGATCGAGAATGGCGTCAAATTGTTTCAAGAGAGATCCAGGATGCTCATGGTGCAAAGAAGGAGCTGGAGAGCTTGGAGGTAATCAGTCTCCACAAATCACTTGACCGAATTCTGTCCGGCATATCCTCTCGGTTGCAAGACTGGTCTCGCAGGGTTCTGTCTCTAGTTTTGTACTCGTACCACCCTTTGAGTGTCTGGGAGCTAGCTCAAGCTGTTTCGCCCAGAGCAAATCGTTTGCCTGATACTGACCTGCCCTCCGATCGTATGTATGAAGAGTTCGTTGTCTCGCTAGACACATGCTTCAAGGGGTCAATCATCGTCAAGCATGGCTTGGTCTGCTTCGGGCATCCCGAGGCTAGGCAATCTTTCGCTTCACTTGAATCACGACCCGACGCGGAGAAAGCAGCACATGAGGAGATCGTCAATATATGTCAGGAATATATATCCTCGAAAGAGGGCCAAGAGTTCTTACAAGCTCTCTTTACAAACGCAACATACGACGTTGAAGAGCTACCGGTCTTTTCCCACCGGTACACCTTCTTGACCTATGCTGTCAAGTATTGGCCAAAGCATTATCAGGCTATGACCAAAGCTTCCTTGGGAGCAGAGCATTCGCCAATCCCCAAGAAATACGAGCAGTGGATATTTGACTCGAAAATTATGCGGACCTGGGCCGAAGCTTATTGGTCTCTATCCAATTCAGTCCACCGGAGTGATCGCGGATTCCTATCTTTTCTGCCAATCTTTGCAGGCCTTGGTCTTCGAGACATCACCTCAGCCTTTCTTGTGCGTGGCGCTGGCAAGCCAGGATTCGAGAAGGACTGTGCTCTTGCATTGGCCGAGGCTGTACGATTTGGCCAAGGTACAATTGTACACATGCTCTTGAACACCGAAAGCTTCACTGAGGAAGACATGCTAGAAGCGCTCTTTGCTGCCAACTCATCCCTGGATGAATCGATATTGGATGACCTTGTTACCTACACAAGGAAGACATTTCCTAACTTCGACTGGCCAGCAACGACCGTCCTTCGAGCATGTCAATTTGGGCATGACACAGTGTTGAAGAAATTGCTAGAGTTCGGAGCTTCACCGAACGAGGGCATTGAATTGAATGGCATGACTCCTCTGTTCGCCGCCGCCAGGGAGGGGAAACCTGAGATTATCAAGGTCTTGTTAGAGTATAAGGCAGGTCTCGAAGCCAAAGCACAGCATGGCCGCCACCCGCTTCACGCCACCTGTGTTTTTGGCCACGCAGAAGCGGCAAAATTACTGATAGCAGCTGGGGCGGACGTCAATGGTCTGGACAGCGAAAATGAGACACCCATCACTCTGGCTGTACAGTGGGGTAATTATAAAGTCCTCGAGGTGATGGCGAAGGAGGCCTGTATCTTGGACGGCACTTTTGGCGAGTTGACAATAAGGACGCCATTGACGATCGTCGCAGATCTTGGATTCATCAAGTGTGCTCAAGTGCTGCTTGACAATAAAGCAACCACAGAAGTTGTTTGCGGAAGCGACTGGCCTCCACTTCGATATGCGATCACCAGGGAGAACATGGAATTAATCAAACTCTTGCTTGATGCTGGAGCTGATCCCAATACCACCCATGGCGGCGAGCCACTTATCACAACCGAGGCCATCGAAGGAAAGCTAGAAGTGATCAAGTTGCTCGTCGAACATGGAGCCAATGTAGATGCCGTCAACTCACAGGGAGCAACCGCTATGCATTGCGCCGCAGAGAAGGGTTTCACCGAGATGATGACATATCTGCTCGACCACGGTGCAGCTTTGAACTCCCAGCTCACTGCTGGACATACTGGTATCCTCCTGGCCGCTAGCTGTGGCCATGCCGATGCCGTGAAATTGCTACTAGATAAAGGGGCAGACATCTCAATACCGACAACCGACGGCTGGACGGCAATTGGACTATCATATGACAACGCGGAAGTGACTCGCCTGTTAATGGAAGCTGGTGCCAATGCAGACAGGACGAATAACACCTACACGCCCCTGTACCTGGCTGCAATGTATGGCTACACAGAAGTTGGTAAGTTATTTCTTGCCACGGTATCCTTGATGACCTTGACATTCTGCTTGAATTCAGCTTCCTAAATTTGCACTCGTGGCCCATTCATTGATCTCGTGGCAGGGGGGGATAACTGATGCTAACTTCATGTCCAGTCAAAGTACTCCTGGCGTACCCACTCAATCTAGAAATCGAATACCTTAGTGATGGCGCCCAAAATAAGTACACGGCATTGACAATTGCGGTAGTCAATAGTCAAACGGAGATCGTCAGATTACTGCTTGAAGCCGGCGCAGACGTCAATCATCTTTCTGAGACCAACAATTTCTGTATACAGTACGCAGTTCCCACGGACCCAGGCATGATGCGAACTTTGATGGAATACCGGCCAAAGCTCAACCTCCAAGATGATGACGGGGACACTGCTTTATCATATATCCATGAAACAGCGCCACTTGAAACTTACCAGATCCTCGTGAACGGCGGTGCTGATCTCGACATCCCAAACAAGCAAATGCACACTGCGCTCGAGAAGGCAGTGATGCAAATGACGAGGAATGATCTCGTGAAGTATTTCATTTCAAAGAAGGCAAATCTGAACTCTGATGCCGGGAAGTTTGGTGGACCGCTGCATGTTGCGTGTCGCTACCAAAATTTTGAAGCTATCGAAATGCTCATCCAAGCTGGAGCAGACGTGAATCTCGTGACCCCCGGGACATCTGGCACTCCGCTTCAATCGGCATCTCGATGCTGGAACGTCGTTGCGAGTCGAGACATGCAAGAGAAGATGATTCGGTACCTCCTAGACGAGGGCAAAGCAGATGTCAACGTGGTTGGTGGCATGCAAGGATGTGCACTTAATGCTGTCTGTGGATGGGCTAGTGCGGACATGGTGTCGTTATTGCTGAAAAACGGCGCGAAAACAGATGTCGTTGACGAGATGGGACGTGCTGTGATTCATTATGCGGCGATGCAAAGTCTTGAGAACTTGCAGCAGATAATAAGTGCTGGGGTGGAAGTCAGTACCAAAGATGCGATGGGCAGAAGCGCAATGCATTGGGCCGTCGTGAGTGGGTCTCTTGAAGTGGTCGAGCGGGTGTATAGTCTTTCGAGGCGCCTACTGGATCAGCCAGATAACGATGGTTGGACACCATTACTATGGGCTGCTCGAGGATGTGTAACTGTCTACAAAGAGACACCGTCGAATGGCCAGGAACAGATCATGTCTTTCCTGATGGATCAGGGTGCTGATCCCCTCGTCAAAGGCAAGGGTCTTGATCGGACGTGGACTCCGATACAAATTGCCAGATACCATGGCATCGACGACGAGATAATTCAATTCCTTGTGAAAAGCACGAAAAAGAAGCTTGAAAAAGAAGATCTTTATGTAGAGGCGGATCATGCATGTCCGAAAGCCTCGGAACAGGTTGGCTCTTGTGATAGTTGTCATTGCGTAAGTTCGCCGCTGCCTTCTATCGAAGAAATTGCTAATCTATCACAGCAAATGCTCGGCAATAGATACAAGTGTAATGACTGCCTTGATTTCGATTTTTGCTACAAGTGCTACAAGTCTCGTCTTGTGATGCACAACAAAGAACACACATTCAAGGTCATTGGACCGGAGTTTGAGGTCGTAGTTGAGGTTGAGAAGGAGAGTACTGAAGAAGACGATGACACTGACGACGATACTGATGATGACACGGATGACGATGAGAACGAGGATGAAAAGAGCAAGAATTGAGCTGCGTCTATGATCAAGGGCATTGTCTGAGAGTCTCAAGTAGAAGCGGGTAGCATTAAGTTTGGCGGTCCCTATGGCAGGAGGAATGATATTTGTAATATATACACATTGCACACGATTCCAGAAATCCTGATAGCTTTGAAGTCATTGTTTCAAACACAAATTCTTAGAGCGAATTGACCACGATACCGTGGACGTCTTTTCAAAACTCGTTTGATCATGGGCTCGCTTGCTCCTTCCTTCAGATATGGCGATGAAGGGCTGCAACATACCCCCCAAGAAGGCACTTTATATCTCAACCTAAACAGAAATTTGGGGAAGTGACTATGGAGCCACGGCACCTCTCTCCAAGACGTTGTCGCTTTCCAGTCCGCAATTATTCGCTACTCAACAGTACAAATGAATCTCCCTCATTTTTACGAACCCCACGGCACTAGCTATTCATATTCCTGCAATGGCATTTTCGGAGTGGAGCAGCATCTACAAAGTAATCGAGGGCGTGAGACGAGCCGTAAAAGGACCTGTGGTAGTCTATCCTCCAGGATGCTGGTACTGCTGCATGGAAAACGAAACGTATCACGGAAAGGTTCATCTGCATGCTCCCCAGTTTTTCCACAGAAGCGGGCAGCGCTGAGGCTGACTATTGTTATGACATACAGGAAGAATCAGAAAGGTTCGGTCGAAGCACTGGGAAAAAGTGCATCCACTGCAGCCACGAACGATGCCGCGACTGCAAAATGTCCCATCACTTTGTCATCTTCTGGCTCTGCTGCAATGATGCAGCCAGCCACAGCTACGAGATCGACAAAGATGGAGACTATACGCCAGTCAGAGTCCGAATGGGAGGATGGCCAGCAAATCAATCCGAGTACAGATACTGTAGGCTTTGTGGACATGAACGTTGTGATGACTGTCACTACCATCGGTACCTAATCGAAATTGGCTGCCAGCTCTTTGGGGGTGCTGAGTTCAAGAGTCTGTTCAAATACGCTCCCGTCACCAAGCACGAGACATGCGAGTCTGATGGAAGGAGAACGTTCTGGATTCTTGGGAATCAGCAATGACGCATCAAAAGGCTCAGCGGAGGCGGCATCAGCTAGAAGGAAGGCACAAGGAGCACATAGGTACATGTACATGTACAGAGGAGGCAAAGATGCAAGATATCAAGCCGGAACATGGGGGATCTTCGACGATTATGGACATGGAAACGACGCCGGAATTGGGCATGATGCCCGAGACTGAGGAGACGACACCTGCCGCCGCTCCAGATGAGATGCAACTGGACGAGGGCACCCTTGAGGTATTTCAGTCGAATATGGACAACACGTCTCTCAAACGTCGGCGACAAGAACGGTCCGACGAGTCCTCCAACGCCGGACGTAACTCAAAACTTGCTCAAGGTTGTTGATGGAGGTGATTGGACCTGTGCGCTGCGTGTAGCTTGACGAGGGCAAAATCAAAACCATGGTCAGAAACACAGTTGCAACATAGCAGGCAGAGGCGATTGTTCGACAGCGGTTTGCAGAAGCGATCGAATGTTTTGTTTTGCGGTGTTTGCTGTTCGCTGGTCAGACTTAAACTTTGATCTTCGCGGAAAACAGAGCACTATGAGGAATCGTCATCAAAATATTTATCATCCTCGCTTACTGCCCCTTTCTACAATCTCGGCTACTGGAAATTTCAAAACAGGCTGTGACTTGATTTTGCGGGGTAGACAATACATCAACCTCATTGCCGGAACGGGTATATCGACTACCTATATGCAAGACCACTCTAGAAAAGTTCCGCCTGATTCTAATCCAATCTACCAAAACACCAAGCGATATATCTCTACCATGTCGCGCCCAACAGTGAGCATCTTCCCCTCCCCGAATCCTATCTAGACTCCCAGGCACGACCGAATGTCCCAACTTGGCGAGACCTTACTTCACACAGAGCTCTTCTCACTTCTATTTGTGCAAAGCGTGTCCTGTTCTTGCTCTTATTCATTTGTGTATTGAGATTCTGTTCGCAAATATGTTGTACTCCACTCTCACCCATCTTTTCTTCGTAGCTTCGGCACTTGCGCAAACACCACCGAGCTTCAGTCCCAATGTGACTTCAACGCTACAAGTCAAGTTTGGAAGCAAGTCTGTTACGCCTGGAATGGCGCTCACGAAAGCTGGTAAGTGTTCTGTCAAATTGGCGGCATGTGTGGCTGGGTTGCGAAGGTCTAACTAAGTGTAAACACACAGAGACCGCGAAGATGCCGACGATTGGAACTTCAAATGAGGCGCTGAATGGCACTTATATCTTCTTCATGATCGGTAAGTCTTTCATCTTTGCCATGGTGAAAGAACAATGAAGGGACTGACGGCAGAATAAAGATCTCGACGTGTACGCACCGTCTCCAGCCTTCATTCAAACACCCCTCCCCTCTCTATTTCTATCATTTCCTCCCCCCCGCCCCCCCGCCCAAAGAATTGAACTCACACTCCGCCCTCAGACCAGGCGCGCTCGTCGGCGGCGCCGCCGGCTCCCGCGTAACAAACCTCCACTGTCTCCTAACAGGCTTCACATCCTCCACCATGGCATCCAACAGTCTCTACACTCTCACCACGAAAGACACCTCTCCAAAAGCCTACGTTGGTCCCGCCCCTCCAGTCGAAAACCCACCTTATGCGCACAAGTATGTCGAACTATTGTATCCGCAACCAGCGGGGTTCAAGGTGCCGAGCACGCAGACGAGTGCGGTGAGTAGAGGGATTGGGTTTAATTTGACGGCGTTTGTGGCGGATGCGAAGCTGGGTGAGCCGGTGAGGGCGAATTGGTTTAGTGTTACTGGGTAAGGAAATTGAGATGGTAATTGAGGAAGGTGGTGGGATAGGTGAACTATTAGACAAGGGAAGGGGAAGTGTATATAACTGGTGCTGAGGGAAGTGACCGAACAAATGGGAAAACAGTTTCGCAGAAACCTTAGAGCATTGTCGCTCTGATCTGAACTCGCAGAACTGGTTGGAATATCTCGATTGAACGCCATGCAGTCTATGTCTAATCCATGCGTCTATGTGTGCCAACCATCCCATCTGTAGCCGGCAGCAATGCGCTCTATACACATCTTCGCGCTATCGTAATTCATCACTCGTCCCTCCATTAACTCTCATAAATCAATTTTCCATCCCCAACAACGCCCCAAACCTCCTCCACAATCTCCTTCTGTCCACTCGGAGCTCCTCTAATAGCAAGGTATTTCCTCCCTTCAACCTCAGCCTCCCAATCCCCCGGATTTCCACCAACCATAATTCCACCCGCCTCAACCAAAATACACCAGCCAGCAGCTACATCCCAAGCCCAGCATCCGCCCTCCCAGTACACATCCAATTGTCCACTAGCCACAGACACCAAGTTGAGAGCCGCGGATCCCATAGACCGTAACGAATGTACCATAGCACCACCCTCCTCCTTCGAAGCCGCCAGCTTGGAAAACACTTTACACTTCAGCGTGAAATTATTTCCCGTCCTATCACTCCCCCACTCGGTACCCACCAAACACGTACTCAAATCCTTCAACGGCTCCGGCTCCTGCTTCAACGGCAACTTCTGCTTCTCCCCTCCACCCCTCACCAAAAATGCTCCTTGTCCCTTGATAGCAGTATATAGCTCGTCGAGGTAAGCGTTGTAGACTACGCCGATGGTGGGGACCTTGTTGACTGTGAAGCCGAGAGAGATGCAGAAGGCGGGGAAGGCGTGAACGAAGTTCGTGGTGCCGTCGATGGGGTCGACGTTGAATGTTGGGTCGGAGGTGAGTTTCTGGCCAGGGTAGTAGGTTTCTTCGCCGATGAATTGGAAGGTTGGGTGTGCGTTGAGGAGACGCGTTGAGACCATTTTTTCGACGGCTTGGTCGGTTTCGGTGACGAGGTCGGCGGCTGGGCAGGGTTAGTAGATAGGTCTTGAGAAGTGGAGAAGTATAGAGGAGGATAAGTGATCAGAAGAATGAGGTGAGTGCTTACAGTTCTTCTTTGTGCCAGAGGAGAGGTAGGAGGGCGTTGCTGCTAGCATCATTCGCCCTGCTTCTTGGGCAACGTTGACCAGCAGGTCGTGGATCTCTTGAAGATTGAGGTCTGTCATTGTGCAGTCTGTAGAGATAGAATGAGGATCAGAGATATTGAGTAGGATATGTAAATGTAAGGTGGTCGATGTTGAAGAGAGGAGAGAAATATCTTGAGAAGTAGATGGCGGGGTAGCGAGGAAGGCGGCGGGCGGGCGAGAATTGAAATTCAGGGAGCAGCCACCCGTTATCGCCCTATCAGCACGTGGCTATCAGCCATTCGCTTGGAGCGCTCAGGGGAAGCGACTTGTTTACATTTTGAAGCGACAAACTCTATTTCAGACGAGGAATGCGCGGGTCCTTCGAAAAAGGGCCAAGGATATTGGGGCGTGTCTTCTGTCTCCATTTAGGATTAATCACAATACACTCCGGTATGGAACTTTTCTGACATCAATCCGTACTGTCTATATCAAGCAGTATCATTTTTTACATGAAGACATGGCGTTCCTCACTGTCAGTACTGCCTTGCAAATGGCCGCGACTTGAAAGACGAGATGAATAAGGTAATTTGTGATATACGCATACAGAGAATCAGATACATATACATATTGATCCATCTCTCCGCCTCTTTTCTTTCCCCGGTTACGCGAAGCCCCTATTTCCCGGCTTCCTCTTCCCGTCCCATGCCATTCCATTCCATGAAATGCACCTAGTCCATGCCATACTATCTACCTCCCCACGCATGCCTCATCATTCTCCAAGCCCTCACATCCAAGAAAAATAAATCGCTGAAATCAAAATTCAGATAAGAAATATGTGTGCTGAGTCATGTACGTTAATTTACAACATCAAAGCAACGACACCAGCAACAACGGCGACCATGACACCGACTGCGCTGCGCGAAGAGCTAGCAGCACCGGTAGCGTAGATCGGCACTGGAGTCTTCGTGCTCGTCACACCCTCGGCTGAGGACGTAACTTGCGCCACGGCAGTTGGCGCCGCTGTGCCGGATGGGTAGCCCTCACTGGCTGGACCAGTTGGGTATGGTGCCAGGGTAGTGGGTGGCATTGGCACGATCGTGGCGGTAGATTTGACGATCTTGATGGTCTTGTATTGAGTGGTGGTGCTGCTCAATGTGGTTGTCGAGGAGTCGTACTCGCCGCCAGCTGGGTAGGACTTGGATGGTACGGCAACGCCAGTGTAAGCTGGGGTCTCAACTGGAGTCTCGACTGGAGTTCCAGCTGGGACGTAGGCGCTGGGGGTTGCTGCTGGGGTTTCCTCGGTAACGGGGCAGACTGTTGTGTACATCTTGACAATTTCCGTGGTTACGTGGCCGAGCTTGGAGGGGCAGTCAGTGACGCTTGGAGCGCAGGATGTGATCGTGTAGACTGAGGTTGCGTATACAGTGGAAGTTGTGTACTTGGTGACTGATCCAGTTGGCTTGTAGGTTGTTGGGACTGGAGTCGTGGTGGGCTTGCCGATCGGAGTCTTGGTGGACTTCACTTCGGTCTCGGTGACTGGGCAGACAGTGGTGTAAAGTGGGATTGTCTTGGTGGTCACGCTTCCTACTGGGCAGTTGGTGACTGTTGGTGCGCAGGATGTGATGGTTTCAACACGAGTGATGCAGACAGTTGAGGTTGTGTACTGGGTGACACTGGATGAGGTTGGCTTGGATGTGTATGTCACTTCACCTCCAGAGCTCTTGGATGAGGATGGAGTGTAAGTTGGAACAGAAGTCGAGGTCACTTCAGTTGGGTATCCTGACTTCGTGGATCCGACAGTCGTGCTGGAGTTGGTGTAGTGGGGTCCGCTTGGGAAGCTGGAGGATGATGAGACATATGTGCTTGATGTCACTGGTCCCGACTCTGTGCTTGAAGTAGTCTCAGACGACGCACTCGATGTGGTGGTCTCAGTCTCAGAGCTGGAACTTGGAGTTGGTGTAACAATCTCGGAGCTTGAAGTCTCGCTGGAGATGCTAGTGCTTGGTGTCGGTGTCACATTTTCGGAACTGGTGGATGAAGACGATTCGGTCGTGCTGTAGCTGAAGGTGTTGCTGATTGAAGGTGTAACATACTCAGAGGAGCTGGATGATGTCTCAGTGGCACTGTAACTGAAGGTCTCGCTGATTGTTGGCGTGACATATTCAGAGCTGCTTGATGATGTCACTGTGGCGCTGTAGCTGAATGTCATGCTGATGCTTGGGGTGATATATGACTCTGAGCTGCTGGAAGAAACCGTTGCCTCTGAAGTTGAGCTTGATGATTCGCTTGTCGAGGTCGCAGAAGCTGATGAAGACTCTGAGATCGAAATTGAAACAATGCTGGACGTAGCAGAGGCAGAACTGGATGACTCGGAGATCGAGATCGACACAATGCTGGAGGTAGCGGAGGCAGAACTGGATGACTCCGAGATCGAAATGGAAACAATGCTGGACGTAGCCGAGGCAGAAACAGAGTTGGAAGTTGGGAGAGCTCCGCATTCGTAGACATTGAGTCTGTTGGATCCACCACAGGTTTGAGTAGCATCACCAGTGCAAGGAAGGTTGCATTCGCCCTCAGGGGCGGAAACACTTCCCTCATTCAATGAGTTGCCGCAGTAACATTCCCCGGTGTACTCGAGACCGTACAGAGCGTAGCCTGAGCAGAAGTCGGCGCACTTCCCAATGGTCATGCCTTCGAAATCAGCCAGGACATCACTGGAAAGTGCGCGCATGCCGGTGGCTTCAGTAAAGCATCCCTTGTAAACACATCCAGTAGCTGTTGGAGCTGCGCTGGATGTCGAGGAAGACGTCGTGGTGAACTCTCCGGCAGCTGTCTTGGAGGTTGAAATGCTGCTGGAAGATGCGGTTGCTGGCTTCGAAGATGAAGACGACGACGAAACGACGACCGAGGAAGAACTTGGCTTCACGGAAGATGAGCTGGACAGCTTCGTCGAGGAGCTCGATGGCTTCACTGAGGAAGAGCTGGAGACTTTGGTCGATGAACTTGAGGGCTTGACGGAAGAGCTAGAGATCTTCGTTGACGAACTTGAGGTCTTCACAGACGAAGATGAGCTAGAAATCTTCGACGACGACGTGCTGGTGATCTTTGAGGACGTTGAACTCTTTGTCGATGACGATGACGATTTCGATGTCGAGGAGCTCTTGACCGTCGAGGAAGTGGTGGAAGCTTTCGTCGACGAAGAAGTCCTGGTAGAACTGGTGGACGATCGGGTGGATGAAACTGTTGAGCTGCAAACGGTTGCTGGCGCAGTAGTGGCTGGCGCATACTTGTTCAAAACTTGCTTCATGATCTGGTAATAATTCTTTCCGGGGAAACTGGAAGGAAGATTGCCCTCAGCATAAGTGGCCTCCCAGAGCATGACACCTCCGAACTGAGGGGCGCTGTGCCAGGCATCGATGAGTGACTGAGCCTCAAGAGCTGTCAAATAATCACCGGAGGTACCAGCGGAGCTTGAACCGAGAAGACCCAAGTACAATTTTGCACCGGCACTGGCGCCCTGATTGACGATGGTAACCCAGGAGTTGTAGTTGAAACCCCCAGCATTCTTGTTGGTGATCCAGTTGCGTGCGGTACATCCGTTGGCTCCATTATTGTAGAACTGAATGAACAGAAGATCGAACTTGGCGCCAGCGATTGTGAGGCCCATGTTGCCCTCTGGAAGAGGACATTGAGGGGCACCAGAGATCAAATATGTCTTAGAACATGGCTTGGCGGCCTTGTAAGTAGCAAAGTGCTCACGGAGTCGCTTGATGCAGGCAATGTAACCGGCTTGGTTATCTGGAACACGTTAGCGAAAATGTTTAATTCGTCCATGTTGACGTACCTGGGGATGCTCGCTCGATATCGAAGTCAAATCCATCAATATCGATAGTCTTGGTCAGGTCGAGATTGGTGGAACCTCGATCCAGAGGACGAACACCTCCATTTGCGACCCAAGTGGCATTGTATGGTCCATATGCGCCCCACAAGAAATCGGCTAGGTATCGTCCATCGGCTGCTCCATTGAGTACGTAGTTTCCTCCGTCACCACCAAGAGACAACAAGATCTTCTTCTTAGTCTGAGTTTGGCAGTAGTAGATATCCTCCTGGAGCTGAGGGCATTGTCTGTAGAGGAAGTTGTTGTTAGGGTTGTTGACGCCATTGTAACCAGGACCTGTGTAGTTTCCATCCCAACATTGGTTGCCGAAGTTCTCCGCAACCAGTCCGTTCGCAAGGTTAGGGAAGATATTGATGAAACCAATAGGGATGATATCGACAGCGGAAGAATCACAGAAATGGGCCAAACGTTGCTGGTTTGGTCCTTGTCCCTAATCCACCATCAGCACAAGTCCAAGCCTTCCATCAGAGCGCTTTCCATACATAGTACATCGCCACGTTCGCTTGAGAAAGTGGGTTGTAATCGGCCGCGACTGAGGACATTAGAGAGAGAGAAGCCGCCGCAGCGGTGATGAATCTGGTGGAAAACATTATGCTAGAAAGAACGACGAGTAACCTGAAAAGATTGTGGTATGGCCTAAGCCTGTAAAGATTGTGATGACTGAATCGTCAAGGAGAGGACGCAAACAAAAGTCTGCACGGTACAACGGTCACCGCAAGAAGGAGGAGGAGGACGATTGAAGGTGATGATGTCGGTGGAGAGAGAGAGAAAGGAAAGAGAAGGCGGAGTAGCAGAAGGAAAAGCCATCACTTAATGGATATGGTCTAGCTTAGCCCAACCCAGTATGTCAAATTGGTTCTCTTGGACAGCCCCAATCTTCCGGGTTGTTTTTGTGCCTGGCTAGAGCAGGTCCAGCAGGAGTGACGCCCAAAATGGCGGACGGGGTGGCTTGGAAACGTGTGATGCGCCAGGCAGGTCGAGCAAAAGGGGGTCTCGATAGGGCTCGGTAAACACTTGCAGGATCCATTGATGCGTCCAAGGGCGGCACAGTCGATTAAAACCGTGATTGCAACCCCGCTGCAAGGCACGCTCCTCAGGGTCCATAAATGGTCCTCGAACTGACCATTCAGAGAACCAGGTTCACTAGAGTCCATGAAGATTCTAGCGAATGATGCTCTGGGATCGTTTTTATGCTTACCCGGAGACCCGTCATTTCGGCGTCCAGGTGCCTATTTTTCGCTTGGCAAGATTAACTGCTCTCTTTCAGGCCATGATTCCGGCGCAACCAACATAAAAGACTCCAACTTTCTCGTCAAGACCCTTGATGTCAGATCGGTCAATCTTCTCCCCATGTGCCCCGTTTCAAAAGGATGGAAGCGAATGTTGTTGTCGCTCAAAAGCGGTTGTAATCGAGATGAAGAGTCCACCTTGTTGTACTCGGTGTCTTCCGACGCAAGGTCCAACACTTTTGGCGTTTAAAGTACCATCGGAAATCCCTCACAGAGTCACAGAGGCGCTGAACTGCTGGGACCGTCCTCGTATGTTTTCTTGTTCCTGTTGTCGACGTTCAGGCTATTGCCGCAGCCCTTGGTGATTGGTACATCTCATGAAGTCTGGAAATTAGACAAAAGCTTGTCGTCAAAAAAAGGGGCAAGCGCCTAGACCCGTCTGTGCCGTCTTGTACCTGACTAGACCGCAAGGAGAAAGTGGTAGTTCTCACCCAATCACGCCCGCTACAGAACGAAGCTATGAAAGACTACCATTGAAAGTGCATCCACATCTTCCCCCACCATGAAAAATACCCCTTTTGGCCTGCAGCTCGTCGGCGAATAGCGATGGTGGATTCGTGATCTGAATCCAGATTCAGCACGGAGCTCCTTTTGACTTTTGATGGAGACGTGAGTTTTTGAGTGATGGAAGTTTATCGAGTGATCAGCACGATCAGCGAAACCTTCCTTCAGCCTCAGCCGAAACTTTCCTGGTCTTTGACTTTGAGATGAGATCGAGGTTGAGATCGCCATCCAGTGACATCAACTCCGATAATCCGGTTTGTTCGTGCCGAAAGCCGCATCACCTTGCTGACTGCGATGAACTAAGAAAATGGGAGCCTGTAGTTTGGGGGATACCCGTTGAAAGTTTGACCATTGATTTTGCCCACGCCCTTGGGATGGGACGAACTGACCCACGATCGAGCAACCCTCCTTCTCCAAGGTACAAGACTGCTGCCTTGTCAAATTTTGAGATCTTGAGTGCTGGAATTTTTTGCGCGCGATTTCGACGAGAGTCGATGACACTCGTTTTCCCCAGCACATCAAGAAAAATATCCATCAATACCCTTCGCCAAAGCCCATCCCCAACCCAGCCCTAATCTCACCAGTACCGCAAGCGCTCCCAGCGCACTCAACAGCACATTTACATTACACGAGAATTTGAAAGGCTTCTTGTGCTTATCCTCAATCCCCTTACCGCCTCCTTTTCCCTCTACAGCGACAATTTTCTCGTTCCCTCCCTCCAGAATTTCGGAATCATAAGAATCCTCCGTCTGAACATCAAAGCCATTCAACTCCTCCTCCCAACCAAAACCACATCCTTCAACCCCACATATCCTCTTCTCCCGCGGATTGAACACCATAATTCTGACCTCTCCTTTTGTCGTGATACCCAGGACTATCGATCGCCAGGGCATCGCAAGGACGATACGGGCAAAGAACACAATCCATACCGTCTGGAATTGATCGTACGATAGCCTTGATAAGAGAACTTGCGAGCCTGAATCTGAAAGTGCAAAGACATTGCATAATACGCTGGTTCCAAACAAGAGCGTCCAGACGGTACAGGATTTCCATGGAGGGGTCAGGCTGAGACTGAGGCGAAGGAATGAATGTGAGTTTGAGACCGAAGAAGAAGAAGAAGGGGCCTGCGATCCTGAAGATGAGCCTGCAACCGACGGTCTAGAAATATCCCTCGCCATGAACAGCATTCCCATATTTCTTAGGACATCGATGAGAACGCTCCACTGTGCTGCACTACTCGTATCTGTCCCCGCACTTGCATCTCCAGACCATAGAACATAGGAATTAACCACCGCAGCGTAAATGGACATGAACATGACTTTGCTAGGCGCACAGCGGTGACAGAGCAGGAGGAAACATTGCTCGCAGAGAATGTAGATGATGATACGTTGGTGGTCGGGCGATGTTGGACTTGATGTGCTGCTCCCGAGGGGCAGAAGGAGGGTGTTGAGTGGCCCAGGGAGGAGAGGGAAGAACAGGTAATACCAGACCGAGAGAATGACGATTGTGGACTGTTCAAAAGTGAGCTCAATCTCCGAGAAGAACAGTAAATGCTGGACAGAAGTATCTTACCTTGATAATCCGTAGGAATGTAGATGCCATCGTGATGTTGGTTTTGCCACGGAGGATTAGGGTGTCGGTCGTTTGGTCTCGAAATTCGAGACAGGATATCCTCGCACTCCTGTCAAACTTCAGCTGGGATAAGATTCTCAAGCACTGGGAGAGACAAATGCTAAGCTTTTGCTTCCATGGTAGATCATCAACGGCAATTCGGCACAGTTTGTTGGTAGGGCTGAGTTTCACCGGCTGAGTCCGTGACGAGTGGGGTCAATAGATAAGCTTCAGTTTACAAGGCAACCTCTCCCGATCTGATCTCAGTCTTGAGGTAGCAAATGTTGATCTTGCACGGCGAGCGAAACGGATGAGTGTCGCCGTCGGAAAGTGAGACGCGACATACGATGTTCCACTTCTTGATGATAGTTGTTCGGAACGTCGGTGAACTGAGCCTGCAAAGCCTCTGCTAATAGTCGTACTGTCAAGACTCACGCCAAAGCTCCATTCAAAAACTTCCAATAAATTGTGTTGGCCATGCATAAGTGGATGCAGCCTACTCCATATCTGGCTATCATATTTGAGGAGTATACCTGACGTCTCTCCAATCAGGGGGCAATGCAATGTGAGGAGTTGCCACCTCCCATTGAGCCTCGAACTATCTGAAGGCTGAGTGCAATCAACGTGAGCATACGATGAAGCTTAGTCGATGTTTTAAAGGCAACTGATTCTCAACAAGAGCTATGAACGTGAGAATATCATAGAGTGTTCACTCGTCGCTCTTTGCATACTTGCTCAGCATTTTACGATGCTCGCCCGCCGTCGTCGGCGTTAAAATACAGTCCAGAACCGGCTCAAGATCTCAGCTGCACACGGGACGTGACTAAAAGACGAAGAGTTTGCGCAAAATTTGGGCCATGAAGTTCGGTACTGTGGAAGATGTCGTTGAGCAGGACGCATTCGAGGGCACTTGGTGCTTTTTCCTACTTGAATGGTGTTTAGACCGTATCTAGATGTTGTGAGATCTCAGGTCTTGCAGTATTTCATCCACGCAAGGCAGTCTCGGCCACGATGAACGAAACTGAGATGGTAGATTGGGAAAGTATGTCAAGCTTGCTCTCGAGTATTCAATATGCTGGCAAGGTACGATCCACATCCCAGAAGAGAGAGAAGCATCCGCGGCAGCGAATAATACCTACCCTTTCAGAATTTTGACCCATGCAATCAGCTGACTGCTGAATGTCCAAATTCGTATCGGGAAGGTAACACAGAGAGGATGACGCAGATGTGGGAGCACGAAGACCCAACCTCAGCTGCATACAGAATTCGGGAAATATGAAGAAGCTTTGCAGTACGAAATTACACAACTGCCGAGCTGCATCAACAACACTTGCCGCCATGCATATATATACATGCAGATGAACATACACCCCCCACGAAGCTGAACATAGATGCGAATAGATATCCAAATATAGTATGTACTGAATCTCCTGAGTCTCACGATGCAGGTTTCTATCATGCCCGAGAATAGTAGTCCAAAGGCCATCCCAGTGCCTCGCACTGCTCAACATCACGGAAGCCGACTTGCTTGCTTGGCCACTGCAGCTGTCGCATCTCCTTGCCCGAAATTCCCACAGGCTTCCATTCCCCTGCGATTTGAAGTTCCTTGATCGTATTTGCGTAACCCCTTGATTTCAAGAATCCTTTGTCCGGGTTGGGATCGTAAGATCTTGCGAATGATGCCCAAGAGTCGAGTATGAACTGTGAGAATGGAAGATCGTTCTCATCTCGTAGAGGCAAGCCTGTTCGGGTAATGGTTCCAAATACGTAGTAAAGCTCTCCAGAGTGGCACTTGAAGTATTCGAGATCTGGATCACCATTCGGATGGTCTGCAGTCTTTGGAGCATCGCAGACGGGAGTGTTGGGATCCCATCCGTAGGTCTGGTAAGAGCGGTTGAACTCGTAGAAGTATTGGTTGGGTGCAAATACTTTGTTCCATACTCCTGCATATGCGCTTGCTTGGTCAATGCAGCGGAATATTGAGTCTGTTGCGACTCGTGATGTGACATTGAAAACGTCCAAAGTGGCATTGGAGCTGACTGGCGCTGGAAATAGCGGGGATCCGACGATCTTCGAGGCTTCAAAGCCAACGTCAGTAATGGACTTGGTCAGGTTCGTGGTGTTGATGTACGAGATGATTGCAGATCCATCATCACGCATCAGCCCCTCCATAAGATGAACCTTCGACAGGCTTTCGGCGGCCTTGTAGTTCAGAAGCAATTCTGACGAGGCCAGATACTTTCCATCAACGGTCAAGTATCTAGCTTGGGTGCCGGTCACCAGAGTAGTCGCAGAAATGTTTCGAAGGCAGTCTACTTTGGAAGCAGCAGTCGAGCAATTGGTCTCTGTCAGTATCGCGTCCGAGGCAAGTGACATTTGAGTCTCGATATCCAGCCAGGAAGAGTAAGTGGTTCCATAGCCACCACCTCCGAGATTGCTTTGTGGGATTGCACCTTTGAACTTGCCAGTGGCCTTTGGGGAAGCAAGTAATGCTCGTACAGAGGCTGCTCCTGCAGACTGACCGAATATCGTAATGCGGTCGGGGTCACCTCCAAAATTTTGAATGTTCTTTAGGACCCAGTCAAGGGCGTTAATTTGGTCTGCAAGGCCGTAATTGCCCTTCGTCACTCCATCGTCCAATGCTAGGAACCCCAAAGTGGAGAGACGATAATTAATAGCTACCATAACGACGTCGCCGCGAGAGGCAATATTCCCGCCGTCGAACGTGGGATCATTTGCGGTTCCACTAGTGAAAGCGCCTCCATGAATCCAGAACATGACGGGCTTCAGGTCTTCCTTGCTGTCTCCACCGTGAGCAGGAAGATGTGGCGTCCAGATGTTGAGGAACAAGCAGTCCTCGGAGCCACCCGACCATTGCTGGAGACATTGTGATCCGTAAGATAATGCAGAGGCATTGTTACCAGTCCCCTTGTAGGGTGTTGAATACGTGAATCGTTTTGGTTGAGGGGCGTATCGGATACCCAGGAATCGGAAGCTTAGTCTGTCTCGAAACCTACCAATATATTCGTCAGATCATGGTCATATAACCTTGTCCCAATGGCCACAGAAAGAGCCCAAACATACCCAGTGATATATTCGTTGTTCGAGTGAACTGTCGTCTGCCACTTCGAGCTCGTATCTTGATAGGTCTCATTCGAGAAAGGCGCAGATTGGGAGCAGAGAGCTGGCAGTCTCGAATGTTCACTAAAAGTTGTGGTATTCGCTATTGTGCCCTTCCCATTGATCGCTCTTGCAACTGCGGGATCTGTTGACTCTGGAGCAATCCAATATCGTTGATCCTGGGTATACTCGGCTTGGAAGGAAAGGTAATCCAGATTTGTTTGGATATCGGCGGCAGATGCTTCAGGGGACCAGAGCTGTTCTCCAAGAGCTGCACATGCTGCGGCGGCAGATACTCTGGACCGTGGCGTGAGTAGTATTAGTCCCGAATTCGCCGAAGGACTCAGAGGCCCTTCAAGAGACTTGTCAGCAGGTCAAAGGAAACTTATGACTCGTAAGGTTACATACCGAGGACATCATTGTTGATCAATATGGTAAGATCTGAGCCAAGTCCATCAGGAGAGGGAACTGCTTGGACCAAGCAAGAGGCCGCAAGGAGGCCAGTGAGAAGCTTGAAAAGCATGGCGATGTGCTCAACAAGGGGATAGAGCGAAGAGAAACAAGCGGACAATGCCTTTAGAACATTGTCATGGAGTCAGAATTATTTCTACCTACCAGAAATTGAGACGGAAAAACTACCCACCAGATCAGTCACCAACAATATGAGTCCTTCTCCGGCTGCCCGGGCAAGCCAGGGAGCGTAAGGCATCTTTGATAACCAGCATGGTCTAGTATCTGCCGGTAGAATTGGAAAGGGGAAGGTGGACTGGGTTGACGAAAAGTCTGGAGGTCGGTAGAGGTAGGTGGAGTTCTAGAGAAAGCTAGAATTGAGGCGATCGCGGGGAAAGATCTGCTCGTGGACGAGCTCCGTCAATGAAAATAGGGTCCGAGGACATGCGAGAAGACAGTGGAGATAATCCGAATGAGAATAAGAAATCCTGGATCTTTTTTCGCGCCACTGTGCCAGAGGCCGGCATTGAAGAAGGCGAAATTTGTATATTAGGCTGAATAGCGTTTTGAAGAGCGAGAAGCAGGTCCTGACCAGGGAGCGATGCAGAAATGGGACCTAAGAGATTCGCGAGTCGCTTATGATAAGCTAAGATAAGAAAATGCAACATAGACACGTGACTACCCCTCCAATATCTCAAGAATCCTCTGGAGGTTCAGCATGGGTAATCGAACTACAATCTAGATACTGATGCTGCATATTCTGGAGATCATTTGATCACTGAATGCATTTTTTCTCTACTGTGAAAAAAGCTCCATCAATCCGAAGATAAGTAGCTGCCTATTTGAGACGCCTTCCCTGACTTGCATCCACTATCTGGTACTTGTTCATTTCGCCCTTTTGGTACCGCACGAGGAGTAAATTGTCTGCTATGCTTCGCAAAGGGTCAATATGATGCGAAGGCCATAGTCCAAATGAGGGATGGTCTCTCGCAACAATGTGTGCTTCACGGAAGTAGGACCCGAGCGGGTTGCATGTTTCTTCAAATTTTCACAGCCCACTTGCGTCAGGTACAATTTCACAGGCAAGGAGACATCCCAAGGACTTCACTGTGCATCATCAGTATCTCTGAGATGAATTATCTCAAATCCTCGGCATGGAGAATAATTCTTCCGCTATTCGTCTCCTAGATTCCCTGGAGTTGCCTCCATCACATTATCGAATTGCCTCCACAGGATGGCTTGCCACGCACTGCTGCATGAAGATAAGAACACTATAATCGGCATTGGAGAGCCGTATTATGATGTCTGATCGATTGTGGCCTGATTTCCACATCAAGTAAAACGAAAGCAGAGGCACTCTGGAGCTGTATCCCCTTTCAGAATGCGGTCGGGCCGCAACATCGTGTCACCGAAAATACACATGCACGTGATGAGTCGATGATTTCCAAGTCTTCTCGACATAATCTGACTGTTATGAGCTGATACTCCTAAGGTTCAAAGTGATCTAACTTTCTTGAAAAGATAAGGACTTTCCTCGAACAATCTCATGAGTCATGACCAACAACCTTTGCCGTTTATGACGTTCTTTCTTCGCCCAACGTGGAATATCAAATGCCAAGTCTTTCGGGGTCCTTGAACTCAGACCTGGAGAATGTGGAGATCAACAATTTCCCCACGGCGTCAAAGTGAATTTCCATTAATGGCCCCAGAGAGGAGTAGACATACCTTGCTAGTCAGTTTTCAATATGAAAGAAAACGGAAACGCTCAGCTTCTTCTCCAAAACTATCTCGCTTCCAGGGCATTTTGATGTCCAAGAGGTAAGCACTTTCGCCTGAGGCTGGCAGGCCGCTATGCACGTCGGGTCCGTTTGAGGTATAGCTTCTGCTTTCGACCAACCAAAAGTTTCCCAGCGAAACATCTACTTCAAGATCTCCAAGCTCCTGGTGGCTCTAATCTCGAGTGACCAAACCATGCCACCACCAAAACAATAAATTTGTATCGCGCTCGGCGGAGACCAAGAGTCCGCAATTCCTCCAACTGGAGATGCGAACTGCAGACAGCGTCACAGGCACATCCAAACTTCAAGAAAAAGAATCATTTCGTGCCAGCAGGATGCCGAGATGAGGCGGGCAGCAAGTGAAGTGCTGTCATGGGCCTCAGAATAAAGTGAGTTGGTATCGGTGCTGCCTCGGTTGCCTCAAGTGGTGGGTTGAAAACACTCGCTTATTCACGCTGAGCCCCTGAAATCATTGGCCAAATGAGAGTTGGCTGAGGCGATCCATCCCACTCCTGTGTTGTCGCCGCCAGTGGCACAAGAAAGTACTGGAGTACCTTTACGACCCCTCCCTCACTTTGCAGCTGGTACTGTGGGGAAATGCCTCCGCTAAAGTAGCTAGAGTGACTCGTGCATCTGCATCCCGATACTCAGTGCTGCTCCAGCCTCCAGCATGAACTGTTCTCCCATCAGCTGCTCGTCTTGGTTAATATCGAGCCTCGCTTTCCCACCCTGTTTCCAGAAGCCCTCCTTTCGGCCGTCACCTACCGAACCCCAGATTCTCCATCACTCGAACCTGCATGAGCATCACAGGGTTTCGTGGCGGCGGTAGGCTCCTCAAGCTGGAGCACATCGTCTGATCTACCAATCACTAACCTAGTCGTGTATCTGAGTGAACCCTGCAGCCACCGGCCACCCATGTCAGCGTAGTGCACGCGGCACGTAATCAATCTCTCTCTCGAAAATAGATATGATTTGGAACCCGTATCATCAGAGCCTTACCTTGCCTTCATATTCTTTCGAAACCTCCAAGTAACACATAGAGATTGAACTTTCTCTTATGATTGACATTTCATCCGCCAGCTTCCATTTATCCCGCTGTCTAGGTTCTTTTCGATGAACCCAACTGTCGGTTCCTCCTGCACCAGGCACAATGTCAAGCTCATCACCAGATGCCTCCCCAACCTCTGCCACTGGAGGCGGCAGAACATTCTCCATTTCTAGAGACAAGTTCAACATCGACATCCCATCTCCTCGTCTTCAGCTCATTACGAACGGCAATGGTGTCAACGGGAACGGAACTTTGCACTCACCAAATCCGCTCAAATCGCCAAACTCCCGCCGTGTGCAGAACTTCTCCCGCGAGGGCATCCTGGGCTCAGCTCAGAAAGCACGAAATCTTTCGCAGTCCTCTGGAGACAGAGAATCTATGACAAACGGCGTGCAGCACAGACAGAATAGTGACGATGGTATCAACCCGTTGAAGAGAAGGAGCACAGATGCTGGCATCGATTATCCCAGACGTAGAGCCACCATAGCTGTACGTATTAATGACCTAAGGTATATCATTTGCTAATTTTGTTCAATAGTGTGAGATATGTCGCTCAAGGAAATCAAGATGTGATGGGACGAAGCCCAAATGCAAGCTCTGCACTGAGCTTGGGGCAGAGTGCATCTACCGGGAACCTGGCATCAAACTTGACGCTGGTGACAAGCTTATCCTGGAACACCTCACCCGCATCGAGGGTCTACTACAAAGTAATCTCGTCGGACAGACCTCCAGTATGGCGATCTCAACTGGGTCTCCATCAATCAATGGAGCAACCACCATCAGCAATGAAGATATTATGATGCAGACCACCAGCAACTTCGTATCCATGATCCCCGCAACGGGGCTTGGCACGTGGACCACGCCGACCAACATTTCCACCATGCCAAAAGTACACACCAACGCCGCTCTCCATCTTTTACAATGGCCATTGATTCGAGATCTTGTATCCCGACCTTACGACCCTCAAATTTTGCTTCAACTTGAAATGGCCCGTGAGCCTCTTGTCCTCTCTAAGACACCCTGCTTGGATCTGTCAAATACCTCGGCATACATTGAAGCATTCTTTTCCAAAGTCAACGTTTGGTATGCATGTGTCAACCCTTACAACTGGACAAATCATTATCGCATTGCTTTGTCGAATGGCTTTCGCGAGGGGCCAGAGAGCTGTATTGTTTTGTTGGTATTGGCTCTAGGCCAAGCCAGTTGTAGTGCGAGCATCTCGAGAGTTCCTCCTAGCGACGACCCACCAGGACTGCCATATTTCGCAGCAGCATGGGCATTACTACCCGGTCTCATGACCAGAAACTCAGTCCTCTCTGCTCAGTGCACCGTACTCGCCTCCGCATATCTCTTCTACCTTGTCCGACCTCTCGAGGCTTGGACTTTGCTCAGCAGCACGAGCACTAAACTCCAGCTTCTTCTCAGTGCGCCTGGAAGAGTCCCTCTCGGCCAAAGAGAGCTTAGCGAGCGAGTGTACTGGAATGCATTGCTATTTGAGAGTGATCTTCTGGCTGAGATGGATCTACCTCATTCAGGAATCGTGCAGTTCGAGGAGACTGTTGGACTACCAGGTGGCTTTGAGCCTGAAGAGGAAGAGAGCGTTGGTCGAGACGACCTTTGGTACTTTTTGGCCGAAATAGCCCTCCGAAGACTTCTTAACCGAGTTAGTCAACTCATATACTCGAAAGACTCGATGGCATCGACACAAAGTCTCGAACCAGTAGTGGCGGAGTTAGACTTCCAACTTGCGCAATGGTACGAAAGCCTTCCAGTGGCACTCCAATTCCCTTACAGCCGAACTATGCTCGCGGACCCTGTTCAGACTGTGCTACGACTACGATATTTTGCTTGCCGAACAATTATTTTCAGACCGTACATCCTTGCGGTGTTGGATAATGAGCAAGCTGCTATGGATCCTTCTGTCCGTGAGAACTGCCGCAAATGCCTCGAAGCTTCAATTCGACAGCTCGAGCATATCACAGCACAGTAAGTGCCAACAAACTCACTGCACAAGAACCAACTAACGATCAATAGTCATGCAGGTCACATGCCTTATCTTTGGCAAGGTGCTTTATCCATCGTTTCTCAAACTCTCCTTCTCATGGGCGCCACTATGTCGCCTTCCCTTTCCAGCATCATCTCCACACTGGTCCCGCATATGGATACAGTCGATGCTATTATCAACGACGTGGTTATGGAAATCGAGCGCTACGCGCATCTAGCGCCCAGCCTCAGTCTATCCGCCGAAATCATTCGCGAGGCAGAGATGCGCCGTCGCAGCTACCTTGGAGGATAAACTCCAAAATCAGAAATACAACAATACGATACGACCCAACTATACGCCGCATCATGACCTCATTACAGCCGGTGTGCAAACCTGCAATTCTAAGTGTCCGAAACTGTACTGAGCAGGAAAAAGGCTGCCTTCGAAATCAGCTTGCAGAAGGGCCGACTTCTCCCATGGTATTGGGACGAAAATCCGCGCGATATATTGAACATTGGCAAGTCCGCAGAGTCCGAACGTGAAGCATTCGGCTTTTTCCACAGCAAACAGAGCTGTCGTTGGGTGTGGCTGTCGTGTACCTGAAGGAGTTACGGGCCGTGGAACCGATTCACCTGCTCGCTACCCCGCAGCGAATTGAGAGTCAATATAAAAACACCATGGCTCCACACCCACACGCTGCGCGTCATTCTTTTCCACGCACCGCCACACTCAAAAGTGACAGATGGTGGGGTGTACTCTATTATTTTCTGGGGAACTTTTGGAAGGGGTTCTTTTTTGGCTGAGGGATTTCCGGGTAGTCACGTGCCAGGGAAAATGACTTGCATTCTGCAGTCTTGGGTGTTCGGTTGATGACGAACTTGGGCGCAATTGTAATTTTATGTTGGGCATGAATGAATGAAGCCATACGAAGTAAAGTGGGAGTAGCAGAATCTGGGCATAGCGCGGTATCTTACCATAGGATATTTGCTTCCATAATGACCTTGATGGTCGTATGAAAATCTCATGTTGAAATCCAGAGACTCAAAATTTAAGCATCTCATGACTTACTCAGGAGAACTCAAAGCAGTCCATGACTCGTTCGTGGCGAGAAGCTCATAATATCAAGGCCCGGGCCGCAGAACTCTGAAAGTGTCTCCATAAAAGTCATAATTCCTCATCTTCACGGCTTCAGTGACATCACACCACCATCACCAACTCTACAAGGAACAAAACTGCGGTACCAGCGCCTCGGCACATCGCGATTCCGTTCCTGACAGCAAGCAAGCAAAGAATAAGCATGCAAGCTCAAAGCCAAAGTCCAACCCCTAGAAAGAAACTTCAGACCCTGCACGTGGACCTACCTCCGTGCCCTACCTACCCCTCATTCCTCGGAACAACTTACCGGCGGAGCCACTGTACATTCGACATGTCACTTTGAGTGCTCTCTCACCTGTTTCCCCAGACCTGCCAAGCCTTGCACGAGGACCCCAGGATTCTCTATCGACATGCAGAAACAACATGCAACCGCCCCTGTTTTCTGCATGCATGTTGAAGATACAAGGGCTTTGTGGGGGGTTGATCTAATGCACGCACGTTAGTTCTGGGGTACGGTAGGTACCAGTCTAATGCAGGTCGATAGTCAGGGTACTACATCTAGGGGTTCTGGACGGAGAGGACGGAGGAGGAGCAAGCCTCCTGGAACAACTTTCTCGCTTATCTCGGTTGCTGTATTGAGATTAGTCGAGAGCAGAACTCCGTCCCCGTTCATTACCACCTCCGGTATATACCCCTCCTTCGAAGACCCCTCATGCAGTACATCCCACCAACCAGTCGATCAAGCCAGAGGATCAAATCAATTTCCGTTCTTCTGCATCTCTCATTCGTCGGTGTGGTTCTCACCCCTTTTCAAGAAGAGAAGGTGTTGTGATTGGCGCCACAATCCCATCTCTGCATACCCTCGCCTTATTGGCGAATACGTATAGCTTCACAACTTACTTGAGTCGAGATTCCGATAGATATACACGTCTACCCTTCGGCTGGGCGGGAACGGAAAATCTCCCTAGGTACTGAAAGACTGTACACATGATTCTCCTCAATATCGACGACGCCCTTGTACGACCTCGCAATTCCCCCGAGAAAGGACCAGACCATATGGGTTTACCCCAGCCGTGCGTATCGAGCCGTCGATCTCATTACGGAGTACACATCAGTGTAAGGATTCCCCACAATTTTCAGGAGTGACAGGTCCAGACGGATACGGCGGAGTACGAGTAAACACTGTATTTGAATCGCAAAAGCAGGTGACTCGGTCACATCCGGCTCGGCGTTAGTCCTTTAACAACTTATCAGAGTCGAGCTTCATAGCTTACCAAACAAACGAACAAGATTTCTTGACTTCGCTCATTCTCTCACCTCATCTCATCTCGCCTCCTACTGCGCTCATCTAAGGTTAAAGATCTCAGTGGTACTCTAGTACACGCACACACGTCTGAACCACACTCCTATTACCATGGATACACGTCGATCGGTCGACCACTATCCAAAGCTGGATGAAACTGACGACGTTCCCCCTTGGCGTACATGTATTTCGTTTGAGCGACGCCACTTTGAGGTTCCATTGCAGGTGGCGTATTGGTGCCAGGCCTTGACGGGAAGGCGGAGCGGGTCTTACTTTGTGTAGTGTCTATACCATGGAAAGTATCTACATATGGATGAGGGTGTACATGTACCCCGCAGCTGTCACTTGAAGATGAGATTCTGCGATATACACTAGGCATGCGGCTGACTGCTGGCTTCGGGGAGGAGGGTGTGGAAGTGGCGAGGAGGGAGGGGAGGAGATGAGTGGCTTGCTGCTTAGGTGATGGTGGTTGACTAGATCGCTGTCTACATTTCCCGGCAGAGCATACCAGGCGTTCAACCACGTTCCTAGAGCAAACACGTAGACGAGGTGCATGTATTTCCACATTTTCTCCCCACGCTCTATCCTGAACACTAATTCTACCAATATTCTCTTTTTCCACATTCGGCTTCCAACAAGACCACTAGTCTGTTGCCTCCAACATCAGGAGAACCCAGGCTTGCCCTCCTCTCGCATCTACTGTGCCTCTACTATACATAGGGGACTTCACTATACCCTCCTACAAAATCAGCACACAGCTTATCTCGCCACTAACAGCGATCTTCAGGAACATCCAGTCCCGATGCAGGAGCGAAGTGATTCCGATTGGGCGGGTGAGGGCGGCTGAATGCAGATGTGAAGCGGACATGTGATCTGTATTCAGGGGTAAGGTTAGTGTGTGGGGGAGGTAGGTCGTCTGTCTGACCAATGAGTAGAAGTTAGAAGCAGTGAATATTATCTAGAGTATAAGAGGAGTGGCAAAGAACCTTTGAGGACGTGCAATGGTCAAGTGACTGAGGCCAGGAGCGTGATGCTCACGTTGTCAATTTTAAAGGGCAACATCAGAATTTCGACATCTGTTAAGATATCGCTGGACTTCATCATGTCACTTCTCACAGTAGACTTTCAGGAAATGAATTTAGGTGCGGAAGGAGCACATGTCTACCAAACGTTGGTCTCTGTTGCAGTTTCGCTTGCTCTTGCCTTCAGTGTTATTGACATAAGCGAGTTTTGCAGTTCAGGTACCTGCCATTTTCAAGACCTGGCAATGTGTCTAATTACTTCGTTCGGAATTGTTTTTCTCTCTCCTTCTCGGTCCTATTGTTTGACTAGCTGGTGTTTAAGGCAGAACATGTGCGATCAATGACCTCTCGTGATCAAACTTTAATAAAATGGATGCCTTTGCATTACCTGCTTTATGATTTTGATAAGTTTAACCCACGGCTGCCTTGCTCGTTCAAAGGTCAAAATCGCAGCTTCTGTTGTAAGCACCCGGGCCTTTCCTCTCGGTCGCACAATGATTTTCTTGCTCATACGCATGAACATCAACACCCCATCTTTACATTCGTTCAACGACTATCACTTTCAATTCGCAACCTTGTATACCATACCAATCACAACATACCATCTCTTAGCGGTATTGAAATCCCAAGACTCGGGAAGGGGCAGCTCGTCACCCATGTCTTTCATACTCAAGACCATCGCAAACGTACTAGCCATCAGGGGCCCAGCAATCGCTCAGCGTATCTCTTCATCCGAACAGTCTCAACGGTTACAGGATAAACAGCGTCTCGCCTCTGCTCACTATGGCAGAAGATCGTTTTCGGAGATCACCAGCCCCCTCGCCGCCTTCAAATTCCCTCTCAACCGACCTCATTACCTCCCGCACAGAGGGATCCAACAGCACCGCAGAGTTGACTACCATGGGAACTTCAGAAGTTCTACCGGGAAAGGTAACTCCAGGGATGTTCTTCGCTGCCGCACTACCAATACGAACTGCGAGCGAGAAGCTATCGACAGACAAATCAGAATGTGCTGGAACCGGGCCAGATTCTTTGATCAAGGGGGAGAGGGGCTTGGCAAACACAACGTCGATGGGAACACACCCTCACGGAGACACAGCGGATCAGTGCAATTCTCAAAGGTTCCATCGGTCGGTACCTACCGTGACGATGACAACCCCTACAGTTCCCTCGCCTCTTGGTCCTCGACGAAACGATGTTGCAGGCTTCCCTCAAAACGAACAGAAATCTTCCTCAAAGCGCCCTCGTTCCCGGTCGTCATCACAAGGAGCTAGAGAACGGTCTCACTGGCTCCGATCCAAGAAGCAGAAGAAGACGGTACGGATTGACTCGTTGCGAGAGGCCGCCATTAGATCGAGGAAAGCAAAAGACGGATGATCATCACAGCATAGCGGACTCGACAAAAAAGAGGAGAAGGGAGTCCGAAAATATAACGAATCGAGGCACGCATCTGCTTATGGAACCAATTTAGCCGATCTCGAAGTGAAAGTCGAGGGCACTTCCCATACTCACATCCTTGACGCAGATACCCCGAAAGAGCTGGAACGACAGTTAAATAGGGTGGTGTGGGTTGAACGGAAGGACAGAAATATGGAAGGAAAAGAAGGAGAAAGTTCGGATGACATGTTCACCATGTCTTTGGATTGCTGAAGACGACCAGAGAAACAGCCTGCGTGCAGATTCTTTGCCAGCACATGTGATAAGCGAGCGTAGTCATCTCAAGAAGATGCAGCGACAGTTTTTCTTCATTGCGCCCAAGACAAAGTCATTTGACATATAATTTAATTTCCCCTACCTTGAGGTGATGTCACTAACCGATTGTGAATGCGAACTTTCCTGCTTAGTAGCTGCTAGCAGCGGGTCGACTCAGGGTCTGCCAAAACCTCTCAGGGGCTGACTCGCTAACGTCCGTAAACATCAAACTTGCTGCTACAGTCAACCTCTTCATCACAGCTCCAGGAGATGAGACCTTTCACAAGAGAAAGGATAATTCTGTTGCATATCGCAATTTCAACTTTGGTAAACCAATCTCGTCCCTGTTATTCCCAAGTCATCGAAGTCGCTCGAAATATCCACAATGCGCCAAAGCGCGCTCGCTAAGCCTCCTCGTCATCAATGCGAAGGCACCGCTCGGCGATCAACCCTAGCAAACAGCCCCAAGATACGTAAATCTATCATAATTAGAAGAGGCAATACATTTTGTTGCACGTCGAATCCTTCAACTCTGGTAATCCAATATTAATTCCTATGTGCACAGCGCCGCCTGAGGTCATGGTCATTCGATCTTCAGGGGTCAACTCGCTAAAGACGCTATTGACAATCTCTCCGAGCATCCCGTCCCCATTGCGACAAATGACTCGTATTCTCCATGTAGTTTCTAAGCATCAGTCAATTTCTTTGGAAACCTTTGTTGCATTTCGACATTCTCAACTTTGGTAAGCTCAATCTCATTTTGACAGCTTGAATGCTCCGCCATACAACCTTGGTGAGTACTCAGCCTCTCCATCGATTTAAGAATCTTCCAGCTTGATGAAAGCGGTATCCATTAAAAGGCCTTCAATACTCCTCTCGTTCCATTATCAATCATGACCACTTGAACTTTGTTGCATGTCGAGGTATTCAACTCTGGTAGACCCAATTGCAGTACCATAGCCCAGATATCCACCTCAGAGCCGCATCAATCAGATCTCTCGCTAAGCCCCATCAGCGTCAATGCATCCCTTCTTAACTACCACCAGAAACAAACTTGTGTCTCGTTACCAGGAATCAAAGCAGCAATTGTAATGATTTGTTGCACTTCGAATCCCTCAACTCTGGTAGACTTCATCTCCTTGCTGGCGACCCAGCTGATCGTCTGAAACATTTTCCGGCGCCGCCACGATTGGCTTTATTGGCGATGTGGGTCGTAGCCGAGGAAACGGGAAGTTTGGTAAATTTGTACGTTATGCGATACTCCGAACTGGGTTCATGAATGCGATAGATCAGTATTTTGATTTCTTTCCTACTGGATCGTTTCATGCAAGTATTGCACGAGTCTTGTTCTTTCAAATTTGTGTTGCTGGTGAGAAGCGTGAAGAATTGTCGGGTTGTTGTTCCCGAGCCGAGGCCCTTTTCCGGAAGTTTCGCCTAGGAAATCTGGTAAGCTAAACAAATTCTTTGCGTCAGATTCGTGGTGGCTTGGAACGGTGGTTTGAAAAACGAATCGTGGCGGCCCATTATTAATAGATATCAATATAGCTTCGAGGGCTCTGTTTGGCAGTGGATTTCGGACGGACTCGGGCAAATGTTCGGATCTCTTGGAAGGTCTAAACTGGAGTGAAGGGACTTCAAGAAAGGCCGTCAACCATGGTTGAGAATCTGTGGAACTTCAGTTTCTTGCCACTTCTCCGATTATCACGAGGTCTGTCAACATCATTACTTGTCGAAGGATCATCTCAGGTACCCAGGGACGTGTAGGTCATAGCCATGGCCAGCGTAAGACCATCCATCTGCCCATTACAAAAACTCGAATGAAAATGAGGGACTTATGGTTTCGTAGGACTTGCATTCTTCGAAGGCAACTGTGCAAGGCTGAGTTATATATTTCTCGCTAAATTGACCACTGTAGCAAAAGGGAAGTAATCTCGAATCGTGGACATATTTCCGGGTGAAAGCATCTCCATGTTCGATCACTCAACATGTCTCTCAGAACATCCATTCTTTGTCTCCTTCTTTCTACGCAGCCCAAGCTCTCAGGAGTAAAAATCACCCCGTGAGTAGGTTCGGCTCGCCTAGCATCCGACGTAAATGGCTAGTAGAGAGTCAGAGGAGAACTACTTCGAGTGTCAAGATCACAGAATAGGGAAACTTACCGTTGGCATAAAGTGCGTATGAATCAGCGTTAGCAACAGCTCTTGCGCTGGTCAAAGCCGTGGCAGCAGCATATCCGTAACCGTTGTCAACAGTTCCAGGACTGTAAGTGCCAGGAGCGTGGGTCATTTCATGCAAAGTCGTGGTGGCTTGGTCTTGTCTGTGGCAGGTAGTTGTGAGAGCTGGTAGGGCGCTGTAGTAGATTGGACAGTTGACGATCACATTTTGAGATGGGATGGTGTATGCAAGAACGTTTGTTTCACAATATCCTGGATAGAATATCATTTAGCGAGGTTTCTAGTAATAGTGAAATGTTTGTTCTTACCATAAACATCTGTGCAGTAATAGTCAGTAGCTCCCGAGGACGTAGAGGCGCACTCTCGTGCAACAGCTGATAGGCGAGCAGATACGGTTGAGCGAGTACTGGTAGCAGTCGTCTTGAAGTATTCGCTGAACTTGGTAGCTGAACCAGAAGTAGCAGCAGAAGCGGCTGCTCTGGCGAGCGCGGCACAGTTGGTGAGTGCGTTTCTGGTTGACGTGGATTGGGCGCTGGAACATCCGGACTGAAGCACAGTGCGCTTGTCGAGAGTCATACCGATAGCTCTGGGGACAAGAGCTGCGGCAGCACCATCAACGGGCATCTTCAACGAGTTTGACTTGAACGAAACAGCCTCTCCAGATAGTTCAGTTGACTCTCCGATGGCAAATCTCATCGCTCCCTCGGCCGAGAATGTGTACGTGCCACTGGTCTGGAGGTCGTGTACCTCAGCAGTGTTGATAGTTGTCGTGAACTCTTCGCCAGATTTGAGGAACTTGAAGTACTCCGGGGCAAGCTCAGAAGATTGCATACGACGGAAGATACCAGTGAAAGGCACAGGAGCATCTGACCCGGTTAGCCGTATGATCAGTTGAAGAAGTATTTGGTAGCAGTACCAGCTTCATCAACAACACTCAGCTTCTGGACAGGAGCGGTATCTAGGAAAGTGCCTGGTGTCAAGAGGTTCAAGTCTTGAGCACCGACGTTCTTAACCGTGGCAATGACTTCGGCAGCATTTCCAGCTGGGGCGAGAGTCACCTCTAAGCCAAGTTCTCGCTTGCCATTTTCGATCACTGCGGCTTCTCCCAAAGCCGACAGAATCGAAAGGGTAACGATAGCTGGAGTGAAATGCATGTTGGAGGAAGAGAGAGAACAAAGTATGAATGCGATGTGTGCTGAGGTGAAAATGGAAGTGAGAGAATAAGGGAATATTTATATTCAGGTTGGGTGAAGCCCAGTCTCGCCTGGAAGAAGTCAAAGTCCATGGACTAGGAACCTTGCTGAGAGGTTCGGGTGAGGAAACGATAAGTCCGAATCAGAACCGGAAAGTCAGAGAGTGAGAAGGACCTGAGGAACTCCACAACATGGGACGAACTGCTGTTTCGAGCTCCCGGTAGTCATCTGAACGGAGGACGGTTACGGAAACAGGAAGCTAGGTCTTTGGAATGAGCAGACAGTGAAGATCTTCAGAATCTAGAAACTCTATACGATAAATGTTCAGAGTCGTGAAGTGATGCGATTCGTTGGCGGGTAACATGCTGCACCATTTCAAAGTCAATGTTCCTCTCTCGACCTCTATGAGGAAGCTCAGAATCCAAGCAGATCGACATGTTTCTTCCAAATTAAATCCGACGCATACCAAGAGATGCCAAGAGGAATTAAGCATGCCATATGCCCTGCACGATTCGGGACTTGCTGCTTGAATTCCTTCTAGTCACAGCAGTCAGTCCAATCAACATTATCAATGCACTTTCGAGACGCGCCAGATTCTGATCTGCAATCCACGTATTCGTACAGTACTTTCGTTTGTATCTTTCTGAGATATCAGATCTTGCCGACAAGCAACTTCTCATTGTACTAGGGTAGGCTCTCACTTTTATACAGATAAGTGTGGGGATCGATTGTCGAGTACTTAATCGTGTCACCAACACGTTCGGGTGAGGCCCGGAATGCTACAGGTGACTTGTACGAGAGTCCCGTGTATCTATTCCAGTGCCAGTACTCTGTTGAAATTCCCGAATCCTAGGTGTTGATCTTAGTCAGGCAGCAAATGCTGTCTTCTGTTAAGGTTGAGATGTGCTAAGCGAGGTGGTCGAAAGGGGAAGGTCAAATTGAAGCGAAGATTTTGAACGAGCCTTGGCATCGCCATCCCCGCTTTTGATTCGGAGAAAGACTTCGGGTTGATTAAGCTTGAACATGGTCTCCGTCCTTATCATAGCTTATATGACATGCATTGATACCTCGGTCGGTCTCACCTTTTGCCCGGATTTGTTTACCGCCAATCAGGCACATCTACAACAGTGAGATAACCTTGCAGGAGGAGGCGGGATGAACTTGAGTGGAGCTTGTTATCCGGCAAATCTAATCGTGATCGGCATTGCAATGGGCATCACCTTGGTCTAGAAGCTGTGATCTGTGACAGTCGTACAGAATACGTCCTGTGGTCATTTCTGAGCATCTTCGTTGGTGGGCAGTGCATTTTGACATTCTTGGTGGACAGAGGCAGTTTGACCAACTGCCGAGTAGAGGAATCCGAGGGAGCTTTGAAGGATACTTGGAAGGGCTTGGTATGCCTAATAGAAAATTCACAATTCACCGCACTTCAGTAGGAGAAGCAGCAACAGCCTCGAGACACGCGATCGAGGGGGGCTTCGGCAGGATTCCGGCACCATCAAGCGAGATTCACAAGCGATCTGTATCGTATAGATAACATCCTGGGACACGTGTGATATGTCGATCGGAGACCTGCCTAACAAAGTAATAGATCGCTTAACATGTTTTTGTTTGTAAGCACTCCGCAAATGAGGCAGCTGGGAAACGCATCTCGGCGCAGACCGCAACGAGAGAAAGCTTGTAGGATGAAACAAGAAGCTCCGAACTTAGCATCTTGGTCTCATACGATCCATCTTATCATCGCGTAATGCATTGATGGCAATAATGGTCTCTAGTCTTCCCACTTAGATTTTGCTACTGCTTTTCTATCCCATTCAGTTGTCAGCATACCTTCCTCGGACAGAGAACCAAATGGCTAGCCACCGTGTCTTCTTGACGACAACTGTAATATTTCTGGCCTTTGTTGCCCTTTTGCTTGTGTACGACGACTCTTTCTTCATTTCTGAAAATATGACCGACACCTCACCAATACCACTCGAAGTTACCTTGTCGGAAGAATTATCATCAAACTCAATTTTCGGCTCGGCAAAGCTGCGAATAACACTTCAAAACACCTCACCGCATGAGCTATTTCTGCTACGATGGTCTTCTCCGCTAGACTCATCGGTACCTGCAATCGGCGTTGTATCCTTCACATCTACCAAAACGGGTGGCAAGGCCCCATGTCTGGACATGAAAATCAATCATCGGTTGCCACCAGAAGGTTATTTTGCGGCCGACGACCAGAGCATCGTTCATATTCCGGCGAAGGGGAAAGTCGAGAACGTGGTGGAGTTCAATGAGCCCAAGGTAGCACTTGTGAAAGGTGAGGAATACAGAGCAAAGGCTGCAGGATTTTGGATGGGAGTTTGGGTCAATGAAAGTAGCAAGGAAATCGAGAAATTAGTGATGGGCGAAGAAATGAGAACTGGCGAATTTGAGAGTAACGAGATCTTGGTCAAAGTCTCTAGCGAAGATCAAGCCGAACTCAGATAACAATTCATGTCGAGGCCCACGATCTTCCGGGTAATGAGATGAAGCTGAAGCCGGGTATTCGGAGAACGTGATATTCTGCAGAAGGATCTCAATTTAATTCAGTATCGATCCCACATCAACATGACTAGTTCTCTCATTGCCAGATTAGACCGCCTGGTTCGGAGCTCATCTCTCCATCTCCCCAACGATCGGACTTGAAAATCACCTTTGGACCACAGTTTCATAGTACATGTCAATTGTCGAATACATCCATCCTTCATTCTTCCTATATGAACCGATCGGGATATCCATGCCATACCAACTTGCATTTTCCATTCTTGCAACCGACTGAATGCCCAATGCCCAATGCCCATCCCAATAGCAAACCAGCTACTATCATGCATCCTTTCCACTGCATCCATCATACTCGAGGATTTGATCCTGCCACGTCGATCCTGAACCTGCCAGTAAAGCTGTAAATATGATGGAAGCTAGCAAGACAGCCGTGATCGTTACCCACGTCGCTTCCATCGAGGGAGCGCATGATATCGGCGCTTCTTGGAGTAGTGCCATTGTGTATTATGAGACGCTTTGGAAGTGTCGTTGGCAAGGAACGAATTCAAGATGCTCCCACATGCGAAGAGCAAATCGTCGAAGATAATGCCAACTTTGCTTCTTGGGCGATGTCCTCGTGACAAGGAATTTTAATGGCATACGGGCTTGATTCACGATCCCCAGCTACTGCATACCGATCTCAGGAGTGAATCACTTGAATGGCAATTCTGACGAGGCAAACAATTGATGCAATAAAGCTTCACGAATGTCTCAAGCACGAACTTAGTTCAGGCAACGTAAATGTCGTGTTGATGCGTCTGGACGTTGATGCGTTTGGACGAGATTGGTTCGCACACTAACGCGCGACATTGATTCATTATTATGGCAATCATTCAGTGAGTGTCATCCATGCTGTACTGTCCAATCCCATTCCAGTTCCTTGCTCATTCCGACTTTTGGAAAGGAAGAGAGGGACTCAAAGTCAAGAGATTCCGCAAATCAAGGTCCGGGAGCAGATAGTTCAGCAGCCACTATCTTGTCCAGATATCCATCCTCCCGCGAAAGCTATCAGACGCAACAGCGAAACGAGTCCAACTCAGCACATGAAGCTCGTTAACCAAGATGCAGTCTGCCCACCGACTAGTCGCCTACTGACCACCATCTCGAGCAGGATCCCAATAATGGCTACTGCTACTGCTATTCGCATTTGAAGTCGTGGAACCACCCGCAGCAGAATTCTCAGGAGCTACATTGGCCGGAGACTCTTCCAAAACACCTGAATCAGCGAACACTCTCCCACAAACGAGAAAATCCACACTGACCAATCCCCAGCTTCCTCCCTCGTAAATGCTGGTTGACATTCCAATCCGCCAGCTCGTAGCTAGCCCACGTCCCACCCCACCAGTCACTGGACTCCCTGGTCCAAGTAGTAAACAGATTTGCGAGTTTCTCCCGCTCTGTTTCGGAGGGGCGCGGGGTGATCTCGATGGTGGAGAAGAATGTGAATCGTGCCTTCTGTATCGTATGGTGAGAAGAGGCTAGGCTAGGTCTTATTCGATTTCAAATTCAAAGTGTTCGGACACTCTGCAGCAGCGAGAAAGATCTTACCGAGTACTCGCGCCACCACTTGCCTTCTTTCCACTTTACTTCTCCTGTTAAGGATGAGATATGGCTCTGGACATCTGAAGCACGGGCCCAGCGCCTGATAGCTGCCATGGCGTTGGGAATGAGAGGGAGATGTGTTGAGTGTGATGGCTGCGATGGATGTGATGAGTGAGGCTGGTTCGAGTGGGGCTTTATGCTGGTGAATAGCTGAGGCGAGGTTTACGATCGACTCATGTTATATAGGAACGCTGGATGAAGCCAATCAAATCGTAGCTATAATACGCCACCGTACTACCATAATTTCAAACAAAAATCTACGAACGAATCTCAGCGATCACCAGCGCCTATCCTCCAATTATCACAGATTCCGATGACTGTACCATAATTGTTTCAGAAGCTAAGTTTGGTCTCTCGATCCCGACCCTATTTCTAGTAGCTGCCTCTGGGATATACGTGTTACACACTTTCCTTGCATTTGAGAGGATGTGAAGGGAAGACTGTGTTGAATTGGACGGTATGCGTGATAAGTAGATCATAAGAAAGGGACTCAAAAACAGGAATGTACTCAGCAAGAATCTAGGCAGACTCTATAGAAGAACATTTTACACTTGCTTGAGATGCAGAACTTACACTAGGGAGCTTAGAAAGGAGAGACATTGCCTCTCCTGTCCTTCCTACATCCGTCTTCGCCGATTGCCCGCGCCTCTGGAAACTTGGCTAGATATCCAAAACCAAGTCATCTGTAGATATTGCCTTTTCCAAGAGCACCAGGCTTCCTTATGAAGGTATTAGTAAGAGTATGGGTGGTTGGGTACTACTTCACAGGCGCAAAGAACATATTTGTACGAATAGAATATCCTCCACCATGATGAATGTAATCCTATCTAAACTATGCTAAATGTCTGAATGCAATTAATGGCAGGCTTCTCATGATCTATGATGACCTCATAGCGATGATATGCTGAGAGACCTGACCGAGCCAGAGTTCTCCAAATAAAGAGCTGTGAAAGCCCGAGTTGAGTGTTCATGAGACAGTCTGATCAAACAGCGGATGAGCAAGCACCACCGTAGGACAGCCATAGAAAAGGCCCCACTCCCTACGCCAGGATGAAACTGTGCTGCTGAAACAAAGGCGATCATTGTAGCCTTTAATAGGTAATGTCACCTCTTCCTCAACCGGTGATTCGTTCGAGGTCGCGCCACGCTCCTCCAATACCCAAGACGTCCGAGCCCGCTCGAAGCTCTGTATCTCCGCACTGCTGACCTTCATATCCAGGCTGCGATAGTAGCTGAACAGTTCGTTGCTGGTTTCATAGACTTTACGATACGTCAAAGAAGGCTTGACATCCGACATTGGCTTCTCTCCAAATGGTTCTTCATACTTCCGAGGGGAGTCGATGACCGAGACATTGCCATGGAGTTCCTCGTCGAATATCAGGAATCGCAGCTTCTTTTGCATGTTCCGAAACTCCACTGTATGCTTCTTGTGTCTTCCCATGATTGGCTTCCACTCCCACAGTCTTCTAGCGAGATACCGGATTGCCATGTTGACTTCGAATTGCTTGTTTGTGCCAACCAGGTCCATAGCGCGCTTCCACAACTCTAGGTTCAGCATCTTAGTCTTTGTTTCCTCTGGTTCGTAGACACGGGTGACGCTTTGCTGGTTGGATCGGAAGGTGATCTTGAAAGTTGTGAGTGCGGGGTCGAAGTCGCTGAAGACCGGGTGGATAGCAGGACGGGTGTAACATTTGCGCCATTCCGCGATTTCAAGTTCGAGTTGCGGATGGGTCTCAGTGAGTCCGGTAAGAGGACTGTAGATGTGGAGGTTTGGTGCGATGGTGATAGTATGAGGTCCTTTGGCTATGGCGGTAAACTGTCAGAGAAGTCGAGTCAGTGCCATGTTCCGCCAGAGCTGTTGAGGGTAGGTCTGATAGATGAATCAAATTGTCCAAACAGGAAACCGTTCGATATTGTCAAGGTGCAAAAGCTTTTGGGAAGCCGACAAAGAAAGGTCTCGAGAACACTCACGACTTTGAATCGGATCTCGAGAGGGATAGTGAGGAAGGTTGGCGACTCCTGCTTGATGCGACCAGCCTTGACTGGAACAGAAGCTGGATGCTCCTCAAGGCTCTTGCTCTTGCTCTCACGGCGTTTGTGTTGAGCACGGAGCTGCTTCTTGCGTTGGGATATCTTGCCCATGATTGCAAGTGAACTCGATAGACTCAGAACCGGCTGATGGGCAAGGACTCAAGGGGTCAAGGACAAGACTACCTGCTTGTCCTTTGAAGTTTGAACTTGGAAGAGAGTCTTATGTATGCGAGCAGGAAGAAAAATCTTCAGGTCGGCTTCGATTGTTTGCAGATTCACTCGCGTGCGGAAGTCGAACTCGAGAGATGATTCAACTGTGGGTCGCGCAGGAGTTCACCTTCAAAAGTCATTAACCAAGAATCGATGGCTAATGGCTGACAGAATATTGCGAATAACCAAAGAGGTAGTGTTATCGTGTATTCGTTGGTGTATTTTTGTGGCATGAAGGATCCCAGCATACCTAGGTAAAATGTCCAGACACGTAGGTCCTCGGTTCAATCCAGAGGCAGGCGAGGCCAAGAGGTTCACCTTTGTGTCGTGGTCGCGCCTTCCCAACAGCAATGTTTTCTTTTTGGCAATCGTCGGCAGGGGCGAAATAGACCAATCCACTATCACTCGACATCATTTAAGCGTCTCAATGGAAGCTATTTCCTATCTATGATCGTGCCTTCACAGTGAAGAAAAGAGATTGAATCCCAAAGTGACGTTTAGACGCCGAATTTCGTAAGCGAGCTTGGTAAATAGAGGCTCGGTGGAGTGCTACTACGATCTTTGGCAGAGCTGACTCGGCGGCCTGTATCCAGGTAAGTCTGAACCTAGTAGTTTGGGTGGAGAGACTCAAGAGAGTTGATGTGTATTTGTGACATTTCCTATCCATTTATTCCACCCTAAGCCATCGCTCTATTCGCCTTCACTTCTTCGCCCAGGCTAATCCATGCTCTATCCTACAGCTACTCATCACTCCTCTCTGCTCTGTACTAGCATTTCGTGAAATCACTTCGGTTCCCCCTGCCCTCGCCTATACCCTCTCGACTCTCTCAGTCCATGGTTCAACGTCCTCAAAGCAAATCGACATCCCAAGCGCCCAGACACCGAACCCTTTTCTATATCGTGCAAAGCAGGATATACCGAGTACGCCATGCCATGCTATCCCAATCTATGCCACGCCAGCCGACATCCCATAGGTATACAGATCAACAGAAAGCAATATTAGGGACCAGCCTCTACTCCCGCACCTCAGTATCGCTGATCGTGGTATCATTCGTACTATACATCCATCATCCCTTTCTCAGGACCTCCGCTCAGAATTGATTCTGGTGATGCTGCTGATACTGGTTCGAATTTGGATTTGGCGGCTGTTGCTGCTGATCCTGCTGCTGCTGACCTCCCCAGAGCGCATTATGCACGACCGGCCTCCTTGGATCCTCCACTTCCTCTTCTGCACCTAACGGCTGCCTCGAATTCGCCCACATCTCCGAGGGCGTCTGCTGCCTTCTCCTCTCCTGCCGCAGCTCATCTACATATGTTTCCGACGCTTGCTGCGACCGATACGGCTGCACGACATGACTCTGATACGGCTCCGGCGGATCTGTAATAGCCATACCTATATCTCCTGCTGGCGTCTGTGACCGCTCGGGGTTATATGGCGTGTATACCGTTCCGCCGGAACTGATATCCTGGCCATTGATGTCGTATCTCTGTCTCGCTGGGACGTAGCCGGAAGAGACGGAGTTCAAAGGGTTGGGCTGAGCATGCGCTATCAGCCCTGCGCCTTCATCGTCTGCTTTCTTTCCCCCAGCGAAACCCGGCATACCAAATTTGCTTCTGCGAAATTCTTCTGCGATAGGTAGATTTTGCGTGCGCTTATAGCCGTCTTGTGTGGTGGATTGAAGAGACATATCGTCGTTTTGCGGGTTGTTGATGTCGAATGAGGACGTTTTGTAGGAGGCGTCGTTCTCACGGTGTTTCACGCCGACAAAGAGCCATCGCATGCCTCTGGCGAAGGCTTTGACGAGATCCCAGGGGTTCATGGCGTCTATGAGGGCTTTGACACCGAGGAAACCGCCTTGTTTCGGGCCGAGGGTGTTTTTGAGGTGGGATACTGGATATTCGGAGCCAGATGAGGACGAGGCGTAGGGCTTCCAGGAGAATGCGAAGAGATGTAGGATGGCGAATAGTGCCATCTCGATACATAGGAGAAGAGAGGGAATTCCGACTTTAAGATCTGGGTATGCGATTTTAGCTGTAGGCGAAACCACGTTCAATGTTGATGAGGTGAGGATGCTGATCATGAAGGATTGCCAGAAAGACAAGAAAATGACCAATTTGATAGCCAGGACCTTCAGAAACGGGCTATGAGCTGCAAGATCAAGGCGAAGTTGGACGTAAAACTGGATCAAGCAGTACATGGCGATTGTGACCGCTAGACTCTCAATGACCAGGATCTAAGATGATTAGCCTTGCTTCCATGAAAGTGCAGAAGAACCTACCCAGATATGCGCAAACACAGGCGAATTAGACGACTCGCAGTACTTCCCAAAATACTGTGTTACAACTGCCGTAACAGTCATCGACACCCGAATGAAACAATAGTGGTAAACGCCAGTCCAGATAATATTGAACCAAGTCAACCCACTCCTCGGCGTCCTCCAAGGTCCCCTCTGTCCACAGCAACAGCTCTTAAACCACGTTATTGGCCAAACCCAAGGCTTCGGCTCAATGCTCCGGAAATACATCTTCTGTTCGTGCAGATCCGGCGCTATATAATGGCAGAGTAACGCAAAGAAGGAGGCGATGGCGAAGGCTTCGTAGCAGTCGCATATGACCTGGAAGTAGACGGCATGCCAGTAGAAGTAGAATTGGAGGAAGGAGGCTGCCGCGTAGGTCGGGATCATGAAAAGGATTCGAATGATGCTGGGTCTGTCAGTATCTTCCTAGAGTTGCAAGAGGAAAACGTACTGTCTCTGCTCGTAAGGCTTTGTATAGTGTAGCGCATGCATCCAGATCAGGTAGAAAGAGAGGAGAATAGCTATGAATGCACACGCAGCTGCGACTATTAGACCTATGGTGTGGAAAGTCATGGTCCCGACCATAGGTATTTCCGAGCTTCCGACTGTTTTTATTAGCATCGATTCCCCTCTAGAAAGTTTGGAGCCGTACTTCGCATCTCATCCAGCGTAGAATTGCATGTTCCATTCAAAGTAAGGAGTCCCATCGTTGCGACTCCTGCTCATCCAGAGCAACTCGAGAAGAAGCACCACGGCGCAGAGTTTCCGTAGTTATTGTCCGTATATTTCGCAGATTGTATTTTCCCCTCCTCCGATTTCTGCTTTTGTTCGTCCTAAGTTGTCCGCAGTCTCCAGTAATTCCAGCGCACCCTTGTGGTTCACGACCTCCTATTGCTGACCGGCTCCCGAGTTCTTTGTCCTTGCTGCGAATATGCCCTCTCTGCCTTCGGATTTGTGAATGCTCAAGCAAATAGTCCAAGATGCGCCAGATCCCAGTTCCTTCCGAAAGTCCAACTTCGCAATTTGGTGGTCGAAAGAAGTTGCCTTGTATCTCCCAGCCTCGTTCCGGTATGTAAATAAATCCAACTTCGTCAGAACCGCCGCGTCGTGCCGTATCGTCCGTCGTTCCTTTTCCTTTTCCCTCTATTCTCTCCTCCTTTAATTCCTCTTGCGCAAATCGTAGAATCAAATCAGATCGTAGCCAACGAATGTATCTGCCTTTCTTCTCCTGTTGGTTTTCGCTCGTTGTTGGTTTGTGAAGAGAAGTTGCAGTTCTGCTCTGCCCGTTGATCAAACTCCCCATCCCGAGCCCATACAAAAAAGGTGGCTGTGGCTTAGCCCGCTCTCGTGTCGCAGGCGTACGAATTTAGCTTGCGCTGGGCTGGGCTGGGCTGCACTTGCCTCCGCGTCCGCCGCCCAAGTGCCCACGGTTGTCAGCCAGTCGAATCCACTTAAGATTTCCAAGCACCGGTCAAGCAACTCTTGGCATCTCAAGATTCAGGGGCAGAGTTCTTGGGTATGTATGAGGGTTTTGGAGGTTTGTAGGTTTGAAGATATTTGATTTTATATGTTGCTAAATTATCTGTCTTTGTTCCTCCCTCTCTGCATCTGATTTTCTGGTTATGAGTGTAATGACATGTAGTTCTTTCATCCTCAGCAGCAGTCAAGCCGCGCATCCATACCTTGAAGGAATCCTACATCTGCAGCATCACGAACAGATATCCTAGTCTGGAAATTTACGTTATAAATCAGGCGGACTACCAGGACCTCCGTACCGCGAACGAATATCGGCCGCCTCGTCTCATCTCATCCCATCCCACCCCTCTTGCTCTTCGACTTTCAATCTTTCAGACGATGAAAACGCCTCGACTTGTCTTGGGATGGCATTTGAAACGCCATCATGAGTAAGCCTCATCTCTTTCCTATGGACATTCCTTTCACTGCTTGGGAAGCTTTGATTCCCTCCTCCCTTTTCTCTCACTCGGAAAACCAGAGCACTCGAGCTTCCTCATTTTGGATAAGAACCAACCCCTCTACCCCTCCTTCAAAATGCAGCTAAATCCTTCAATGTGCTGGCCATCAAACTCAGCCATCCCAGCCCATCGATCCTCCTCGCTCCATCCTTCGTCATAAGCCGCCGATCCCAATTCGGCAAAGGCAGATCGCAATCGTCGACAATCCATCTATTCAAACCTCAACCTATCGCATCTTCAAAACTATGAGATACAGGAATTGGACTCTCGTTCTTGCAGGTAGGCTAGGATTGCCTTGATATTTTCAGATGCGTAGCGCACGTCTGCGTGGCTGAGGTGAGATGTCGTGTGCTGTGATGTGTCCGAGGTATCATCTTGAAACCCTTGCTCCCTGGTCGATATTATGCGTTGGTATGGCAGTCATCACGTGTGGGACATGTTTTTCGATGGAGAAAATCAAAGTCCATTTTTGATTCGATGATATTACAAGAACGCCATGTGCATCGCAAAAATATAACATACAAGCCCGTCCGAGAACCTACGCCGAATTTTACAATTCCTAAATCCTACAACCGAACAGCAATATGTGACATCAATTCTCCTCGACCCATTGCTCAACTCTTTCAACTAGATCTCCCTTCTTGCCTGACGAAGTCAATCCTTTTGACGTCAGCCAGTCCTTCAATTCAGGTACAGTGTATTTCGAGATATTGCCCGCAGCAACAAGTTTCTTCAGATCGCCGTGGCTCATACCCTCCAAACCCTTCTTCTCAGTCTTGATCCGTTTCTGAGGACCTTCTTCACCATCACTACCTCGCTTCAGCCTTGCACCATCGTTATCACCATACTGAGCTCTTGTGTAAGCTTTGGTTTGCTGTTCTAGGACCTCACCCCAGCTCTTGATGTACTCGCCAGCTCGCTTGTTGATTTGGCGGTACTTGGGAATAGTCTTGTCTTCGCTTGGTTCTGGAAGTTCCTCTTCAAGTGCCATAGCCTGCAAGACCTTGTAATGCCATTGAAGAGCAGGATTTGAGTACTTGGTTGGATCGTAGACAGCTTTCGGAAGTTGTAATTGTCGAATGATCATTCGCATGAGGTCGATCAATTCCTCGCCAGCTACGAGAGGTTTCGGCACCGGGGGAGGGTCGCGAATATCGTCGGCGAACGGAATGGGATACAGCCATAATCCGGGTGGAATAATTTGTGCTCCTGTGGCATCGTCGAATCTTTCTGCCGAAGGCAAAATTGCGACAATAAGAGGCGAGGCATTGGCTCGAGCAATGAACCATGCGACGCCCATGAGTTTATCCTTCAGCAGCTTCTGCCATAAAGCTGCAAACGTCCGAGTCGATCCAATGTAGCCATCCTCGCTTGGGTAGATGAAGGTAGATTTCTTCACCGATGCCCATTCTGGAAGCATGGACTGAGGCTTGAAACCAACGATTCTGAGTACTGGAGATTCCCATTGTTTCAGCTTCTTCTGCTGCTCAACTGTGAACACCACCTGGCTACCTCCGAATTTGTACGCTCGTTTAATCTCCGTTTTTTGAACCTCATCTGCAGTCTCGGCCGACAACTTGGTAGTACGACCCGAGGCAATCTGAAGCTCTTCGCCACCTTCGTAGATGAAGCAAGATCTGGCCGGTTCCTGCTTTTGAAGAAGATTGTAGCCTTTGACTGAGATGGTGAAGTTAGGACCAATCTCAAATGGCAGGTTTGAGAACAACGTTCTCTTTGCGACCTGTTTCGAGTTGATGTCTGATATGAGGCCTTGGAGGAGAGAAATGCCCTCTCCTGATGACTTCAAATTTGATGATACCACAGCAAGATCTTCGCCTTCGGCTGGATCTCGATAGATGATATCCTGTAAAGTCAGCTTGGTTGGACAATTCGAGTTCAACAACTTACATCGTAGAACTTGGATCGGTCGAATTCATGGTCAGGATGTGAGATGGGGAATAGGTCAATAATGACACCCAAATCGTACAGGTCCTTCGCTCTCACTGTAGCTTGTGATCTTGCGGCCTTGTCTGTGGAATGTGGGTCATCTCTGTCCGTGATGATAAACAGACGTCGGGAACCAAAATTGGGTGCTCTAGTTGTGAATATCTGGTTGGCACAGAATAGCATATTTGACATTGATGCGGGCTCCTCGGAAGGTACAAGCAAGGCCTTTGCATCCGACGAATCTGCTCCGATATTCTTCAATTCTTTCACATCTTTCGCAGATGGAACACCAAGATCGCATAGCAAGTAGCAGTGAGGATATGCGATTGATCCACGACTGCTTGTGTCCTCATCCTGGAACTTGGACTTCTCTGTCCCGAATAACAGAACTCCCATCATGTCTTTTGGACTCGATATGATGCGTTGTGTCATAATCTCATATGCGCACTTAATGGCTGCAAGGGTAGGACTGTCCGTTCCGGCCTTCTTGTCATCGGACGGAGGAGGGGGTGCAAGCATCGACGAGCTGACATCGATCGCGAAGAGTACGGCATCTTTCTGAGAGACGTAATTCTATGATTGTTAGTTCGGCACAGTCGGATGGGGCTTGCGAGCCTACAGTCTCATCGTAATCTTCCTCATCTTCCTCCTCTTCGGCTTTCCAAGATGGTTTCGAGTCTGCCATGTTGAGATTCCTGCTTGCGGAGATAAGGGAGTATGCGAAAGTCAAGCTTGTTTATTCAATATCGCGGGTGGCGGCAGCAGAAGGGCATTGATGCTGAGCTTCCACACCGTAAGTCGCAGGTTGATGTTGTCCATTCAAGCATGCAACAAAACAGGCAGACGCGTGGAAGCAAGTCGCGACCACGAAAGCACGTGAAACCCCTCTTCAAATCGCCCAGCATTCATTGGCCACCCATCTCGGCACTCGAAAGCTCCGTCATCAGCTAAACCCTGTACATTTAAGTTCTGAGTGGGCTTGAGGCTACTCGAACAGCCTACTCAGACAAACAGCTCAACCTCGGAATGTTGATGTGCAAATCATAACACATCTCTTCAATCGTACCCATTACATCCTTCAGCATGGCTTTCCGAACCCCCATAAGTCAGCTCACCAAACGGGCATCACAGTCCACCATCTCCAAGCTTACGAGTAAACCAACAACTTCATCATGGCAACGAGGTGGTGCGGATCAATTGCGATCCTTTGCGACGCCGGTACCACCGGTCACTCAAGATGCGACAAGCTCGAAGGGACCTACTGCGATGGTGTTCATGAACATGGGAGGACCTTCCACCACCGATGAAGTTGGAGACTTTCTCAGTCGTCTCTTTGTATGGCCCCGCCCCTACCTGTTTAGATTGACCACAAGCTAATATAAATACAGGCAGATGCAGACCTGATTCCTCTTGGACGATTCCAGAATTATCTTGGTCCTTTGATTTCCAAACGTCGAACACCGAAGATCCAGAAGCAATATGCGGCAATTGGTGGCGGGTCGCCGATTCGCAAGTGGTCGGAATACCAGGCGGCGGAAATGTGCAAGATCTTGGACAAGATCTCACCAGAAACTGCACCGCATAAGCCATATGTCGCATTTCGATATGCCAATCCCTTGACTGAAGAGATGTACAACAAGTTGTTGGAGGATGGATTTGGTGGCGGAAAGGGAGGAAGAGCTGTGGCGTTCACTCAATACCCGCAATACAGCTGTTCAACGACAGGAAGCAGTTTGAATGAGCTATGGAAGTGTAGACAAAAGTTGGAAGGGAAATCGCCAAATTTCGCTAATGATGGATCGATCAATTGGAGTGTGATTGATAGATGGCCGGTTCACCCTGGACTTGTTGATGCCATTGCACTCAATATCGAGGACCAACTTGCCTCATACCCAGAAGATCAACGAGACGGTGTTGTGCTTTTATTCTCGGCCCACAGCTTGCCGATGGATGTTGTCAACAGAGGTATGTTTACTGCACTCCTTCCCTGACAGGTTATTGACATCTACAGGTGATCCATATCCGGCTGAGGTAGCTGCAACAGTCAATGCTGTGATGCAGAGACTGAACCACTCCAACCCATACCGTTTGGTCTGGCAATCGCAAGTTGGACCAAAAGCATGGCTCGGAGCCCAGACAAGCGACACGGTGGAGAACTATATTAAGAAGGGACAAAAGAACCTCATTTTGATTCCAGTGGCGTTCACGTCTGATCACATCGAGACGCTATACGAACTTGACGAGGAAGTGATTGGCGAGTCGGGTCACAAGGATACCATCAAGCGATCAGAGAGTCTGAACGGATCACCCGTTTTTATTCAAGCACTGGCGGATATCGCAAAGAAGCATCTAGACAGTGGAGAAGTATGCAGCAAACAGATGGGATTGAGATGTCCAGCTTGTACGAATGCGAAGTGTGGAGCGAGCAAGGAGTTCTTTGCTGGAACGGGTATTGGCCAGACATTTGCGACATCAACATGAGCATGCAATGGTACTGGACGTGTACGTTAGAGGAAAAGCGCATTGTATATATTGCTTGAAGAATTTGAGGGTATTCAACTCCGTTTGAACTTCTCGGCTAGAAAGTGTTATGGAGATTAGATACTATCGCCGCGATGGTGTGCACAATATGCAGCTAGGACATGCATTATGTCACCACTCGATCTCTTGGAAATGCAAGCCTCGGTCCCCGAAGTCAACCCTCCGTTCCTGGAAATTTGTTTTGATTTTTCTGCGAACTTCTGCGAAGCCCAGAACATATTCATATTTGGATGTTAGGTAATAGCGAAGGAGTCAAACAGGCAGTGGTACTCTTAGCCATGCAAATCTATTATATGGTGATCAATCGGCTGCAGAAGCCAGCATGGCATTTGTACGGGCTAAAATCATCTTGATATCCAGCGTTCCAATCGGCAGGTACATCTCTCCGGGTCGATTATCAAGCACACCCAGCGCACTGGCAAAAGCAACGCTCGCTCCGGACCTAAAGGATCAATCCACAATTGCCAGAATGCCATGTCTTGATACGCCAGCAATGTTTCAAGTGTGCATTCCCAGCAAATGGGATCTCTAGACGTGTTGAGATGCACTGACACCAGTATCTAATAAGCAAGGCAAGGGCAAGCTGATAGCCAAAGCTTGGACACGCTACCGCTCACGGCACAGATGTACTCGTACCCACTACCAGCCTATCTGGGAAGCTGGGTGAGGACGACATCCGGAATTTTGATAGCGCATTTTCTTTTTACAACCTCCTTCTCTGTCTTTAACTGTCATGATCCCGTGTCTACCGTTCGAAGATATACGCAAGATTGAAGTCTAGAGAGCAGTGCTGCGGACAACTCAGCCAGGCGCACTCCGAGCTCTTGCGACACTCGACTTGACGGGATCCAGGTACCACGGTGCCACGCGATAAGCTTACACGAGTGGCGGGTATAACCATGAACGGCGACAGCGACACCGCGAACACGGTGCGGGGAGGAAATAATGGCGATACGGACACAAGAAAGGATATCTGGGGCGCGAAGAATTCGTTGAGGAGACATGCTGGCTTGGATAAGAAACAGAGGGACAGCGAGGTCACCCCACTGCTGGCAAGTGGGAGCAGCGCTTCGGACAGTACGAATAATGGACGTGGAGATGGAGAGGAGCCAGAGTGGGAGGGCCATGCGGATTTCGTGGGCTTGAATTGGAGGCATAAACCATCTGTGAGTTGTGCGAATCCTCTAGGAGAAGGGGCGCTGATTGGGGCAGATGTACTGGTTATTGCCCCCATTCTTCCTGTTTGCTATCGCAGGAGGTGGGATTATGGTGCCGAAGCTCAATTTACTGCTCTCACTTGTATGCCGGGAGTATTTCCTCGAGAAGTCTTCTTCGGATCCGAATTCCATCCTCATGCCGGTCGTGCTTGGTTCTAGTAATCCACAATGTCGAATCCCCGAAGTCCAAGCATTGGCTACGAAATTTACTTTATATATCACAATGACCACGGGGATCATCAGTGCGGTCATGTCTCCAAAGATAGGAGCTTGGTCTGATCGCTACGGACGGTTGAAGCTGCTCACTCTCACCAGTGCAGGTGCTTTCGTTGGGGAGGTCATTACCATCATCGTGGCGAGTTACCCAGATCGGTTCAGCTATAAATGGGTTCTTGTTGGTGCTGTATTCGATGGACTATGTGGCTCGTTCACCACCGGGATGGCTCTTACACACGCCTATGCATCAGACTGTACTCCACCGCCATTGCGAGCTGTAGCTTTTGGATACTTCCATGCTTGTCTATTCGCAGGCATTGCTATCGGGCCTCTCATTGCGGCTCTCTTAGTCAAGTTGACCGACTCCATAATCACGCCATTCTACTTTGCCCTCTCGGTCCACGCATTCTTCATCACCTTTGTCCTTCTCGTTGTGCCGGAATCTTTGACCAAGAAACGTCAAGAACGTGCTCAGGCTAGGCACTTGGTGGAATCCGGTCAAGTCAACCCAGATGGCCATATCCCCACACATCTCGCCTCAGAAAGCAGCCAACTCAGCCTCTTCGCCAAAAAAGCCAACATCCTCGAGCCGCTGAAGATACTTTGGCCAACCGGTCCAGGCACATCGAACAAGCTCCGAGCAAACCTCATTCTGCTCTCCACAGTCGACACCATCGTCTTCGGCGTCGCGATGGGCGCTTTGACAGTAGTAGTGTACTACCTGGGCTTCCAATTCGGCTGGGAAACCCCCGAAATCAGCGTCTTCAGCTCCGTCGTCAATATCTTCCGCGTCTCAGCTCTCGTCATCATCCTCCCCTCCCTCAACTACCTGGTGCGCACTCGTCGCGCGAATCGCCAGCGCAGAGAGTCCGGATTCGCTGTTCCACAGCCAAATACTGGTTCTGATTCCCTCGATCTGGCTATCATTCGTGTGGCTGTCGTATGCGAGGTTATTGGTTTTGCTGGTTATGCTGCGGCAAGAACACCAGCGCTGTTTGTACTCTCTGGGATCATTGCGTCGTTGGGAGGAGTTGGGAGTCCGACTTTGCAGTCTGCGCTCACCAAGCATGTACCGCATGATCGCGTGGGACAGCTTCTCGGCGCGACTGGTTTGTTGCATGCTCTGGCGAGAGTGGTGTGTCCCTTGGTATTCAATCTGATATATGCGAGTACGGTGGGCACGTTCCCGCAGACCGTATTTGTGGTTTTGATGGGCTGTTTCGTGGCGGCTTCGGTATGCAGTTGGTTTATTCGACCGAACGGTATGTTTCCCCCCTCCCCTCCCCTCCCTTCAACCCTCCCGCTTCTCTGTTCGGAGAGCTAACATGGTCATACAGTCTACCTCGAAGACCCAATCACATTGAACACGGAATCACCACGCGCAGACATCGACCCCGATGTTCTCGTCGACGAAGAAATCACCAATATCTAATACCCCTTTCCCCTTACTTGGCATCGTTTTCTTTTCCCGAATGCAACATTATATAACAGCACACCGCCTACCTTTATGGGCGGATTTCCTACCTACGGATGACCACACATGCATCAGATTGGTTTTTCCTTTCTTCGTATTTGTTTGGAGTACGGCGATTTTGGCGCGTTTTGGGCGTGCGCATACATGAGAGGGGCTAGATACACACAGGGGCTCGGGATTTGGAATTAGATTTTAGACTACCATTACGAAGGCTTCTGGGCATCTCCGCTGATACGGTAGACATCCTGTGCTTTCCACAGGAGGGCGGAGAATGAGTTGGATCGTACGTATGTATGAAATGGTTTGAAATGGAGTGGAGTGTATATGGTGTGTATGAGAGAGAGCTTTTGTTTATATGATGAGTACATGAAATGAAGACCTTAGAAAGATCGTAATTCCTGGACAACGAAACCAAATTTGTGATAGCGATATCCTCATCCATGAGATCAGGGTTCTTCCTAGTCTTCCCCCCCCACCCCGTCCCCCCAAAAGTTTGGGTCTCAGGATCTTATTGCACATCTCATATTTAGCTCGATTTATTGATCGGGGAGGGCAGGACTCAGGAGGATTAAATAGCCAAATAGGCCGGCTGTAAGGTGGAAGAAAGTCCATGCGTATGTCAACAAGTCAGGGGAGGAGGAAGTGCTAAGCGAGGAGGGCGACAAAATCGATGTTTGTTGCAAGTTGTTGACTGTGATCCAGAATAACATCCTCGTCCTCTCGTGCCAGTGCTAATGTATGTAACCTTATCGCACAGTATCTATCTTCTGACATATTAAGGGTCATGATTCGTGTCACTACACAATTCACATGACCCAGCCCTACCAGTCAGTGGCATAAGTAATGTTGAATTTGCCATCGAATATGAACGAGCATTCTTTTCTGTCATCTGGCTAGCTCCTTAATATTCTGCTATGCGAGCAGTTCTAAGGTAGGAGTGCCTTGGTCGGGCCAAGAGCCTGTGTGGAGGCTCAGCCTCACTTTCGAGTGGCAGTGTCGCGCCATCCAACCGGCTGCCCTTGCCCTGCATGTTCATCACCCGTAGTCGCGAGGTGCAAGGCTCTCGTGTAGAGCAACTGGACGAGAAGTAGCTAACATCTGCTTGCTCTGGCGTAGCTAGCTAGAGCTCTGTTCAAGACCAGATATATTGTTCCCGGAAAAGAGAGCGTTTACAACTCTTTCGTCAGCTATGGGGCTCTGGACAATTCCGCTTCAATCGTCCCTGCATTCCTGCGTACCTTGGTCTGGCTTGCCCTGACGGCACTGGATTACACGCTTGCAAGATTTTCAGGTCGAGCCAATCCGCGGGATAGATCGAGCGCCATGACCAAATTCTTGTCAATGGAATAACAGTGGTGTGCAGTCTTCCATCGCCACGGCTCAGCCCAGAAGGAAAAAGAAAGCCTGATTACCGCCAGCTGGGGTATAAAGCAGGATGGCAACCACAGCCTTCGAAACTTCTGTAAGAGAGCGGCCAGATCACAATGAATCTTTTGAACCCCGACTTTTTAGACGATCGAGTACACCAGGGTCTTTGGACAAGGCATCAAGGGCCGGCGCACTCGAGCCGTATCTTAACCCTCTCATCGTACAACGCAATCTTTCTTGCTGCCTTACTCGCCATTCTCATCCAGTACGGTGGAGCGAGGCTCTGGATCATCATCCGGCACGCCATCTATGAGGGGTTGAAGCGACAAAAGAAGCTGCCTATCCGTCTGCATAGGTCGAGCCAAGAGCCGCTACGGTATCTTACGCCGGGACGGGCGATGGTCAACACGTTCTCTTGGGCGAGAAGTCTTTGCCCCACATGCTTGAGGACCAATAATAAGCATCCGACATCGACAGATCCATCGTTGCCCGAGCACGAGTACGATCCAGGACTGTCACCTGTGTTTGGAACTCTTGCCCTGGGTAATACGCTCCTCTTCCTCGTTGCAGGAATTGCGCTGCCGTACCTTTTGACCGAGGGTGTTTTCGAAGCCCCGATTGTCAAATCCCGGCCAATGCCCGATTGTATGAGTGTGAACTACAATTCCTCGCATGTTGATAACTTCGTTTGGTATGCTTTTGGAACCCAGAAGGTGGACTCAATATTTCGAGAGTGTGGGGGGTCTCTAGACGTATCTTGCTTTCGCGGCTACTACCTGTCACCTCCCAACCTCGAGAAGAGACGGCTCGAGTACTGTCCGTTCCCAGTCGACGTCTGCGACCATCGCTCAAAGCCGATTGAACTCACCCATTTCAACAAGTCGGCCTTTGAAGCAGGAATAAACTCTCCTTCAGATCTGAGGATAAGCCACCGAACAACATGCGCGCCCATAGTAGCCGAGCGGTTCATGTTATGGAAACGCAGTGCCAATAAATCATGGGTTTCCGTAAGGACGACCCAGGATTCCACACTGGACCAAGACGTTATAAATCCAAATTTTGCGGTGCCCCTCAGCACCATGAATGGCCCTAACGTGGTATCCGATATCAATTCTGGGCTGCAATCGTTCATGGACAATCAACCCATGGATTTGAGGGTCCTCCCAGGGTTCCACGCAACGCTTGTAAATGGAGACGACCCAGAAGGGTGGGAACATGTCCACGAGAGTCTACGGAGGGAAGACGCGGAGTCCTACATGATTGTACATACGACTGGTAGATCATGGTACAGTAGAAAGGTTAACGACCCATTTTTCAGTGCCCACACCTTCGACAAGACTGTCAATGAACTGTACAGTTCCACCGATCCCATGTACCTACCAGACCGCGAGGCCACGACGATAGCCTGTATGGATCAATTCCAGTTCTGCATCGGCCCAAAGAGTGAACCGTGGTGCTCCGGCTGGAATAACGGTTCGGAGGTCGTGCCGGAGATCATCGCAATGTGGAAGCAGAAGTTATCCGTTGACCATGCGGTTGATGGCTTGAGAAGTTCGTTGATGGATATCTTGACTTTCATTCCGTCCGCGATTGCGACCTCCAAAGTCCATCAGTCCCTGGCTATCCGAAACAAGATGCAACCGCAGCAGTTACAGCTCCGAGAAGCGTTCCAGGCGGCCCAGCAGATTTATGGGGATGAACAGTGGATTCTAGAGGTAGAAACGTGGTTTCTGAAAGCGCTAGTGGACTCGATACTGCGGACAAGGCTATACGCGAAGTACCCCACGGCTGACTTCAACTCTTCGCTAGGACTTCTGTGTAAAGAGTTATTCGGTCAACGGATACTGGACGAGTGGCCTACCTGCGGCAGAGTGCTTTTCTACAACAGCAACTACACCAACATCAAATGGGATGGCTTCTGCGCCGTACTTGCCACTTTGCTCCTTATCTGCATCTTAAGCCTCGTCGAAGAGCGACTCATCGACATCGTATTCGCATTTCTCAGCATCATCAGGCACCCCACGCGATCGGCTAGGCGGTCAACTGGAGCTGTCAAGGTTACCTCTACTGTAATCATCAATAAACTCCCTCGCTTACAAGAGATTCCGAGAAAACTTTCGCGAGGTATACAGTTCATCATGAGTATACCCACCCATTTACAGCTGCGAGCTCGGCCCGGACTGGAATCGTCTCGTCCGGACAATACACCAACTGCCATTGGAAGCCCGGGAGAGGGTAGGAACGACATCGACTTACAGAATTTGAGAAGGGGGGTAGACGCTGATAATCCTGTATGACATGCAAACTCATCTATAGATGTCGCATAGAAAAGCTTAGATGCTGTCCGTCCTGCTCAGGATCCCCACACTCGTCACCGTCATGAGCAGAAGTTCATGCATACGCGAACAGTAAGAACTACTCGAGTTCATCTTCACACAATGCTTGGGTAGCTCCTGTCGGTCTAATCCGTGGAAGTCCAATACGAAGGCCATTGTTAAGGAGGGGTCCGGAGAACCTGTGGTCCACACCGATCCGCAGGCGGATCTCCAGGAGGTTCTTTGGAATTCCGCCTGAGATTTCCGAACGTACAGACCCAACAAGACACAACATTCAGCGAGTAGGAGACTCTTTTTTGCATATCGCATGTTCGGTCCGGGTAGTCGGAGCGCGGGAAGAGCAGTGAGGTATGCATGTCGTGAGAGTAAGCTAGAAGGTAGATGAGAACAATGATAAGGTGGGAGCGTACCTAAGCTAAGCTAGTAGTTAAAGAGGTATGGGTTGACGCAGATCACTCTTTTCGTTGAAATTTCTCGGCCGTGGAGACCAGGAAGGTATATGAATCGAAGGTGAAATAGAAGTAAACAAAAGAATTACTAAGTGGGGCGAGAACTAGGCGAAGCGAGAATCAGGATCAAAGTGGTTTGTTGCACTTCGCAAAGTTACTTCGAGCGCGGGGCTCGAGTCTTAAGTTTAAGAATGGAAATTGAGTACTTACTATAAACCAAAAGCTAGGAGAGCATTAATTCTGTTGTACTTCGTACTTTGGGCTCGAGTGATTTGAGTGTGGGGTCATTTCATGGATTGTGAAGTCGAGCGAGCAAGTACAGACAATAGTGAGGGAAATACCGAAGAGATAGCATCAAAACTAGAACGACAGTCACGATATATCTCAACAGTACTAGATGAGATGAATCAGTTACGATGGGGCGCTGAGGCTTAGGAACGGAACTTAGTATCCCTAGCTGCTGAATTTCCAGTTCTGGTTCGCTAAGCGTGATATCCTTGTCTCGTTATCGAAGTCAGAAAACCCAGATCGGGGTGGAAGATTTCTTATGTAAAGTCGTAGCGAGAGTGAAAACGAGCTGCGAGTGGCCTCGTCTCGCTTCGCGACGGGGGGTCTTTTAGGTTGTCAATAGAAGGGAAGTCGTTTCTAGGAAAGCGTAGCAGACGACTTGTGATGTGTCTTATGTAGTATACGCAGAGACTTCTCTAATCCAGAGTACGAGTGTTCAAAAGTCCTAAAAATTATTCTCGTCCTTGTACCGTACAACCTGTATTCTATGCAGCTGTAACGGAGTGACGTTTCAGCCGCCAATGAATCATCGCCTTTTTCAACTATCAACACCAGAACAAAATCGTCCAACACAACGATATCTGAGATATTCTGCTCGGGAAAATCTCATCTTGTTTTCGTTCTTCTAAGAGCCAAATACGATTCTTTTGCGTGTTTGCTTGCGCTCGGTAAAGAGCTGGGTTTCTTGGCTTCCTACCCAGCTCGATTAGTTCCAATTTACTTTCGCAAACTAAGTTCAACGCAACGAGAGCCAATCACTGAGCTGGAATTGGTTCGAGGTCTTTCCTAAATTGAGGTGTGTAACAATGAAATTGGTATTATGGCTTAGACTGTAGGCGCTAGGCATCCTAGAATAAAGATATTAACCCTTTGCCAGTCCTCTTTCCTTCTTGATTCTTCAGCCTGAAACAACTAAAACACTCATATTAAATTCAAACTTTTCAATTTAAGATACACACACAAACATTCTCGCCTTCTCACCTTTCCTCAACTAGGACCGATCACTTGCAGTCATGGCTGGTGATACCGAAAAGCTAGATCTGAGAGTGTACGGCGACGACGGAAAGCAACGAGCCTTTCGAAATATCGGTGGAGTCTTGAGAAAGGTTTCAGACACAGTTTTGAGACAAGTGAGTGAATGCCCATCCAATCCTTCGGTGTTTCTGACGTTTTCAAGATCGGCCTTTCTGGCGTGGAAGGGGTATTGGTAGTTGACGAGTCCGAGGACGAGGCGTTGCAGGAGATTCGAAACGAAGAGAGTATCTTGTTAACGGAGAATTCCCGAGCTTTGGTGAACAGAATAAGATCCTCTCTCGACTCCATATCTGCGGCTTACTGATAGTGAGGTACAGATCGTCTCTCGCTATCTCCGGGAGCAAGCTGAGAAGTCGTCAGTGTCCAGCGTGGTCAGAATCAAGAAGGAAGACGACACAAGAGATTTCTCGATCCTTCGCAGTGGTGAAGTCCAAGTCTCTCCAGGTCCAATTGGCTCCTCATCCTCTGATGCTGGTGTCACACGACCCGCTACGAGTAACTTCGCCAAAGTCATCGACCTTGATTCCGACAGCGATGAGGAGAGCAGTGGCAATGGAGCCGAGCCAGATTATCCTAGTCTAAAATTTAAAGTGCTCTCGTCACATGAGAAGGCCAAAATCGAGTCAGAGGATAAGAATAGCGAGGACGAGGCTCTGATGGCCAAGCTGGCTCGTAACCGAAACACCAACCCCGGACCAACATCCAAGTTATCGAATGCCAATCAGCCACCAAAAGACTTCAACTCAATCTCACTTATCTTACCCAAAGTTCCCGGTTTGGATCAAAATTTGAATCGATTTCCGGATTTCCCAGTCGTCCGAATTGACCCCAAAGACAATCAAACATGCTCAAAATGGCTTCATGGATGGAAAGACAGATGCCCCATTTACACAATCAGAGCTGATGGTGTGATGCCCGAGTTGGAGCAACTCTGTCCAGTTGAGAGCTTACTCTACTGGCCATTAGGTCCAATGCGAGCAAATAAGAGAGGTGAGCGAGAAGTATGGATGTTTCGGGGTCAAGATTGGGGAATGGTCCATCTTGTCATCTTCGGGGTCGGTACTGAGTCCACTAAGCTTGTTTCTCCAGGCGAGAATTTTGGAACAAGTAAGGTCGTCAAGAAGCAAATTCGGTATGACATCACGGAGATCGACCGTCGCATCGCTCTGTTCAAGAATGCTGGAATCCAAGTCGGCCATGTCATTGACGAAGCTATGGTCAAGAGAACCAATGATAGGCGTATCGCATTTTATCGCAAGGAGGAAGAGGCCAAAATTTCACGCATTCCCAAGTCATCCGAAATGACGATCGAAGCCGCAAGAGATTGGAATGAGATTCAGAAGCAACTAGAGTCCGTCTATCCGGCCTCAGGATTCCAAGGATGTGACGACCGCGGTACACCATCTAAGATCAAGTTCTGGCAGCTTTCAGATTCATACAAGGTGTACAAGAAGTATTCCAAGTCTATCACGGCCAACGAACTTAGTAACGACTTCTACCCTGCGGACTTCATGCTGGCCAATTTAGGAATTTATGAGACTTCGATACACAAGTTCCCCAGTATTGGCTCTCCGTTCTCCAATCCGAAGGCTATTTTCCCGGATCGGGAGATGTTCGCTGGATTCTTCCTCGCCAAATGGAGATCAGCCTCCCAGGAGGAGAGGGACCATTACAATCGCAATAGCTTCGTCGATCAGTTCAATGCCCCCTTCACTCATACACCATTTCATGACAAGACCTCCCTGAGAGGTGTGCAACTACTCGCCAGTGGCACTAAGTCTGGCGTTATCGGAGGTATTGCTCTGGCTCCGGGACAGACAAACTCAGTGAAACACCCCCCGACCGATCAAATGTTCGTCCAGACTAGAACAGGAACGGAGATCGATTGGATGAAGGACGGTCACTTTGTCTGTTTAACGGGTCCTTTCCAAAGAGCAGATAATGCACAGTCGGAGAACACTGACAAGAAGCGAAAGGCTGAATCAGGCGGTGCAGTTGAGCAGGCTTCTGGTGGTCGGCTACGGCTGAAATAGAACTCCAAAGAATAGTAGTAGGCATTCCTACTGGACGTACCTTATGGAACCAAGGGCGAGGATAAGTGGGGTCGGTCGAGCGGGGGCCTGATCGCATTATGGTGATGCATGATGATCGTTCATCTTCCAAGAAGCAGAACCCACAAATATGAAGGTTCCTGTACGTTTATCAGAAAATAGTAGGCTGAGAAGAGAATCGCGTGATATTCGGCTGGTTAATTGGTTGGTAGGTTGGTAAATGGCGGGTTTCGTTGCAGGTGTTTTCTAGGCTAGGGCTCACACTTAGTAGACAAATACATTTTTACCTGCAAGCGTAGTCTTCGCTACATGGCTGTGAAAGATCAATCATCTCTTCTGCCAAGATCTTTGTAATCGCACTTTGTCATCGTTGTTTTGATTTGGGACATGCGTTTCCATAATTATAGTTGGCGTTCAAAGTCACAAGTGCTTCCGCTCCCAAGTTGTTGACAAGGCGTTTAAGCGAGTCTGTCGTGCGAAACCTGTTCCAGGGGAGGGACAGCGACTCAGCCACTCAGTACTGCTTGAACTTCCATAATATGTCTATTTCTAGACATTTCTAGCAGCAGCTACTATGCTAAATGCCATCAACAATGTTCTTTCTGGCTCCCCGGCGGGCTGACTACATAACCCCGAGCAGTATCCACCGCAACATGCAATCAGCAGCACAACACGCCAAATACAACACTATGTCTTGCAGTGCAGTTGTTTTTCACACGACACAAGTTACGATTGCAAGCTTTTTCGCCCGACCAACGCGCTTCGCCAACCATTGGAGATCTCCTGGCGAACAAGAAGCCATCGACTTCGCACACCGATGGGGAATAAACTACCAGAACCCACCTGCCCAGAAGCTCACACTTACGAGCGGACAGCATGTCACCGCTGGAGGTGGGAAGCTCATCGAAAAAGAACTTCGACGCACGAATGCATTCTGCAACCACCTCACCGAGATCCACCACCTACGTGATTCGGACTACAATACTGGGACGGAAGTTCAGATGCCACACACATCCAAGTGGTACTTATTGACCAGAGGTACGAGACTCCGAACGCTTGCCATCCAACAAGTACTGTGGCGAGGAGAATGTGCCGATGGGTTTCTTCGAGTTCGTATTTTGGAAGAGGCTGCAAAACGAGCTGTTGGACGGGAATTTCTACCTGCGAGAATGGCGTTATGTGAAGCGAGACTCGACATGTCACAGTATTGTGCGATTTTGAGTACACTCAAGGATGTCGAAAAGATGCTTGTTGAAGAGGCTCTTGATGGTTGGGACTGGAGAGTGGGCCTCAGAGCTCAGTTGGACGCAAGGGATCGTCTCTATTACGAAGAGATCGGGGGTCTGAGCACATGTGCCGAGCAAAGCTACAGACGTGCAGCTATGCCGTCAGGACTATATTGATTGAAATTCCATGGTGGAATTAGATGGACTAAAAAACATGTCTCGATATGCTTGCAGTCACCCGGTGGGAAGGGGGGGGGCAGATTATGGCGCAGAAGAAAGAAAGAACATTCTGACATAAATCTCGACTACACAATGTAAAGCACATCCATCAGATTCCATGAGAATTTGGTAAATCACTGAGGAATATTCCAGCCGATCGTCGACACAGTTACAAATTATGAAATGGGCAAATAATTGGTATTGATTCATGTGATTGTATGATTTATGTTGGCAAGCTGAGGAGAAATTGAATGACTAACAGTTTCCACTACGAGGTAACAAGTGATACATAATACTTGATTTAGCACTGGGTGTTTGCCCACGTCAATCTGACTCTCCTTAAATCAGCAAGGTCAGCTGCAATACTTCATGCAGTTGGAAACAGCAAGGTGACCATTCGCCTCAATGAGAGCCGAGCTCTACTGGTCAGCTGGTACGACTCCAGCTTAGAATTTTCGGACTCGAGAGGCAACCGTCTTGTTCGGTTGAAGAGTGAAGTCGCGGTGATACATGAGATTGACCTCATCATCAACACAGTATTGAAGATCTTCCATCATTTGTGTGCCTGTTGGGTTGCCCATTTTCCACTTCACTTCATCGGGATCAGCATCAAACTAGTCTGATCGAAGAGAGATGACTACACCAAAGGCGTATTTTCTTGAAGCTCGGCGCTTGGTCGTGGCCGTGGAGGCTGGGGTGGGGGTGTTGTATTCAGGTCTGACGTTTAGATTTCCAGGCTGCATGATTTCGAATGTGTGGAAGTAGTTTCTGACTGCATAGCTGGGGGCTTGCGAATTCGAACGACATAATAATCAACTGTTTCGGGGATGAGTACCTGGAATCATACTGTTTTGTCTCTACCTCGGTGATCGAAGAAGGCAGCACAAGTAATGGCGACTGGTAAAGGAGGGCGTGAGACAAAGGTTAGCTCCAATTAGATACTCTGAGTTTCATCAAAGATTTCATTGTAATGTCCTCAAAGCCTTTCTCTCAGGTGAAAGAAACAATCTCCCCTCAGTTGACAAAGCAGTGGGGTATGGAAAGACTTGGCACACTTGGTCACTCTTGAATGTCCTTCCTAGTATTTTACAGAGTGCCAGTACCAAACGCTGTTCAAGTTTCCTTTACTCTAAATTTTACGACCACTTCACTAAGATTCAAGGACAGAACTAAAGTACTGCGCTAATTAAATAGGGTAATATTGATTGCACAATAAATCGCTTCGCTTTGAGACACGTATGTGATCAAAGCACTCAAAAAGCCCAAAAGATCAGAAGCATAATCAGAAATATACAATTGGACTCCAGAAATAATTCCAATGACAGTTTTATAATTACAGTAGTAAGAGACCTAATGAGGGACAACCCCCCAAATATGACGCGAATGCTAAGTTCCAGACTCACCAATATCTTGTTTCCTTTTTTTCTCTCACTGATCCCGGTCGGTCAGATAATGATTTCGAGCCCGAGAGCTTGCATCATAGAACGTATTTCCTCACGCGAGGCCAAACGCTCAAATGGCAAGTCTTCGCTATCGAGCGACACTGGTAAGTAACAGTAGATGCCTGCATGTTCTTGACCAACAAGGAGAACGTCCGTGGTCTCGTGGAAGGCAAAGCATCGCTCGCACCATTCAAGCCGATCCTCAAAGCTCGTGTGTTCACCGTCGTGGTAGCAACGGCACCAGTCGCACCACTGAGAGTCATCTTCGTCATCTAAGCAATCCGTTATTGACTCTTGATCTGCCTCTGTCTCTGCCTCTTTTGCCTCTGGTAGTGCTGGTCCGAGGTCAGGAATTTCAGACTGTAGATTGCAGGCGCAGTTACTACCCTTGCGATCACAGTCATCGCACAAGGCCTGTTCTTCTTCTTCGTCTTCGGCATCATACTCTCTGTCAGACACGGGGCATGCACTTTCCGGCGAAAGATTGTCCACAAGCGGAGCGTGATACCTGCCACACCCATTGCACCACTCGAGAACATCGAGATCAAGCACGGCTTCGGAGACAACCTGTCTCTCGGGATCATGCTTGTTCTTTCTGTAGCTCTGGCTCCGGCTCCTTTTCGTCGGTTTCGGCAACATGAGCGTGGGCTGCGTGGAAGGCATTGCAAGACTCGCACCAGAAGAGTTCTTCTATGATCTCATATTCTTCATCATATTCTTTCGGCTTTATTGACGTCGAAGCAAGCTTTACTGGCTCTGATACGATAGAATCGTTGAGAACTGGACGAATATGCCGACCTCTATCGTTGTATGTGTATGAGTACATGGCGTCATATTCTTCAAAATCTGCCAGAGTTGGTTCGTATCGCGCAGGAACTCTATGAGTAAACTCTGGTTCTGCCAGTTCGGACCTTGCAGGCTCAGGCTCATGTTGAGGTTGCGGAGTGTTCTCTCTCACCTCAGACCTGATTCCAGACTGATGAGCCTCCTCAGTGATCCCGAAATAATCAGCAAGGGTCCAGTCGGGATCCTCGTTGGATCTGAGCCTCGGCAAGATCACATCGCGGAGATGCCTCTTATGTCTGCAATTCTCACAACTACACTGAGCTACTTCGGACTGAGCCTCGCTACCACCAAGCGAATCTGTGTTATCCTGGGCCAGCCAGGCTTCCGGGCAGTCGTGGTCGTGGTCGTAGAGACCGGTATCGCGACCGCAAGAGGAGCAGATTGGGGAGGGATCGTCGGTTGGCGCTGCCATGTTGGCAAGGACGGATGTGGACTTTGGTGATTGCATGTTGTGAACTTTGAAGAGGGGGGAGAGTGGAAGAGTATGTTTAGATTCAGGTAGTCCATGGAAGTAAATAGAAGCACCTTGAGGACTGTTGTCTGAGATGCATTGTTCGTGAGTAAGAACAATGCCCATAGGTGATATCACCACATGGTGAGGACACAAAGCCCAGGTGTCCATTCTTTGATGCATAGTCACAAAACGAACAGTCTCCTTGTTTCCATTGTAAATCATGCTGAAAGACATCATTGTTGCTGGAGATTTGTTTTGCTTGACTGGATATCTTTGATCTGTGGTAGCCTTGGCATATTGTGGACGCCTCGAAGCGGATTCGTCCAGAACGATAACAATATTAGCAATTACTGTTATTAGAATGGCTCAGAGGCAGCACGAAATCTATACTACCGAATGAATGCGACTGTGTTGCATGTTTCGAAGTAAGGACGCTGGACGTCAATACAGCCTCGCTTATCCCAGCCGGAAGGAATGCATGCCATCTCGACTTGTGATCATGTGCGATTCTCGCACGCCGCACTTCCGGTAGCCACGTTGCACTACCTAGGAGTTCATGCCCATCAAATTTATCGGTGAAGTTTTCGATTCGGTCGCTGCCTCGTTCGACATGGGGTGGCTCGGCATTCTGATCGGGAGAACTCAATTGACATTGGCCGTGTCCACAATACTTCTATGACACCTGATATTATGATATCGTACAATTTTGGCTCCGCCATACATCGTACAAACAAGCAGATCCAAAGAATGCGGCGTCACGCGTCACCAGTAACTGGAGTCCAGAATCTTTCTCCAACTTCCAGCACCTCCTCTAGTATCCTATCGACATGTTTACCATTCCAAGGACTGGTCTCTGATCTGGTCTCGGTTTGGCTTTGCCCAAAATCGAAGTAATCGAGATAGCTGTTTCTTGTTGGTTCCAGCAACGTAGCTTCGTCCACATGATCTGCATCCGTGACTGCTTCTACAGCAGGCATGAGAGACTGCGGAATCGACTTGTTCGGGACAAGATTATACTGCAAGGAGAGCCGGCGAGGAAGATCTTCGGTAGTCGGATACCGCCCAACTGCTATTGACATGTCTATCCCGAATGAAATACGAAGAAATGAGACTGGGGAGCTGATGAACACGTCCAGCCAGTCTTGAAGAGCGGGAGAAGTTCGAGTCAAAGATGTCGAATGACTCGATTTGCCTTCGATTAGATTCTTTTCAGAACGTGCCGTCTCGATCGATTTCGTGATGACATTTTTGACAACAGCTGCTCCGGTGTAACGGTCTTTGCACAAGTCCATTGCTTCGTTGAGGAGTCGCAGTTGACGCCGCTTTCCTTCGGCCCTTGTGTTAGCAACCGATAGCGTTTGCAAGTCGATGGAGTTGAGTATGATTGGGAGAGCCAAGTAAGCGACACTAAGACTACTATCAGCAAGGGAGAGCTAGAGGATCTGAGGTTTGGTGCTACTCACGCGCTCACGGGGAGATATTTCGCAATATCTAATTGAATGAATGCCCGGATTGTTTCCGATATACTTGACACTGACATGTGGAGAGCACTTCCGAGATGTTTCATGCGCACATCATGCACTTTAGTGTCATCTCCCTGTAGCATGAAGGATTCCAGTTGGTACAGAGCTGCTTTAGCAGATCTGAAGACTCGTTAAGCGGGAGAAGGCACACCCAGGGGGAGCGAATTGCGACTCACTGAAAGTAGATGGATGTCAAGCCACTGTAGAGTATGACAGACTTGTGCTTGTTTGACCATTCGCCCGGCACAACCCACTCAACGAAGCGTGCATGCCACGAATCTAATTCGACTTGAGATTGCTCGATCTTCTTCGGCATTGACATAACATCATTGTAATGCAATTTGTCGAATGACCGAAAACCAGTCACTGGGTAAAGATACGAGAGTGCATCAGTCAATTCCACCGCAAGGTCCAATTGCACCAAGAAAACCTGCGCAAGTTCTCGTTTTGTCTCAGCGTCATAAACATAGGAGTTCCTGAACTCAGGCTCGAGATCTTTCTCACAAAGCCGTGACTGCGAGAGGTCGAAATTGTCCCTTGTGATCTGAATGCAGCGACGCACACCGAGGGGAAGAATCCTATCTCTTATTATGATGCACCTGATCATGTCAGCTGCTAATTACGGATCCAACGTTTTGTTGATTTTCACTCACCACCATAGTCTCTTTCGAAGAAGCTTCTCTTCGGCTGACAGATCGCAGTCCTGGTAATACGTAGACACGTTTGCGGCGTTCGCAAATTGTATAGAGAGGCGTAGCCATGAAGTGTTGGACATCTCCCTCGTTGGTCAGCTAGATTGCTAAATTGCCGGATTGGGACCATTTACCGCTTCACGCTCCGAAGAGTAATACGTCAACAGGAGCGTTCCTTGAGAGAGCGCTATCGAATCAGAAGTTGTGTCAAAATCGTGAAGCAGCTTCGCTCGACGGTAGAAGCACGTTCGCGCTTCAATGTTAGTCTGGAATCCCATCTGGCGAACCGTGTGATCTGAGATGAACTGTAATTTCATCGTCAGCAATGCCACGTGTTTTCGACTTATATTATTCTTACACCACAGCTCACGAATAACATAGCCCTGAAGACAAACAACGGGATCTTTCGTTGCTGACTTCGCTTGGCGTTCCCCTCTCTAGGAAAATACATTTCCCAGAAAGCCTTTTCATCGATAATCGGTAGCATTGGATGAACATGCAGAAAGTACTCTCTCACGAGATCGTCCAATATGGGTCTCGCTGGAAGATGGAAGCATCCTTTGTATTCAAGGAATTTGAAGTCTTCTGGTGCAATATGAGAAAGCGTCTCCGCCTCCAGGAAATCAAAATACGAATAGATCATATCGGGATGGATAATCGAATTTGAGGGATAATTGGAGAATGGGTTGATTCCAGAACAAAAGGGATTGACTGGGACTGGAACTCTTGCTCTGTCTCCGGCAGCTGCGAATGGAGATATGGTGGTTGGAATGTCGTCCTGAAGCGGGTTCGTCCCAGGGATGTCAGCCGCGTGACAGACTGGAACTCCATCAACAGGCTCTAGAGGCTTCAGACGCACTCTTTTGCTGTTTGGAAATATGTATTAGTACTGGCCTCGCGATATTGATTTTCTTGAGAAACAAACCCGGCGCGGATTACACATGTGATTCCATCAAGACGGCAATTCGTACAAGTATTTCCTCTACTCATCACATCGCATCGAACCTTTCTTCTGATTGTTAGATTGATTTCCCAGTCATGTCAAAGGCAACACACCTCTTGTGACACGCAACACATGCTTTTCTTGCCCGTCTCCGGATGATTCGGCCATTGGGAGCTACATCGTGAGTGCCAGAGGCAATGGCATCACAAGTCTCAGGTCGAGTCTCCTGTGCCTCATCGTCGCCCGATTCGGGAGTAGACTGATCGAAGACGAAGTCCGCTAACTGATTGAACTCGTCGACATCCATATCTTCGTCTTCTTGTTCGTTGTCGTGATCTGGCTGGGGCTCAATCTGACGAGCGCTCCCCGCCATTTAAACATTAAACCCGGGTCCGAGGAAGCTGAACTCGTGGCCACCACCCGTCGTTGTTTCTTCAAGGTTTTCTACGGCTTCGATAGCGTCGCATCTCAAATGGGACGGGGACAGAAGGTTGACTTTCAATGGCCACACAACAAGTGCATGATCCGCCATACTAGAAGAAAGTTCGGAAGATCGTCTTGCTTCCCTCTTCTCGACGCCAAGAATGCGGGGGTGTGGGCTGTTGCGGGGGATCTTCGACGCCCAAGTCCCCGTTACCGATAATCCATGGCAACTTCGGCTAGCATCTCATTGGAAGCCGTCATTGGCTGAAGACCAATTTGAGCTTCTTTTGCTCGCCTGCGGTGGCTTGTGTCTTCACGAAAGTCGTGGGGCTGGTCAAGCTGGCTGGAGGGAGACTAGTTTCAGGGGTCTGGACTCTGGAACAAGCTGCAGATAAAGAGGGGAAATAGTATGTTTACTTCAACATGATCAAGGCTGAGCGTATATTCTCAGTTCAGATGTCCTTGCCACAAGAGCTGGGCTGTTAATACAGAAGGATGTCGTAATCGCATTGTTCTGACTTTGGTGACCTTGCCGATATTCCTATGCCGACACCTTAGATTCAACGGTGTTGGCCATGTTCAAGTTACGCTTACACCTTGATGATGGAGGCTCCAGTTGTTCATGGATCGATTTGTACATAGGCTGCCTTGACTCATAATTTTTCTGTTAATATTCATACTCTCCATCTTATATTCTCCCGCTGCTCGAACGTTATGATCTTTTTGTGCGCTAGTATATATTTTCTTCGCAGATTTCCAGTCATGTCGCGCCTATAACGATGAGGTTGGATTGATTGTCTCAATTTTGAGCTCGGTGACATGGAAAAGAGTTATCAAGGAGTGTTAGAACTTTTGTTTCTCCCTGAATCTTTCATTGAAGCTGACTAAATGAGCTCCTTCATCCGCTCTCCTCTTGGATAAGAACATCCAAGTCTGCAAGTGCCTTTTGACTCGCGTCGCCCATCCCACGAAAAGCTTCCGATGCCTTTTGGTACTCTTCCTCTTTACGCCTCTCCATCTCCTTCCTCACCATATCTTGTTTAGTGCTCCCAAAATTAACCTCCTCTCGGTCACCAATAGAATCTGCCTGGGTTTTATCTATTCCTTGGAAGTAATAGAAGTAAACAGTGATTCTGCTCATTACAATTGGTTTAGGCTCCCCAAAGCGAGTCTGAATTATCTTTCCATTACTGTCGAATTCCAGATTCCGCAAAAACAATCTTGAAAACTGATTGTTTGTTGTCACACGTACGGCCACGAGAAGTTCTTCGAGGAGCGCCTGTAGTCTGAGCACGCCTTCTTTTGCGATGATGCTTGTACCATGGGGAATTGTTTTGTCTTGCCATGCTATGACTTGATTTTTCAGTTGAGTTGTGGTTGTGAGATACTCGAACATGTTCGCAGCTTGGGCTGAATTAGAGGTATCGATGCTTTCATGAAAAACTCGCTCGAAGAATGCTAGGAGTTCATTGCAATCCTTGATCAGCAATCCGACGAGCACATTGTCGATATTTTCAAAGTCGTTTTCCGCGGATATCAACATGAGTTCCGCGAACGATCTTTGGAGAGCTGCAAGGGAGTCTAGCTTTTGTTTGATCTGCTCATCCTTGATGAAATCTTTGATATCAACAATTGCGCGCTCGATTAATCCTCGTACTATTCAAGCGTCAGAGGTTGTGTTTTCAAGGAACTCTTACATTTGGAATTACCTGCAACTACAATCTCTCGAATGATCTTCTTCGCCATTTCTTTGTCTCGCTTTTCCTGCTGCCACGCAGTGTATTGACCCCATAAGAATGAAACAACAGTGACCACAGGTCCGATCTTTGCTGCAACTGCGAAGAAAGCAGTAACTTCCGGCATGCTTTCCAACCAAGCCTGGAGCGCAGCAATAGGACCGGACTCTGCTGAGAACGGTGTTGCTGACGCAAGTGCAGCCTGGAAGTCGATATCAGAAGCATTTGCGAGTGGGTGATCAGGAATCTTCTCTTTGAACGTTTGCCGTAGCAAGGTAAATCTAGCTATATCGACATCTGTCGGTTCCGGATCTTTGTAGCTAGAAGTCATCATGATCAATGAGGTTTCAAAGGAACATAAACAACTCAAGCGTGAACAATTGAAGCGGTGTCCAATCTAGTAGGAATGTGAAGTAGCGTTTAAGTACAAATAGCTCCCGTGCAATTCATCAGGCGCTATATTTTATATTTTCACAGACACTTATCTCCAAGACAGGGTTTATGTATGTACTCGGATATCGAATTCGCCTAGAAATTCAAGACGCTTTAATTGGTTCAGTATTTCAGCTCCTAAATCCTTATTTCATCTCTTCCTTAGTATACTTCATAGACACTTATTTCTAAGACAAGGCTTATATATATACTCGGACATCGAATTCGCCCAGAAATTCAAGACACTTTGATTAGTTTAGCATTTCAGCTCTCAAATCCTTATTTCATCCCTTCCTTGGTACACTTCACAGACACTTATTTCTAAGACAAGGCTTATGTATATACTCGGACATCGAATTCGCCTAGAAATTCAAGACGCTTTAATTGGTTTAGCATTTCAGCTCTCAAATTACTAAAGTTACATGATCTTGTAAAGCCAATTCACTCACGATGGGTAAGGATTGGGTGGGAGCATAGGGGGAAGTGGCTTCGGAGGCGGTGGTTTCGGCTGATCACGATCCTCCAGCGCCCCAGGTCTTTTGACCGGCTGAGGGCGTGGTGTCCCACGAGGCACTGGCCAGAATGGACTCAGTGATGACACGGGTCTCTTGATCGGCTGCGGACCACTAGGCTGCGGTCGTGTTTGCTCTAGAGGTGAGGCATGGCAAAATGAACTACTGATACAGCCAACGCCGATGCCGCTGCCATTGTCTGATCGAGGTTGAGGGTGCTCGAGGCTCAAGTCGGGACCTGAATCAAGGAGGAGGAAAGCTGGTCCTGGTACCAGCTCTGGATCGTGATCCTCGGCCCAGCCGCAGGAGCAGGGAGAAGTCTGGCAGACGTCACAGTAATCCTCTGCTGGCTGGTATGGACCAGCTGCAGAGGTGAAAGGTTCCTGGAAGGCAAGCATAGTTGGGGGTGTGTGATGCATGGTTATGGGTGCGCAGATAAGGAAGGAAGGGATTAAGGTGGTGATTATATATGTGAAAGATATGCGGTGTTCTGCGACCCTTGGGAGATGTAAGAATTGAATACTCCTAAACAGTGGACCAAAGGAAGATGGCTGGACGGATAATGACCAGAACTCACGTTCGCCGACAAATGACAAAAGCATTGTCGATGGCTTTGTTGGCCTCATTGATAAATCTGCCGAATGGTAGCAAGGGCGTGACGGCAACAATGAGCGAATGAGCTTCGCCAAAGGGACGTGGGAAAAGATGATACACGGGGACAATGATCTCCTATCGTTGAAAGAATACAACAATGCAACAAAGAGGCGGTGGCGAGGAATACGCATCTTGCTCGCTATGACAGAGTTCTGTAGATTTCAGGTATACAACAAGACAGTTGATGCAAGGGAGGGTGTGTAGATTTGCCCGGGGGTTGTAGACTTGCAATTAAACAGTCGCTAGTGTGACCTTCACCAATTTGCCTTGAATAGAAGGAACACTCCATACGATTTCTTCTCGCAGTAGTGATTCCAGCAAAAGAAATGAATGCTTACAAGGTTGGGATGAGCCGAGAGAAACAGTCCAGGGGTCAAGAGTCGGAAAACGGCGCTGAATTGACACAGCTGGAGAGAGAACCATAATAATATCCGATAAGGCAAGAAATTTCTACCTACTTCGAACCGAAGAATATTCTGAAGCGATAGCGATCATTGAAAGTTGGCCACTTCCCTTCTGTAAGGTCGTTTGCTTGACTCTACTGCAACCATGAGAGGCAGAGCCAACATCCGACGACATCCAGTTTCCCAGTCAAAGTCGGATGTTTCCTCTCATACTGGAGCCGTCTGGACTTCACTTACACCTCGTATAATCTCCCCAGGTTGCGCAATTGCCGTCATCCGTGGCCTCTTGTTTGGATCCTCGGGCAACTGCATGAAACGCATGCTAGCAACGTACAACCGTTGCGAGCGACCTGTCATGTCCCATAGCGTGGTTTCCGACTTCCCCAAATACTGGAGATGCTTGGGTTCAGCTGCATGGGCCCGTCCGCCCTGATTCTGTTTGCTCGAAGGCGGTAACTTATCTGCCCCTTTCGCAAGGAACGGCATTTGAGGATGTTCGCGCTGGGTCCTAAAAAGGGGCATGTGAGCAGGGTCCGATGTGCAACGAAGGGAAGGGAGTGAGCGGATGTAACATTTCTCGGCAATTTCAGATACTCAGATCAAAATTTCAATCTGCAAACAGCTTATCCCTCGATATTTGAGCTTGCTGCTCTTGCCTCTGATATAGCTGACAAAAGGTATTGAGTGTTGCCTTTTTGCCATTCTTCATCTTGAGAGCTTCGAAATCAAACCGAGGGTTCTCTTAATCCTTCCTTCCAAGACTGTGTTCAAAGCTCGGAGCTCAATATGTCGGCATCCACAACAGCAACAGATGTCATTCTCGACTCAACGTCAACCCATCGAACAAGCTCGCCATACACAAATGTCAATCCAGGAGGCAATTGGTCTGCCCTGACTATCGCCTCAATTCTCGTCACAGTCATGGGCTTCGTTGCCGTCCTCGCCGCTGTATTTTATTTTGGATTTTCAGAAAGGCGAAGCTGGCAAGGGAGGAGGAGCGACGGGAGGCGAATGCCAATTTTGGCCAAGCTGTAATTTGGCCGCCAAATTTCGACGGCAACGCGAATTGGCGCTGACAAATGGTATTCCTGCAGTCCCAACTCAAACAATAAAACAGCATCAGTCAACAAGAAGGTCACATCGATATTGCTAGAGCTAACGTTGGATCGGATGAGGTTGCGGGGATTCGAGATGAGGCTTGGATAGTCAGCTTGGGAGACGGGACAACCATGGAAGGTTGAAACGCGGGGTCTCGTGTCGAGTAGAGCCGGTGCTAGCTTTCATACTTTGCAGTGAGTAAATATATGCTTTCAACTGTTCGATACCAGAAGAATAATCTCAATTGAGATTTCCGCTGCCGCTACTCTATCTAGATTCTATTAAACCTAAACACTTGAAAGTCGCTTTCTCCAATAACATCCCAACCTTCGAAGAAGCAACTAAATTACACCAGACCTTTCCCCATTTCACTCTACGCGAATAGGGGGTCCGAGCACACCCATCGCGTCTCCTTGTTCCACAAACGCGTCGACCCGGCATTCCCAGCACGTCTCCCCGCCCAGCTCAAACTACCATTCAACTTTATCGCCAACGGCGTCTTCTAGCAAATACATATCTCATGCTGTAGTTCTTTTCAATGGTGCCCGCTCTCCTATTTGGCAAGTCTAGTCCGTTTGGCTCTTGGTCGCGCAGGAGAAAGAGACATGCAATTGGTTTGTTGGACCATCAAGGACCCAGGCGGTGAGCACAGATGTCTGGATATCCACAATAGATGAAGCGATTGCAGGGGTTCTTCCCACAACGCGACCCTGGAATTGGGGCCGATCATTATTATAGAATTTAAAAGAGCTTGGGGACTTCTCCTCTTTCCCCTCTGTCCTTCTTCGTGGGAGAGAATCGTTCTCTAAGTACGAAAGTATCACTTCAAAGTACTTCAATTCTCCATTGATCGGTGCCCTTCCGTCAAATTTATTCCGTCAATTACTACAAGCTCCTACTTATTCTGCCTGATACGACAAAGAATTTAATCTTTGTTGGCTGGATTGGGCGAAGGAAGGTTGCCGGGCCACACATAGTCCAGCGGCGTCTCATTTCCTTGCCCTGAAAAAGTATCAATTGTGTTTGTCCCGGTCTCAATAATATCCATCACTTCTTAAAGGATCAATTGGCCCTCGACCTAGCTATCAACATTAAAGATGGCCGCTCCCATGTCTGCTCACGCTGCTCGTGCGTTAGAGCAAGTGAAGATGGTAGGAACTTCTTTCCGTCGCGTCTCGTACATTCCGCCGACTGATCGCTTTTAAGGGCCTTTTTATGCTCTATGGAGCTGCCTACTTCACTGAGGATGAATGGATCAAAATTGACGGCTTGATCCATAAAGGAAAGTATGTCTTTACAAATGGACCATCCCTCCTCGACGAGAATTTCGATGGAGAGTTGATGTCGTTTGACGACGGTAACAACAAAGCCGACCTTACCATCCAGATGCACCCCAATTCCTCCTTCGACACAGTGAAGGAGAATACGTTTATGGTCACTGAGACCCAGGTCGACTCTCCAACCGACTCCGATCGTGCTGATTCCACGACCGAACCGGCCGAGACTTCGAACGAAACCTCAATTGAAGCTTCCTCCGACGACGAACTTCCTGTTAAAGCGGCAGAACCCGATCCAGCGATGTTCGATTTTTCTCAATGGGACACACCTGCAGAGACCACCAAACCTGCAACTTCTACTGAGTCTGATACCCCCGAAGCTTTCACCGCTGAAGTGTCTGCGGAGGTGGAAACCCAGACACGCACCGAATCCCCGACCGAAGTCGAAGTTTCCTCCCCCGAATCCTTCGAACTCCCAAAACGCGAACCAATTGAGATCCCGACTGATGGCGGACTCGCGCTCGGATACACACAAGCACAATTGGATGAAGTGAAGGCATTCAATCAGAACCTTACAAAGGCTGGCAAGAAAGGGAAGCGTAGAGGACAATCGCCATCACCAAGTACACAACCCTCCGAGCCAACGACATATGCTCCCACTCCCAGTGAGCATGAGAATCGCATTCAATCGTGGGCATCCGAAGTCGATGCTCAAGAGCCAGTGCCCCAAGTCCCATCGCCAGGGCCAGTACTTCCAGTCATTGCCAATGAGTTTGTCAGGACATATGGCCGACCACCTAAGAGCGTCAATGATCTTGTTCAACCCAACAATCCCGCATTCGTTCCATTGGATCGCCGTTCTTCCTCTTGCGTGTCAACTCCGACAAAGAAGACAAAGTCTGGTGGCCCTCAATTGAATGTTGCAGCTGGCACAATTCTCATTGCGCAAAGCAGCCAGCAAAAACGAAGCACTGTCGAACTTGAAGTCAGATCCGGTGATCATATCCGGATTCTGAAGCACGTTTCAGGCATAATTCACCAGGCGCAGAATATGCGAACCGGCCACAGAGGCCAAATCTCTGAAAATGTGTTCAAGAAGAGTCCACTGGCGATGAAAAACGATCCGGTGGTGGAACAACAGCGAACGATTCTGCAAAGAGCGCCAAGTATCAGTAGCACCGTGAATGGGCTCGATGCTATGGAGAGGAGAAACGCCGCGGAGTGGGATGATGTGTCTGTTACGAGCAGAGCCACTTCTACGAAGCCGAAGCCATTTGGCGGTTTAGGATCATCTAGATTTGCAGTCTTGGACGAGACAAAGAGCGTCAGTTCTGCGAGCGAAGACATGGTATCAAGAGAAGAAGTCGCAAAGATGGTGGACGAAAAGGTATGCTTCTTGACTCTTTCACTTGCTTTGCTAACCATGACAGTTCGCACAACTCCTTGCATCTCGCAACGTCACGACTCCTCCTACTGGTCCTCGGAAGAAACCAAGTATGAATGAACCTCTCCAGCCTGTTACCCCTAAGACTGTGACTTGCTGGTTCTGGGCTACACCGAACAAAAGTTGTCGTTTCACTGCTGATGAGTGCCGAGATCTTCACGCTTTCCTTCCCCCCTCTGCCTCCTCTCCTGCCAATCTTCGAATGGGCAAACCCACTTGGGGAGCTTTGGCCGATTCTATCCCCGCTCCTACCACGGCTCAGATCCAAGCACAGATTGCACCTGCACCATCATCTCCCTTGCCTTTGGGTCAAGGTGATGGTGAGTCCATGCGGGATCCAAGTAAAGCTTTCAAGACATGCTGGTACTGGGCGAATGAGACGTGCCAGAACACGGCAGAGAATTGCAAGTATCTCCATCACCACTGCGTTGCGGGAGTTGCTCCTAAGCCAAATGGTTGGAAGGCCGGCTGGACTCGTTGGGGTAGGTCTGAGCCGACGGATGAGTTTGGCAGGACTGCCTCTTGGCGCAAGGATAATGAGCAGAAGTCAGAAGAGAAAGATGAGGAAGAGGAAGGCGAGTTGGTATTGGAGACTGTGGATGATGGTGGTGACTGGAAGGAAGAAGATGAGATTGGCTGGGGAGAGAGTGCGCAGCCGCCAGGAGTTACTACGGAGAGTTGGAACCATGATCATCTAAACAATGGTTGGGGTGATCCAGCTGACAAGTATAAGCCGCCGCACGTGAAGGCTTTGGAAGAGAAGTCGCTGAAGGAGCAGGTTGGGTGGTAGAGAGCTTTTTTCTTGGTTGTTGTTATCCATTCTCGAGTCTGCGATGTGTTTTTGTTAATGGTATTTCCCAAAAGGGAAAGTTGCTGGAAGAGAAAGAGTATATTAGGACCAAGAGTCTATCACATGGAGGATGTATCACTGAAGGAAAGAGAGAAGATTACTGCAAACTATGGAGAGAGCATATTATTGTTGTGGAGTCGAGATGGAATTGAAAGGGATATTATTACTGGGAGATGCGATTACTGTCGAGCGGGATTTAGCTAGCTTTATGGAATCGCGGGCTGAACTGGGTAATTTGGATATATATCGGGAATAATAAAAGTACACAGATATGACGAACCAAATACAAAAATTAAAAGGACTCTGACTGCGGTTCTTTACTTGTTCTTTCTGGTGATATAGAATATGTTCTTCACTGCCCTGGACCTCGGCACAGATAAGCTCGCTACGGTAGCCGAATTGTTTATCTCCCCTGCTCGCCTCGCTTACTCACGGCGGAGCTCAATCGAGGGAGAACCCACACTGCAGGGTTCAACGAAGGCTGGACTCATAGGGCCAGATCTAACAGTGAGTGGAATGTGGAATCAGAGAGCTCGAACTGTAATGGACGAATGTCCCGATCCCAGAAAGGAACATTGGAGGAGGCGGGTTCGGTAGGACATGACTAGTCCTCGTCTGGGAAGTTATTGAACGAATTATCCCACCTCAACGAGTGGATACATGGTAATCCTCCAGATGATCAGCGTTTGCTCCTCGCTTAACGAGACCAAAAAAAATCATTTGCGCGTTCCTTGGATCTTCTGCCGGCAACAACCGCCAAAAATCACCACAACACAACGTCAAGAATCACAACTTTTAAAAACAAAAATCAAGGCCTTGACCCGGGATTGAACCGGGGACCTCTCGCAAATTGTACTCAGAGTAAATCCCTAAGCGAGAATCATACCGCTAGACCATCAAGGCTTTTTGATTGGATGATAGAAGTGTTTGGCTTATTTGGGTACATGTTGGAGATAGACCAATATGGAATTTGTGGGTGGAAAAAGTCAGGGTTAAGCGAGCCGAGACTCGGCATTGAGCCTTCTCCCAGTGCGAATGTATTGAATAATGCTAAAGTGACAGATGGGAAGAAGGGATTAGGAGCTGGGTAATGCTCACGGCGAAAATTGAAATGAAATGGTGGATGGCCTGTTGTTGTTGTTCTTAGTATGAAGGACTTCATACTCTAAGTTCCGAAGTGCCCCGCGGAGGTAAGACACACCTGGAGTTTGTATTCGTGCAAGATATGTCACGGATATATCCACGTTTGACTTCCTGGTCCGAGCATCAGAACATGAGATGACGTTGAGGTTAGACAGGGACAACTTCCAGACACCATTCTGAGCTGTTAGTCTGGTCTTGGCATAGGACTGTAGTACCAAGATGTGAGGCAGAGAAATGGAATGTACTGGACAGCCCTAGGTTCGGCTGAAGAGAAAGGTCTATTTTGGATAAAGTTGGGAAGGAGTATTAGGCTGGTTCGGAATTTTAGACAGCGACTAAAAGCTCGGTATTCTACTATCTGCAATGAACTTCGGTGATTGTCGACTTCAGTAAGATGGTACATCACCATTTGTACTCAATTCCGGTACTGGAGGCCACCCCCATGCAAAGCACCTTGGTGTAGTACATGATGGGCCACGCTACAGTAGGGTGTCTAAGGATGTGTCTCCATGTTTTACAGTTGGAAAGTCATCGTCAAGGGCGTAGATAATTTGAACGTATGGCATACTGTAAGGACTTCTCTCCTGAAAGTGCTTAGCAGGGGAAGCGGGCTAGAATATTTCGGCTGCTGCTGTTGTGAGAGTAGGCTCAACGAGGACCTTACTTCCCGAGTAATTTGGCCGAAAGTTCACTAATGCTAGCACACAGTAAAATGGTAGCCACAGATACTTCGAACCCTTCTGCTGCGGGACATCTGTCTAAATACTTGGTTGTGACGTGGAAGAGGTGGAGGAGATGGAGGGGTAAAGCCAAGTTTCGGAGTTCGTGGGAGGCGGGGTCATTCTGTATGCCCGAACCCTAACTCGGCCCTTCATGTCCCCACAGTGGCTGAGGACTTTGGAATTCGCAACCAAGTCACAACAACATTCAGGGCTGCTCATAACGGAGGGCGGCCAAAGACTTAAAAAGATGAGCCCGAGTAAATTGCGTCCGCCATCATGTGACTCTTGTTTCATCAAATTTGATCAAAATGTCGGACGACCTTCGGTCGGCTTGCAAAATAATGAAGCAGCAACGGTTTTCATTGTCTTCAAGCACTAAGACGAGCCTATTGGCTCGCGTAGCTTCCTGTTCCGTGGCTTCACACTCAGTGGTTCCTTAAGTCCCACACAGATTCCGCCACTTTCCAAATTCTCGTATAATCTCAAATAAGACACATGGGCATCAGTTACAGCTTAACAGCATTCGGTCTTATGGTCTAGTGGTATGATTCTCGCTTAGGGATTACTCTGAGTATGATTGCGAGAGGCCCCGCGTTCGAATCGCGGTAAGACCCGTTGCTTTTTGACGTTTTTTGGTGGTGGAATGAAAATATGGTGAGCATTTTTGTCCCCACGGAAGTCTCTCCGTAAGCGAGCCACCCCTCAGTCACCTGAGCTTCAAGGGGTTCTCCAAAGCTCTTCAAAGGCACCTGTACATACGAGGTTGCGCTGCAAAGGTTCTGAGTCTTGTAATAATTGAGATTGAGAGAATTCCATGAGGGAACCACGAAAGGATTACCAGCTCAGTACTTTACAATCTTTTGCTTGGGTCTTACCGCAATTCGAACCAGCGGCCTCTTTCAATCATACAGTACCCCCCCGGCTCCAATGGTTTTCGGTGGGTCACCTTTTCTCAGCTGCTTTTAAGGTGGCGAATATACTTCCCCTCACGGTTGCTTGATCAACATACTCAAACCTTTTAACGTCATTCCCTGGCTCTGAGTTAAAACAGCACGAATTCTTACCAACTTGAGTTTAAAAGATTATCAAAGCGTCTCCACTGAATAACATTGGAGCCGGGGGGGATACTGTACTCGGAGTAATCCCTAAGCGAGAATGCGTGTGCCTACACTTTTCGTTACGCAACATGCGATCCACTCGATTGCAATCGTAATGTATTAAGCGATAGATATACTTTCATCTTCTATGTGTGGCTGCCCATCACAAGACTGATGACTTTCTCAAGCGACCCTGAATGAGTCGAAACTGGCAAAGGTAAACTTCTGAGATCTGGCACAAAATCACGCCATGATGCGGGTTCCCATCTATCACCATCGTCGAGAAGTAGGAAAATCTCCGTAGTCTCCTTGAGAATGGTGTATCAGTGTTTACATCCACGACATAAATCAAAGCTTGTCTCGCCAAATTGCACAGCCTTTCGCTGCTTACTTCCTTTACGAGGTCCAGCGCTCCCCTCACCGAGGTCTTATACTGCAATGTCTGCCTTTATTTTGTGACTTCCGCTGCCAGAGCTCATGGAACCAGGATCCTGCATCTCCGCGCTTCTGAAGCCCCTTACGGACTGAAAGGCACCAGCAGATCCGGGAGCCCCCAGGTGAAAGATCGTCTCCCTCACAGGCCTTTTGAGCACGGCTTTCCATGTCTAGGTACTTTTGCCTCGCAGGAGCGAAGCACTGAGAGACTGTGTTGAAGGAAAGCAATAATTGGACTTGTCAAGTTTCTAGGAGAAGGGATGGCCAATACTCTCACGTGGTTTCAGGAACGCGACAGAAGCTTAGTAAGTTCTCGCTAGATCCTGGTGCTTTGCCCTAGCTTTGAGTTCGAAGGACCCCACCATCGGGCAGTTGTTCCTTCTGAAACCTAACAAGCAGAGAAAGTGCATCGTGCCTTCCATAAGGTGATTTTGGAGTGGTTTCTCGGTGTTCTATTCCCGGCTCATAAGATCCATAGCCCTTCTTCTATGTCCTAACGTGGCTTTGTGACTTTGAAATCAGGTTGATGGCGCTTTTTATGGATCCTCATGCAGTATTCCAATACGTTTTCTGTAACAGGACTGACTAACCTCAGCCCTGTTGCAATTTCCTTCTGTTCTGCTGAATCTAGCAGCCAAGAGGAGTCTTGCGCTCATGTTGTACGAAAACGATATTCATCTGGTATAAGTCTGCCGAGGATCTGCAGACACAAGTACTGTCCGGTCTGCATAGGCATCTGCAATTGTCCAGTTTACTTCAGAATCGGTCGGACGTCCTCTGGAATCTTGCGGCCGGAGGCACATCTGAATACTTTCTTGAGCAGTTTCTTTATAGTCTGGAACTTCGATGCGAATTCGCGGTCATATGCGGTGTTTTTCATTACGAAGCCGATCCTGCCTAGAGCCTCACTGCCGAGAGACATCGCTTTGTTTCACCCTTCTATGATTGCTTTGCTTCCTGTTTGCTTTGATGGAAGGTGGGGTAGTCGTCACTGATACCGCCCATACTTCTGGAGCTGAGACCACCGCAATACACGATCTGGAGACTTAGTTGGAATCGCACTCTAAAAAAGTTGCATCTGCTTTCCGTTAATTCGTGGGTATTATTTCTGTCGTCGCTGTGTATACATACAGGGACTTGCGCTGGTGAACCGGGTCGATTGAAAGACGTCGGTTCTTAGCTCTCAGACGGTATTTGGGTTGCTGAGAATGAGAAGTAACGAAGGAATAAATGTTTTCAAGACGCAGTATTCGTTAGGTATGCAAATTCGTACCACATGTCTTCAAAGTTTGATAGATGAAATCTTTACTCTATTATTGAAGTAGGTAATATAAAATTGGCAGTGAGTTAAGCGAGGTGGCCAGAACTGGGGGGCTTAGTCAATCCAAAACAACAAGCTACGTTCTCGATTAACCTACCTTGAACTTGCTCACGATACTATTGACTCTACTACACCCCACTATCCTTTATGGTGCAGCGTTCACATCCAAGCTCAGAGCAAGCTGTCAAGGGACAACCCAAGCCATTCGCACTGCTCGAGCTCTCTAAATTCGCCCATGGTTGATCTAGGCCACTTCAAAGACAAAGTCTGCATCTTCCCAGCAACAGCGGGCTCCCACTCCGATTTTCCATCAGGCTTCTTTCCACGGATGAACGAAGCCCAACGATCAAGGACATCTCTCTCAAACTCTCTGTCTCCCTTCTCATCCCGGTATGGCAGCCCGAATCGTCTGATATTCCCAAATACGTACAGAAGCTGACCAGAGTGACAATTGAAGTTATCAAATCTGGCGTTCGGATTGCCTAAGGGATATTCCCTTGACCGAGGGGCGTCGCAGATGTCGAGATGAGGCCAATCGGGTGTCTGGTAAGATCGATCGAATTCGAAGAAGTAAATCTCCTTGAATACGCCATTGATGAGACCTGCATATGCTGTTGCCTGATTCATACAGCGATAGCCTAGATCTGTATATGTTCGTGCTCCCACGGCCCAAACAGCTAATGTTTCGTTCTTGAATGGAGGCAGCGGAAATAAAGACCGTGGAGGATTTGGTAGGCCTTGACTGGTCAGCCATTCCTCCTGATCTTTTGATGTGATGTTCGGGGTAAGTCGCAGGAAAGGTGTAGCATCGTCCGCAGTGTAACCTGTCATCAACCGGTAAGACGCTTTCGCACCTTGGCTGACGTTGAGTCGTGGAGTTGTCAGATAGTCGCCATCAATGACCAAACCATTACCAAAGTTTGCTGCTGTACCTACCAGAACTTTGGCGTCTAGCTTCTTTAAGCACGCAACTTGAGATGAAGCATTCGTACATCTGGTTGCCTCAAGGAAGTCATTGATAACCAATTCCTGATACCTATCCAGAGTCAAATAATCTGCGTATCCTGGTATGCCAGGACCGTCAGGCACACTCATTGGTATGGCGCCCACAAATTTGCCAACAGTTCTTGGTGATGCCATCAGGGCTCGCACAGAAGCACCTCCTGAAGATTGTCCTACCAGGGTAATATGATTTGGGTCTCCACCATAATCTTGAATATGCTTCCTCACCCAGTCCAGCCCGAGCACCTGATCAGACAATCCATAGTTACCATTCGTAACTCCATCTTTGAGAGCAAGGAACCCAAAGGCCAACACACGATAGTTGACAGCAACCATCACAACATCACCACGTGACGCCATGTTTCCACCATCAAAGTTCGGATCAGCGGCAGAATTTTCTGAGAAGCCGCCTCCAAATACCCAGAACAAGACCGGTTTAAGCTTCTGAGTAGAGGAGGTAGACACAGTTGGAAGGAACGGTGTCCATATGTTGAGAAACAGGCAGTCCTCGGAACCACCACGGATCTGAATACATTCTGATCCGTATTCCAAGGCGGAAACTGTTGCACCAGTGCCGTTGTGTATTTTGGGGTAACCAAAACGCTCGGGCTGCGGCGCAAAACGAATACCACGAAAACGGAATGTTAAGCGGTCGCGAAATCTATGACCAGTCAGTTGAGTGAGTCACTTGGGGAGGAATTTGGGCGCTGGGCTATATACCCAGTGACTGTCTCGTTATTAGACTCGACTTGTACTTGCCACTTCTTATCGATATCCGCACATGTAGAATTTGAGTAAGGTGCAGTCTGTGTGCACAATACAGGTAGTTCAGCTGTAGGTTTTGAAGACGCGATTTCACCAGAGCTCTTGATCACACGTTCCTGGGTACCCAGAGATGACATCCATGCTTCCGTCTCGTTTTGCGACACAAGATGCTGTGCTAGGATTTCATTCTGCCTAGGATGGTGGCCAGGCCTCCATAGTCGTTCACCTAGTGCTTCACATGATCGGATGGCCGTTGGTAGAGTCTGTTTGCGGGACAGGTACAGAGCACCAAATGTACTTCCAATTCCTCCAGGCCCTGAAGATCAAATTGATCGGTCACCCAAGTCGAGGAATGAGGAATCGTTCGCCTACCTTGGAGATCGTTTTCGTTCAAGATGACTATATCCGAATTGAGGTTGAAAGGCGAAGGTGTCGCAGTCACGAATCCAACGCAAAACAAAGTTACCAATCGCTTCCACCACATCTCGTGTTGATCGACGACAGAGAATTGTTCGTCCTAAATGCTTCGATGGGTAACTTAATATCTTCGACGCCAGATGCCCAGTCCATCACGTCAAGGGTGGGATTGGAGATAACCAGTGATACTCCAATTGGTGGAGCGGCGATTCGCCGGGGCTTATGACAGTCTTTACGAAGGTACCAATAATGATGCTCTGCCATGGCTTCGACCTGCCTATTCGGCGGTGTTTTTGACGAGAGCCAAGCGTCTTGGATAAGCGAGAATACAACCAGAAGCTATTAGTTTCAAAGGCTTGTAGCTCAAATCTTACTGATAGCTTAACTATGATTCCTGAGCAGACTCTAGTTTGATTTACATTTGGAATCAACCTGACTTAATTTTGCTCAAGTTTGTTTTCTAGATCGATATTGATTTGGAAGTTTGAAGATTCAGAATTCGGCGCTAGATTTACACTAAAAGTCTTGGAATCCTGCAGGGATACCAGCACCCATTGAATACATCACCTGGTAGGATACTAAAAGGTAGATTTGTTGACCTCGATGCAGGGGTATGAAGTGGGTGGAGGCCATAATTTATGAGCTCGTTTGGAATAGCCCCGATTGGCTTTCGTATTTTCGCTTTTCACCGTTCTACCATAGCTAGACCGCAATGATTAGTGAACCTAACTCCGCGGCTTTGACGTATTTACGGACCATGATGTGATGTCCGTGTCTGTATCTCTGGTCCTGTCTCGGGTCTCCCGTCTCTGTCGGTGCTGGGATCATGTGCATTATTCCGACCGGCAAGTGCAATGGCCTGCTATGGGTTATGGAACTATGTGTTCCTCGACATGGCTGAATTATGTTAGGATGGACAGGCTCTTGAGGCTCTGGCAGCAACACTTCCTAATCAGTAAAATAGCTGTGTTAAGCGAAATTACCTCGAGAAGCGTTTATATTCCAACCTTATGTCTCCTTCACCTTTTATCATCTACCTTTTGAGATTCTAAGAGGAATCTTAATTACTTTCACTTACTTCTACTTGTCGAAAGTGGTTTCATGATGCTAAGTAGCATGTTGATACGTCGTCAAAGATCGAATCTGGATACGTATAAAGCGACTTTCAGGTGAAGGGAAGAATCACAGAAGGAGTTTCGGGGAGGCAAAAAGATAATGTGGAAGCATTCGTTCTGTAATTTGATTGAGCTAAATCACGCCTGGTGCTAAAAGGAGAAATGGAATGCACCAGTCGCCAGACTCGAAATCGGGATGCCCTTCGCCAACGAAACAGCACAGAGCCAGAGGGGCGATTAGGTTTTTGAGGCTGCGTCTCCATACTTCCCTGCGTCTCCAATCATGCTGCCATGGACAGGCTCAGCGCCGCAGGCGAGAGTGTCGACGGCCGTTACAGCTACAGGACCCATAGCGTTGGCGGCTGAAATGAGCCAGGACAGCTTCTGCGACAAGTCTCGTTATTGGCCTTGGACACCCAATTAGAGCAGACGTAAGTAGCCTCGCCGGCTTCAGCAAGGCGGTAGGTGACACATCCGTGGTGCTGGAGCACCACGTGTTGCAGGCAATAGGTAATGAAATATCGTGTCGGCGTGGGTGGAAATTGTGGCCCAGCTGTGGCTCAGGCAGGTGCACTTTCATGGACAACCGCTGATAAAGTCGCTCAACATCGGCAGGGAAGGGAAGGTAAGGTAAGGGCCTCGTCGTCGGACTCATCCTCTGCCATATCGTAACCATCGGACTTAACATCGTTTGATGCGCAGACCTTAGTGTGCTTGGGCTTGGGCCTAGGAACTCAAGGGTTGGTGGGGGTGCTGGAAGCACTGTTGGATGGTTGAGGAGCAGACTTGGGCTTGGACTTAGTGTAGACTCTGAGTGCCTTCTTGGCTGCATCGTCGAGAGGGGCGCCGCCAGTGTAGAGGAGCCTGCTGAGCCAGGCTTGGTAGTTGTTGTGGGTGCCGAGGGTCTCGAAGGTCAGGTCGGACGATGTGGTAACACCAACTGCATCGCCACCGCAAAGGACTGTGCCGTCGAATGCAAGAGGAAGACCATCGGGACCTAGGAAGGGTTGACCTGCTGATGTGCGAATGCTACGCATCTTCAAGTGGGGCAGGAAGTCGACACGCATCTCATCCGCGACCTCGGTCTTGGTGAGGAGTTTCTCTTCAACAGCCATGACCAGAACTCCAAACGCATAGTCGGAAAGACGAACAGCGCGGTTTTGACGGATTGCGCCCACAACTTCAATGATGTGGACCTGGCCAGGGTTTGGGTTGTAAAGGGGGTAGCTCTGAATAACAGAGACAGTCAGGTGTTTGGGTAGTGCAGGTGACATAGTGTACAGTAGTGGAGGAGGTACAGGCGCCGGGGGCAGGAGAGTCGAAAAGAATTGTCGAATGGAAAAGGAAACTTCAAGAAACTCGGAGAGGGGAAGGCCTCTTATATGGCGAGATCGCCACGACGAATCGAATTGCCACCGAGGAAAAGTGAAATTACGAAGAAAATTTGAATTGGCTGGAGGAGGAGAATACGATGAACGAAAGGTGAATTTGGAAACGAAGCAAATCACGGGCGGCTAGTAAGTGAATCCTGCGAGTTTTCGACGTACTTCTTCTTGCAGTTTGTCACTCGATTACTACGGGACCATTATCTTGGAGAGGTTCACTCCATAATTTCGACCTTCGTGGACTCACAAAGATTCATTGTCGACCAGCGAGAAAGACATAAAGAAAGCTTTAGTCAACTGCGGGATCTAGATCGACAATAACCTCATCAGGGAATTTGACAAAGAGAGAATAAATAGCCACTTCCCGGAGGACTTCGTAAGAATGGGAGAAATGGAGGGCCGCAATATTGGCATACACAGCTCCAGGGTTCGCTTCACTTTGAGGTGGTTGCGGAACGATAGCACGAAAGCGAACTTGCGACTGACGTCGAGCGTCGCTATCCCGACGTCTCCCCAAGACATTCGGGCTATTTTTTTCACGGAGCATGGGATTGATGTCGTCGATGCTTCGGGTACTCCATTTCGGCCTAGATATATGTCGGGGAAGGTTGCAGATGCAACGATCCCACGATCTGGAATCGCTGCAGTCGAGAATGGGCAGGTTCTGATTCAGCTTTGGGAAGAAGTCTTAACCCATCTAGGCAAAGGACTACCATCCGATTCTGCCGACTTCCCAGTGACTCGAGACTGAGCTTCAATCAAAGGCGTCAAGCATCTTTCTGGACCTGCTAGGTCCGAGAGTCCACGCCAGAACAGACCACCGGATCCGAACGATTAAAATGTTTGCTTGTCGAGTTCTTGAATCATAGGTTTCCCGTCGGGGGCGTATTTCGAACGGCCAGTGTGGATCGAAACCCTACATCCACAGAAGATCTGCAAGCATTCGTGATGTTCCTCAAAGGACCCGATTACTCGGCACACCCGTACGCTTCGCAATGGCTTGCCGCCCTTGACGAGGAGAATCCGGATGTCACTATCTTCGAGAAGAATATTCGAACATACAGAGCCTGCAGAAAAGAGAGAACGAAGACTTACCAGGCTCATCTGAGACACGAGATCAAATCCGGAGGATCAATCCGGGAGACCGTTTTCCACCTGAGCCCCCGAGGTTCTGCGGAAGATATCGTCGAATATCCAGACAAATGTGACGCTCAAGCCCAGACAGCTTCCGCTAGCTCAACTCGCAAGAGGAAGGCAGCAACCGCAGTGGAAGAAGTCGCGGAGGGGAGTGTTGGACCTCGGAAAGGAAGTCGAATGCGAAATGCAGTGGAATATCGCGATGAGAGTGAGGATGTTGGTGATTATCAGGAGGATGAAGATGGCGAGTTTCGAGCCCCTAGTGAGAAAATGGGCCGAAGTGATGATGATGACAGCGACATTGTGAAGAGGAGCGTTGCAAGAAAGAAGTTCGGGAAGTCTGGGAAGTTGCGGAGCAACTGAATTTGCCTTTACTGTAAAGATATGTTAGGCTGTCGGCGGTGGCTCGCAGATTAGTGCCATCATTAGACTTTTGAGGCTCCCGGGTCTCAAAGGTGATTAGAATTCGACTTGTTCTCTTATGTTTTCTCTTCTTGATCATCATCGGCTTCGCTTACGAGGCCACTAACCGTTGCAGTTTCTCTTCGGTGCAAGGGAAATGTTGGAGAAGGCGAACTGCTGAGCTTATTTTACTAGTACTATATAATGCAATCATTAACAACCTCTAAGTTTTAAGCTGCGCCCAAATCTTACTCCAAAACCTCAGCTGCGGAGCCCTCCAGGTATCTCTTTCCACCCACGATCCTCCTGCTTTGAAAACCATATTACTCGTCGATTCGCTATACTCCGGCCATTTCGGATAATTCTTTCCACACTCATGACCATTTGGATTCAGGCCATGTGCGAAGCTCACCCAACTCCTCGCAATGAAGTCTGACAGATCATGAAACTCCTTGTATGGCCCGATCCAATTTGAGTTATTCCTGCTCGCGCTTGGATCCAAGTTGAAGACGAAGCAGATCTCAGCGTAGTGCGTAGAGTATACTGGAGCTACAGTGGCGACGAGTTCCTCTTTTCCATCCCAGGGAGGTTGGTCGAAACGGTAGCTGTACACCGGTTGACGAGCTTTTCTTGGACGGGATGCAAAGTACTCAGTCGTGAAGCGTCGGCCGGCATGGATGACACTATCACCAATGATTGCTGCACCGCGCTTATACATATAGCCCTGGTCTGCGAACCTTTCAGCGCCGGTATTGAACGGGCAACCTTGTGCCGGATCACCTGGGTAAAGTTGCATTGCTTCTGACACGGTCGAGTTATCCAAACCATTACCAAGCCCGGCAAAAAGTTTGTGGACATCATCGTCATTCTGTAAGGTATTCCGTGGACCGAAAAAGGTTGCTGTCCCTTCGTCCGTGTTGGTCCCGGCGAGGATAGCGACCTTAGCCACAAGCCCTTTGGCGAACGATTCTGAGGGGAGTCGTCCAAGGAATTTACCGTCCAGGATTGGAGTCAGTACAAAGGGTGCGAATGCATTGAACAAAGCCTCGTACGGCACTGTCCGTAAACAAGCGAGGGAGTCTTTTGCTTTTGCACAACCCACTGTCGTAGTTACATTGTCGTAAATTGGTTGGTAAGTGTCTGCCAATTGAGCTTGGCTGTTGACTACAGCTCATGTCAATGAATTTCTTGCCTCATGAAATCGCGACTTACTTCCAGGACCTAGTGCAGATCCACTTTGGAGAATTGCAGCTCGAAACAGACCATCATTCTTGCCATCGAATCCCGTCAAATGGTACCCTACGCTGAAGGCACCGGCTGACTCCCCAAAAATAGTGACTTTATTTGGATCTCCGCCAAAAGCATGGATATTGTCCTGAATCCAACGAAGAGCAAGTCTTTGATCGAAGAGCCCAATATTAGCTTCTCCTGCTTCGACGACTTCTTTTGATGCGAGGAATCCGAATCCAGCGACACGGTAGTTCAGCGACACGGCGATGACTGGCTTCTTGATGGCCATTGAAGCATTGACCAGATATGAAGTGTTATACCGAGAATCGGCACTTCCTCCGGCAGTGAATCCTAAAGACAACTGAGCAAAATTCACCCGACTGACGTTCGCATTGAAGCATATTACTTACCGCCACCATAAATCCATACCATGACAGGCAGTTTGTCACGAGGTTTCACCCCAGCCGGCCTCACCACATCAACAGTCAAACAATCCTCGCCAACCACAGGCAAAGCTTTCATGAACCCTGCATACCCAGGACAAGAAGCAGACCTCTGAGTAGCAGCTCGAACCCCCTTCCATTTCTGATTGAAGGGTTTCGGATGACGGAGTCTGAGATCTCCGATAGGTGGTGCAGCAAAAGGGATTCCCAAGAAGACGTCTTCGTTGAAAGCCCGCAGGTGCAGACCTTTTAACGTTCCATTTCTCACAGTCACTTGAGGCGATCTCTTCGTTGAGTGATCACGGTCGTGAGAAGTGGTTGATAGTGCACTGGATGTTGCAAAGAGCAACGCCAGACAAACAGCGAGGAGCGAAGGATACATTTTCCAGGCCATGGGCGAATTACTGAGTCGCCGGATCCTTAGGTGAGGGCTGAATTTAAACCCTTACTGAGATTATTCTTGAATAGAACGTCTAACCAAAAAAGGAGGAGATTTCCGGGAGACACCTCCGGCATCTGGCCGTCAAACCGTGTGGCTTGATGTTCATCTCTAGTTCCAGGAACTTGGTTCTGGGGACCCCGCTCTCCTGGGAACGTGGAGGCGAGCGGGCCAAGTATCGGCACAAGGTCCGAACACTTCTCAGAAGGACCTTGAACGAAGATACAAGACTCAGAACATACGGATATTTGGATTCAAAAATTGTTCACTTGGTTAGGGATCGATCTTTCTGATTGACGAAATGGAACCGAACGCAATTCGCCGAGCCACCACTTGGGTGGCAGTGGTGACGATTACGACAATTGCTTACCCGATTCTGTGGTATATACTAAAACACAGAAGGCTTGACATATATTGGCTCATTAATCCTGTACTAAGAGTAGCCTTAAACGATGCATTCGCGTGGAAGTTCTGTTTTTGTCACAGAAACGTATAACCTTGTCCAAGGTCATGCGTGAGTGCAAGTAGGAATTCCTTGATTCTGGAAGAGCCCGGCAGCTGCAAGGAAATATGCGTCAGTAATTTAAGTACATGATTCTCGAAAGACTACCTCGTGAAGCTCTCCTTAACCGCTAGCACTGCGCAGATTGTCAGGATACCAACTAACGTGTCGATTCTACCAGAATCGAGGACCAAAACACCCTTCTTCGTTCGAGTATTGGCTTGGACGTAACGAGCAACTTCAACTTTCTTGGGACCCACGTCACTTGGTTGAATCACCTTGCAAAGAAAAAGAAATGGTCAGCACATCGAGTTTAGGATGAAGGAGTGAGTGAGCTGTAAGCGAAGAGGGAACCTACTTTATAAAGAGACCTGTGTTCATGTTTGTGAGGCTCGACATCCCAGAAATATGTCATTCCATCTCTAGCGAAAACCTGTATTACACAAATCGGCATATATCCAGCATCGAGCTCATCATAGTTCTGAGAAGGGGAAAAAGTTACCTGTGCCCGTCTTCCAAACCCCACAGGTTTAATCTCCACCACCTCTCCTTGATCCTCCCCACTCGTACCCACAATCACAATAGTGGTCGTCCCCATATTCCAGCTCCACAACGGACATTTCATCTCTGCGATCTCCTCGCCCACATCATTCGTCACGCTGACATGCGTACCGAGCAAGTTCTCATTCTTAATTGCGTAGACTGGGGCGATGACTGTCGAATCGACGAGTTTGGTTGCTGTATCGATGGAGATGCCTTCTTCGGAAGAGAAGATCTTGTTGAGATCAGGTGTGAGAGCAGTGACGTGCGTGTCGTTTGTGAGACGCTGGATGTAGAAGGTGTGGGTTGGTGTGAGGGGGAAGGTCAGGTCGATGGGGATGTCTTCTGGTTTGAGACGTTGGGCTGCCATTCTGAGCTTTTGAGATTATTTGGTTCTTGTAGGGATTTCCTGAACTTTCAATCCTGGAATTCGAGTATAAAGCTGTAGGGATATGAAAACATATTCGAAGAGGCGAGTTTTGGCTGTTTATGAGTGAAGGGTAGACATGGGAAAACATGGTTGCCTGTTGGTAACCTGATCAAAACAACATGTGATCAAGCCAGTGTATGAATTAGTGATTGAACAAATCCTAGGCTCGATGCATTCAGTGAACGTGAATAGCATACATTTGCTGTGTTATTGACCACTAAAATCATTCTCAATAGGTATGCTCTACCATAGCATATTTTAGATTCTCCAGATCCGCATTCTTCACCACTGTGTAAACCTGCCAAATACTTGACCCCAATCTGAAACTTAAAAGCCCGTTTGTACAGCACTACGGTCCGTCCTCAAGAAAGATAATTAGCTCCATAATAATTTGAAGAATGTCCAGAGAAGACATTCCTACTCCGGCAAAGAAAGAAATTACACCGGCCTCAATCCAAAGATCCTCGAAACCCTCGTCATCTCATCCTGAACCACCGGAACCGTATGATAAAGGACAATTCCAACCCAAAAGACTCTCAGCATTACCAATCCGATTGAAGCCCAGAATGGTCTCGGCCTGTTCAAGCCCAGCAAAGCAGCAGCACGAACGAGAATGACCTCGTACAGCACGCAAGCACCTTGTATCCAGAAAAACGAAGCATATTTCATCGCACTGATACTCGAGATATCTCTGGGTAATGAGGCTGAGTGTATAGCACTGGAAAGTCCGAATGCAACTATGATCTGGAAAGCGTATTTGGTTATTGATCTCTCAGGGAGGTCGAAAAATCGAGTGACCGCCTTGCCGGGACCAGTGAGGAGCTTAAGCTGTCAGCTGCTGTATTCCTGTGACCGGGTAGAAACTGGAAACTTACGTTCCTAAACCACTGGTGCCAGAAGGCACCCCAGAATCCTCTCAACCCACGTTCTGCAATAGACATCAGGCTTCCCATCACACTTGGCCAGTGCTCTGCTCGCCCCCAGAAATCATCAACGAGACCGACACCGCCGAGCGTGACGAATAGCGCAGCAGGAATAGCTCCCATTAAAGTGAACACAGAATATTGCTGCAAGCCCAAGATAGTGATCCGTACGAACCTCGGAGAAAGGAAATCTAAGTAGTACCTCGCGAAGAAACCTCCCAGGCGACGCGGGAATGCTTCGTCGATCGATGTCTCAATCTGCATATACGGATCAAAGTACTGGTATAAATTCGTGACGTCCATGACACCGAAGCAGAAAGCTATAAGGAGGAGTTTCTGGAGAACGAAAGTGGTGCGGGATTGGCTGGATGTAGGAGGTGGCTGGGAGGAGTAGAGAACGGTCTGATTCGAAGATGTGACCCAACCGATATACCGGAAGGAGATGACGAGTTTGGAAACCCAGATGAAGCGTTTGTACCATGATGTTGGGTAAGGTTCTGTCCATGCTAGGCGGTGGGAGCCATTTGTGGTTGGTGTAGGGTTCTTCATGTCGCTTTTATCCGTAGATGTCGAGACAGATAGGACGTCGACGGGCTCTTCTTCGCTGTCATCTTTCTTCTCTTCGACGGATGTGACTGGAGGTGGAAATGGTGGAGGCTGTCCAAAATGTAAGAGAGCGAAGTCCTTCCTGGGATCTCGGAAGAGCAGTAGCTCAGTTGCCCATAGAGCATGTACTAATGCTATATATCCTAATCCAAAGCCCCAAGTGTAGATATGGCAGCTCCATATCAGTGGTAGGAATGCTGCTGCAAGTTTTGCGTGTGACAGGACGGAGGGAGGTGTCAGTAGTGCTGTAAGGAGCAGAACATGAGCAGCGACGTGAGCACCGAGGGCTTTGACAAGCTTGTCCATGGCGGGGGAGGAGCTTGGAAGAAGGGTTGGACTTTCACGAATAATTCATGAAAAAATTGCCAAAGGAGATTGAAAGATCATTGGAAAGCTTCGGAGTTTGTTGATATCTGGCCTCGCACGAAGAACAAGTGCGACGGTACACATCACACATCGGAGTCATGGGACTTGGTTGCATCATCACACGTGTAACTCGAGATATGGTACTCCCATCAGAGAGCTTAGAGACATTCTATTCCTTGACTTCGAGGTATCCTGGTTTGGCTCCTGACAGCTCGCGGACTTTTGCTCTTCCAAGAGATTCACTTGACAGGATAGAAGCCATTTGGACCTCCATTCGCCTTACCATGACCAAAGTCTAGAGGGAAATTCTGGTAGCTCCAGTCATCAACGGGTGAGATGTTTCCAGTTCTGGCGCGCTCAGTCTTCTCAAGTGTTGCGGCCCTTCGAGGTCGGAATCCATTTTCGTGCTCCCCTGTAATTTTTAGTGATGATCGCCTGTACTCCAGGCTCTGGTGCAACTTGTCCACCCGAATAATCAAAAAATATGAAGGGATCTGGACGTCATAACAGTCAATTGGCATGATGCCTTGATTGGAGGTGCGACCGAGGGTCCTGGGTCTATCATTTGTATTGATACCCTCAGTATGTTGAATCTCGATGATATTTTTATCTGAGCATCGGAAGTGCGGGGTAATTCTACCCCGCTCTTGAGCCTGAAGACCGCTGAAGCTCTGGCCCCTCTCTGTCGCGCAGAGCCTGTGTGCCTCTGTAGACTTGAAGCTGGTGCTACAACCACCCGTTGATTTTCACAACATCCACCACTGAAACCAAGAGAGCGACAAGAAGAGTAGGGATTGATCCAAACCACCGTACAATTGCTACCAACATGACTTCTCAACTACCACAAAGGCCAGCACAACCACAACACCCTCAAGCCCATCTCTCTAAACCATATTCCACTCGTTCAATGATTCTTTCGATGGTGCTTCCTCATCTCTCTCTGCACCATTCTTTGACTTTCCTGCAGACTCACTCCCTTCGCCTTCACTCTTTGTGCCATTCTCCGCATCATCCTTCAACTTCTTCTTCTTGGCTTCCTCCTCCGCAGCTTTGGCCAGGTCTTCTTTGGTCTTCTCAGTCCAAACACCCATCTCGTACATCATGGCCCCGGCACAACAAACAGCTAGCAACAGCCATGGATTCTTCGTCTTTCGTAACCCAGAGCTTGTGATAGGCGACGTCTTACTTGGCGTTAACGTCGAAGATGCAGTCGAATTCCTACCTGAATTTGGTGACTCGGAACTCGCATTTGGGATGGAACCCGATGTCGAAGTCGAGATAGAGGAAGGGATAGAGATCTGTATCGAACTCGTGGACTCTGTCACAGGCACGATGGTTACGCCCGGTCTCTTAGTACTAGTGCTATGAAGTACACTATCCGTCGGCGGAACAGCAAGTCCATCACTCACATCCACAACGAACGTTCTGCCACTCAGATCCACACAGTATTGAGCCATATTTGCAGAACATGGTGTCGGAGGTGGATATTGATTTCGTACTGTTGGACTTGGACTTGGATTCGGATTTCCGTATACTGGGACTGTGGCTTCTGACGGCAGTGGAACGTCTGTCAATGTCGACAAGGCTGAGGAAGCATCGTCTAGGGCTGTTGAAAGAGGAGGTGGGGTGTATGTGTCGGGCTCTCGAGGTATGCCCCAGCTGTCGAGGACCGAGGTCACGGTTGTGATGGCTTGAACGGTTATCTACCCTCGGAGTCGGTTGTTGTGATGGACTCGAGGTTGTCGCGGTATTGGAGCTTGGGTTGCTTGCTGTTAGATGTTGAAGTGCTTCTGCGTGGACCAAAGACAGTCCGGGTGCTGGTCACCGTCACTGTGATAGTCTTCCATACAATGTTCGTAGCGATTGTTGGCGGCGCTAGCAGCGCTGATGGCAGACTGTCTGTGGAAGACGGACTTGTAGTTGGTTCTCTGCAGCCTAAAGGTGACAAGGAAGGGTCGTGTGGAAGACATGGTGGAACAGAGATTGAAACCAGCGTCTGGCTCGAGAATGGCGGTGTGAAAGTAAAATCTGGTCGGTTCGAGAAAAATGATATCTGAGTCTGCGAGCTCGTCTCGAGTGATTGTGTGTCTGTTGCTGTCAAGGTTATTGAGGAAGGCGCGGTCGGCTCATCATGCGCAGTTGTGGAAGCGAACAATAAGCAGAAGGTGCTGAGGTTCGAAAATACCAGTCTACAGGATACCATCTTAAAGGATGCTCAAAGGCGTAGCCAATACTGACGTCTGATCTGATCTTGTGGTTGTTGCGCTTTGTCTTGCGGCTTGATTAAGACTCTGGGGGAGGAGAGAATCTTGAAAGATGAAGGGCAGGAACGACCGATCTGACGCACAGGCTTCCGCCCGTATGCCTCGACGATTAGAATCACAGAAAGAAGCTATTGCACTCACAATATCAGACAGGCCGATGACGGACTCGAGCTTGGCGCGTGAATCAGGCATGTAATTTCACAGTATCGGAGGTACTGGTGATGATTGTCCGACTTTCAAAACAATACAGAAGTCAACATAACACTAAGCGAAACTCAAAATTTTCTTTTCTCAAAAGCAAAGTCCACGCTCAAAAGATATAGCCTAGAATGGAAAGTCCTCTCCATTCCAGCCAGCGAAATGGCCTCCAGTCTTCTCTCTAGTGGCCTCATCGACCTGCTTCACGAACCCAACCGCACACTCTTCAGTCGGGGTGAAAGCCTTCTCCATACCTGCAGCTTTGGCTCCACTATTTCCCATATCCGTTTGAACAAATCTGGAATGATTTTTATCAGTTACAAGTTCTCAAGAACATTCGGATCAAAAGCAGCAAAGAAAAGTACTCACCCCGGGTCCATCGCAAAAGCCACCAACCCCTCATTCTCGAAATGAATTTTCCTCACAAAGTAGTTGCCAAAAGCCTTCGACGATCCATATGCACTCATAGAGAACGGTCTAAGCTCCATCCCTGTGATAGTGGCCAGCGCCGAACTCGTGTACACAAACTTGGCGCCCTTGCCAAGTAGCGGGAATACAGCCTGGAAGAGGATGACTGGGGCGAGGCCGTTGACTTGCCAATGGGCGTGAATACGCGCAAGTGAGACGGTGGACACGGGACTAGGATTTGCGTCCGCGATTCCGGCGTTCGCGATGACGATGTCGAGGTGCGTGATGGAGTGTTGGGTTTGCAAGGTGGAGATAGCGGCTGCTGCGTCGGTTTCGGAAGAGCTGTCGATTTTGACGATGATGAGGGTACTGTCCTGGCCCTTTTTAAGGGATTTGAGAGAGCTTGCGCCGGCTGGGTCTCGAACAGCGGCGATGACGGTGTGTGATGGGCGACCGAGGTAGATCTCGAGGAGACCTTTACCGATGCCTGGAAAGTAGGTCAACATCATCGTACTGTTCAAAGGCTGAGATGAAATACATACCTCTGTTGGCTCCAGTGATTAGAACGGTAGTGTTTGACATTTTGAGAGCAGTTTTTTTTTCAATGGGGAGAGTTTAAGAAGATGGTTTTGATGCTGTTGGGAATTGCAGAGTGATATGTTATGTGTAGACCAGGAATGGTGGGAAGTTGAGCTGAATATATACCCATCTCATCTTACTCTCAAGATACATTGACGCACGTCAGTCAACAGCCACTCGAGATACTTTCGAGATGCTTAACAATCCATCCAACATATTGTACGTACCATCCTCGAGTTCCCACCCTCCTGGATTCAGAGCAACAAACCACTCGCTTACCATCCGCGACCAATGACAAGAATCTTATAGACCCCACTCAAATTCCAAGGATATTCTTCAGATCCATTTGATCCACGATATTTACCCATGATCCACCAAAGACAGACGTTATTTGTAATTCATCAGATCCAATATTGACTGCTTGACTTGCACATGCGTGTTTCTAGGGCAGAATAGAGCTTTCGTCAGTACAGCTGATTAATGATGGAGTTCTTTGGGCACATGTCAGAACTAGAAGCGGGCGTCAGACGGCCGCGTGGGGACTTGTTGACCCCTGAAGCGGCCGCCGGGCGGTCTCCAGGAACGCTGTCCATTCCGCGAAGGCGCCTATCAGAGAGCCTCCTGTTGACTACATTATTAATTAACCAATTATTTCGTAGCTTGGTCACATCGAGTTGCAAGCTCATATTGGGTATGCAAATCGTTGGATGCTATCGTAAGAGGATACATGATAAGTTACACGACAGATCCAACGCCAGGTGCGCCAGTAACCAATCTCATGCAGTCGTTCAATCATCCATTCCCCCCACTCACTCGTCGGCAAGCGATCACCGGCCATATCATGGCTTACTGGCACTATCGATGGCATCCTCAAATACCTTCGCAATATCCAAAATCTTCCCGTCATATCCACTACCACCTAGAAACGTAACACCAAATGGCAGCTTCAGTCCTCCTTCCTTCTCGACCCACCCAGCATTCACACTCACGCCGCACAAATCCACCACATTTCCAGCATGCGTGAACATACCCACCTTCGCGTTCAGACCAAGCGGATCGGCCTCCATCTCCTTGATTTTCGGATGACATGGTGTAGATGGAACGAGAAGAACATCGATCCCGCCTTCAAGGGTGTTGAAAGTCCGCTGTGCCTGCATGGTATATTGAGCTTGGAGAGCTTGATCGTGGAAGACATTCCAGGGCTTCAATGGAGAATCGAGTGCAGCCGTGAAAAGGGCGTTGGTCGTTGGATGAAGGTTCGATAGATTCGCTTCCAGGAACTCGTGGCCAATGGATGCAATACGCTCATGTACCAGTGAAGCATCGTAGAGCAAGTCCGAAGCTTTCTCGAAAGGCGTGTAGTCTACTTCGACAAGGCGGCCACCACACGACCGCAATTTTTGGATGGATGTCTGGAATAGCTCCTGATATTCTTTCCAGCAGGCTTCCAAGGCGGATGTGGGAGGTACGCCGAATGTGAAGCCACCATCTTTCGGTCCTCTGAAGTCTTGCTTCCACAATGACAAACTCAATGGAGTCTTCGCGTAAGGATCAAGAGAGTCGTGTTGATCAATTATGTACCAGACTTTCCTTGCATCCGTCAAACTAGGTGCCATGACAGAGAGTGTATCCAGACTTTTGCAGGCTGGAACAACCCCTCGAGCAGAAACTGTTCCTTTCGTTGGCTTGAATCCAACAATGCCATTGAACGCTGCAGGCACACGACCGCTTCCAGCTGTGTCTGTTCCGAGAGCAAATGAGACGAGACCGGCTGCAACAGCTACAGCAGATCCAGAAGATGACCCTCCAGATATGTACTCTTTGCTGTATACAGAGTGAGGTGTCCCATATGGCGAACGACATCCCGATAGTCCAGTTGCGAGCTGATCCATGTTGAGCTTGCCAATGTAAAGCGCTCCAGCATCAAGTAGTAACTGGACTGCGGGTGCTGTTGATTTGGCAGTGTAAGCGAAAGTCTCGCAAGTCGCCGTGGTTACGACACCTTCCACATCGATATTGTCTTTCAGGGCAAATGGTATGCCAAAGAGAGGGGGCATGGGCTTTCCAGCATACTTCTCCACGAGGGCCTTGGCTGCAGCGGCAGCATCTTGACGACTTATTCTAGAGATCCAAACAGCTGGGTCAAGCTTCTCATACTTTTCGATGCGATTGAACACTGAATTGATGACATTCTCTGGGCTTTCAAGCCCGCTCTTGTATCGTTGATGCAGCTGCGAAACCGGAAGAAGGACGTCTTCCGCCGCTGGTGGAGTGGATGGCGGGGTCAACTCTCGAGACTTTGATGCTGATGCGAAAAAGTCTATGCTGTTTCCAACATAGCCAAAGAGCCCATCCTGTCCACAAATAATGTCCATAGATGTGGTAACCATCTGTGCATCGAAGCCTCCAGTGCAGTCCGAAAGTATGCAACATTCGAATCCTCGATCATTACACTCGCGGAGAGTGGTGGTAACACAGCACCTGTTTCTCGTCAGTTACATGACGAGACAAGTTATCGCCAGGACTTACTCGGTAGTGACGCCAGAAAACAGGATGTGAGTTATTCCTCTTGCCAGCAATGCCCTATGGAGACCTGTCCCCCAATAGCTTCCCTTTCCCGGTTTATCAATGACTGGTTCTCCAGGCAATTGTCTCAACTCGTCAATGATATCGTGTCCCCACTCACCCCGCACAAGTAATCTTCCCATCGGACCCTGGTCACCAATGCCCATTGTATGGTGTCCATTCGGTGCACTTATCTGTCTCAGCTTCTTCGATGCAGGTAGATCGGATAGGTCAGGTCTATGTCCTTCTCTGGTGTGAATGATATGAAGACCCATGTCTCTGGAGACCTCGAGAACTTTTTGTAATGTTGGAACGATATTTCGCACTGCTGAGAAGATCTCTGGGTTCCCGCATTGAATTGATCCAAAGCCACTGGGATCCACAAAGTCTCGCTGCATGTCGATGATAATCAGTGCAGTCGTCGCCGGAGGAAAAGTAAAAGTATACGGGCGAGCATTGGGAAGTGACATCTTCGTAGATGGAGCCATGTTGAAGAACTGGAGAAGATACGTTTGAGCCTGAGAATCGACTGTTTCGGAAACGACGAAGCTCTTCAGAAGCTCGAACTTGGCTAGAGGACGAGTATATATAGATGATAGAAGATCCGAAGCTAAACATCCATGGAAAGTGGGCAATCTCGAAGTTCAGGCTCTAGGAAAGGTATCCAGTTGATAACCCCCAAAAGCTCTCCATAAAGTATGAATTGAAGAGCAAAGCAACGGTGATCCAGCTTGCGAAGACAAATTGGCCTCAACCGCAAGCCACACCCAGGATGAACGAAGCAAGAGAAGCTCGTCTCATTCGACGAAACCCGCCGCCGGTCAAGTTCATGACTTTGAGGCCGTCGCTGAATCGCCAGCGAGGCTATCGTCGCCCCGTTGGCTGTGGGCCGTAGGCACGCCGAAGGCAATTTGGGCGTGATGGCCACCGGCGATAAGAGAGCGAAGAGTGGGCGTTCAGTGGCGTTGTGGGGCGAGGGGCGATTTGTCGGCTACTTATCTCCAGCGTTGCTAATGATTGATTCGTGAAATTGAGGCTGGGAAACTAACATCTGAAAGTGTTGAGCTTGAACATGTCAGACCACTGTAAAGGTTGTGATTTTGAAAGACGATTCATATTTCGAGAACAGGTGCTTGTTGGTCCGGAAGCTCTTTCCGCTGTGTTTCGCTACCCCCTTTTGGTCGAAACGTGACCTTCAACCCCTCCTTCGCGAGACCTTCTCTCACACAGTCACTTCCTTGCTAAACATTTTCTGGTACTCTTCATCACTGAATCTACTTTTAGCCAACCTTCTCCAAACATAATCGCCAGCTAAGACACTCTCATAATTCCTCTTCCCCTCTTTCACGCATCCCTCCAAAGGCTCAACCAGAGTCTCATAATTCGGTCCCATGAAGAATGGAATCGAATATCTCTCCTCACCAGTCACATTAAGTACTCTATGTACGGTGCTTACAAACAGATCATTGCTCCAGTAGCTCAGCATATCCCCTATATTGACTACGAAAGTCCCAGGGATTGGAGGAGCCGAAATCCACTCGCCGTCTGTATTCAGAATCTGGAGAGCAGGCTGAGTGCCTTGGCAAAGAATCGTGAAGCATTCGATGTCTGTATGAGCGCCGATGCCGAAGGCAGAGGACGTCGGCGGTTGAGGCGGATAATGCAGTATTCGACACATGGCGCCTGGGTGCGTGAACATGTGGTCGAAGTATGTTGGCGGGAGATCGAGAACTTGGGCGAACAGGCGGATGAGCCGTCGGGCCAACGTCAAGATCTCGCCGTAGTAGGCCGTCAGCGTAGGCTTGAATTCTGAGACCGTAGGCCACGCATTTGGGCCCGTCATTGCATTGGGTACTTGAGATTCTGTAGCTGTAAGTGGTAGTACCTCTATCTTGGCAAGGTTCAAAGTACCTTCAGATAATTGGTCTGACGTCGAAGCTATTGGATCAAGTTCTGGGGAGTACCCCCAGTTGAAAGCCTCGTTCATATCAGCCTTCTTGGTCTCATCTGTCCTAACTTCTGCAGGTGGTTCGTATCCTCTCAAGATGGCACTTTTTTTGTAATGTACTTCGTCTTTCACTTCTCTTTCCAGCGAGAAGAATTTCTCAGCACACTGAAAAGTTGCGTCGATCACCTTCTGAGGAACATCGTGATCTTTGATGTAGAAGAAGCCAACTTTCGTGCAAGCATTCCTCAACTGATCAATCAGTTCTGGCAGCGGTGAAGAAAGCGAAATGATAGGGATTTCGGAGAAAGTGGCTTGTCGAAGAGCGGCATCATTGGATACGACACGGGTCTTTCCAGAGAACGAAGTGAATGCTGCCATTGTGTAATCAAGAGTCCAAATGGCTGAACTATCGAACTGACAGTGGAGGAGGACAAGTCGAGGGAAGATATAACTAGCCACATCCCACTCTCACTGGACGCCTAGCGAGCCCGGCATTCACGTTCCTCGACCAATCCACTGGCCAGAACGTCCACATATCTCTTGGTAGGAAAGGTTTCACACTATGAACTATTCGGGCAAAGTCACAGCGTAGGGCGCCCTCTCTGCCCTCCGGCGAGCGACGGCCACACATCCCTTGGCACTCCTTATCGCAACTGATTTCCCCAGATATCGTGTTATCGAACACGAGGCATGGCAGCGATACACCACAACACCTTCTATCGCAAGATACACATTCGACTCTTAACTTTCACAAGATCATGATGATGTCGATAGTGATGGTAGGAAATGCATATAACAATGCGATATTTCCTCGAATGTTGAAGTTCGACATCAGCAACATATTCTGGGATTGAGACCAGACCTGAAGAAGACTTCAAGCACAGCACAACTCTCAACATCGATAGAATACCATACCAGCAACATGGCTTTCCGTCAAAGGATCACCAAGATCAAGGAGGGCGCAAAGGAGAAGAGAAAGCCTTCAGGATGGATTCTCCCACAGCAGAAGGGCTCTTTTGGAGATGAGGGGACATGGTAAGTTCATCAGGCCTTTATCATTGAGTCATGGTTCTAATTTCAACAGGACTAACATCGACATGGACGTGACTCCTCTTGATAGAAGAACCTGGACTGCGGTGACCATGGCGGGGTTCTGGTTCAGTGATGCTCTCAACGCTCAGTCCTGGATGGCCCCGTCTTCTATTCTCGCTGTCGGATTGACCTGGCGTGAGGCCATTGTCTGTATCATCTTCGGAAGTCTTTGCTGCACTGTGCCATTGGTTCTAAATGGCGTTCTTGGAGCCCGTCTTCATGTGCCCTTCCCAGTGGCTATGAAGTCTTCCTTCGGCTGGTACTTTGCTCGTTTCGCGATTGTCGTGCGCATGGCTACTGCTCTCTTTTGGCATGCTATTCAGACCTACACTGGATCTACAGCAATGACTCAATGCATTCGTGCTATCTGGCCTTCTTATCTTGACATCCCCAATCATATCCCCGCATCAGTTGGAATAACCACTCAACAGATGGTCAGCCATGTCATCTTCTGGTCTGTTCAGTTCCCGATATTGCTCACTCCTCCACATAAGCTACAGTGGTTCTTTGTCTTCAAGTTCGGTGAGTACATTCAAAACAATACAAAATGCCAACTTCCTTACTTACTTCTCCATAGTGGTAGTCACAATCACCTGCGTCGCAACAGTCATCACCATGACCAAGAAAGCCGGCGGTTCAGGTGACATCTGGAAGCAAGAGTACGGCGTCTATGGCGCCAAACGTTCCTGGCTCATCCTTTCTTCCCTCTCATCCATTACAGGAGGCTGGGCAACAATGGCAACCAACATCCCCGATTTCACTCGCTACCTGAAGAGAGAACAAGGCGTCTACTGGCAAGTTCTCTTCCTCCCACTCATCCAACTTGTCCTCGGCCTCTTCGGCATCATCTCTACCAGTTGCGCCATGGTCGTCTACGGCGAATACATCTGGGACCCTCTCACCCTCGCCGCTCAATGGGACGGTCCCTCAGGCCGCGCAGGAGCGTTCTTCGTCGGCTTCGCCTGGGTCGTCGCTCAAATCGGAACCAACCTATCCGCCAACGTCATCTCCTGCGCCAACGATATGACCTCCCTTTTCCCCAAATACATCAACATCCGTCGCGGCGTGATCATCACTACCATTACCGCCGGCTGGATCATGGTCCCCTGGAAGATCATCCACAGCGCTGCCTCACTCCTCTCCTTCATGGCCGGTCTCGGCATCTTCCTCGCCCCAATCGCAGCCATTTGTGCCGCTGATTACTGGGTCACCAAGAAAATGCACATCGACGTCCCAGCGCTGTACAAAGCACACGGCCGCTACAGATACAACAAATACGGCACGAACTGGCGCGCCGTCATCGCCTTCCTTATCTCCGTTGTCCCCAACATCCCCGGCATGGCAAACTCAGTCAACTCAAAGATCGATGCTGGAGGCGCGAAGTACATCTACTACATGTTCTATATCTGGGGGTTCACGAGTGCGTTTGCGAGCTACTGCTTGTTGAGCCATTTCTGGCCGGATGCGAATACGCTTATTCCTGAGACCATCCATGGTGATGAAGCTTTGTATGATGCGGATGGGGAGGTGGTGGATGCTGCTGAGGAGACGGGTAGTGAGAAGGGGAGTGGAGGGCTGAGTAGTGAGAAGAGAGCTGTCACAAGCAAGGATTACCCGATCTAGGGCTGTCGAGTTCCGAGCAGTTGCTACCGCGCCTCGTGCGCTTGCTTGATCGAGAAGCTCCTTTCTTTAGGTAGATGCTGATGTTCCGTTGTGCGATCTGGCCTTTGAGCGACTGCTTTCCTTAGAAGGATTTCTTTACTGATGATTGCTTTGATTTTCGCGAGTTTGGAGTGAGGAGCGGGATATGGTATACCAGGGGAGGAGTACGTGGAAATTGTTGAGGATGGAAGCTTGGACTTCTGTACTTTCGTTGATATTGTGGGAATCATTAACAGAAATGTCTTCCTATATAATTTTTCTTCGCCATGTTGCCACTGGTTGAGCTTCTGTTTCGATTCCGGCCTGTCATGTCTTCCTCTCTGTTGTAGACGCTATTCTAGTGGCTCCGATCTCGCCGCAGGGTATCTGAGAATATTAGTCTAGGACGAGCAAAGGATGGGTTTGAAACTCACATTAAATGTATTTCTCATCGTATGATCAGCAGCAGCAGTCCTAATGCGCCCACCCGGAACGAATACGACGCGACCGGAGAGCAGGAATATGGGTACTGGCTCTAGATATGCCAATTTCCGTGGCGCCAAGCCCCCTTCTATAGTGTGAGTTTCCATATTCGTCCTCAAACTATGGTGTTCAATTGCCGAGATGACCAACGAGCAATGAAGATCAAGGTACTTCGATTCGGCCATGTCTTTCCCTTTTTTCTTTCAACTTGAGACAAGTATCTTCAAGTATCTAGGCATTCGCTCAATACGACCAAAGTCCCGCATTTCCACCTCCACCGAACCCGAAGTCCTGCGTCTGCACATCTACATTGCCTGTTGCATTACCATACGCCCCTGCCGGTTCAGCATCCTCATGATGCTGCCCGGGGTAATACGGCGTATCGAATGAGAACTGACTCGGCGAATGGAAGTCTCCCGTGCCCGGCATATGCGTATTCGTGAAGGAGAAATGGTCAGTACTCTCCGAAGCAATGCTTCCGCTATCGATACTGCGTTGCTCGAGAGTCACGGATGGTGTCGGAGGTGGGCGCGTCACAAGTGTGTTGGTGCTGGCTTCTTCAAGAAGGCCGAGATTGGCGTCTAAGAGAGCCATGGCCGGTTTCATGTAGCGGGCACCATTCTCGCTGTTGATTTTCAAGGTCCAGCGATATTCCTTGAGCTTCATGCGGTAGAACTCGCCTTCTTCGTGGCTTGATACCGTGGATAAGAGTAAGGTGCCGAAGACGCTTATCAGTGCGAAGTTCTGTGGCGATGCGAAGTACCAGAAGCTGGATAGATGTTGTGGTTTCAGGGATTGAACAAAGTCAATAGCGAAGATGAAACGCTCGTGGGCTACGGATCGGCAGATACTGTACAAGCGGGGATCGGTGGATGGTGAGAGAGCGAGAAGAATGCGGCGGTGGAGAGAGATTTCTGTGGCGATGTAGGCGAGGCGGAGATAGCCTACTGAGTTGAGTTTCATGACGTGAGTATTCTCCATAGACAGGCAGTCGGGAAGGTTGGTGAACCATTCCTTGAGGCGGAGCTGTACAGGTTTGACTTTTTCGAGAACGATGGTGAGACCATTGACGCCTGCGTTCGCGATTTCTGGCCACCGTTAAACTCATTTCAAAATTGTTTTATCATGGCTCAAGGGCTTACCTCTGGTCGTCTTGACTGTGAAAACTGTCTCGAGAAGATCCGCCAGTATTTCGGATAGGGAGATCATCTGACTGAACAGAATGCGACCCTTCTGCACCTCAGAACTTCCTTCCTGCTCGTCTTCGACTCTCTCAGGGAAGTCAGCATCAGTGACCGCATTGAGAGCCCAGTTCGAGGAGTTGATCAAAGCTGGTCGACCACTGCCAAGGCTGCTCCACTTGTCCTGCATGTACAGACCCCAGCCGAGACGTTTCCGGAGTCCTTTTTCCCAGTCGGGAATATTCCAATTAGACGCATCTAAGTGTAGGCCAAGTCCATAAGCAACGCTGATGAGCTGTGCCGTCAGTTCCGCGGAGTCTGTGTCGGTGTGCTGAAGAAGCAATAATCCAGCTTGCACGGTTGAGAGTTTTGGTCGATGAATGGTGTCGCTAAGTGCTTTCCTTGAAAGCTTCTCAAGCTCTTGGACATCTGGCTTCTTGAATTTGTTGAGCTGGTCGTTGTATGACCAATATTGAAGTGCTAACAGGTACACAGCAGCCAGAAGTCTATGACAATTAGCTTAGAGCTGCAAATGGATTGGGAACTTACGGTGGCGAAAATTCCCTGTATGACCTGTTATACTTCTCCAAGTACACCTCCTTGTGGAGAATGGGAAAGCTGGGGAACACAATTCGAAAGTACATTGCTACAAGTGCCTTCCCATGCGGTCTCACAATGGCCTCGATTTTGTCCAAATCATCCAGCTCTTCCTCATACCCTTGGGTTCCTGGGTCCGGAAGAAGAAGAAAGGCTTCACTGGAGCTTACTCTCCTCAACGAGCTACCCGTCAATTGAACTTCGCTCTTTCCTGGGTGTGAAAGTTGTCCAAGAAGAGAAGGTTCCAAGCCTCGCGTAGCGCCGACAAATTGGCTGTGATGCTTATTCTGCAAGCCGAGAGTCTTTTTCAGCAAACTCGGACCCTCCAAATCATCGTACTCCTCAACACCCGTCCCATTCGTAGTGCGAATCACGCGCATCTGAGTCCCTGGCGATTTCTTCGACACAGATGACGAAACTGACTGCCTGGGAGCTTATCAGTGTTTTGCACGTGACTGTCACTGTTCTCTTTCATGTTTTGAGAGCAGCATACCTGCGCTTTGCAGCTTCGATATCGTCTCCATCTTGAGGTGCTTTCCGTTTTCGAGACTGTGGATTCTGTACAAATGTGCATTCCTGATTGTGGAACTTGCAGAGCACGCAGATAGGAGAGTCGTCTTCGAGTACACAGCGACTTTTTCGCTTCCTCTATCAGGCTGTTATCAGCATCATCCCGGAGGTTGTCCCGTTCTCGGGTGCGGATTGTACATACGCATGCATCACACGGTCTATCCTTACGCTTCGGCTGTTGTGGAGAAGTCATGTTGTCACATTGCAGGACAAGTTGATCATGACCGGGTGAGACGCGTTTGTGTTGAGGATGTCGATATCGAACTGTAAAAGCACTTTCGAGACCGCTGAGTCAGCAAGACTTTTATGAACGTGGGGACAGAGCAGGGATAGTTGTGCACATTGTGCAGAGATCCCCACTTTGAGGACCTTATTGGGGAAGCGAACGCCACTTCCAGCCATTTGGGATCTGGAGCTTTTGCTGGAGATTGAGCCCGCGAATCAGAGGGCATGTATGTCTGATAGGCGAGCTGTGTAAATGGAAGTGACACATCGGAATTGCACCCAGCATGCCGGTACGAGAATGTTGGGTAGCGGACCCCGAATTGGAGGGTCCCTCCCCCTATTTCTTATGGATGCTTATATTCTCGTCGAAGACGCTTAACGCTCTCAATGTAATTGTCGACGGCCCTTTACTGCAATCGAGGTCAAATCCTGGGATCCGTCAAGGCAAGAGCAAGGGTCGTTCCGCCAGCTAAATGCTTACCTCGCTAAGCTGTTCACGGTCTTCTGAGATCAATGCATAATTCAGAATTGAAAATAGACCTATAAAACCTTTTCTTGCGATCTCTTGAATTGAGATCGTTTGTAGCGAATTTGAGGTAAGTGAAGAGCTTTTTCTCCTTCGTCTTGGGAATGGAACCCTCGTTGGGAGGAATGGCCATCATCGTTCAAATTGCCTACGGCTGCCAAATGAACTTTCCTGATCATATCTACAGCCTCTTGCGAGTAGTAGAAATAAGACTACATGTCAGCAAACAAGACGAACAGCTTACCTTTAATGGCAGACGTTGGCGATACGGCAGTACGCTGGATACGGTCGCTACGGTCACTACGGTCCTATCGTCTGAGAAGCAAATGTGGAGAACAACCATTTAGCGAGCCTGCGGATCTGTTCGCCATCCTCGCTGCTTCCCATTGGCCTTGTCCGAATTATCACACTGCCATTGGAATCTGATAGCGCTTTAGGCATCATCATTTCGATGAATTGAACACTGAAGCAGCATTTGTTTATAGATTTTCAGGTCAAACTCTCGGGCTCCCCTTCTATCCCTATTCATCCCGCTATGAACCTGTGAAGATAGCAGCTTCCACCCAAGATATGCCATGAACACCAAGAAGTATTGGGACTGTTTTTCATGCCCCAAAATATCCCGAAGGACCGGCTCTCCAATATGAAGATCATGTGGAAGATAACTGCGCCGCAAAATAGTCCCCTCCCTCCCCACTCCTCGAAACAGAGTCGCTACTCAGAATTCGGACAAGTCTTTGCGAAGTGGCCAAACTCTCCACAGAACTTGCAGAGATTGTAGCAGTTTGCCCAGACATGACCTTCTCCGCAGAAACCACAGTGAAGGTTCTCTTCCTTGGCTCGAGCTTCCATGATTTGTATGCGGATATGTGCCTCTCGATCCTCCCGTGCCTTCTTGGCTGCTCGGTCCTTGAACCAATCCATTGTCGGCTTTGCATGATCGAGATGTTCGCCGCCCAACCCATCGTAGACTTCGAGCTCCTTCAATGTCGACAGCTGGCGGACTTCGTTCTGAAGGAACGACAGGATCCCCTCCTCTCGACTCTTCGGCATACTGTCACTGTAGTATGAAGGATCGTGCTCGAACCGCTTGTCCTCCTTCGTATGAAGCACTAGTTTCTCCAGACCAGTACAGAATCTCTTGATGAAAGGAATGTAGGCGCGAAGGCATGCCATCAGATCAACGTCGCATCCCTTGCGGCAAGTCTCCTGAGGACAGTACATATGGCGCATGCACACACCTCCAAAGCGGAGGACTTTGATCCACGAGACATTCTTTGGACCAACTGTGTGTAGGAACCGAAGGAAACGATCGTAGTAAATGAATCCTGGAAGCTCATGTAAAGGACCTTGGTCTCTGACATTGTTCAAGGCAGTCGTAACGGCGATCATGTAATCCTCGTCGGTGGTTTTAGGATATTCAACTGTTGGATGAATATATTCGTACTTACCACCGTTGCGAACTAAGCTGGGTGGGGATGCGCGTCAATGGAAATTGATCATGGAGAAGTGCCAGTCATTCGATCCGAATAGGCGACCGATGCCAAGGTTGTAGATCGCTTCGGAGGTTCTTAAGAAAGATGCATCGATGATAGCGCGTCGAATTGGACGGATCAGCTTGTAGTCCCCTGCTTCATCCCGAGCATCAAACCATTTCACGCTCGATCTGCAATCGGTATCATATCGTCCCTGCCCTTGACGATGACAGCTAGAGGCACGGAACTCGGTCTTCCAATTGGAAGTGATCGTCATCGGCTCCAGAGGAGACCCATCACTAGGCTTCAGGGCGAAGTCGTAAATAAGACTTTGAATTTCTGAATTGGTTGTTGCGTTAGTATGGTCATTCATTAGTCGTCTTCATGATCAACTCACCCACAGGTAGACTCAAGATGTGTCTCGGATGATCTTTGGGGAGCTTCCAGCCACGTTCGCTCGGATGAGCAGCAGCAATTACTTCGCTGCGAGGTTTTGGTCGGTCGATGTCTCGCAGGGTCGGCTTCTTGACGTCGAAGACGAATTTTCGATCCCCCTCATCAACGTCATAGTGTCTGGGACCACGGAAGCCAGGCCAAGATCCATGCTGAAGATAGATAACTGATCTGATCAGTACGTGAGAGCTCACCGGAAATAGACAACCTACTAGGACCGTATTTGCATCGATCGTCGTCTTCATCTAAGAAAAACAAGCCCTCCGTTTGGTTGGCACGGATGAACTTTCGAAGCGCTTCATCTATGTCTTCTTCGTCAGGGAACTCTCGCTCTGCTCCCGCAAGATACCAGTCGAGAACCGCGCCATCGTTGAGCGAGCGAGTGGTTTGGAGCATGTTGGCAGGATGTTGCTTCATTAAGACGTTGGAAGCCTAGATCATGGTGGCGGGGTTACTGTTGTTGTTACTTGAATCCTTGACTTGAGTGTTCTTTCTTTCGATGCGTGTATGTTAGTGTAGAAAGTGCTTGCTGATCGACGTGGTCAGGTAGATGACGGAAGGGCTTTCTCTGAAGAGAGGTTCTATAGTTGAGTGTATTTTGTTAGCGAATCACTAGCTGCTTCTTCCGACAATTTCACTTCCTATTATTGGTTCACACGCGGCTCCGGGGAGTTCATATGAGTCACTCGCTGAGCGATGATGATCCGTGCCGGGCATCAAATCCGAAAGGAAAGACGACGCGATGGTCGAGCGTTCACAGCTTTGTCGCGAAAAGATCTAGCGTATTTCATGGAATCGCCCTTTCCGCACTCCAATGAGTTCTTGGTGATTATACTATAGCCAAAAAGGGTATAAATTGGTAAGCTTCTTATAACGTGGGGGTCTTCAAGAAGAAATTGGTGAAATTTGTTCGCCGCAGTGACTAGACCCAAGTTCACGTCAATGAACAATAGCACGCGTCTTTTCCTCATTTATAGCACCAATGCCCTGTCAATCCTCTGTTAGCTAAGTGAGTTGCCGATCCCTCTTAAATTCAATTTGCTGCTTGTTGTGCACAAAATGCGCTCACACGAAGACGAGACAGTCCAATCAAATGAGCCTTTTTGTGGCAATAACAAGACCGTGATATCCAAGGCAAACTTGTATGTATTTGCCTCTTACTCATCTGCTGAAGCGAATCAGGCGGTAGAATCAGATGACTCTTCAGTATGTCTATAGAAGTCTCGTGGTTTCTTACTAGCGTAAACAGTATGCGACATTCTTTCAATACTTAAGCAACCTGTAACCTGTTCGACCACTTCGCCTAATTTCTATGTGTTAGCGTCAACACCGTGAATAACCTCCAGGTGCGCGGCTAGCCATTTATCAAAAAAATATCTGCTTTCATAATTCCAGGAATCCTGAAAATCTTTCTGTGTTACTCGTGCAGTAAATACATAATATATCAAAGTCAATCATTCATGGCACCATCATCACGTGAACACATCCTTTATCCGTTGACACAAGCATAGTTAAGATGTCCTACATGCGCAGATAGATAGCACACAACATTTCACAGTGGGTAGAGAACAAACTGGATGGTTTGTTATTTTGAGAAGATGATGAATTGGTACAACGTGCGGAGGAGATTGTGTCATCATGGGGCTTTGGCTCTAGTGTTGAAGTAACGATTACTCCTCAAGCAATACTGACTTGGAGGACCACCAACCTGGGCAGCACTTTTCATAGATTCCCAATCAAATGAATAGAGTGATAGAATTTTTCTTCATCTACACGTTGTAAGTTTGAGGCTTCCTCGTGACCGGCGTTCTGATTCACTTTGTCGCTCTGCTTCAATGTCAACGACATTTTCACCCACCAACCCTCGCCTAGTATCATTGATCATCCTCGCTAGTATAAACATGAGAATTTCCATGACACGCTAGTAATAATGTCGCATCATCGTGGGGTCCCAGGTTATTATAAATATATAGACTACGTCCTTCTAACCTGCCCGTGTCTTGATTTCGACGTAAACTTCCATCGGATACTTCGACGAGCAACTTCAAACTCAATTCTCTATCCACAACTTCGAGTTACCACTTCTACACGAAATCAATCCACCTTCGATCACGTTAACCAATACGGTCCCATTTCCAAAGATGTCTTAATCCCACGAAACTCCAAACGACCTCGCGTCTTTCCTGTGCCCTACGGTTTTGCCCGATGCATCTAATGATGCTCAATGGCATATTGATACTGCCCGTAGCGAATTCTGGCCATTGCCTACAGGAGATGCTTTCAACGCCTACGTAGCAAGTCATCGAGTCCCTGACTTGTTCTATAGAGACGAGACTGGGAAGCGATGTGTTTGGAGACGTCGTAGGTATCACTCATGCCACACGAATGTCATTGACTAACACATATCAGACTTGGAGTACGCCAAGGAGAAGTGCATTACTTCAGGCCTTCCAGAGGTCGCATACGAGGAGCTCAAGAGTCACCCAGGATCTGGGATTCTAGCGATGGTGGACAGACCAAAGGTGAAGCAAATCGCCAAGCTTGTGGCTCATCCGAGTGAGCCCGGATGGAACCTGCCAGCGGACCACCCGAGACATATCTCCAATTTTCCGCCAGGTACGTCACAAATTGTGAAAGAGACGATGCTGACATGTGAGGCTAACTGGTGAGCTAGAAATTTTGGACACGATCCTCAACTCCGTGGTGGCGGCGAGCCCTAATGAGCGACTTCGCCCTCTGATGAAGCAAGATCCTGAGGGTCTTTCCGACTATCTGACAACCTCTGAGCCACATTTGACTCCGAGATTCTCAGGTTTACGACGAGGTCCCTATCTCAGCATCAGAGAATTCGAGGATTCTGCCGGTACATACACAGAGTATCGGCACGTATATCGTAAACCAGTCGATGCAACAATCCTTCGTGTCAACAAAAACTTTAACCACCTGGCTTCTGGCATGCTTTACGGCAACAATGTCCTTACCTTTGAAATGAAACTGAAGGATGGAGGTTCAAACGAAGGACACTCGATAACCAGTGACGACGAAGAAATCGAGCACTGTCCTTCCCCGAATAAGCCCGACCCTCTTCGTGCTAGCTTCGAAAACGAAATCTTACACGGACTCGAAGCCATTTCACGAAATCGTCCGATCGAGGAACTCCCCGGATGGATCTACCACGACCCCTTTCTCCTTTTCGTCTACACAATCGGTATCAACAACTGTGCGATGATACGCACCCTCCGATTCGCGGGGACTGTCGTCGTCCACGACTGCGGTGATGAGCATGAAGATTGCAGCGACGACTTGGTACACAGTCTGCGAGTGTACCTTCCTTTCTTCAGGGAGTTCTGCACTGGTTTGGAGACCTTGATCATTCGCGTGTTTAACGACACTTCTTTTGATCCGACGACAGAAACTCGAGGTCCACTCGTCCCCGAGACTACCGAAGAGGGCTTGAAGCCCTTTCTTGAGCAGGAGGCCTTGAAAATCCGGAGTTTGAAGAAGCTGGAAATTTTGGAGTATCTTACAGATGAGACTCCCAAGTTTGCTAAGGATGTGATTGCCAGAGTCGCTGATAGAGCAAAGACTCGGCTGGATGCGCGTACGAAGTGGGACGCTCATTTCAGACAGCTGAAGAGTTTGAGGGAGAAGAACTTGAAAGTTGGCAATAGGGCCAAGATTGATGCGAGAACAAGTTGTGGCTTCTGTGGAGATGCTCATATCTCAGAGGAGTGTTGGAACTTGTGCAATTTCTGTGGCGAGTTTGGTCACTTTCGGAAGGGCTGCTTGAGAGCTGAGGATTAAGTCTGACGACGGATGTGGCTCTGGCTTGTGCCAACTTGTATATTAGAACATGCATAACCTCGCGTAATCTGCTGTGTTCGATCTTGGAAAATCCGAAGATCCTCAGCATATCACTCTTGCATGAAAGGCAATACTCTATCGTGACTTGAGATCAGACCGTACCCAAAAGCTATCCAAATTCTGGCACAGATCGTTTCTCTTCTGGTAGCGCAGAATGACTTGTTTTTTCTTGTCAATATACTCATTCCATCTCCCTTGCACAAAACCACGACCCTTTTCTCACGGTAAGGTCTCCCAGCACGAAATCTCGTATAGCTTCTGAGAAACTGCCAGCTTGAAGTCATTTTGTTTATAGGAAGATAATGGGGTATCTAGCTCTTTTTCTAGGATGCCTGATGCCTGATGCCTTAGTAGTATTGTCGAGGTCATGCCTGCTAGATAAGCATTGGTGAATGCTTTTGTGAAGGACAACAACATTAGCAACATTTCTGATAGGTTTCCTGAAATTGAGAATGGGGCCGAGAACTTCCCAATCATCTTTGGCAGTTAGTACAAGTCTTTACAGACGATGCCACATCTGCAAATCGATTCACAATGCCAATTCTCCTTTAATGCCTGCTAGAGCAACGACAATTCATCTCGCTAAACCTCGCCTGTCTTATTCTTCCTCATTTGCTGTAAGGTATGAGTAACAGCAAGACGCACTAATGATTATATCGCATCCTCATAGCCCTTGGAAACATATATGTTTATCGACCTTCGTACTTACAAACTACCTCAGTACAATTCTCGACACAAACCCTCCTCGACTTCTTCGATCATCACTTCGAAATCTCGGCTGAATATCCACAACCACTACGCTCACTTTCAAAATGCGTCTACGACCAACGCTATCCGAGGACGGGGTCCAGTATTACAAGGAAAAGGCTCAAGAGGAGTTTCCAGCTCTGGGACCAGAAAAATCTCTTGCTGCCTACGCCGAACTTCACCATACCAAGGATTTGTTCTTCCATGATAAGGACGGCAAGCGATGTGTTTGGCGAGAAGGTAAGTGATCGATATGCCGCTGCATTGACGCTGTCTGACGGGTTCTAGATCTGAGATACTCCGACAACCTATTCTTCGGCTTGAAGGAGACTCAATGTGGTAGGAACATATACTACTATCGATGGCCAAACACGAAGAAGCTCGCCAGCGTCGACAGACCGAAGAACCCCGAGCTGGTGAAGATCGTCGCTCACCCAAGCGAGGCTGCATGGAACTTGCCAAAGAAGCACGAGAGACATTTCCTGAAGTTCCCGCCAGGTGAGCTTTTCTTCTGCAGAGTTTCCGTGATCTCAGGTTTGGTGTGCTAACATTGTTCCCAGAGATTTTAAACACAATACTTCGCTACATCCTCCTTCTTCGAAGTAATGAAGAGCTGCGGCCGCTCACAAATACAAGTAACCTCAAGAAGGAATGCCAACTTCCCGGCTACGAAATATATTCCAAACCGGGCCATGAATATTATCGACCTGAAATCAGAGGTCCTTTCATGACTTGGGTGGATGTGCAAGATGATGCAGGAAGCTACACGGAGCTCCGGAACGTCTATAGGAAACCTATTGACGCGACTCTGCTTCGTGTGAACAGATTTTTCAATAGGATTGGTCGCAGCATGCTATATGGAAAGAATGTCTTCTTATTCGGAATGACTCCCAAATATTGGAAGCGTACCCCGTCATACTGCTGCACGGTGGGCAACCGCAACTTTCTTCACAAACCCAACCCGGTGAAGCCCAGCTGGAGAGAGGCCACACTCGATGGAACCATTACAAAAGGCATAGACGCCATTCGTCAAGGAGCACTCGTCTACAAGCTACCAGGCTGGCTGTACTATGATCGATTCCTGCGTTTCCTACACACCATCGGTCCCAAAAACGCCGCGCTCATCAGATCCTTGAAGTTCCGAGGAGTCGTTATGCTTCATACATGCAATGGCGAAGAAAGTCATGAATCCTGCGAGGAAGACCTAGTTCAAAGTCTCCAATTCTACATGCCGTTCATCAAGGAGCTCTGTACAGGCTTGGAATCTTTGGTGGTTGAGTATGTATGCGGCCAGCACTACAACCAACCTAGTGATGCTCCCAACCATCAAGCCACCGAGGACTCGCTCCGGCCATTCCTCGAGCAGGAAATCATGCAGATCCGAACCTTGAGAGATTTGCAAGTGATTCACCGCAACATTCGTGACGACGCCGCCTGCACTCCCAAGTTTGCAGATCCAACCATTACACAAGTTTCGGATAGAACTAAGGCTCGAAACGCTGCTGCTTCGAAGTGGGATGCCTACATTCTGAAGATCAAGACCGAGCGTGAGCAAAAGGCTGTTCTGAAAGACACAACCGATGTTGAGCAAGGTCGGAAGCCGATGTGCGGTTTCTGCGGCGAAGAGCATATTTCGGCTGAGTGCTGGAACTTATGTAACTTCTGCGGCGAGTTTGGGCACTTCCGCAAAGGTTGCTTGAGAGCGGAGGAATACTGAGCTTCTGTTTTGGAAGATCTTGGCCTGAGATATGGGATTATCAGGGATTCTCATCATTGATGTTTTGGTCTCTCGTGCTGCTTTGCTTTTTTAGTTGCATTTCTTGCTTTCATCTCCTGGCCGCATCTGCTCACGCAAGATGTATCACTTCACAGACTTCCTCCTTGTATTAGACTGGGAAACAAGTCGCAGTATTTTCTATCTTCCTTGGGCGCGCGAGTTTGGTATTCTGCCTCTTGATACCAAGAATTGCGACCACAAGTGTTCTCTGGTTCTGCCTGGGAAGTTGTTGACATGAAGTCACACTGACCTTCCACTCGCAATCTAAACAGAGAGCCAAATGCTTAGCATCTCCACAGGTGTACCAAGAATGAACCAATTAACACAAGAAAAACGGCCTGTAGAATCCCGAAGAAGTGAGACCTGTCCTTGATCTTCTCGCAGCATTACTTCCATCCAGCTCAGAATATGTTTTCTGCTAGGTCAGCTCAGAGCTCTATTCATGTCTAGCCATCAACTAATCCTGGGAAAATGCATTGACATGATCTGACTTTGAACAGGAAGGGAGTTGATGAAGTACCAAAGCCGATTTCTCGAATGCCGTTCACTCTCATCCGTTACACCATTTTTCGATTACAGAGGTTCCAGTCATATCCTAAAGCTTCGCCTTCTCATCCTCACCCCCTCTCATCTCCTCGATCCCCACCTCACTCGTGAACAGAATACACGTATCCCTCAGGCTCCCCACCCTGTATCTCTGATTCGCATCCTGATAATCCTCACTCGCAAGCATATCCGCGAAATGCCACAGGCTCGGATAATGCGCCAGTGCAACCTCATCCCATCCTTCTCCCTTGCCACCATCCTTAATCACACTCCCCACAATCTTCGCATCACCACCCCTACTACTGCCCGCAGACTCGGCGAAAGCCTTGCCGTATTTCAGATATTCTTCTTTCATGCCTGGCTTGAAGGCGAGGAGGTTGAGCATTGAGACTGCGCCCTTCCCTTCTCTCGTCCCAGACGATGTGAACTTCTCAATCCAACTCAATAGCTCGGGACTCAGTTCCAGACCCTGCGAACTATCTTTCATCCTTTCTCCTTTCCCATTTTTCAATTTGTCTAGACTCCCGCTGAGAGCTGGCACATCTTCTGTCCTCGGGCTCAAAAGTCTGGCATTCTTCTCCTCAAACCCTTTCAATATCCGGCTGGGTACACCGGCTTCGATATTCCAGTGATGCTTGATCAATTTCCGCAGAGATTCGGGGAAAGGTGTGCTTGATGGAGAAGGCAGGATGATGAGGAGATCCCAGTGGATGTTCTGTGCGAGGAGAGGGGCGGTGGAAAGTGATGTAGGGAGGATTATCCAGCGGATGATGCGGGAGACTGTGAGGGGTTTGAGGGAGGTGGTGGAGAGGGTGCGGAGGAATTGTGGAATGGAGGAGGAGGAGGTGAGAGAGAGGATGTGGAGGGTACAGATAGGCATTTTGATATATTCCAAGATATGAATATGTACAATTGAAGCTCTTAAGAAGGATATAATATTCAGAGAGAGAAGAGGTTGAAGAGGGGCAAAGTCTGGGGAAGCTACCCCGCTGAATCCACTGTGAGGAGCTATGATACCTCGGAAGTTCGGGTGCATTGAGTGCGTAATCGTGAGCACGGCCGAGGTCTCAGATCATTGGTCCAGGCCTTTGAAGCTTGAAAGCTCAGGACAGGCCCGTCGCGTAGAATACTTCCTTCTCTCAAACAATCCACGATCAAACAACATTCAATTGACCACGCAATCCTTCCCAACTCAAATTTAATCATGGCACGTCGGCACCTTATCTCACGAAAAGAGGGGATCCCTACCATTCCACCTTGGCCACGATGAAAAAATCAAGGTCAAATAAATTTCACATGCTCCATCGCATCCCATCACCACAGCAACAGCCGCCCCTGCAATCAGCATTGTCGCAAGCCTGGACCCTCGAGCAGGAGGGGTTTTTATCTCCGTGATTGGTCGGGGGAGCTGAGATACAGTGCACCGTGGGGCCATGTGGCGCGTGTTTACATGGGCTGAGAAGAACACCCTGGATGATGAATGGGTCGCTTTTGAGGTCTGAGTTTCGATCTCTGAGATCTGCTTCTTTACTCCACGATTTTATGATGATCTCTTGATGGTTGGAGACAGACAGAGACGACGACGATACGGGATCTGATTTGGTCGTTTTGTTAAAAAGACTGAGCAGCGAGGAGTCAACGAAGCTTGTTTTTCTACTTTGTTGATTTCGGTTGGACAAGTCGAGGGCAGCCAGCAACAGTCACGGCTCAGCGCATGAGAGAGCAATTTCTACGAAGCGAATCGTTGTCAACACGGGAAGGGGAAACGAACGAACTATCGATAATGTGATCGGAGTACGAAGGCTTTCGACATATCCTATATCCCCATTATTAATCCACCCTTGCATTACGAACAGCGCATCGCCATGAAGGCCCTCGTCGCTGTCTGGACGAGTCTCTTTCTTCAACTCGTCGCTTCGCAGTCACTGCCCTACAATCCAACGACAATCCTTCTCCCGCCGACGACTTCGAAAAATAGGGATCTTGCATATGCATTCCTATCCCCCGACTCGGATACCACGCAGTTTGTGTCACTTAACATATCATCGACACTCTCGCCCTCGAATTTAACCCTCGACATCATCTCCTCGGATCTGCCATTCCGCGGCAATAAAAGCAATGCTTTTATCCCTTCGATATCATCTTTAGGAGAGATATCCGTCTATACAGGGTCTTGCGACACATCTACCAGTGCAGCATTATGGCGCTTCACTCCCTCAAACACAAGCACAATTGGCGAAGGAACATGGGAGGAAGAGACAACTACTACTGGTAGCGATATTACTGCCTCTTCTCTCCCCGGCGCAGACTTCCTCTCTACAGCATTCAGCTTCTCGACACTGGTCAATGCAGATGCCTCGGAGACGAAGATCTATATATTTGGTGGCATGTGCCCGACTGAGGCTGGGACGGCTTCGACATGGCAATCTGCAGCTTCGTACTCGAACCATATGCTACGACTCACACCCTCGACATCCTCCTCGCCGACGACGTATACTCTCGAACTTCCCACCAGCAGAGGACCACCGATTGCCGAAGCTGGATTTTCGATTACGGGGTTGACGCCGACGTATTCGAATGGATCGGGCATCGAGACACAGCAGCAGAGCTTCGTGCTCGTGGGAGGACATACACAGACCGCTTTCATAAACATGAGCCAGGTTGCTATCTGGAGTCTGCCAGAGGAAAGCTGGAGTTTTGTCACAGTCGACTCTCCTGGAACCTCCAAGGGAAACACGGAATTGGCTGTGAAGAGTACAGTCACGCAAGTGGATAGTAGGTCTGGACATACGGCTGTTTTGACGGAGGACGGTAGTAGCATCATTATCCTTGGAGGATGGGTTGGCGATGTTTCTCAGGCAGCAGATCCGCAACTTGCTGTGTTGAATCTTGGACAGGGATTTGGAGGATCTGGAGACTGGGAATGGATCGTTCCAGATCAACAACCGCCTGGAGATGGGATGTATGGTCATGGTGCTGTTATGCTGCCTGGAAATGTCATGATGGTGCTTGGTGGCTACAATATCTCCTCGTCTGGCAATTCGAAAAGAGATACGGCGACAGGAGTTCAGGCACAATTTTTCAATGCTACCAGTATGACCTGGACTTCGGATTACACCAACCCAGCATATGTCGCTGCCCAAGCCAGTAACTCAGCACCTGCCCCATCGTCTTCCAGCTCTACTACGACAAAGGTCGGACTCGGTGCGGGTCTTGGTCTAGGACTTGCGGCTATTCTTGGTGCTATCTTGTTCTACTTCTGTTACAACCGAAGAGTTCATCGCAGGAAAAAGGAAGCACGGGAGCGAGATTTGAGAAACCTAAGTCTCGGAGCTTCAAACTTCTACGAATCGCCCAGCCGGGAGATGAGCCAGAGCGGTGGGTTCCCATGGTCTAATGGTCGATGGAACGGGCGCAATGAGAATGGAGAGGTCGGTGATCCTATCTACGACTCTAACAGTGCTGTCGCCGGATATGAAAATCTGAACTCTGGTGTCCACGGACTCGGAGATCGAGGCCAGATTCCACGACCTCCAAAGCAAATTCCTCGGAAACCACTGCATTCCCGAAACGCTCGTGGCGCCTACCAACCTACTCCCACGTTTGACTTCAACAATGGCAATAATCATGGTAGAGCAAATAGTCTTGGGACTGCGGGGCCAATTCATCCTATCTATGAAGCTGATGAGGACGACCAGAGTCATCAACCTGTAGATGGCGTTGGCATTGCGATTGGAGATCCTAGTTTCGTCCCTGGTCCTGCCGAATCCAACAGATACTCTGATCCATTCAAGGATCCTCCACCTGCCAACTTTGCTGCACCGATTCGCCGCAATCGTAGCGTCAGTAGCTCAGAAGCGGAAAGTCCAGCACGATCTCGTGAGCGGGAGATCCAAGAATGGGTGTCTGACTGGGCTGCTGCGGATGCACTTCTCAATTCTCAGGCTAGATCACACTCTAATGTTGGACGAATTTCGCCTACGAGACGAGCGCAGTTGATTGCTGCGACTACTGTCAGCTCTGTGTCAGGCGAAGAAGACAGTGGTCGAACAGCCAGCAACCTCAGTGAGCGTACCGACCGAAGCATTAACATCTCCACTGTCAGTGTCTCGCGATCAGGATCTAGCTCCCAAGGACGATCAAGGTCCAACTCACTTCGGGGTTTCATCACAGGCATGAATCCATTTGCATCCACAGTCACTGCAAGCTCAAACCTTTCCCCCATATTCGACACCCAGACAGGTCTCCCACTCCCGAGAAGCGCAGGTAGCGGCTCATCCAACTCTTTCAACACCGCACGAACCAGTTTCCCCACCCTGCAAGCAGAAGGCGAGACACTTCTACCCCGACCGGTTGATGAGACATCAGCAGGCGAGTACTCACCAACACGCTATCAACCCGAATACGTGCAAGGTAGTCCCTCCAAGAGCAAACCCTTCGCTCTCGGCAAAGGTCGAGCAGGCTGGCTCGGCAGCCTCCGCCGCGTCTTCGTCAGCAACACCGAAGGCGCAGGCAACGAATCCTACAATCCTCATGCCCCAATCTACCGAGACGTCAGTCCAACTCGCGATCAAGGTTTCGGCGCAGGAGACGTCCAACCCCGCCGTACAGTCAGCGCAGGCGCTACACTATGGCGACGCAAGCAAGGCAAGAGTGATTGGGAAGACAGCGCCGATCTTAACGCCAACACTCGCTCCAATACTTTCACCAACGACCAAATGCCCCAGTTCACTCGCCATTACACTGATACGCCACACACAGCTGGTAGTGTTGATGACGAGGACTGGGACGTTGAACAAGCGGTGCAGAATCGGGTGGTGCAGGTAATGTTCACGGTCCCGAAGGAGAAGTTGAGGGTCGTGAACGCGGATGAGGATGAAATGAGAAGTGAAGCTGCGAGCAGTGTTGCTGGAGGAAGTCTTCGCAGTAGGAAGGGCAGTGGGAGGAGGAGTTTGAGAGGACTGGTCATGCCTGCTCCAATGCCCGTCGGCGAGGGTGGTCATGCCGAGAGTCAAGGCAAACCGATACTTGTAGATTTGGATCTGGATCCTGATTCCGATGGAGTTGAGAAAGAGGACCGAGACAGGAACGTCGATAGGAATAAGGGGAAAGCAAAAGAAACCCTTTTCGACCACGACGTCGAGGTTAATAAGAGAGCGGAGAAGATGAGTGAGAGGGAGAGGGTGAGGGAGATGGAGAAAGAGATGGAGCGCGAGATGGAGATGGCGAGACAAGCGAGTCCCAGTCCGAATCGGAAGGCGAAGAGTAAAGTTCTGGATTTGGTGGAGAGCATTGAGAGGAGGGCGAGTCCAGAACGATGATTCTTTGCTTAATCCGTAGGGGGGGTTCTTTTCGTGTGTATCTTTTGCAGTTGGGAAGGGTTTGAAGATTAGTTTTGGAGGTTGGGGTTACTGGGGCTGTGCGTTAGTGGGTGCTCAGGATGAAGAACATTGGATGTTGGAGGTTTAAGAGATGGTATTGGGTGGCGCATTTGGCTTTGGATTTGATTTCTGGACGTTGCTTCGGCAATTGGCATTTGGGCATTTGGATTGTAAAGATTACAAACTACCTTCGTTTTGGAGATTGAGGACATGGATGGGGATATGTTCAGCTTGGCCCGGATGTGGCTGGCTGGGAGGACATAAGATGCTCAGTAAGAGAAGTCAAAAATGGGAAGAAGATAAAGCACTCTCGCTTCTTGTATGTAGGTAGCTTACTTAGTATATGGACTTTCGGTAACTGAAGGGTTTTGTCAAATTGCAAGATAGTTGACTTGTGTTTGCTGCTTGCCGCTTGATCTGTTCCACTTTTCTTCTGCGAGATGAGAATTGAACACGCCAAGATGCCTGCCTGGCCTGCAAGGACTATAAGCTAATATAATGATAGCTCACTATGAGTATATTTTCACTTCGACTAGATAGGTAGAGGCCTATTGAGTGCTGTATCTAGGTATCGTAGATGCTCCCCGTCTCTAGAGGTTTGTTTGTTTCTCGCTTGCATCATCGAGTTGAGTCAGGGGCTCGCTTACGGTAGGGGAGGTAGCAAGGTGGTATATCCTAGCCCACATGAAATGGGTCTACATAATAGGCGGCCTTCAAAAACGGTTATCACATCTTCGAAGTTTTTACAGAAGATTTCATATATCTTGACATTCCTATTCGCATTCGCTTATATGTGAAAGAAAGCTTTTGTGATTCATGTTCTGTAGGACAGAGAGAGACCTTGCGGAGATAGACGTGACTGTCGAAGAAGGCCGAATGGAGCTGCCAATACGCTTTCTCGGTCGTGGTATTAGGCCTAAGAGAAGAGAACACGTACTGATGGTTCTGCGTCGGGAAGTTATAAGTGGTGTAGGATGGCCTGGCAGTGTAACACAAGTCCGCTAGAGTTTGTGAAAGGACGCGTTGTGTATCAAGGGACAGAAAAAGGTGGTGGGGAGGTATAGGCGACGTTGTAGGGTGGGGCGATGGGAGGACATGGGAATGGGTTGAATGGACGTATTGATTGGTTGGTCTGGGAGTAATTCCCACTATAACTCCAATACTTGTCTTCCCAAAAGACAATCCTTTACCCTCTTTATATATTTCTAGTATCACCAAAGCCTGCAGTCTATAAGTAACAATGAAGCATGGCACCTCCGATTGGGGAGAGGTGCTTGTTTAGTAGCAGAAATAGCTAGAGATGATATCCTAAAGCGAATCGCTATTAGTCTCCATTACACAGAGTGTGCTATCGTCTTGGGGGCAGATGGCAGACATAGTGATCCAGTCAGTCGGACTTACGTTGAATCCATAATCCCCAAGCCAGTTGGTGGTAAATGTGCCCTGGACGGTCAGTTTTCCCTGACGGGCGTTGCAGTGTTCGTCGCTTTTCGACATGTCAGAATTCAGGAGATTTCGGAGTATGAAAGGGGTTTCGAGATGACGTGATTCGATAACTGATTTCTTCTCGGGATCTACGGAAAGGTTCATGTAGGAATTTAAATGTGTGTATGGATGTATGAATGAGTGCGGTGATCGCCTACGTACTTGAAGAGAATGCAGGTCTGTCCGGAAGGAACGTTGATTGATGATATGGTGTCGTAGAATCCGTTGTCTGTGAGGCTCGGCGTCAGTCGTTGCTTCTGTCTGGTCTCACTTCAGGTGGATAGAGGGGCTGATAGAGGAATCGTGCGTTTTTTCCCCATTGGTACCCCTATGTGAACAGGGGATATGACGGATCTTAGGGATAGGGACTTACGTAGATCATCTACAACCCAATGCATCATCTCATTAGCACTGAGCCGAACCCTTGGCTTGGAATCATATTATCGAAGCTCTTGCCCTTCTTTCAGGACGCTATGTAAGGCAGGTCTTCTCTCACCATGCTAGCGGCCAGGTGGGAGATATTGATTGGTACCCTGATGGTAAGACGCCTCGACAAGTAATGAAAGGGTCCAACAAACTTACAGCATTCGTCACTTACTCGCTACGAGGTCAGTACGCAAGATCTCTGAAGCGAATATTGGCAATAAACATGGTCAAGGGAAGACTCACGATTATGGTATAGCTTCTGGCACTTGCCCGAGAAATCAACGTCTGTACACACGAAGATGTACGGGGTGTCTCGTTTGAGGACTGTGTCCATGCCTGAGCCTGAAGCGGAAGCCGAATACAAAGCCAATGCTTTGTTCAATGCCTCATTGTGGTCTATCGACGAGCTGGAGGACACCAATGTGGGAATCACTTCGGTCTTGTCCAGCTTGAAATTCGGAAATGGGATGCTGACAGGTAGAGAAGGGTTGAAAGCCGTGAGATCTCCGAGCGGAGAGGCGATTATGAGGGCAATGAAGAGGGTGATGGGGAGGATGTGTCTGAGGATCGTCATTTTCAGGAGGGCTTGCTGAAGTCCAGGAATAGGGTAGTTTTTTGGTGAGTAAAGCTGGAAGATGAAGATAAAGTTGAGAGGTGAGCGGTGGGCGATGTGGATCGAAGTTTGAAGAGGTTCTGTCCGCGGTTGTTTATATAGACAGAGTCTGCGACTCCGGCTCATTTTGAGGCTCTGTCAGATGAGCAGGTACCTCTGTGGTCAATCGCTGGTTACATGGCAGTATATCAAAGCTTAAACGGTCTTGATTCAGCAGCGTGCATGAGAGAATACACAAAACTGACCGTGTTGTCCGTACAAGCGATATGTTTTCGTGCGGATAGCCGTGATCTTGGCCACACCAAAGAGGGGTAGCAGAAGTACAGCTCTGTCTTTATGAGGCTCTATTGACTGTAGAGCCTCAAAACCGTTTCGTGGGACTTGAGAGCTCATCATGCGGAGAGCGTATGCGTTCATCTATCGCGAACCGTGCTACAAAACCCAGTCACAACGGGACGATGCATGTGGAGTGCCTCAAAAGATTTTGTGACACCAGGAGAGAGTATTGCGTGGGAGTCGTAGCGACACCTGTTCTTGCGGAGAGCTCATGGCCAAATTTGAGCAGTAAAACATGGCGCCTGGAAACACTGATACTCAGATTGGGCTTTGCCCCTTAAGCTGCCTCGAGAAGAGTGGAGGAAGACCAACGGAATTTCTCTTATCTGTGCATTAAACCCACAAACAATGAGAAGAAGAAAAGAGAAGAGAGTCGTGCAGCTGGGATGGTCATTGACGAGGTCAGTGTGTGCTGTCATGCTTAGAGCCGCGCCGTATAGTATTCGACTGTACGAACGAGATGAACACAATGTATTGTTACACGAACATGCAGCAGGCACGGCAGCCATAATGGCGATAAAAATCTGTCTCCTTCGTCCTTCATCTGTGACTGGTAAATTCTTGGCCAAACGCCAATGAGATACTGAAAGGCTGTTGTAGCAGTAAAATCTTTACTGTACCTCACTCCGTGATCTGTGACTGGTAAAATCCTATCCAAACGCCAATGAAATACCGAAAGAAGGCTGTTGTAGCAGTACAATCCTTACTATGAGGTACAACGAAAACCAACTGGCAAGTACGACTTGCCTTGAGGAGAAGAGCAGGTGAGGTCCTAAACATCGTACGAAATGGAGCGGAGAGAGAAAGCTTAAGTAATCAACGCTTGCGAAAATGCAGAGAAGCTTGAATAGAAGAGAAGAGATGATCGTGTGAGATGAAGTTTGTTTCAAGGATAGATACCAATAACATCGCAAAAACAGCGACTGCAAGATACGGTGAGATCAGCCTGATTGATAACCTGGCTCTTTAACAGTTAAGAATCCTTCTACAGGGCGAACTCCGCACTTACAGTCATTTGCGCAATCAAAAACTCGAAATCGAAACACCAAAGTACCAGCACAGAGTCAGAAACTCGATACAGTATTCGAAGTTACAAAACATCATCGTCGAGTCCCACTCACTCCAATACAATTGTACCCCACGTCGCCACCACACCCTGCATCATCTATTGGCCAAGACGTAAATAGCATCAAAGGGGCCAACTTGAAGCCCTTGATTGGAGTCGGGTACCTAATAGGTAGTTCTCACGTGAGGAAGACTACTGCAGGTACAATATTGGAAAAGGGTCGTGTCGCGTCAATACGAAGTGTTGGCCCTGGTGCTGGTGTGAACTTAATTGAGATGAGGGTGGTGTGGAGCTAGGGCTACTACAGTGGAGGATAAACAAAGAAACAAACAAACGCGAGAAGGTATGGAGGATGGGACGAAATGGTGATGATGTGAGGTTAGAATGCGAAATGGTGATGAGGTTTGAGGAGGAAGAGGTGGTGATGCGGTGGATGGAGAGCAGAGAGATAGTGGCGCTGAACCCCGCATGCAAGTCGTGAAAGCCACGACATGGGGTGAGATGCACGAGGGAAGAATGTTGAGGAACATCTCATTCCTCACACACCTACATCATCATCATGAAAATGAGAACAAGAACGCGACGACGTAAACAATAATACAGAGCCCAAAATTAACACCTACCCGGAGCAACCTCCATCATCATCGTCATCCGAAGAAGCCGACCCCGAAATAACAATCAATAGTCTCGTAGCCGGAGTCTGTCTGGTATTGGTGTTGTCCTTCCCAACTCTTTCTCCTTGCTGACATAATGAGATAATTGACATCCCACAATCTCGTCGCCGTTTTTAACAGCTGCAGGCTGCAGAGAAGCGGAGTTCTACCGGGATTGCAGGACGATTTGGGTTTGCCACTGAACGACTGGCTAGGATTCTTCCAAGGTTTTTTTGTGTTAACGGGAAATATGGTTGGCTGGGCGCGTGTTGAGTTTGTTTATCGAGATAAGACACCAAGTCGCGCTTCTGAAGACTCTGCATTCCTCAAAAACTTGACGCTGTGTCTGGATGCTTGAAAGGCGAAACAGGTAGGTTACTTTCGTAGAAGTAGTGTGAAGCCTCATTTTGGAAGAAAAAGGAGATTGATTTCCAACGACAACGGCAGAGAGATCACGATCTGCGCCACAGTGTCGAGCCGCTCAGTTTCAAGATGCACTGATGCAGCAGCCGAGAGTAAGGGCAGCTGGGCTGAGATGTGAGCGTTGCCTTTTTGGGCATGTATGAATGTTTGTCTTCATCTCGGCGCCATGCGTAGAGGAGACGCCGATGCCGTGTGGGCCAATGACGAAGGTGATCGTCTCGCTTGGAGGATGGACGGATGGTCGAGACGAGAAATTGAATTTTTGTATGCGGGGGAAAGGAGGCGTGATTTTTGACTGTGAACTTGAGGTTGTTGAGCAACTGCTGTTCATGCTGTTCTGACTTCCTCGTACTTCAGTTCGTGTTGTTGAAAGGCACTCGTATGACGAGCATCACATCACACAACCTTCACATGCCTTCATCCTCGCATCGCTTGGTTGGAAGTGAGTGAGGCAATACGAAGTCTGCTGTGTGCCGCTGATAAGCTAAACAAGACAAGCTTTCAGGACCCCACATCATACGATGCCGTGGCGCTTCTTCCTCGTAATGACGACGCAACACCCGGATTGACCAGTGATAGACAAGTTAGGCAACTCTTGGACTTCGATATCGCCGGATTGGGAATCAAAGGCCTTGCGCAAAGCGAGAGGACATCCAATCAGAAGATTCATCGATGACTCAATTGACAAATTTCGAAAGTAGAGTTGGGGGAGGCAAACCCGGAAAGGATGGAAGGATGGAAGTAAAAAGGAAATGGCAGTGGAATGGAATGCGCCTGGTCAAGTCAAGTCAAGTCAAGTCTCTCGCTCTGACCGGTCAAATATCGCTGATTCGCTTGAACCCCTGGCGCCTTGGACGCGCTGCATGCATCTCATGGCAAAGTTAAACCGCAAAGGGAGAATTGCATAACTCGAGCGTAGTATTATGCAGGGATAGAGGCACGCATTTTGCTGCGACTTTGGGCTGTTCGGCTTGCTGCTGTAACAAAAGCCAAAAGTCAAAAATTGAAGATAAACTCGGGATTTTGCTCGTAAATACTGTACAGTCAAGAGCCGACATGAGGATCAAGCAAGCAATTCCTAGTCTTTGAGAAGAATAAGACCAGGATTGAAAAGAGAAGCTCCTACCTTTTCCACTTTTGCCCGTGCCTCCCTACCTTGCCTTTGCCTTTCTTTACCTGTGCTTGCCAATCGCCTTGCACAATTTCTCGCTTTATCCTCGCTTCCTGTCGTTTAACTGGCTGCATAATATCAGAGCCATATCGGTCCACTCTCTCCGCCCTCCTCGGCCGACTGCCTTGGTTTTTGTTTCCTTTCAACATCCTAGTTTTCTTTGTTCTCTTTCAACCTCAGTCCAATCCACCCAGGACCGCGAGACCATTCACGCCCACATTCGTTCGTGCGATACGTTTCTCCTCCCTCCTACCTCAACGTCCTCCCCCTCTCGCTGGCTACGAGTCGTTTTCGATTACTCAAATTTTATTTCTTGACCTGCAGCAGTGCGACCGAAGGGCCACTACCGCCAAACCTAAGCCGCACTATCCAGCGCTAATCAACAACCCCAAGTCGATTCTGCACCTCTCCGGCAACGTCAACCCAGGTCAACCCAACCCAACCCGGACAGTTCAACGCAGACCATCGCACACCAAAAACCGACCGGACAACAGGCTAGAAAAGTGCTGATCTCCACGGCGGCCCTTTCCACGCACGCAAGTCAACTTTCGGCCTGTCCTTCCCACACTCGTTCAATTTTCACCTCGATTCGGTTTCCACAACTCCACTACCTGACCTCACCTCACCTCACCTCACCCTTTCTCCCACCTTCGTTTCTCGTTCCTCCCCCGTCGAGTCAACACCTAAACCCGCGACTTGACGAAGTGACATGGCGGTGATTGTCTTGTGATCATTCACTTCTGACCTTTTCCAATGGGATACCTTGATTGATATTCCTGCCGACTGATTGCATTCCACGGCTCATACTCTCTCCCGGCCGCAGATCATCATCTGCACCTCCCGAGACACCCCTTCACAACAAACTTCAGAACATCGCGGTCTTCGCGACCATCGTACTTTCAACCACCATGGCCTCTTCAATATCTTGGTCTGCACGACTGACCATCGCTGCGATCTTTCTCTTCGGTCTCTGCCAGCAAGCTGCTGCCCAATACACTGTGCCCTATTGCGCGACTTTCAATACGGCAGACTCTGGTACTAGAAGTAAGGCACCCCCTATATACCCAGTAATGATACGTACTGACGAACGACCTTGCAGATGAAAGTATTTATCAGTCGAACAGTCTCTGCTTCAACTACTGCAACGGTATCACGCCTCTTAACACCGTACAATATGCTTTCGCCGTGGTGCAGTGGCAGACGTGTTGGTGCACCGATTACGCTCCTTCATCGTCGACTTCAGGCTGTACTTTGGATTGTCCAGGATGGCAGGAGGAGAAGTGTGGTAATACAGACCCCAGTCTATATGGGTATATTTCGTTGCCTGCCTCTGTTTCTGGTACCAAAGGACCTTCAGCAGCTACTACTTCGAGCGCCAATCAGGTTAGTATTCCATTGATACCACCCCATGCTCTTCTTTCTAGATTGCCTGCTGGTCGTTCGCCTTTTCTGGGCCGTATTTTGACTATAAATCTGGCAGGCAACTGTAACTTCTTCTTCTGCTTTGAGTACTACGTCGACTCGTGAGGCTACGACCTCCACGTCCTCATCTGTATGGCCCTCTTAATTATATACTTGAGATCATCTGCGAGCTTTGGTTGCTGGGATTGATTTCTTGTTTCGATACTGACTATGTACAGAATACAGCTTCAACTACGACTACTCGCCGATCTTCAACCACTTCATCAACGTCCTCAACATGGACTCCCACTCCAGTCACTTCTTTAGAAACCGTCACTGGTCAGGTCCGTACAGTCACAGTCACGCCCACAGTACCACCGAACGCACAGGCCACAAGCGAACTTACACCAGCGAACAAAGGTGGTGGTGGTCTTGGTACAGGAGGAGCAGTCGGGCTTACAGTTGGATTGGTTGCACTAGTAGCTCTTATTGCTGCCGCCGTATTCTTCTTCCTTCGGAAACGTCGTCGGGATCAAGAAGCTGCAGACAACCTGAGCAGGAGAGGAAGTTCGGCAGGATTTGGAGCAGCTGCGGTACCATCTAGGACGATGAGCGAGAACTCGAGATACGTTCTAGGCACGGATGGACGCCGAGTAGTAGAAACATGGGAGCCTGGAGAGACCGCAGAAGTCAGAAGAAGTCGATTAATACCCGTCGACCAAAGATTAGATCCATTCTCGCCCGTCTACCAACGAGGAGATAATAAGAGCCGAGAGAGCGTCAACACAATTCGTGACGACCACGATTACTCGAGGCGAATGGTCACAGGCGGCAATGGAATTCTCCGAGCTACCAACCCCGACTAATGCATTTTCCTTCCCTTACGAACACGAATGTTACGATACTTTCTTTTACAATACAATCATCCACCTACATACAGGATTTGGACGTCATCCCACCATCGTTTTGTGGCTGGCGTCGGCGGCGTTACATTGGTGGTACAGGCTTGGGGGTTCGGGTTAGGTCACATATCACATCATAGGATCCCATTCGACAGAAAGACGAAGGGTAATCGGTCTGGTTGAGCGAGGCTAGGGCTGCCTTCGCTGTGGGAGAGGAGAACGAGTACATTTTCGTTTTGCATGCAGTCATCCCACGCCATTTCAACTGGAATAGCTTGGGCCTGCCGGTCGGTGTTCACCCAGTCACTCGCAATGCATGCATGCATGGTATTCGGTTCTCTTTCTCTATTTCGACCACTTTTCCCTTGTTTACATTCGATTCATAATTGTAGTTATAGACGCATATTTCGGGGGTGCAGATCAGGAAGAAAGACATCGGATTGTTGATGTTGGATTTTGAAGAGGATCTTCTTGGTGGAATGGAAGGAGGCGTGGTTGATAGGTGGATGGGACGGGAAACGGATGGAAAGGCTGCGCGTACATGCACGGGGTTAGAGGCATCGAAGCTTGCTATGTTGAAGGAGAGAGTCAGTGGCTGGATGGAGTACATGAGAAAGAACTGTGGCTTGTAGATACAGACCAAAAACAAAAGAAATGATTCGAATTGACCAGAGCATGATAACACGGCCTGGGACTGAAAACATATGAAACGTGCTCTTCGATATATGGATATTCTTGTTGCCTGCGGGCAGGGAGGTGAGTAACGTTGAAATGAGTAAGCATCATTCACTCCTGATGCCCGTCGATCGAGGGCAGGACGACTCGAAGCCCAAGTCCCAGCGTCTCTCCCGTTCTCTTCTTCCCTTCCTCATCTACCTTCGCAATGTCGATTCATCAATTATGACTGACTGACTGATTACTGATTAACTAACTGACTGATTGACTGATTGATTAACTAAATGACTGATTGACTGGCTAGCTAGCCACTCCATCCCCGACCTTATGAATTACCGGGTCAATGAAGCAGTTCCATTGTGCTGTGCGCGGCTTTGAGGCTGATGCTGAGAACGTTGGAACAGCGGGTGATTCATGAAAGGTGAAGCGTCTCATTCAGGCGGCTGAATTGTTATCCGATCATCAAGTCATCGACAGAGTATAGGTATCCCGTACACTCGATCATTCTTTCTCACTATTAGGCGCGTTGACCTCGGGGAAATGACAGAGAGCGAGCGACCTTGCTCTCTGTGCTTAGGGGGTTCTTTCTGTTTTGTCCAGCAAGCTGTCAGCTGCGAGATGAGGCTTCTCTTGCAAGTATCGATTGCTTATCACTTGAGATGACGGTAGTGATTGGATCACGGACTTCGCGATTTCCTTGCTAGTTCTCATACTTTGAAAGTGTTGTCAATTCTTGAATTGTTGTCGATGGATATACCACAGTTGCATCGAAAGTGCTTATCATTTGATGTCAAAGCTGCAGAGATTCAGAGAATCAACATAGAGTTAAATCTTTTCCAATTACTTTATCTCTCATGTCGGATTACCTGCTCGCTGCTTGAGTAATCTTTCTGCTAGAGACCAAATATACTTGACTACCATGGTGAACATGCCCGTTCCAGCATGTCTTCTTGTTTTCCCACGCACAAAGTCTGACTGAGTCTGCTTGAGTTGTTTCATATGAAAACTGGTGTTCGCATAGAGGCTTTCGTTTGTATGAGTCCGGTTTTGCGAAGACCCAGGTAACTTAGGTACACGGGCTATACTTCCCAGTTCAGTAAACCCCCCCTCCCCCCATCCCCCGCAGCGAAGTCATATTCATTCACTGGCCACTTCATAGGATATAAGCGCTTTCCCTTAGAATTCCTAGACTCTTACCTTGGCCAAAGAAAGGGAGAAAGGTCCCGTAGAGCTGCTGCTCCATGATGTGTCACTGCTGGACATAATTTTCTAATTTGGTACGCGTAAGGGAAATCTGACATGTATGTCAGAATCTTGCCAGCTATTGAAGGAACGTACCGAACGCCGGCTTTGTAGAAATGTGCTTGCAGAGGCAGCCAAGTTCACAAGTATTATTAACAAAATACTTGAAGATTGTTGTCGCCGGGCAAACTATTGTCATTTTCGCTTGCTGTCAAGTTCTCTTTGAAAGAGTATTCCATCTTGAGTTTCCGACCCGTCAGAACGAAGCCGGGTTCCCGGATGAATCATGATATAAATCCCAAACGAAACCCCTGTTGCTTGAGATCCAGCCATAAAGGACACCCTCAGCGACTTCCCGTTCGTAATCTGTTTGCCGATATCTCTCAGCCATGAAGAGAAATCTTCCCAGGCATGAAGCTTAAATAATCCCGTGAAGCTTACAATAATGAGAACAAGGTTCACGAAAGACTTACAATCGTTTCGTGGGGCAGTCTGCTCATGGCCGAGGCTCATTTACATGATTAATATTTGGCAGTTTTGAATTGGAATTCTGCTTCAGATGTATTCATTGCTTTAATCTGTCCTTCTGTCCTTCTGTCCCGCATGACTTCTCTGTGTATATAAGCCGCCGACCCCAGATTGTTTGTCGGGTAGCATAGCACGGCACCATGTACGATGTACCATCATGAGGGGCTTTGTAGAAGAGAAACTTTGGTGATTTACCCGAAGTGACACAGCGCTCGATACATTTCTTGAAGCTTGAGTTTCTTGTATCTATGTCTACGGACGGCAGGAAGATGGGCCTCTCCTCCCGAAGACAACTCCTTGCGGATGTTGCCAAGACCAAACTTCGAATTTGTTGTCAAATAGAACTTTACTGTCATCTATCAGAGGATGTAGGATACCTGCAGCCATTCGAAGCTTGTTAGAATTGCAAGCGACTGTAGCGTGGATAAGACTGGAAATACAGCGCCCCAAGCCTGGAAATCTAGCGAACCACATGTTTATTCCTCGCTTAATCTGTCAACTACCCGTACCCGCACCCGAGCAGGATGAAGAACAACAATCTTTCTGAAGCCATTCCGAACATTACCCAGAACATCGTCCGACTTCGCAATAACACAGATTACTTATCTATCAGCTGGTACGATGTATGGCGTCTCCTATTCTCAACAGGAGGATGCCCCACCACAGACGGTTTTCTGTGTGGACGGAATTCGTAAGGCGTCATTTTGGAGCTATTTGCGTAATGCATAACATTACAAACCAGCACAGATGTATTCTGTATAAGGACCATGATATTTCACAACTCCTAAGGATCTTTTCTGCTATCATTCTAGCTGAATATATCAAGCTACACTCAAAATCAACCGTGAAAATGCCAACCGAATTCATCAGCTTAACGTTTCCCAATGCTTCCACAGAGCTCGCTCCAATCCCAGGAGCAACAATCGATGTAGACTATCTCGTTCGCTACGCCAGAACACTTGATGACCTGGCTTACAACTGCACTCTCGTACCATACGGCTCATCCGGCTACGATCCTTTCACAATCGGTGCAACTATCGCAGCCGCTACCAAGAATCTCAAAATCATCATCGCCCTCCGCCCAAACACTCTCTACCCCACAGTTGCCGCCAAAGCTCTCGCAACTCTCGATCAACTCAGCAATGGCCGCGCAGTCGTCCATTTCATCGCCGGCGGCAGCGACGCCGAACAAGCCAAAGAAGGCGACTTCTTGAACAAAGTCGAGCGCTACGAGCGTACCGAGGAATACATCAAGATCCTCCGGCGTGCCTGGCAATCCAAGGTCCCATTCGACTGGGAGGGCAAGTACTACCAATTCAAGCAATTTCACAGCGACGTTCCTCCCATCAATGGCACCATCCCCGTCTCAGTTGGCGGATCATCAGATGAAGCATACCGCATCGGCGGCTCACTTGGTGATATCTTTGGTCTCTGGGGTGAACCTTTGAAAGAGACGAAGGAGCAGATCGATCGTATTTACGCTGAAGCTGAGAAAGCTGGTCGAAAGGATCGTCCTCGTATTTGGGTGACTTTCCGTCCCATTATCGCTGAAACAGATGATCTCGCTTGGGCGAAAGCGCATCGGATTCTCGACGCTTTGAATGCCAATAAAGTCAAGAGTGGACCAGGAGCTTTTGGGCTGGGAAAATCTGCTGGGGAAGCTCCAGTGCCGCAGAATGTCGGTTCGCAGCGTTTGTTGGAGATTGCTGCCAGAGGAGAGGTTCAGGATAGAGCGCTCTGGTATCCGACTGTTACGGCTACGAATGCTAGGGGAGCTTCGACTGCGCTTGTGGGGTCGCCGCAGACTATCGTGGACTCGCTGTTGAATTACGTGGACTTGGGGGCGGAGTTGATCTCGATTCGGGGGTATGATAATTTAAATGATGCGATTGATTATGGGCGGTATGTGATTCCACAGGTTCGGGAAGTGCTGAGGCAGCGAGCGAATGGCGCGACAACGGCCTGATATTGAATCCAAGATTAAGGACTTGATTTTTAAGGCGAAACGACAGATAATTTTCTGGTTCTCATAGCTGAATGCCAATTCGAGCTTCACATACGAACGAGATCTTACTGAGTCAGTGAATTGTGATAAATCTAAGACTTTCAAAGTTTGTCAGAAAAGAATGTATGAAACACTTTATGTGAAGGAACTCACAAACGTCTTCGGCAGGACTTGCTAATTTGAGCAGAAAAAGAAGACCTAGAATGTTCGCATCTCCCCGTTTCCGTGGACCGATAGTGCCAGATCAAGTGCCTTTCAGAGATGCCCGTTTGTCTATTTCGTGTCCTTCCCAGCTTTTGTGGAAAAGAGCTCTTCACCGTAATTCTTCCTCATGCAGACGCTGCTCGGCAGCGTTATTTCGCCACTGCTGGAAACTTTCTAACTTATTTATTTTCTCTTCATTTAACAAAGAATTTCAGATGTCGTCGGCCTGACTGAATTGGAGTTTGTATTCTTGTTAATCTATTTACTTTCGCTAAGCGCAAATCTGGCTGCCCGGACATCAAAAAACTAAGACTGAGAATTGCGAAGCAGTTATTTACTTGCTAGATCCGCAATTCAATTTTCAAGTTCGACTGTTGTGTAATTGGAGAGGACACTCTGCAACCTCGAAGGATGAATTGCTCCTGGAGGCAACATAAAAGCCAAGACCTCCATCAGCTTATCAATTGCATCGCTCGCGAGAATTGCACCCAGCTGCAGAGCGAACAATTAACCCAACCATAGATAAATCATCAAGGCAGCTTTCCTTTTCATATGAAACCTGTTCATCGTCTCTCGACCGCCATCGACGCATTATATCCTCAAATTTGCAGGCTATTTGTCGAGGTAGGATAAGATACACGGCACGGGTCAAATCACTTTCATCCAGCATAATTTCCATTCCACGAGGCTTGCGACAAGTGGGAAGTCCTGCCTGACCGGCGCGGCCGCAGGCCGGCTATCATCATGCAAGAGTCAAATACGTCAGCGTAAGGGGAGCATCCGATCTATTCGCTATTTCAGAGTCAACACACCAGACACAGAGTGTATCGCTTCCGATCAACTGCAGCACAGGCCAGTAGCCCAGGCGCCTGCTCGCATAGAGATTGGCTTCCCAAGTATTGCAACGAAACCATGCCCAAGAAACTAGATTTTTCTTGCCCTGTTTAACTCAGTGCGCGAAAATCCACCTTCATTCCAATCTACTTCACGAAATCATACCTCAAGTATGCAGCTATCAAAGCCTGCCCTAGCCTGCAGGGATTTGGACCTGTTTTGAGCTCGCCGAGTAGGGGCGCATACACATGTGACGAGATGCGTTGTCAAATTGGCAAAGGTGTTGCGGGGTGAGTCAAATAACTGGTTGGCCGTCTTCACTTCTCAGCCTCGTGCAGAGCAAGCCTACTTCAATTGTCCATCGCCACGGAGGACTGAAGACCATGAGCCCGTGTCAAGTTTAGCAGCTTCTTTCGACCACCCGATTTTCGTATCAGATTCAGGAACAGGAATCCTCACCATGGCGGATGTCACTCGTACACAATATCAGCACTTTGTCCCTCAATTCATCCTCCGAAACTTCTCGCATCCTTACAAGGCCAGAAAGAATGATCGAAAGAATAAACAGCGTTCATCGCGCAAGGGTGAGAAGAGGATGTATCCAGGTGACGCTGTCGTTAATACTCTTGATTTATCCACCCTCATGCCTACCATATGTGAGGCCCGGGTCGACCGCGTCCTTGGTCAAATGGACATGTATCGGGACACGAGCAAGCCATCCTCTGAGCAACAGCAGATAGAACAGATGTTCTCTAGAATGGAAGACCAAGCTAGCGTCGTCATTCGCAAGATCACAAAAGCATTTGAGCAGACAGAGCAGGGGCTTTGGCTCACACGCCAGGAGAAAGATCTCATTCGCAAGTTTTTGTTCCTACTCAAGTATCGTGGATCAACGTTTCATCGACGCTTTTACCAGGACACAAAGGATTATCAGGAAGATGACCGAGAGCTATTGTGGGAGCACATGAAAGAGAAAGGCTATAAACGGCCGATGGACGTGTGGTTCAATAACTTGAAGACAATCATGGAGCTACAAATGGATCCTGGAAAGGCATGGATTGCAGAATTACCGAAGCGCATGTATATCGATGATGCTATGTGGTTTGTTTCACATGTTGAGCACATGTATATGGCCATCTGTACAACATCGAACCCAAGCGACGAGTTTATTCTCACAGATAATAGCTACAACGTCTTCGAGGGGCCGTATTCATTCGCGACCGACAAAACCAGTGGCAAGGTAGAGGCGGCAGCTTACGCTCCTCTCCATGAATTTGCACCCATATCGCCGAAATTGATGATCATTCTGAGAAGCTTCCTCATGCCCGTACCTGAGGAGGATGCAAACCCCGCTAGGAAAGGGGAACGGGAGTTCTTTCGCTCCATGGCCATGGGCATCAGTTACAAAGATGGGGTGAAGTCATTGCTCTCCGATCTTCCAATAACAAAGGCGCGGAACAATTATAGTGATGTTGTGGATGGTCGAGTGGTACTCAACCCAAATGAAGATGGAGCTCCAAGAAAGGATCACCGATTCTGCTTCAAATACTTCCCTATCAATACCAAGCATGTTCATACGATCAACGCAATACTCCTTCAAAATGCCCACATCTGCTCCAGAGTCGTCTTTGATACCAGAGATATTTTCTCTCGAACATTGGAAGCGCATCTGACCTCACCATGGAATATGATCATAGGAGAGGATTCTGATCTTCGACTAGCTTTTCTGAAACGATTAGGAGAGGTATCAAAAGCCCTAGGATCCCAGAAAGAGCCTGTGTGGACGTATCTACCGAATCCCGAAGAGCGAGATATCGAAGATGCTAGACTGAAAATACTGGAGTTTAGGAGATCATGTTTTGATTTCATCAGTAAAGACACAGAGCCTACGAGCAAGATCGACAGCGAATTTTCAACAATCTACAAACGTCTAGGTAAGGCATCCTCTCAAACAGACAATTATGTTGACATGTAACTAATCCAATCATCAAGGCGGTTCGCAACAGACCGTTTCCAAGGACGTGGAGCAAGCCTGCCTGATGTGGACCTTACGAGTCAAGATCGACTCTTGGTCTCAAGGTATAGACGAATACATACGCCACAAAAATCGCTTGTATCTGACTGAAATTTATCTCTGCTTACCACCTCGCCGAGTGTGGCTGTACGTGAAGCAGATCAGAGCCGCTCACTTGGGGAAATCCCAACTCACGGAATCTGTTGTTAGATCTGGCGATTATAGTCAGGGACCCGAGGATGTTATTGTTCAAGGTAAACACGCCTGTCCACTACCATGCTTAATTTGCTGATTGTTATAAGTTTCTCAAGTAATGAAGCTAGGATATCTTACTAAGCTTATGTACAAGGCAACCATGAACGACATCTGGATAAAACAACAAGCAGACATCAATCTATGGGCTGAAATCAGCAATATCGATGAGAAAGCGCGAGCGCAGTTCAAGTTATTGAAGAAGCTCAATCTCTCTGACCCTCGTACGTTCGCTCTTGTTATAATCAGCTACTGTATCTAACACAGCGCCCAGGATCCATTCGTGAATGCGGTCAGCAAACAATAAACTTCTTATTCTCTACAGCATCCTCGAAGCTAATTTTGCACCAGGTATCGAATCAATTGAAAAGCTTGCGAAGCAATTACAGTACACAGAGCTTCAGACACCGTCAATCCCCATTCTTACGATCGACGAACAACGCGAGCTTCTGACGAGGATTAAAGTGAGGTCGAAGTTCGATCAGATACTTGATGGCATGCTTGAACCAGCTGTGCTCAAAGCCTTCAAGAAAACATTTTTCGAGGTTCTTTACCCAGCTCCCCCTTCAAGTTGTTGAGTAAGAAGACATTGAGCAAGCTAGGTGGCTGTTGTTGCCTAGGACTATGAGTCCAAATAAGGTCCATACCGCGTATCCGGAAAGGTGTTTGGACCCATATTTGAGGATAACGTGTGCAGTGGAATATGGGAGTTGGGGTGCTACAGATTCAATGGTTAAAGTGAGCCTTCACTTGTTCTTGAGTCAAATGCGCGCTCGCTTGCAACTGCGAAGTATTGGGACAACCAGGACGAGGCGTATAGCTGAGGATTTCGAGATGGACATGCAATAAAGATTCCCCTTGAAGAAAAACTTCTACCGAGACCGATCGTTGAGCAAAAGAAAGACATTTTGCTTGAGGTCGGCGCAATGGGATCATGTGGTGATGGCTTGACAGAGCAAGGATTCGGTTCTTTCCGGAAACAAAATCGCGAATTGTGAAAGGCAAGCCTGGTTTCGAAAATGCTTCGTCAGTGGTTGGTGACAGGTGAAGCTTTTTGGCGAATTAATTCCTGTTTGTCGGGGGAAAAACCACCCGGGAACTAACGCCACGAGATCAAGTCACAACTCGCTCTTATGTACTTTGAATCACTCAATTGTATGCTTGAAGATGACGTCTTTAAGTATACAAATGCTTGAGGTCTTGAATTGGGAAGAAAAGAAACTGTAATAAATTTCTTCGTGCCTGTTGCGCACACAGCCTTGTCTCTGAATCAATGTTGCGATGCTTTATTTTGGCATTGTCAGGATCATTTCGTTAACACTGGATGCGTTCGTCATTAAGAGCTAATCAAATCACCAAATCATTAGGATCTCATTGTGAGATTCAAAGTGACTCCTTATTACAAATCAACTTCTCGCCTATTTAAAAGAGAATATGCCGAAGATCCCCGTACTGAAGCACTTTGAAGTCTTCGATGCACTTGAGAGTATGGAGCCTTTGGGATGTGCTGAGCCTGTTCGGACGTGGCTGAAGGACAGAAATAAGCAGCAGGCTAAGGAGGCGTTGGAAGAGCGAATCGCTATGCAACGGACACAAATGGATATGGTGGTCGAAGTGCAGAGCTTACCAGATCCGCAGAAGATGTAGGACCCAAGTGCGACCACTGAGCTGCAGCAAGTCCAAACTTGCGACTTCTACGGAGAGGATCACGTGTGGGCTGTCTGCCACAATCTGTGTGGTTGTGGTAATTTTGGTCATCTGCGAAAGGACTGTCACAGATAAGCAATCGCGGCTATCCGTGGGAAAGTAGAGGTAGACAATAATTCATTTTGGTAGAACATGTGCCATTTAAGTAAAGCCCTATCATAAGGTGTGGTGCAGCAAATTCAAGCTTCAAAATAAGCCATGCAGCTGAACTTCTTTCATTCATTACAAGCCATCGACCAGGTAAACAAGTAGTTCTTGTTTACACCTAGTAAAATAAGCGAGTGCGGGGTTAGTGCGGGGTAAATTAATCTTCGAAAACTCACACTGTCGCCCATCATCTAGTCTTGAGTTTCCTTCCATATAGGCATCCGTATGGTTGGGCTACATGCAAACTTTGGAAGCACAGGTGGTCCACTATCGACATACATACAAGTAGGATCTGTACTCTGGAAAAAGCTGAGGATGAGTTTGAGTCGAATAATACTAGTAATGCAAGCACTGACCAATGTGTTACTCGCAATGCCTCTCAGATGAAATTGGGCTAGACTCACAAACTTCCAAGACTGAACATAATGAAGATGTTCATCTTCTTCCTAAAGCTCATCCATAACTCTGGAAACGGCAGCAGTATGATTATCAGGTCTAGCGCAACTCCAATTGCACCAGAAGCGACGACTACCGCATTCATGTCTACGCATACAGATTTAATCGATTTGTCCCAGACGCCACCTAGAACCATCATTAGTAAGCTGTATTATGTCATATAAGCTGGGAAATACTTACTGATAGGACTGCACTGGCCAATTACTGCAAAGGCAATAGCTAGTGATGAGGTAACAGTAAGTACCATGACAATAATGTCAGCGACTTTGAACCAAGTTGTCATGAAGACACGATACTGGTGATTGTCAGTTTCACGGCAGGGATCTATTGTATGCTGGGAACCTTACATAAAAAGTAAGAATTGAACATTTGACCAACATCATGGTAACGACATATATGATCTCGCATGAGTAGAACATCTAATGTAAGGTTAGCGCCGTAACTCCTTGAGTAGTAGCATTGAAAGGCCGGATCTAAGCTTGGTGTCCAAAGAAGAATAAGGAAATGCGAAGATGAAACCCTTCCGAAGTTTCTAGTAGTGGTTCATAACATACCTTTAGAAAGACCATAGATTTACGCGGGTCGAGATTCCAGAGGTGGTGACCGAGTCCATTGGCCCAAGCGTCTAAGGGAGTCAACACATGTCCGCACACCTTCGCGACGGATCCAACAAGGTGACTTACTGTAGACATCAAGCACAGTTAGAGTAGTCAGGAACGCCGCAGCAACTAAGATGAGCCCATCGTCCTTGTTTAGGCCTCTCGATATTGCCACACGAGAGTAGATTCGTAGAGCCACTGCCAGCAGAGCAAGAGGGCCAGTAACAAGCCCAATCACCGCAATCAAGGTTGAATGGCTCTCCACTGGGAATCCAGCACATAGTTGTTGCTGGAGGTCACTCATAACTACATAAATTAAAGGCATGTATGTTGGCTGATGGACTATGTGTGACGTACCAATCTGTTCTGCCAGCGTACAGGCAGCCTGAACACAAGTTGATACTGCTTTTTGTAATGGTATGCTTGTGCAGACCAAGGATGGATTCGATTGGACTTCTGGTAGTGTAGCCGCACCTGAGACAAGGCAGTTCACCTAGATAGCATCAGCATCCTCTATATATGATCAGGTATCTTGAATAACAACCGCACATTGTGGCGCGTGAGATATCACTCCTGCCAAGTCGGCGGTAGTCAGCGTTCTCGTAGCAGTCGCCGCCGAAAATAGGTATAAAATTACAATTAATGGATAACCAGATGGCATTGTGTGAATACGATGAGATACCCAGGGCACAGGTATTCGGGACGAAAGGAGGATGGCAAGAGATGGGGTCATGCTTTGAGATAAATCGAAGCATGATGGCAAGGACCACGACTAGTCAGATGTGTTGACGAATACGAAGGTAACAATCCCCTGACGACTTCAGTCTCAAGGAAGAATCCGCAAGATTATGGCCGATGAGCTCTTTCGTAATAAGGAGCACATTTCTTCAAGTCTAGCCGAGACGCCCAAGAGTGCAAGTGTGAGTCTCCATCAGACTCAAAGGGCGATCTGTGACAGGAGTGAAACAAGTACGAGCCTACGATTACAAGTGAAAAGGGCTTCTTTTGACATCATACACCAAGCAACCCCTACAATCTAGTTGTAGCAGACTTACCCACGGCCAGCCTAGCTCAAGTACCTAATAGCCACCTACTGACCTGAAGCTCACATTAATTGATGAGAAGTCCCGCTCATCGCTGGGATCTTTCAGAAGCTTCAAATATACTTTTCGATTGCAATAGCTCATAATTGTGAGATCAAAGATTGGTCATGGAAGAGCTCTCAATTCACGCATGTGCAAACAAGCCCGTACCCGTCCCACTATTTCCCCCCGAAAGCGGTATTTTCGCAACGGGAATTCGGAGATATTAAGGTTTACATGATTGCTATGACTGCTTGAGGTCTTGTTTACAGTAGTCGATATCTTTTCAAAGGAGGAAAGGAGGGCCCAAGCACGCGACAATGGCCGAAAACCGAAAACCGAGAACCGAAAGGACAAAAATCTGTTGAGATTTGTGAGAATGGAGCAAGGAAAGAGCTGGAGGCAGCAAGATTGAAGATATGAATCATTAAAGACAGGCATTTGATGTCTCTAAGAAGTTTGTCTCCATGCAGATAGTTGCTACAGACCTGAAGATGCGGTAATGTCTTCGAACCTCGACTTCAATGAGATCGTGGCTTGACTACCAAGTCAACAAAGTATTAGGACTTCTGGCGCTCTTGTTGACAATCACCAATGAATTAATTTAGAACTGACACAACCCTTTTCAAGCGCTGAAGTTGCGCGAAGTTCAGCAAGAGCGAGAAATGTGCCAAAGAGAAAGGGGGAAACAATATCATACCCCAAAGACAATTTTACATCTGCTTTCTCAGCCGGAATACTTTGTTATTCCTAAGAGGACTCCCAAAATTTTCGAACTCTAATAAAAAGGTAATCTTGCAGATTAATCTCGCGAGCAAACCTACCGATCAGGCCCATTCAACAACCCTGGCTGTAACTGAACCACACTCCTCTAAAACCGAGGGTTCCCCCTTTAAGCCCAGTCAGTACAACTTTTAATCTTTCAACAGTTATCGTATGTCCACGTCGTTATATTCTCTATTGCTGTCATTGGTCGCTAACACTGTCAGTTCAAGACTCTCCAGATCCAGCGTGGCATCGATCCGTCTGCGCATCCCGATCCACGAATCACATATGAAGCCTCTGTTGCTTTCGAGCCCCGCCTTTACTTGTTCTATACAGATACCCTGAGATTATCTGTATTGTTGACTTGATACGGTCAAGGGGGAGTCCAAGTGAGGTGGTACTCTGTGATCGTAAATCCATGCGGCGTATGCGGCAGGAGACAAGGCTCTTACTTCCTCGTGGTCGCAGATTCACCTCAGCCTCACATTTAGGGCACCTTCAAATGCTTAGCAAACATTGCACTCAATTGGATTTCGCACTTGAAGGTCAGTAACTTTCAACCTTCCATCTATTGTTCACCATTTCTATCAGTCACCAGATTGCTAACAGTACGGACAGTGGTTCTTTCCTCCTTCCAGGCTCTATCCAATGCCTGGGAATCTCAAATATCAATTCATTTCAGCAGCTTACCAACATCATTTAACATGATACTCTCCACCCTCCCATCTCTCCTCTCAGGCGTCATATTTCCTCTCTGCACACCCCACCCAGCACCCCATCCGGGCGGTGCACCTCCACCACCAGTAAATCCATCGGCATGACTATCCACACTAACACTATAACCCATCCCATTCGCACTCCCACTCGCATCACTCTTCGCCCTATCCCTCTCTCCCTTCCTCTTCCCAAACATCCCACTCTTCGTCCTATCACCACCTTTCGGCAGCAACTCCGGACTCGTCATAATTCCCATCCTCATCCTCTTCCCCAGTATGCCTGGACTCCTAGGCCCGATATTCGGACTCTTCACATAGCTGAAGCCCGCTGGTTTCCCACCCTTGAAAGGATTCCATCTCCTCCAGTTCCACCACGGTCCAGATCCAGATACCAAGCCTCCACTGCTACTCCGCGCATCGAGCGGCATTCCACTCCCGCCTTGACCTTCACCAGCGAGTTCTTCGAGTGTCCTACCTTTGGTCTCAGGGACGAGAAACGAGACTAGCGTACCGCAGAGCATGAATAGCGCGAATATTTGCATGAGATGATTCAGCCACGGTGCACAGTGTTTCCCGACACAATCCTTTGCGGCACCTTTTGAGAGAAGTGGTTGAGCGATGACTTGCGCGATGATAGCACCTATCTTCCCACACGCCGCTGATAGCCCATGGCCAGTCGACCTATATCTCGTAGGAAAGCACTCGCCTGGGATGATGAATGTGGTTGTGTTTGGACCGAAGTTGAAGAATAGTTGTGCGAGGATGTACAGAGCAAGCAGCCCACCTTCGGTAAGCGAGTCGTACGCGAAGCCTATGATTACGAAGATGACGGTTAAAAAGAAGAAGCCTAGGATCTGGATTGTTTTGCGGCCGATTGTATCAATGGTTAGGACAGAGAGCCAGTACCCGGGTAAGGAGCCAGCGCAGACGAGGATGAGGTTGCCGATTGCGGTGTTGAGGAGAGTGTGATAAATTGTGTCGCCATGGGTGTACCCAATTACATTGAGTACGATGCTATTGTTCAAGCTGAGGCCGTAGAAGGCCAGATCTAGGAAGAACCATGCTGATGTTGTGCCGAAGATTACTTTGAAGTTCTTCCATTGGGAGAAGTAGCCCCAAACGTCCCGCCAAGAAGCTCGTGGTGCGACTAGTTTGTGGCCGATTCTCTGCTTGGTCTGCTCTTGTGAGATGGGGTCGACATCTCCTTCTTTTTGGTTATTCATGTATGCTTTGATGTCAGCATGAGCTTTCTCGATGTCGTGCTTGATATCGAATGTATATCGGGGGGTTTCAGGGATTGTGATGCGGTAGTACAATGCGAAGATTGCTGGGAGGCCACCAAATCCAATGATGATACGCCATGATCGATCACCAGCGAGTTGACAGGCTGTATGACAGGTCGAGAATGCTGTTCCAGTGTTGATGAAGGAGCCTTTAAAGCACACTGTTGTGACGAGGGCCACAAGAGCTGCAGCGAATTGCCCCGCACCTTGCATTGAGAAGACCGCCGCCATCATTGCGCCTCGCCATCGTGTGGGGGCAAATCTACCATATATTAGTACAGTGCCTGCCATGTGCGACTGTTCTGACAGAGGTATGCTTGGTAAAGATGTTTTCCTTGAGGAAGCAAAATGAAGGGATTCATTCCTCGTCCTCCAACTCCCTTGTCCTAATTAAATCCCCGAAATAAGTGAAAACCTACTTACTCAGAAGTAATCACAGCACTCAATGGATAGTCTCCTCCAATTCCAATTCCCATAACAACTCTCCAAAAGATCAACAGCCCCGTCATTGTCACAGCTTGACTCGGAGCCGCCAAGGATTGAGCAAGAGTCGCAGTGATGATGATAGCCAGCTCAATCCCATACATCTTCCTTCTTCCCACCACGTCGGCAAGCCACCCAAACCCCATCTGACCAACTACTGCACCACCTGATGTTGCTGCTTTAATTGCTGTGTTGACGTTCATAGGTAAGATCCCGTAGTTGCCACCTGAATTTGAGCCGGGTATGGGCGGGCCTTGCCAGAATACCATTCCTAGCGTTGAAGTGACCAGATTGATAGCGAAGATATCGTAGGAATCCGTGAAGAAGCCAATACCAGCTACTGTTACCGCTCGTATGTGGTACCTGTGGTAAGCGATGTTAGATTCATGAATACAACGGGTGGCAAATGGTGCGGCTAGGGAGCAAGAAGCTCAGTACACCACTGAAGAAGCTTGTGTTGCTTACCATCCGAAAGGGACTTTATCAATCTGTATCGGACGTATTAGCACTCTGTTAATTTCTATGATCACCGAAATAAATATGAGGAAGTACGACAAGTATATGTCATCTCAACTCACTTCTGAAAGCGCTAATCTCCTCCTCAAATTCGGGTCCTGGATATGTGAATAATCATTGTGAAAATTATGGAAGGCAGCATTGCCTCCCGTAGTCTTAGGAAGGTTCGCTGGGATCGCAGGCTCAGGTAAGTAGTCCATCGGGTTGCTTCAGCCTCGCGAACGAGGACCTTGACTTGGCTATGCCTTCCTCCTCAGTCTCGCGAGCCAATACCAGGTAAGGTCGGTCCAGTAAACACAGAATCTTCGATGGCTAATATGACTCTCCGTTTTGATGTAATTGAAATAGTCCGAAGCTTCAGGTAGAGAAGTTAAGATGAGGCTCAGCGGGGTTGACAGGAGGTTGAGGTAAGACCAAGTTTGCTGACAGGCTGACGGAAAGCTGCACGAATGCAACACAGCTTCGCACTGCGTCTAGGCTTCCATGTTGATTTGCCCTCAATGGCGGTGAGATTTAAATATGCACGCTCTCACGATACTCGATAACGCTGTCGTGAGCTGGGTTGACGTTGATGTCGTTGTCGATCAGGTCGGAAGGTCGGACGTTGTCGTTAAAGAGCAAAGGGTCGACTCCAGATTCACCCCACTTGCATCCCGCCTCTTTGGTGGCGCCAGGGAGGAGGAAAGGAGAGACTAGACCGGGCTGTCAAGCAAGCCGATGGATTCCAATGGCTCGATTCGCACGTCCTGGTGTGAGAAGGGTACCTTTCTGTCGGGTCATCAAGGTGGTGCTCGATTCCACTCTTTTGACTGGCGGAGACACTTTACAGGCCTTCGAGAAGGAAAGAAAGTTTATCTTGATGTCGTTCAAAGACGAGACACTATGTGCGAGCACTGCATATTCTCAAACTCGGGAGACAGAGGTAACTCGAGTCCACAGTACGGAGGGATGAGTTGAGAGCCCTTCGTCCTTGGCTAGCCTAACCGTTGCTGCTCATCTCTCTATCGATAGACTGAAATGACCAGCATCGCGGGCCGAACCTGTAGTTTCGCGCAATGCAAACACGAGGGATGAAGTCCGTGTGTTTATTCCCCTAAAATCCCAGACATATATTGCTTCTCCTAATCCCAATGGCTTCAAGTCGAGCACGTTTCTGCGGCCCACCAATTCCATACCAGGCCATCACCTAATAATTAACAATTCCCTCTCCACGATATCACATCCGAATCCAGAACATCTCTCCCCAAGACTGCCCAGTCTGCCATGCACGAAAAAAGCACTTTGTTCTTCTTCTGGGCGAGCTTCATTTGCCATCGATTTGCTTCAGAGGATGGCGTTGATGTTCGGACTGACAGGGGCCACAAGCGAGTTGATTCCCCACGTGCAGGATCCCGCAGTGCTGATGGGCTGAATTTGGGCTTGATAATCCCTGTCCTTGTAGCGTAATTTGGCTTCCAGTTCCCCGGGCTCTCATGCAGGCAGGCAGGACAGGCACATGCAACCGAAAACGCCCTGAGACAAGACCGAAGGTCGAGGAAGCGCGATTATCAATTATGAGGTGAATGAAGGAGATATGCACGAATAGAATGGCAGACGGAGAGTTTGAGACTCGGGGAATGATCTGATATTCGTTTTGATGTTGATTTTGTCGGTAAGATACATGCATTGATGGTTGCCGAACGAAGCACTGCGTGGGGGTCAAGGTCAAAGTCATGCCGTTCGTTTTCTTTCCAAGATCTTGATCTCTTGACCTTCTAGAAAAAGCCTCGCAAGAAATTCCAAGACTTGCTTGACATCTTGGGCTTCTGTTCACTGTTCAGTAGCCTTTCGACCATACATGTATATTTCAGTGGCACGGCAAGTCCAACATTGACAACAGAGAATCTTTGACTAACAATAGTACAATCCTGACTGCTCGCGCAAATTCGATATTACGGAATATGAGACGTGAGCTCGAAAGGCCTTCCAGCACATCTTCCGATCTTTCCACATCCAGGTGCTCCTTCGCTCCTTTGCTGGCAATTGCCCCGTGACACGTGATTAATATGGAGTGGCAACAGTCTCTTTCCACGTCTACAGAAATAACACGATACCTTCGGGTGTTTTGATTAGTTAATCTATCAGTGACGCATGAGAATCCTGCAGATTGAGGAGCCAGGAACGCTTTTATGCCAAAGAAGCTCCGCAATCGATTATCTTTCCATGCTCACTCGCCTTCCATGCCAAATGCCGATCACAATCATCGGCCAAATGATGATGAACGAAGAAATTGGAAGAAGCACGCTCTCATTTCCGGACGTACTTAGCTGATGCCCACGAGCTTAAAGATCTGGGCTCGTCTGACCTTTGAGTGACTTTGTACAGAATGCAAAGAGTCAGGTGCCGTCATGTCAAGGAAAAGTTGACAACATTCCTATCTTGACAATAATGCAGAGTCTGACGACAGCGATCCAATACTTTAATGATTAAAGGTGATAGCACGTCGACTTCCATCCCACCTTCTCAGACATTGAAGTTCCGAATGATCAGTCCCATGAGCCTCCTGGAGTTTCACTGAGCGTAGAAATCAGTCTCCATCACGTGAAACAGATGTGACCTCGTTTTGTATTAAGTGTTGAGAGAGATATTGTCCCCGTTTAATACCAGAGATCCCATCGGAAGACTGTGGCGACGAACACAATAGGAACGATGCATTAAACCATTGAACTTGTGTCTCTCTGCTTCTCTTTGATCCGTTGGGCCCAATTGCGCGTGGGAGCTAGTTTCCTCGAATGAAAGGCTAGGGCTCTGGTTGTTCTCTGATCACCTAGAATCTCAAGCATGCAGAAAGTGTAATGGGTGACCCTGATATTTGAACTATGATAATTGTACGTAGAATTGGCAGGCGTTGAATCCAATCTGTGTAATGGCGTGACGTTGAAAAGATTAAGCATAAAGTTGCATAGGCCCGTAAGAGGGTGACGACAAGGCTTCAGCCTTTGGTAACGACTGCTTGTACTTCGGTCTCTAGCAATGTGGGGAAATTTGAACTTTTAACTCCAACTAGTTCGTTGTATATCAATCAATATCTTCCCAGAACGTGCCACAGATCGCTTAGCAGCTGAGGACAATATATCATGTTGTAGTCGTACCTACGGCTTTGGTATGTTGCTGAGAATGACCATTGAGTCATAAAAGATATCTATAATATCTTCATATAAGCTACAAGCTTATACAGACTTTGGAAACAGTTCAAGGATTCGAAAGAACGATCAATTCATGCGGAATATTCATCAAGCGATCATGTATAGATGCGTCTACTAAAAATTGATTACTGGACCATAAGACTTGACAAGACTTACGATACTTAATTCGGGGTCAGAGCCTAATCAACGTTGTCCGTATCGCGGCTTCCGCGTTGTGTCCCTCTTCGACCTAGAATCTAGGAACTGTTTTGTTGACTTTTCCGGCTTAAGCGAGATGCAGATGGGGGGCATCATACGTTTTGCAGGATAGCGTGTACGCCGCCTGACCAAGGTATTCCACTAGACTTCAAATTCCATCTCCGTGCATCAAGATGTTATATCTAACAGTAATCGAGTAAAGAGGTAGACTTCTCAACTTTCCTGACGGGGTTGTTTAACCCTGTTGTGCGTAAGAGTTCTGATTGGCTCGCTCGTATCGCAAGGATAAATACCGGCCGCCATGCATATCAGCGGCGCAAAAGGATCCTTTCAAAGTCCGTGAGCAATTGTCCTGACTCCAATAATGCCTGGCACAAGAGCGAATATACACAAATCCTATCTTATTTTCTTTTCCCCATCGAATCTGCTACCAGCCAAGTGCAATCGCGCCACCATGATTCCACCTTCAACGCAAAGTGGCACCAGTGACTGGCTCTGCTCCCCAGAAAGACCTCAACTAACCAGCTTTCCAGTCCCAATCCAGAACTTCTCTCTCGTGAAAGAACCGAGTCTCCCCCAAAAGAAATAGTAACAAGATATCGTAAAGGCGGCCCAAAGTCTCGAAATGCTTGTATTGTATGCAAGTGAGTCCCAGTATTTCGCACCTTGCCCATCCGGCCAGGAATATGGGTCCCAGAGCTACTAACACGCGGCAATCTAGAATACGGCGTGTAAAGTGCGATGAGACCAAGCCCTTATGCACGAGATGCACATCAACCGGTCGGAAATGCGAAGGCTACGCGGCAGCCACTCCCAGGAAGCCAGTCAAACGTGGCGTGGTCCCCCTTCTGCCCAGCCCACCGGCAGTCAACCCAAAGAAGAGATCCCTGGACATGTTTCCCATTTCCATTCTGCCTAACCCTTCCGTAGACTTGACTGGGAGCTATAGCGAGCGCCGAAGCTTCTATTATTTCCGCACACTCCACATGTCTGACTCGCCGGGCAACTTTGAGCCTCACTTTTGGGAGAGCAGTGTTTTGCAATTCAGTCATCGATATCCGGCTGTAAACCAAATCGTTGATAACACTTAGTTCTATTTATGAGGAGTATGAACGGAATGCAGCTTGCGAGACTCCGGGTGTTGTGAGATACAGCGAAGTGACGATACAACAATATAATAGAGCTGTCAGGGAACTGTAAGTGGAATAGAGCTTCGCTGTTCTGCCTTCTATCAACCTTGTCTTGAGTCGTGCTGAGGTAATCTTGTGCTGCTAACTTTACTGCCTAGGGTGCAGTATCTCGCCACTGGAGAGCAGGATACAACTGTTGCTCTGATTTCATGTTTGATTTTTGTGGTCTGTAAAATCCACCCTACATCACCTCTGTATCTAACCCTTCCCCTCATCTAGTGGATAGAGTTCCTACAAGGAGATCTAAAAACAGGCATCCGGCATCTACAATCCGGTCTCAAGATTCTTTCAAGCCATAGCTCATCTCAGTCAACGCATGTTCTCCACGACACGACGGACATTATCGCCTCACTGGACCGATCCTTTTCCCGCCTCCAACTCCAAGTAGAGATTCATGGTGGTATGCCAGCAGATTTTCGCTCCTTAGCAAGAACGAATCGCGAAAGCTTTCCGCCCATCCCAGCATCATTTGCAAACACATTCGAAGCCCGCGAATGGATGGACAGAGAACTTGGCTCGGCCATCAATTTCCTCCATGGACCTCCAGACTCCAAATCAACAGACCCCAAGATGGACGACCACACCATCGAAAGTACCCGTCTACGGTATCTACAATGATTCAACAAGTGATCGGAAGCCACGGAACGAATGACTTCGGAGTCAATCCCTCTCGAAGGCCATCCTTACTCATCCGGGGCTCTATACCTCCAGCTTTACTATACTTGTGCCATCATCATCTTCAATACAGTCGGCCGAACCTCGGAAATGGACTACGACGAACATCTTCACAATTTCGAACGTCTCTGTTATCTATCAGAGAACATCATGAAGAACGCTCGATCTGGCACGCATATGCTCTCATTCGATATGTGCATTATCCCACCTCTATTCTTTCTTGTCCTCAAATGTCGCGACATCCGGCTCCGAACAAGGGCGGTCTCGTTGCTGGAGCTGGCACCATATCAGGAAGGAATGTGGCGCAGAGATGATATCTTGAAGTGGTGTAGATGGAAAATGGAGACTGAAGAGCATGGGAGAGGCGAAGTCTCAGAGGCGGAACCATTGCCTGAGTCCGCTCGGATAGCAGACACAGGGCAATACTTGGGTGATCCTGATGATTTGCCAGAAGCGGTCGATGGTGAGGAGTACAGGGTTAGTCGGAAGTCTGTTAACTGGAACTCAAAGCGATGTATCGTTTGTGAATGAGGCTGATTCTTTTGGTGATTTTATTTAGACCGGAAACCAAGTACCTCTGTATCTGTTCAGGGATGAGAGTCGTGCCACTTAGCTGTCACGAGGCTAGTTTCAGTGAGTAACAGGTATGCAAAGGACAGATAGGACTGTTCCTAGAATCGAGAACGATGTTCAGTCGCTGACCTGGTCAACAACCCAAGCGCGTTCTTCTCAGCGGGGCCATCTCCGTAGAGACCAATTATATCCTCTCCCTCCGAAACCTTCAGTGAGAAAGTGAAATGTTCACCGCTAGGCTGCTTCCTGTCAAGGTTGACAGAACAAGAGCTTCGGCTAAACTTTGTATGGAAGATAACATCAAACAATTCTCCAATGGCGATGTTGGGATCAATGCGCGATGGGCCTAGGAGGCGAACAAGAAATTCGTAGCGAAGCTTAACTGCACAGATGCTCTCACCTGCAGACAAACTAAATCGTATGCCTTGGAATAACAGCTGTGGAGCTTCATTATCAATACTTGTGTTCAGATGTAAACCTTGTGTTCGGTTGGAAGTGGTTGCAAAACTGAGGTATCGAAGTTGTCCATCTGCCCACGAACTCACATCAATTAAGCTGAGAGGATCGTCGAAACGAATGACAGATAGCTGTGTCAAAGGGGTCCCTTAATAAGGGAGGTCCAGGCCAATAGCTTTTCGTATCGTTGTTCTCAGAAGAAGGGACATCATCGCCGTTGGCCCAAAATATATTCAAAGAAAAAAGTATCGAAAGTTGAGCGGAGATTTCAATGACAAAAATTCTTGGGCGGGTCTGTCGCAAAGAACTCAAAAAGAAGAGGAAATGACAACGTACGCAGAATTGATGGTGGTGGGATCTTGTCGATACATAGTCGACTGGAGTCACCTCAACAGCCAGATATCATCGCATTGAAGAACTTTCTTGTCGCAATCAAGCAAGAATAAACAGGGAATTAGAATTAGAAATAGTTCGGAATACCGTGCAACGGCCAGTGGAGAGCCAATGATGGCAGCATAGAAATCGATGCAAGACACAAAATTCTGCAGACTGTTGCAAAGTACTATTATAATCTGAGAGACAGGAAGGCTGCGAGCTTGGATCTGGCACTTACAGCACAGAAAATAGCCTTCTGAGTGAATCTGAAAAGCGACTGTGAAATTGAAATTCACGAGGCAAAGCTGGAGGAAGCCATGTCGTATTTAGAGAGACTCTCCACATCTTTACCTGCCCAGGGCCTCTTGCAACGCCTTAATCGTGACACGATTATACTCCTTCCCACCCTCCAAAATACCATCCAACTGCATGACAATATGCGGAGCGCCCTTAATCTCCACATGCTCAACCTCCACGCCCGCATCTCTCAACTTTCCAACATACGCTACCCCCTCATCCTTCAGGACATCCATCTCAGCCGTAACCACGAGCGCTTTCGCCAGCCCCTCGAAGCTCTTCGCACGAATCGGACTGACTTTGCAATCATCATCCAGTTCTTTCGGCCGAGGGTTTCCTAGAAAGTGCCGATGGAAATAGGCCATACGCTCCAGAGGTAGTGGTTGAGTGTTGGCAAGATCTCGATATGAGGCGTAGGGCTGAGAAGGGAGGAGAGTGCCGTCTGGTGCAAAGACGTGGAGGTCGCAGACAGGGACGGACAGCAGCTGGAAGGCGAGTGGAATGGAGGCATCACGACACATGTGTGCTACTACTGCACTGAGATGACCGCCGGCTGAGACGCCGCCAATGGCCACACGAGAGATGTCAAGGTTGAATTCTGAGGCCTTACTGTCTCTGATCTGTTTAATGGTCAGTCGAACCATTTTCGCTCAAGCGAAAAGCACAATGACGAACCCAATTTAGTGCTTCCCAGCAGTCGTTCACTGGTACAGGATATTTGAATTCAGGCGATAGCCGATAGTCAACATCGAAGACTACAGCGCCAACCTCGTGAGCGACTCTTTTGCAGAAATCGAAATCCGTCTGAAGACCGCCAAACACCCATCCGCCACCATGATAGTTGACATAGACAGGCCTCTGTCCAGTTCCAAAGATCTCAGCATCGGGCTCGAAGATCCTCACTGTGATCTCGCCTCCAGATACTGGGCATTTCTGATCAGTGATCTTGAGTGCGCCTTGCTCAACGAGGGCGCGTCCATAGGTGGTCAGATATGCATTTGGGTCGGCGCGAAAGCTCTCTATGGGGACTTGATGAGTCGCAAGACGGCCAGCCGAGTACTTGTTGTAGTATTCGATATAAGATGGCTCAAATTGAGAAACCAGGGATGGGGGTATGGTGTTGAGAAGTGGGTGTGATTGAGTCTCGGCGACTTTGGTGGAGACTGCCATTGTATTTGGACAGGTCGAAAAAACCCGTTTATGAGCTGATCGAAAGGTCACAAAGAAGATAAGACGAGTGACAATTTCATGATATATGAGCACATCTGAGCTGATATAGAAGGACTAAGTGACGTTCCGTCACTACCTCATCTCGGGAGTGGGGGTTCGGGCGGACGACTTGCCCCGCACTAGATCTCGGGCACAGGCCTTTGATAGCCGGGCATGCTTCTACCACTGACTGAACCACTGAGCCCCAAAGCCATCCCTAGGCCATGAAAATGTCTTGAGAATTGCTGTAATCAACAACAGGCAGAGATGGAACTAGTGCTTGGTGGCACACGGCACCTTATGCAAGAACAAGCAAGCAAGTTGACTGCAGGTTCTGCTTCGCATGTGCCCGGAAGAAACAGTCATGATACGGCACAACTGTGCGTTGGGTCACCCATGAGACTCATGGCATGTTAGGAGCAGCAGCAGCAGGAATCGGGGGAAGAGGTTTCCCAAGATCAGCCTGACTCCTAGACAGTTGCCCGATATGGACCAGGTCTTCAGAACCAGTGCCCAATGCAAGCTCCTTCTCCTTTTGCTTTTCCCTTTCCCCAAAATCCTCCTCACCGAACTCCAAGAGACCCTGTGCCTCTTCATAAAACATTCGCTGCTCCAGTTCTTTCCTGTTGCTGTATATACGGATCACTCGCTGCTTGGTCGCAACCACAGCTCTATACAACCCGTAAAACAGTGGTGACGAGGATATTGCAATGCATGCAGCAACCATCATGGTGACCTGCCAGAATCCAAATCGCTCGCACATCTGCAGCCATAGATGTCGCAGTGATCCAATCTCCCCATATTGATCAAAAGCCTCCCTGTACACGAACTGATACCAAGGATATTCGCCAATCTGGGAACACTTCCATGACCACAATGTACACTTCGCCAGGTCTTCTGGCGCGGAGAAAGGGAGGCGAGAAGGGTATCGGTCTCGCAGGAGAATGTTGAATATTTTCAGCTGGTGAAGAGAATTATGTTGTGCATGCCATTTCCCCGAGTATGGTCCAAGTTCTTGGAGATTAACGATAATCAGGCGTTGAGAGTCATCTCGAAGCAGGGTATTTTGCCCATCAATTCCAGCACCCAGGATATCGAACTCGAGCTGGGTCTGGAGGACGTTGTAAAAGGCCGCAGGATTTGGTGCTACATGGGATCTTACAATATCGATTGTTGGAACTGCCTGATGATAATCTAGTTCGTATAGAGGGGCATCATCGAGACGGGGAAGCTTCCCTTGTTGGAATGCTGTCTGTGTGATTGTGGACTGGCGAGCGTACAGTCGAGGCGGCACAAGGGCTTTCTCCAGCGGGAATATAGGGACGTCGTTGAGGAGGAGTATGCGCTGATCTTGTAGAGTGAAGTTGAATATCAGCGATGTGCCCGTGTCTTCTGCAGTACGTATCTGGGTATCCCAGTCAAGAAGATCAGGCGTGTCGAGTCGAACGAGGAGACTGCGACCATTCTCCAGCCACCTTGTTCCGCTGTAGCTGTCCTTTTCGTGGTATCGATGCGCGTCAACAGCCCAGAGGAGGGCGAGTGGTAATAACAATAGCCGACAGGCAGTCATGTTGGCAATGATGGTCTTGTCGTGAAGCTTAATCGCGTCCGCCCAGCACCTCAAGAAAGTGTCAAATTACCTAGATAATGCCAAGACCCACTCTTGCTGAGCTTATTTCAACCCTCGCAGACAAAACATGTGAAAACTATTTTTAGATGCATCTTCGCTGAAGCCGCCTTCAACGAATGTTGCCACGGGACTTTTTGTTGTCTGAAGATAAATATAGCGTACTATCATTCTACAGGATGACACCGATCACAAGAGATGGACTGCTCCGCACCCTAAATTCAGGTTTAAAGGATGACTGGACACGACCTTCGATTCCATACTCACCTCGACAGGACATACAGGAGGCATAAATCTCTAATATAACCTTATGTTAATGATAAATGGGATAGACAGAGATCTCTAATAAGTCATGTCAATCGGTCCGGAGAGTCGACGTTCCAGAGTTTCCAGGTGGTCAAACATTTGTCTGGTTTTGAGGACCAACCAGGATATCTGATAGCGAAACAATGGCCCACAACTCCGGCAGCTAGCATAGAAACGTCCCATACCAGGAAAAATATGTCATCGTTGAAATCCGCTTTAAAACTTGGAAATCGGTAGCATTCTTGAAGGAGAGAAAACCCAATAATTGAAGGACCAGTGATTAGACGGGGCATATAGAAAATGATTCTCGTATCACTAAGCTTGGCTACATACCGACACGAGCTATGTGGCGTTTCCCCTGAACAAATCGGGAACAATGGAGGCACAGCCGTAGGCTAAAGTCCTCTACACTTGACCAAAAAACTGGAAACATAAACATCGCAACGAGTCTTGAAACATATCTCGTGTATCGAAGAAGATGCAAAAGTACATCTTGCTCAGGTACCGATGTTGGTTCAAGGGGTAAAGCCCGCACTAAGTCTGAACTTTAACTTCACAAGCAGAGGATTGGCGGGCTACTTTCCGCTTTCACACCCCACCAAACTTGGCATCCCAACTGATCATCAGGTGAAGCTCTTACCACCTCGAACCGATCCCGATTTCAGCGTCGCATTAACAATGACGGTCCGTTTGCTAGTGATGCTGACACCCCACCATCAGCTTTTCAGACGGCAATACGAGGCTGACAAAGTCCTCTAACCACTCAAACGCCGTCTTTCTCAAGGCCTTTTCCCAGAATGGATTCCAGGCGTGTTAATTTAAAGCCCGCGCCACCCACAGCCCGATTTGGACCAGCTACAGCTCGCCGCATCCCGGATTGTCTCTCCTCAACATCCGACGCCGTGAAAGGCTGCGAACCTAAGAAAGGAGACACGAAGCTTCTTTTCTGCTATTTCCAACGCCTAGGACAAGTGTTGCACTAAATACTGATGTTCAAGATGCCTTTGCGTCCGCCAAGTCGCTCCGTTGGCATCCGCTTCATCGTGGTCTGCGTCGTTCTGTTTGCGCTTGTGCACTTGCATCTTTCGTACCAGGGAGAAGGGAGGGTGTACCAGTCCACGTGGAGATGGAGGACAGGAATCGACAGAGTACCGAACCCAAGCCCGTACAATGGAACGATCGAAGAAGGGTGTGAAGGCCTGACTGGATTTGACCGTGTTGTCATAACTGTGAAGACTGGAGCCACAGAAGCATCGAAGAAGATCCCAACTCAGCTCCGGACTGCATTGAGATGTGCTCCATACGTCTACATCTTCTCTGATATGGCTCAGTCGATCGGAGAGACTCAAGTTTATGACTCTCTTGATACGATCGCTCCATCAATCAAGGACGTAAACACAGATTTCGACATCTATCGGAAACAGCAGGAGTTGAAAGACCCCGAGAGGATCATGACCGAACTTTCGGATATGAGGGACGCTCGTATGAAAGATGACCTAGCTGCATGGACCTTGGACAAGTACAAGAACATGCACATTGTCGAGAAGATTTGGGAACTCAAGCCTGAGATGGACTGGTACCTGCATATCGATGCCGACACCTATGTGATGTGGTCCAGTCTCATCACGTGGATCCAGCGACTCGATCCGTCGAAGAAGTCCTACATGGGTTCTCTAGCTCTGATCAATGATCTAGCCTTCGGTCATGGAGGAAGCGGATATCTGATGTCTAGGGAGGCCATGCGTACTTTCGCTGTCACCAATAACGGCACTGCCGCTAAATGGGACTCAAAGATGCACGATGAGTGCTGCGGCGACTGGGTCCTCGCTCAAGTGCTCAAGGAGTACAAGATGGATCTGAAGAACTCGTGGCCCACAATAAACGGAGAGACACAGTCGACAATCCCCTTTGCCGAAGATCATTGGTGTCAACCACTGGTGACACTCCACCACATTTCCTCCCCGGAGGCAGAACAACTGGGAAGCTTCGAAGCAAAGCGAAAAGACAAAAGCGTAAGTAAGCAAACTACAAATACCAAACGAAAGCTGACACTCCACCAGAAACCAGTCACATACGAAGAACTCTTCAACAGTCTCGTATCAGACTTAATCCCCGATAAGCTAGTGGACTGGGACAACCTTTCCACAGACTCAACGATCCCCAACATCGCCACAGCCGAAGCATGTTTCCACGCGTGTCAAGCCAACCCGAAATGTCTGCAGTCGCGCTACGACGGTGCAGAATGTTCCATCGGAACGAATCATATCGCGCTAGGCAAGAAGCACGCGCAGAAGAATGGATTGAGGTGGACTAGTAGCTGGAATAAGACACGTATCGCGGGGTGGGTGCAGAAGCAGAAACCGTGCGGGGACCTGAAATTTCCTCATCAGGAACGACCGTCGAAGTGGTTGGATGGGAGGCCGTGAGATTTGGTGGTTACTTTCTCGAATTTGGAAAAGTAGGTTGGAGGTTTGGAGTTCAGGTTTGGTATCTTGGGTGTCTTGGGTGGCGTACTGGAAAATCAATCTGCATAGAATACCTGGGATAGTTGTATGCATGGATAGTCGGCGTACAAATGTAATATACTGTAGGACAAAAGATAGAATAAAGATGGCATTGTATAGCCAGGGTTGTAGATTAGATCTGACAAGTCTTGTGGTGTTCGTTCTTGGTAGGTGGTACAGGCTATTTTGTCCGGCTGTCAACCCCGACAACTTGGTACGCATCAGGGTCGAGCATCCCCAATATCTGAAGTTCATATGGGTGAAGAAAGACTTTACTGTTATATTATGCTTGATGTTGATGATTGCGACGCGTCGGGTTCGCTACCGAGATTGTATCTAGCTAAATCTGGGTCTGCCCCTCCACAATATAGGCTCTCATTGGCGGAATCGGGGACGACGGAGAATTTACACGCGGCATTAACTTTAAAGTATCTTCAATTTTCAGACTCCAAGATGAGAAATTTGGTATGGAGCTCACTGCAGAAGGAGACAACTTGTTGGTATCTAATTTAATTCTACAACGAGAAACGAGGTGCATTGGGTACACCACGATATCACTTGAGGAAACGATCTCATCAGGTCAATCTGCCACATTGGCTATCTGATGACTGGAATTGTTGAACAGCAAGAGCATCTATCTCCTAGCTTCTTCGATATCAATAGTGAGAAAATATGCTATGTAGCTTCTGCGTGCCATTTCACCTAATCTCAAACTGCTCATCCACTCTATCCTGTTCCATAGCCTCACCATCCATCATCCCATGCACGTAGCACTCGCCGACTAATTCCCAAAATGTTTCCTCTCCGGCTTTCTGTTCCCTCAGCACGACCGGAACACTACATCCATACAGAATACAGATAAAGTCATTCTCTTGTGCAGCCATTGGTGCCAAACCTATCATTTTAAGCTTGTGCGAGACGAGAAATTTGCGGTTCCATATGACGCTCTGTACGCGCTGTAAGAAGTCGACTACGAGTGTCGAGTCGGCTTCACAGGCTTTAATCAAGGCCTTGGTGTTGATATCATCGTTGATTGTTCTTTCCGCAAGACAATGGAGGAAGGCGCGGCGGTACCAGGATTGCACGTTCGAGCCATTAGGGCCACGGTCGGCGACGAGAGTTCGCCAGAATCTTTCTGGGACAGGATCGCGCTCGCCACTAAGATCGCAGCCTCCCAGTTCAAGCCATTCATATAAAATTATACCCTCGGCGGCACGAGGCCCGAGCCTTGAAATGGTGTCAAGGCGAAAGCCATGGACAAAGAACTGTTTCGTCTTACCATTTGCGTCCGACGGCGATCTAAAATCGAATCTTGCGACAGCATTCTTGGCTGCATTATAGCATCGATGGTCTGGAATACCCACGAGACTGTCAGCATCCGTTCTTTCGTAGCTGGCACGCTCCGAAACTTTGCTATCGACTTGGGACTGGGGACTTGATTGCAGAGGCCTGATCCACGTCGGCAATTTTTCTTCCGTCTCTGAGACAGAGCTCGCCCATCGTCGACACATTATATCCAATGTCTTGGAAGTGGTAACGACATGTATGAAGAAGCCCTGATACACTTCGAGTATGCTTTCATCATAGTCGATCCGAAATGCATCCTCTGGAGTCGAGCTTCGGGCATCAAGCCACGGCAGCCCGTCTTTGGCAAGTGTTAGGACAGAGTATATCCTGTCCCTGGGATTTCCAGAGCTCAGATCGGTCAGACAGGAAACCAAAGCTTCTAGGTTCAAGAGCCGTTGTGGAGTCTTGTTTTGCGCCTGTCGGTCGGCCCGTTCACGGCGCAAAGCGTTCGTTGTAATCTCGACGAAACGTTCGACCATGTTGATCTTTCGATCCGTCAGAGTCTGTGGATCCTTTTTGACAGAGCAAAGAAGCGCGGCAATGTGTTTGCGATACGACAAGAATATTGTGACAGCATCGACAAAGTCCGTATAATGGATGGTTGATATACCACAATGAAGAGTGACGTTCCACGCCATAGCAACCTCGTGGACCAGCCAGAGACGACTGAAGACAGTGTTTTTTAGCAGAGTGACAAAGGCGAGCCAATTCTCGACCATGCTCTGATCATCAACAAGCTTATCAACCTCTTTGAATTCGACGATTCTTTTACCGAACGCAATAGCATCTTGATATATAGAGTCATCTCCGAGCCAAAAGCAGAGATTTTCTGCCTTGAAGAATATCAGGCTCTTCATGGCCACTTGATGGTTCTTTTCGTGGTTTTTTTCAGGGTTCTCCCCGCCCTCCTTATTATGATGGATACACAAAGCATCGACCCAAAAACGTCTGGTCTTCTCAGGATGACGCAGACTGGAAAGAGCTGCGTGAATCATGGGTCGTATGGGCACAGTGTATGACTTGGGCGGTAATGAGTCGTCCAGAAACTCAATTTTCCGATGGTTGAGCTGTTGCGTATTATTGCCACCCCAAGCATAGGAAATCGCTTCATAGTCTGTTGTGCAAAGGTCAGCCGTCGGCCGACATTTCTCAAAGTGATATTCAGTGCGTGTGATACCGAGGTCTTTCAGACGGCATGAACCATGGATATGTCGACGAAGGATTCTTTGAGAAGTTTGACGTCTGCGGCATTGAAAATGAACTTACTAGGAGGAGACTCTATCGATTCTACAATAAACGTGCATCTGAGTATTTCATCCTTCTTGCCCGGTTCTAGTTGCAAGATCCGGAATTGATCGTCGGCTAACGGCACACTGAAGGTGAATCAGCACTATTAAAAGCGATGTAATGTTCAAAATACTCACTACAGAAACTCGGGAGGTTGTTCACTATTTTTACGCGGCTCACTTCTCTTAGCGATGGATTCTATCGTCGGCCCTGGCCGTTCTCTCTTCAGGCCCCTGATGAGTATCGGGACAGGTCTTTCATGAGTATTTTCCTTCTCTGCTGCTTACGTCAGCAATTTGAATCAAAGAATCCCAGTGTCACTAGTTTGACACTGGCCTGGCATAAAATAAGAAATCGAACCGGGGCCATCCTTCTACCCCGCGCCAACAAATGCAAGAAAATGTGCGAGTATTTCTAAAAAATGAGAACTTGCAGAGGCAGATTCCGTCTCTGATATCCCTCAAAAGAAGGGAGGAAAGAGAAAATTCTATGTGGCACTTGCCACAATTGAAGTATGCGATTGTCCGAAGACGCAACTTGAATTGCCGTCGCAGCAACCCCGAGGTATTCATAGGACGACGACCATAACCATTTTTAGAAACCGTCAGCGACATTCAAAGTCCATTGGAAACCAACATTAGAAGCGACAGTGTGAAAAAGCTCGTAGGATTTGTAACGTACCAAAATCTTCCCTTTCACTGGTGACGCGTTTTGGCTCTGATGCATCAGGGGTGGACGCAGTCTTAGATCGCCGGGCATCATATTTGGGATCAGATCTGGTGTCCCTGTCCTTTGGAGCGTTCTTTCCTCTCGTGCGCGTATTCATCTCAGGCTCAGAGCATTCCAGCTCTCCGGGGCGGTGCTGAAGACATCGCTGGCATTTCTGAGGCCAGACGCGGTTCTCTGGGAGGCACTTTATATACACCAAGTCTGGTCAGCCTTGTTTTCCGTTGCATAGCATTGCCTCCACTGCTGCGCAAAGCCATGATTCTCTGTACCTTTTTCCTAGCCTCACGACATTGTTTACACTTCCAAAGATTCAGCTTGCGACGTTTCGTACCAGGACCAACGCTACCGTCATCTCCCTCTTTCTCGGCTTCGTCGCTCGATCCGTCACCTGGGTCAGGCTCTTCTATATTCCGCAATGTGAGCGACGTGCCGCCAGGTGTGGGCGACCGGAGGCGCGGGTCGACCACATCCAGAGTCGAATCTGCCATCTTGTTGTTGTCGCGATACTCTCATCCGTCATCAATTTGCTGTGCGATCGACAGCGGAGGCTGAACGAGAGAGGGCTAATTCGCCGGCAAACTGTGCTCACGTCTGAGTGGATTAGCAAGCGACCATGCGTAATTTTAGGCATGATACGTGGCAGTGTCAGCATGCAAACAAAACCAAATGAAGTCGGGCGCAGACAGTGTGACATCAGATGCTCCTCGGAACTTCCGAGATGAGCAGCAAATTTTGCTTTAGCTCGAGCGGACTGATGCAGTGCCATGCTCACCTGGCGCAAGCAGATCGCGAGATGTCGGAAGTCTCCGATTACTCTGAAAGTCCAAGCAGCAGCAGTGCTGAAATTACATCACAAGAATCTAGTAGTACAGGGGAACAAAATGTAGCGCTGCCAGTTTGGTTCTTGTTCGTTTTCTCGGTCTTGTGTTCTAATCTTCCACAATAAACAGCGCATTCATGTGAGATGCACGCTCCTTTGCATACCCAGACACCACACCACACAGTACCGCAACTTTGCCAACTTATCTCAATACCCGCAGTCAAAACCAATCAGGCTTAAGATCACGACGAAAGCTTAGTGGCCCATCCGGACGTGGGATGTTTTCACTTCTTCCGCGACACCAATTCCTCTGCATCAATGTGATACGAGCATAGCAAGTACGCCAGCGCTACCAAATGGCTCGCGCCAGCGCTCAGTACATGGACATTTTGGTCCCGATCGTTCCAGATAATTGCGCTCATCGTTCCACCTTCCTCTTTGCTCGTCATTTGATGTCGCATGTCAACCGTTGAGCTGAGCATCTATGCAACTCACAGCGCCGTGACATCCGGTTGAGTTCTCAGCCAACCAAGAGGTCTTCAGAAAAGCGCCCTTGACCTCGAGGAGGCATGGTCCAGAGACTAAACATGCAATGCAACCAAATAAACCGGTTTCTGCAAGGAAGTACAAAAGTGGACGAGGGATTATTCTGGTCTGCCGCCATAGCCAACCACTGGCATGGCGCAAGCATAATGGTCTCACGCGCGAGCAAATATGCTGTCATCAGCAGGACTTTTGTGTGCCGCCCCTGGGCACAGTTGGGCTGACGTGGCGAGCCAAGATGAACGGGGCGCAGCACAGGTTGCAGACCCAGCGCAATCAAATAGACCAAAAAGCCAGCAGTCGCACCCAAATATTCTTGACTCACTCATCTCAATTCTCTCTCCTCATCGCAATCATCGAGACAACAATCGAGACAACAATCGCTATCGACCAACAGCTCTGCTATTGTCATACAGTAGACAGTATCACCACAACTCAATATGTCCTGCACTTCATCTCCATCACGCTCTTCTTTGGGAGAACAAACCATCTTCGCCTTCAGAGACCCGTTCGTCCTTCCTTCTGATGGTACGTTCTGCCTTTCAAACCCGTTATATCTTCGCACTCAACTAACATCATCCAGCAACTGCAGGAAGAACATCTGCTGCTGATGCTTCTCACTATGGCTACACCTTTCCATCTGGAAATGGTTCTCTCAATTACAGTCTAGCAGTGAACATTGGTGGTGAGCTTATTCTCCACGATTCATGATCAAATTACAATGGAGACTAACTCTTTTGCCTGTCAGCCGCTCCCGATCTCCCTGTGGACAATGCCATTGTCGAAGGGATTGCAGACGGCCCCGATGAGCAGAGTAGCGAGACTTACTCATATGCTCCTTATCAATACGACGATAAGGACTGGTTTCTCTTCAACAACTCCAACGAAGCCCTCCCAATCCTCGACAACAATGACTTCTTCAACGATGCCGATGCATGCGTCGACAGCCCTCCTGCATACGAGCCTACAGCCAATGTTGAGGAATACAACGAGGACATCTCTCTAGACGATGTCCTCTCTTACGACCGCACCGAGCACATCAACGACGCTATCGACGACTTCGAGCTCCGCTCGCAAGATGGCTACATCGAAGCGGAGTTCTCGGAGTCGATCCAGCAAGAGACTCTTCTTCAGCATTGGCAATACGATTACCAGCGCCATGAGTGGATTGCACTCAAGTTCCATCAACCTCCGTACATCACCCAGCCATACAGTGTTCCGTACGCCACGGCGCGCCTGTAGCCCTAGTCACTCTACAACGACTGTCACGATAAAATAATGATTTGCTTTGGGTACGGCGCAGCATTGCATGGAGTTAGGAGCATACCGATAGTTCAAAAGGATATAGAGAACTGGACTGGCGTTGGCATGATTGACTTGATGAAGTCGATGTTTATTATCGGGCATTGGGCGTTCCCATTGATCATCTTGGAGGAGCGAAAAGGCGCATTTCTGCTTCTATCTAGTCTATAGAGGATATTATTTACGTTATGAATATGGATGTCAAATGCCCTTTCAACCCAAAAACTTCTCTTCTGAATGTCTTTCAATCACTTTGCGCGTCGTGACTTTCTGTGGCAGGACCCCTCATCTGCCAGGTTAGGCGGCAGCTTTCGCACCACCACACCCCCAACACTCTAGGCCTCTGCCCCTCGATTTCCTGCCCTTGAGGCCCTCCGTGCCCCCGACGCCCTCTGCTCTGCCATATACGATCTGCCCTCGGATTTGCGAATTGTGTATTGTCAACCTCGAATACCAGCAATGGACTTCATGGCTTTCTCTGGCAAAATCATGCCTCGTTCCTCGATCCCCTACCAAAAAAGTATCGGCCAATTGCCCCTCGCCAATATTGCGACAGGCTGTTTGGCATTACAGCGTTCCAAACGCCGAAAATAAGCGACGCCTCCTACTATTTTTCACCCGCCTTCCTTGCCGTAAAATACAGAGCATTTACTTCATTGTTGACAGACTCCATCTCTAATAAAGTTGTACATTGACGCCTAGGTGATCATACTGATGAAAATAGCAGCATCTGTTAATATTGTCTTTTTCTTTTTCCACATTTCCCCTTGTTCCCATCATCACAATGACAAGGTCAGACTTCATTCTGCCAAAAAAAAAATCTGCATTTAATTTGTTCAGTCCTGTGTATTTTGTTCTTCTTTCAATTGATTATAGAGGTCCAGTTCCTTGTAAACCTTTAGCTTTTTGAATAGGATACTTCAACCTTTTCGGTGTGCAACTAAATTGTCCCTCCATTTGATACTCTTCGTGCTTCTCTTTGTCCTCGTTGAAGCACAACTGAGTGCCTTGTTGACTTTACGATGCACAATTGACTACACGAACACTTACCGCGAGGAGTCAGAAGAAACTGGATCCTGAGAATGGAGTGAAGATGCCGAACCTGATACTTTCACATTAGATGTATATCATCATTGATGCTGAAAGACCGAGTTTATTTCTTGTCTGCTTGGGTCATATTCACATACCACGGTCGAGGATGTGGCTTTCTGGACGGATCTGGGGGCGTCCATTAAGTACCTCTGCCAGTGTAAGATTATGTATCATAGGGATCTGTGAGAATTCCACCTGAGGTATAAGAGGTATAAGGGTGCGAAGATGATTGGGAGTTTGAAAGCTTGGCTGGGATCGGGCAGGAGTATTGATATACCGAAGAATTTTTCGTCCAGTCTCTTTCCTGAGGTCGCGGCGAAATTCCCTAATTGGATAGGAGTTGAATAGGTGCCAGTCGAGGTGTATGAGAGGAATTAAGAATATAATGGGTGCCCAACCATCCGACTTGAGATAGAGGATAGATTTCCATCTGGTAAGATAAGACTGTCCAGCGGCTGCTTAGCGAGGGAGGTCAAAACAACAGTCGCAAGCGCATGCGAACCGAGCCGTCCGATGGCTTGGCCCCTAGATGCCATGTGTCCTGCGCTGTTTCGAAACTGCCTTATCTACCTGAGATCATGTTGATTTCAAAGCAGATAACAAGTTGGTAAATTGCTAAACTCGTACAGCCCTTCACGTTCTGCATGGCACTCGTATTTTTGTGGCACAGCGCTAAAGAAATGGTAGCCGAGCACGATCAATTGGAGGACTTGGACAGGGTCAGCGTACCCACGACCGGCTGCGGCCAGGACAAACGACACAAATAGCAGTCAGCCATGAAAGGGGGTACAAAGGCGGTCGTTGAAGATTATTTCGGATATGACTTGTTGCTTGAGATCTCCGCATTCCTAGTTCATTTGTCTTTCCCGCCAACCTCTTTTCCTCGAGAATGTCATACCAAACACGTACAATCGATTCTGTTTCTCAATGTTATCATCCACAACAAAGCCATTTTGCCCCTCGGCAAGCTTACGTTTACTTGTTGGAGCTGTAATTCTATCCCTCGTTCTCATCCAATTCTCGCTATCCTCGGAGCGTTGGCAAGTCGTTCCGGAAATATCGAAAAGCACCACTACCAGCAATATTGAAAATCTACTCTGTAGCAATCTCACAGGCGCTGAACGGATCGCAATTACTGTCAAGATTGGTGCTACTGAAGCAGCTGAGAAGGTTCTAGTGCAGTTGAGGACATCTCTGCGATGCGTGCCCGTTGAAAACATCTTGTGGTTCTCTGATATGAGCCAAAATATTGGAGACCATGAGTTGCATGATGCACTTGATACGATGACGCCGGCAGTAAAAGATGGGAATCCGGACTTTGATATCTATCGCAAGCAGCAGGAACTGCAAGATCCTTTATTGATCGCAAGTCAACTGAGAAGTATGAAGGACCCTAGCGACTCGAACAACTTAGCTGCATGGAAGCTTGACAAGTAGTGCGTGCTTCTCAAACAGCCTTCTCTTCTCCCCTTCATATTGCTTCGGGTAGACGAGAGTCTACTCCTGAAGAAATCTTCCCTCCGCTGATGTTTCTCCCCACTCTATGCATGTTCTGTGAACGGCAATACTAATGCCGAGTGCCTCCACAGCAAAAACATACATATCGTGGAGAAGAGCTGGGCTCTGAAGCCGGAAATGGACTGGTACTTCCACATTGACGCAGATACGTACATCGTCTGGTCAAGCCTACTCTCGTGGCTACCGACACTGGACCCCTCCAAGAAATCATTTATAGGTTCGAAGGCCTACGACGGTGGGCAACCTTTTGCACATGGTGGGAGTGGACTTCTCATATCAAAAGAAGCTTCACACGAGCTTGTCGTCGTGCATAGCGGGACAGCAGCGCGTTGGGATCCTCAAATGGACAAGATTTCCTATGGAGATTCCCTGCTGGCGCGAGCTTTGCAGGAATATGGTATACAGGTCACGAACTCTTTCCCAATGTTCAGTGGCGAGACTCCATCGACTTTATGGTTTCATTCCGGAGTCTGGTGCATGCCGATCATTACATTTCATCACATCTCCGCTGCCGAGTCAGAACAGTTGAGGTCATTTGAGGAGAATAGACTTGATAAAAATGTACGTCTCGAGCCCTAAAGATCTTGGCACGACGCTGATGATATCATTGCAGGCTCCTTTATTATACTCTGAGTTGTTTTTAGATATGGTCTTCAACATGATACCTGACCACGACCTCGAAGATTGGGATAACAGGTCAGAGGGAACAACTGTTCCCAACTGTCTCTCGGCAGAAGACTGCAAAATGGCCTGTGAAGAGCAACACGGTTGCATGCAATCACTATTCAAGGGAAGCACTTGCGTACTAGGGAAACTTGGAGAGGTTGTGATTGGCAACAAACACAAAGTCCAGGATGGAGAGGAGAAGTGGAAGAGTAGCTGGAACAAAACAAGAATCGCGGAATGGGCTTTGCGACAATCGAAATGCGAGACACTTCAATGGCCCAATCCCTAGGGAGAAGCCTGATGTACATTCGAGATGGGGGAAAAAGTGGAAGGAACGCTCGTCGAACACAACTTCAAAAGTCATATGAAGGATATCATCGAAATTTCCTTGCATACCGAAGAAAGTAAAGACACAGTGCTCGCTTGAGGTCCCGGGTCGGTAAGCTTCCAGGAGATTCAGGCAAAACATCGACCAAGAAAAATGCGAAAACTGGGCTATCTTCGATGATCCAGATGTCATCTAGTGGTCCAACTTATCTGCAACAGATTGATGGTCTACAACCTAGAATGTATCCAGCAACCACTACACCAGGAACTAAGATAGCTGCCTGATCCATCACGACTCTTTAGGATGTCGAATCCAACATTAATTCGTTGGCTGATAATTTATCTCATCATACAACTATCAATTGCTCAGGCGTCCTTAAGCGGATGAATGCAGCGCTGCCAGGACGGCTGCGGCTTGTCGCTGACGCCCGGTGTGGCACTGCGGGGTTTACGCGAGGGCCAACTTGACATCAAACAGGTCAATCCAACCCCTTCACATCTTCTTTTCCTCTTATTCCTGATTGAATACACTGTCCTCGCTACAACAATTTCGCCACTTAAAGCATCTGCTACAAACTTATTTTGGAATCCCAGCAGACTGAAAGCCTTTCTCAATTCCTTCGTGCGGTTCATATTTGGAAGAAGTTCAGATATTTCGCAGGAATCGAGCCTGTCCATAAGTAATACAGGGCAAGGATTAATCGACAGAATGCCTAGCCAACGCTATGAAAGAGTGAGTAGATGATTGTGCCTTGTATAGAAGAGAGCCTCTGCCGGATCCGTTCATGACCACCAAGCACTGCTCCATCTCCTGAATCATAGTCGAAATGGAACATGAAAGAAGTCAAACTTCAAGAAATGCTGAGATTTACCACCAGATTCCCTTGATTTGTCCGTCGCTTGAGCGACTGGATGATATCTCCTCGTACAACAGCGGCCTTCCGAACACAGCTCCACCATCCTTCCACTCCGTTGAGCATCCATCCAGCAATGTGCCGCAAGGTAGTGATGGCAGCGCAACACCGATCTTACTTCTCAATCAATACCCGAACGAGTCAATCCAAGCCTCTCGAGACCGGTCGGAAACAGAAGGCGACGATGGGATAAGTCTATGGGGAGCAACAAGTAGCAGCACAGCCACGAGCCAAGACTTCATGGCTGCAAAGGACGATACAGTTCTGCAGCTGATGAAGAGAGTTGAGAATCTTGAAATGAGATTGGATACACAGGGAAGTGTAAGTCCCTACAGCCATGCTGCCGAAACGTTCTCATTTTTCCACATTTTCCGGATCGCTGACTGTTGATGGACCGACAGAGCAAGAAAGGAAGGGGCGATCTTGACATCGAAGCGCTGGAAATTAGACCAAGAAGAGAGTGGAATGCAGATGACAGGGGCAATGCTATTGCTATCTCCCTCGGGTTCATCTTGTTCTTGGTTTCTTTTTGGACGTTCTATGTTTTGGGCGTGAGGGCGAGACATTCAAGGACTTGAGTCGTGTGTAAGTTTACGAAGTTACACTGATACGACATCATCTCTGCAAAGAAAAGAGCAGTCAGTTGAAATTTGATAGAATGAGTGGAGAGTTGAGGACAGCTCAGTGGAGGTCAAACGCAGCAAGACGAGGAGAACTCTGAATTGCGTTCGTTAGTTGGCTGCTTGAACTGCACAGTGCCCTGGCCGAGACAAAAGAAAATTTTGAAGCACTGTCGAATGATCACGGCAGTTACTGGCCTTGGCCTGGGCAGATGCATATATGTGCTGAAATATAGTCGTCACTTTACTTATCATGGTTGCATCAGACTTGTGACTTTCAAATTCCGGTGGCTTGGAAGCGGATTTCGCCAACCCCCAGTGGAGGTCATCCGCCGAGATCAATGCCCTTTCTGATAACTGACGATTACTGAACAATAATGGTTTTTTATTCCAGAAAAATTGGAGTAGTGAGCGCCCACCAGTCCCAGCTTTTCGATCTTCATCGGGTCCGAGCATACGGTCTCGGCCCGCTCCTCGATCAAAACATTCAGCCCCTCTAACCGAGCCTGTAACAAAAATCCACATGTAAAAGACCATCAACGGTCAGCCTCGGTCGATTTTTGCGCAAAGGCAATGCCAACAGACAAGCTTTGACCGTAATTTGGCATTTGCACGGATGTATAGTCCCTGCCGAGTAAATATACCCTTCAAACTCAGAAGCTCCACTTCTTCAGCGTGCATGCCTGGGATATAAATGACACCTCTTGGCGATGGCATGGTTCTTCGCACTGTTACCTTCCTGACTGGTAGGCGCAGCCGATATGCAACAAGGGCCAAACTGCAAGGTACCTTCGTACCCTACCAGCACACATGGCAGAGCGGGGCAGTTACCCATCTTGATACGGACCTCGTGGTTCTCCGAAGTCGTGCGTTTTGTGTTTTGCGTTGCAGCATCTGTCACCCGTAGGGTAGTTGGATGAAGCGGAGGACGAACGTGCTCGTAACTACTGCCTGATGATTGGCGTGTCTGGATGATAGAAGCAGGGACATGTTTGAGTATAGGTCGAGTGACCTGAGGTGCAACGAGGGAACATTTTGTGTCTGGATGTGGAAGATGAGGTGGTCGCGAGTAGTTGAAACTTGAACATGGATACTCTAGTACAATACGCTTTATTTGAAAACAGATAGGTATCGCAATGCAACGCAATGCGGATTGAGGCCATAGAGTGTTCGGGGGTCTTTCCATCGCCGCCGAACTCCTCGCAAAATCCCCATAAATTGTTTGTACAAGAAACTCCAACTCCGACTCCCTGACGGATTGCGCCACAGGCGACTTTTGCATCTATGTGACACTGATATTGACCGTCTTCGTGATCCCCTTTTCTCGGCCTTGCATGGGAAGAATATCATCCAGAGAATCCGCGTCTCCCTTACTAGCAAAGTCCTCCTCACTCTGCGTATTGTGCGAGCTCCTTCCCAGAACGCTCTTCGTTGGCTGGCTGCGTGTCGTAACTCGTACATTGTATTTCGATCCCCGAGTCTGACCTGGCAGACTGTTCATCCCAATCGCGTCTTCTTGCATGTAGTATTTATGCCGCTGTGCATTCGAGCTTGATGTAGCGCGTGTCCGAAGGTCGAGCATGGACTTGAAGAGTGGACGGAGCGCAGGTAGGGAGGCTGCGAGTAGACCGACATAGAGTTCAATAGCATTCCAGATACTATATCTATCATCTCTGGTTGAATCTAGATCGCTGAACACCTTGACCTGGATCGTAGTCTTGACGATAGAGCAGACGCATGCGCTGTCATCTCATTAGTGAATTTTCGGAGGCCAAGGTAGGAAGCGAAACTCACAAGTATCCCAGAGAGAGAATGCCGATGAGCGAGATCTTCGTACGCAAGTTCACTTGCAGTTTCCAAACGATTGGAATAGGTAATGATGCGAATAATACATCTGTGATGATATTGACAACTGTGATAGTGAGTTCCCATTCGCTCAAAAGCTATTGATGAGATATATGCTTACTGCTGTTAAACAAACCCTGAGTCATATGTTAGCTGGGGTGTTTGAGATACTCCTTACGGTAGACGATTCGATACTTACAATATTCGTGAAAGTGTCTAGGGAGAAACACTTTGCATTTGGCTCACTCGCTCTGTCCCAGCTGGCGCGGATGGGTATGCACGAAAATGCGATAGTCTGTAGAAAGTCAGAGACTTGAAGTCGAGCCGCCTTTTTCAGTCCGAGCGAACAAGAATAGTAGAAGTGAAATGCCTTACACCCGCACTGCTTAAAGTGAAAGCACACAAGAACGCTGAATAATGTCAGTCTTGTCCATTAATTTCGATTCCAGCCTTGGATTTGCTGCTTACCGATAACACAGTAGAGGAAGATCTTGTGAGCTTTCCCAGGTGCCAATCGCAATAAGAAGAATGCGACGGAGAGCTTTACAAGTGATATCCCGACTGTGACAATGATCGAATGAAAGTAAGTCCAGTGGGAAAGCCTGATAGACTCGTCGGGCCTGATTGACTTCATGTGCATTCCCTTTCCATTGTGTGTTTCCCCAACGAAACAAGTGAAGACCCCAACACCACAAAGAGTCGCAGCAAGAATGAGCCAGTCGTCAGTGCCCAATGTCTTTAGCATTACAGCCCGGACATAGAACCTCGCCGCCATTACCAGTACGGCAGCACCACAGAAGACTCCATTGACAGCGAGAATCGAGGGTGCATTTGTCGAGCGGTCGACAGGTCCTGTTGATACCGTTGGATCCATACTGAATATTGAAAGCTTATCGAATTTAACTTCCAACAAGCTGGTCGAGCTTTGCCGATCCGATCCTGTAGAAACAACAAGAAGTAGATCACCTTGCACAGGTTGTGGCGTGGGTTTGTGGGATGCGACCTGTGGGGTATCCCCTTCATATATTGTACATGTGCCAGGTTCGAAGCGACATGGAAAGATCTAATGTTCTAAACAGTTTCTGTATCTTCAGGCCGTCGTTCTCTTGGTAGCCATGTGGCACCTTACCAAGATTTGTGCAGTGTAATCTCACAAGGGGAAAGATGGACAAGAAGAGAGACGGTTGCTACACATAAACGTTTAGGGAGAACGCCACCGACGCCTCACCCTTGTTCGATTGCCTAGTTGAGCTTGAAGTAACGGCATTTTCAAAGTTCCTTCCGAGGCTCGCGAAGGTTTTCATTGGAAGAATATTTCCGCTACCACACTGGAAGGGCTTCATAACTCAACACAGCCAACCGTGGAAAGTGCCAGGAACTCCACTCTGCAGTACATGCCGTTCCTGAATTTCTGTAACTTGGAACGCTACTGCAGCTAAGAACTAGCTCGGGTGTGAAGAAGTGCGTGTCTCTTCTACGTTTGACACTTCAAGGATTGCCCTGCACTTTGCACAAGTCTGATAGGATTGGTTAATACGTTTGAAGCAAAGCTTTCTATATGATCAGCGAGTACTAGATCTGCTGGTTCATCTGAAATGTTGACTTGATCTTTGGTCGACCACGCTGAAGACCAATTTAGATAAGGCGTGATGGAGTAAAATCTCGCACAGATGTGAGATACGAAGGCCGGGTCCGAAGCATCGCGCATGTCTCAACGAGGGATTTCACCTCTTCAGGGCTTTCCAAAGCAGGCACGGCACACCGGATCGCTTATCATCTGAATTCGTCTTCAAGCGAAGTTTTCGTGACAGCGGGAATCGAGGCTTCGCTTGTTCGCTGTTCGATGGAAGGGTCTGATCGTCTTAGCAGCATGTCATCCTTGAGTCCGAGATCTCATAAGCCCAGCTGCAGATTATTGGACGAAGGTATTTCGCTTCGGACAATCCTAGGACGATTCGAACGTGCGATTGGAGGCGTATCTAACGGAAGGGCTTTAGTTCCTGCGTAGTCGACCGAGGCGGATGAAGATCCGGCGAACACATAAAGGTAAATCCCAGTAAAGTATCTTTCGACAGGGCTCTTGACGCACTGAAAATCTGCACTTTCTCTCATTTGAGCACCACACTTACAGACTCATCAACTTTTCCAAATATTGTCTGAATCAGCCAGCAATTTGTTTACTTTGTTTCCTGGAGCTGGGAACACCGTAATCGATTTACGATGTAACCTTTGATCGCGGATACAAGATGGGCGAGGTGGGTCGGGAGTGAGAATAAGGTAGGGGTGGATATTGGTGCGGATAAAGTCTCTTTTATGGTCCATCCCACCCAAACAAGCCCGGGAAACTTCACTCAGCCCAATCATTGCTTTTTAAACTGTGGAAAAAAGCAGAAGCGATGTGCAGGGCCCGCTCCGCCCCCGTGCGGCCCCCTTTTCCTCGGCTGAGAGGGGCGATGAAGAAATGGACCTGGAAGCGAGAAATATATCAGAGCCCCTCTGCCCCTCTCCTCTCTTAATTCTTATCATTGCATGATTGCAGGTTCCATAACGTTGCACCTTCCAAACACAGCCATTGGAGCAAGTATCACACCTCGTGGGCAGAACGTGGGCAATACGATAGATAGGAAATGATTGAAAAGCTTAGCCATGAAATAGGTATTGCGGGACTTTGCTTGAATCCTACGACTTCCCCGAACCGACATCAGACTATCAAAATGGTGCATGGGCTAGTCCCGGAGTAACGAAACGGTCTCGCAACTGTTTAACAAGTCACTAAGTTTTAGGCAGATCTTGAAATGGTCTGAAGAGGGAGGCTTTGAGCTGAAGAGTGGTTTGACAGGTGACAAGGCCACTAAACATCCTCCCCGAACCCTCGTTTTGAAGGCGGGACGGACGGCTGGGAATCTAGTGCTAGCTTGCATGACTGTCAGACCAATTAATTTTCACCTGCATATGGTGTCTTCATCCCCACTCGAGCTCTCGGTACATTCGGGTTAGGGCTTTTAAGGGACCCCTGAACAAACACATCGGTCCATTGGTCGGATAGATGAAATGTTGCGTTGCATGAAGATATGCTAGGTACCCCAGTGCATACATGGAAACATTTCTGGCTGTCAGGCTCTTCTGGTCCTTCCAATCCTTCCAATCTGCCTTCCTTCGAGGTCCACAGTCCCGGTGGCGTTTGCCATTCCCGTCCCGGACTATTGGCTTGAAGGTGGATTGGATACCCAGCTCGACTCGAATGGAGGCACCAATATCCGGCAGTTTTTCATGCCTATCTTCTTGCTCGAAGGCGACTGGGGTGCCACGAGGTTCAAATACTGCTCGATTTCGCTCATGCAATCTTCAGGAGCAGACGCCAACTCGAGAACTTTTTAGGTTTCAAGTTAATAGGATCTTTACCGGTTCTATTCCAAGCCTCCTAGCGTTCCGTACTTTGCAGTCATGTTCTTCCAATTTTCGGCTGTGGTGGCGCCTCTGTTGTTGGCCTCCTCCGCATCAGCAGCCACCTTCACACCTGCTTCCACCACTGCCACTGATCTATTGGCTGGCAAGGGTCTTTTGAACCTTGCCATCTACCAGATCGGTCAGGCTATTCAAGGCAAAACACAGACATGCAACCTTGGAAATGCTGCTGTCAGACGAGAATGGTGAGCCGCGACATCAATCATTTCAGTTATGCTAAGACACTGATATCTGAACAGGTCGACACTTCTTCCTTCTGAGAGAAAGGCATACACGGATGCCGTCGTTTGCCTGCAATCAAAACCTGCGAGAACCAACCAGACACTCGTTCCAGGAGCCAAGTCAAGGTAAGTGACACTACCTCCAGATCTGGCAATCGTGCTAACCACCTTTTAAGATACGATGATTTTGTCTGGACTCACATCGAGCAAACACTAACAATTCACGGAACTGTAAGTCTTTACTGGAAACGGCTTTTCAATACTACGTACTCACTGCGACGTAGGCGAACTTCCTATCATGGCACAGATATTTCGTCTGGACCTATGAGCAAGCTCTCAGAAACGAGTGTGGATACAAGGGTTATCAACCAGTAAGTTCCCTCATGCAGCACTTAAGCAGGAACACCTGAGCTAACACTGAACAGTACTGGGTATGATATACCCCTTTCCGTCAGAAGTTGGAAGGTCCAAAAGAACAAGTGACTAACAAGCTTGTTTAGAATTGGGGCAAAACTGCCTTCGATCCTATCAACTCACCAGTGTTTGATGGCTCAGACTCTTCCATTGGCGGCAATGGCGACTACGCACCACACAACTGCACCAATGGCCTCCCTACTGGCCTCAACTGTATCCCTGCCGGCGCCGGTGGCGGATGTGTGACCAAAGGCCCATTCAAGAAGTAAGTTCTATCGCTGTCAGTCGCCCAGGAAATTGGCTAACATCCATACTCAGCATGAAAGTAAACCTCGGTCCCGTCTCACCAACCCTTGCCATCGAGGGTCTCACCGCAAGCTTCCCTGGCTCAGACTACAACCCGCGTTGTCTCCGCCGCGACGTCTCTCCATGGGTTTCATCCCGCTGGTCAACCGACAAGAACTCCTCCGACCTCATCACCGACAACACCGACATCGGCAGCTTTCAAACCGTCATGCAAGGAGACTTCGCAACCGGTTTCTACGGCGTGCACACTGCCGGTCACTTCACCATTGGTGGTGACCCAGGTGGAGATATCTTCGTTTCCCCAGGAGACCCAGCATTCTGGATCCACCACGCCCAAATCGATCGTACTTGGTGGATCTGGCAAAATCAGGATATCAAGAACAGACAAAACGCCATTGCTGGAACCATCACATTGAACAACAGCCCGCCTAGCAGAGATGGAACACTTGAGGATACAATCACGTTGGGCGTCAATGGTCCTGATACTACCATCGGTGCCATGATGTCTACGCAAGCTGGGCCTCTCTGCTACATTTATGTGTAGTTCTTGTTGGCTCGTTCCGTGGTACTGGCAACTGCATATAACTAGAAAAGCCAGCCTTCGTCTTGCATATCATAATAATACACACCAGCTATCGGGAATTCCCTAGCTTGAATTTTTGTTTTTCCCATTGATACTCATCTGCCATGTTTGAAATACACACGACGTCGGAATATCGTTTAAGCTTTCACGATGCTTTTTGATGCATGCCGGCTCAAATTCCCTCCCCCACACGAAGAACTCAATAAGAGCGATCCTAGCTTTCCCAATCTGCCAGTCTCGGCAGACAAACAAATCTCTCGAATCCCCTCATGCAATCCCCATTACGGAGTGTTCTTCCGGAGACCCTGCCAAGTGATTATCTTTCTCAAATCATCTCATCTTTCTCCATTGCGACGATCACTAAGCTCGCGAATCTCCAGACAGATCTCACGTCGTAGATCAACAGATCTCACGAACCATAACCTCCACTCACGCTCCAGGTCCTCCACTCTTGGCAAAAACGCAAATCAGGGTCCCCCCTCCGGCTTATCCCACACATACATCTTCGCTTCGTTCGCTAAACGAAGCTTGACGAGCAAGCGCACCCTGCCTAAGTTTTGATGCCCAACTTGCCGTTCAGCAGCGCCTCTTACTAAATTGTAAGCTTCGCCGATCTGAATTCAGCCGGAACACTACTAAAGCTAGCTCTTTCAGCCTCTGCACGAGAAGCCGAAAAGAGTCTTCGCACCTTCCACACGGCACGGGTGCAGCTCATTCGCGACGCCATTGTGTCGGTACGGCAAGCTACAAGGACATGGTTGTGAGGTCTGTCGATCACTTAAACTTCAAAAACTTTAGACTGCATCGCACCTCCTGTATGATCCGAATCCGATATCTCCATTTCGTGTTTTTCCGAACATGTATTCGCGGCATCTACTGTAAAGAGGAGTGATCGACAAGCTGACAATTTTCGGGTTCATCCTCCCCGGTCGCCATGATTTCCAGCTGCGGAAGATGGGCCGTTCGAGAGACGCTTTCACTTGCATGTTTTCAGCTCTTGATCATTTACTGGTCGGGTCTGGAATGTAGAGTCTAATTTCGAGGTGCTCATTTCCAGGAATTCGTCAGCCAGCAAATCGTACGTGCAAGGGACAATGACCGCAGTTAGTGTGCCGAGGAAAGAGGTACAGTAACGACTCACGAGAAGGGAATCGCATGTCCATCCACGGCAGATGCGCGAAGTTCATTAACAATCAAACCGATGAAGATGGCTACCAGAACATAATCAAAATTACAGAATGTCAGCCCCCAATCTATTTGCTAAGTCAAAAATCAGATTAACAGGCCTCTATCTTGGTCTGATCATGACCAGCATCACCCCATTCCATTCCCCCAGAACTCCACACCTTCCACACGATAATTCGGCGGTCGATATCCCACAATCCCGAAGAACCTTTCCAGTGCCTCCGTCTTCATCACTTTCTGCGACGCAGTCCTCGAAACCTGCTCATCAACTTTCAGTATCCTCAACAGCGCAGGTAATTTATGCTTTCCCATTGTCGGTGCTAAGTCATTGCGGATTCTCTGGAGGTTGATCTCACTCATCTGTTCTTGTTTTACTTCTGGATTTGTTTCGTCGCTGGACGTGCGAAGACGGATCAGAGCAGCCGCGAGCCCTTTGGCCTCGTAATCGATAACAGGAAGAACATGGGCTTCGGAGATATATGGAAGCTCGAGGAGACGCTCTTCCAGCTCGAGAACTGAGATCGTAAAACATCGGAAGCGGATATCTAGGATTAATTTCGTTGATGAGGCTTGTCTCGTCTCGGGTGACTTACAATCAGCATTGGCTCTGCCTTCGAAGAAGTACTGGCCGCCTTCAAGACGACCTAGATCCCCGGTCTTGTAGAATCCATCTTGATCAAAAGCTGCTCCTGTGAGGGCTGCGTTTCCAACATAGCTGTTATACAGGCTGTCAGCACTATATCAATAGCTACCTGCTGCTCAGCTACCGCAATATCTTACTGAGTGAGAATTCCGGGACCCTTGGCTAGAATCTCGCCGCTGTCGCCATTGGACAGCTTTATGATTATTCCAGGTAAAAGTCTACTTCCGATACATCTCTGTAGTGGCAATGTCAGCTGGTAAATCAGTGACATTCCGTATTGACCCCTCTTGATTCACTGACATGTAGATAAGGAGCACCTGGCTCACTAGTCATGACTGTTCCACCCAGCTCTGTTGCAGCGTAGACAACGCGAATCGGGATACCAGTAAGCCGCTCCCAGAAAGCCGCAGTGGATGCTTCCAAGGGCGATCCTCCGCACTCTATATGCCGAAGTTTGGAAACTCCACCAAGGTAGCTCTTGTGTTCCATAGTAGAGAGATTCTCAATCATGTTGATGTAATGATCTTGCATTTCTCTGAAGCCTTGTGAAGAAAGACAGAGGTGGGTGATATTGTCTTCTTTAAGATTTTCCCAGATCTCGGTTGCCGAAGCAGGAGCATGTTCCGTGAAATGGATCTTTCCACCCCGTAGGATCTGGAGAATGGCTTGAGAAGCTCCGCCAATCCATTGTATCGGCCTGCAAGCCAGGTATACGCTCTCGTACTCTGGGGGCAGGTCGACGTAAAATCTGCGGCGAGGGATTGCAGCTCCCTTGGGTTTGTCTGTTGTCCCTGAAGTGAAGATAATCAGGCATGTACTTTCAGGTGGAATGATCATATTCTTGTCGATGACGATCTGTTTTTGCAGATACGGCGTAGAAAATTTACGCGATCTCCTCATGAGTATGACAAGAAGTGATAAGGAGCTTCTGGCACTTTCCTCGAGTGAGCAGGCCAAGTCGGCTGTCAGAGGTTCGGCCAGAAGGTAAGTTGCATTACACTTCTGCAAATTATGGAGATTGTTGTGACGGAACAGTCCTATTGCTGGATCCGATCAGCTTCACTTTGATTCGAGGGTAAAGTCATACTCACACAAAGGGACGCAACTGCCACCAATTGACAAGATGGCGAAAAATGCAACCAGAAAGTAATATCCGCTAGAGGTCAATGTGCCAATGGATCTCGCGGAGATCAGGATACCTCTGTCATCGAACCATTGGGAAGGAAGATGCTGACGTAGGAGCGTCCTTATATGAACGACGTCGCTGATAAGGTCCCCATATCCTGCTTCAACTCCGTGCTCATCGTAGATGCGTATATCGGATATGTCACGCGCGAGCTGGGTTAGACGGGCGAAAATCGGATCATTTGGGAAGTTGTTAGTCTCAGGAGCAGATTGATCCATAATGACAGAGCTCCTACAGAATATATATCGATGCTCTACCCAAGCTCGTTTCAGTCCAGGAGGGTAAAAAGCTTCGTCATTTAACATTGAGAAATCGTGGCCTTCGCGTAACATGAGGTCGTACAAAGCACTTGGAGGATGCCATTTCACCAACAGATCAGTAGACAGAGGAAGGAATCTCATCCATTCACCGCTATGCTACAGGTATATCATGTACAATGTGACGTGAAAAACTGAAGCATAGTAGTACTACCACGCATTACTCACTCCAACTGAGGTCCGCACCATTACGTCACAAAGCTGGATCTCTGATGATTACTCCCTCCACCTAGAATCTCCTCTCTATTCTCATGCATTATCCAATAAAGGTTGGCGCCACGAATATGCTTGATTCGCAATGTGTAGACTTCGCATTGTATTGTTTTGATTGAGTGATATCGATCCGATCCGCTAACGCCTGCAATGCTCGCCTCGCCCTGCCTCGCCTCGTACTCGCCCCAATTGATCGATCGATGATGATTCGCAAATCGCAGAAAGGAAAATTATCTCCAACCATCGTACAAATATCAGCATAACCCCAACCAAGCTCTAACCGAACAGATGCACTGGTCTAGAATGCATATAGCTTCTTCCTGTTCTTCAGCGTCCTCCAGATTTGCGCCTCTCGCTCCAATTTAATTCTAGCGGCGGACTCTCTTATCGTGACCACTTCGAGATTCCATGCCACCCTCGTCACTGCGTCGCTTTCGACCACTGCCGCCATCCTCTCTTCCTCGCCCATCTCGACGCTCCTCACCACTGCCTCGAAGATCACCGCTGCTACGAGTGTCTCGGCTGCTTCGGCCACTTCCTCCTCTCTCATTTCCTCGCTCGCCTCGCTCGTGTCCACGCTCTGCTCCGCGCTCACCAGCCCAGCTAGAGTTGGGATCACGAGTAACATCTCGCTCCCTGCCATCACGGCGACTACTTTCCCTGTCGCGATCTCCACGCTCACGCTCTCTACCACTTTCTCTACCTCCAGCTGACTCTCTGCCGGCCATCAGATCCCTAGTTGGAGCTGGTGATGACTTGTTCTGGTGCCTATCCTTCTCTGGATCCCTCCGATCACTGCGGTCCCGGTATTCGCTTCTCTGGCTACGCTCATCTTCAGGGGCGCCGCGCTTCGATTCACGTTCGCGTCCTGGGCTTCTCGAGCTTCGTCGGCTTTTACCTGAGCGTTCTCTTCTCCCACTGCGATCTCGATCGCGCTCTTCGTTCGGCGCATCGGATCCAGTAATCAGGTCAGCGCGTGCGGGATTGATGAGATCTCTGCCAGAATCTCTTGCAGTCTCCTGTCGAGCAGGTGGTAGCCCGGGCGGAGGGGGTGGAATTGGCAACGACGGTGTTGGTGGACCTGAATTGGGTGTATCAGGACCCATGCCGGAGCTCATTCTCCCGCGACCACGAACATTGACTCTATCAGGGGTATTTTGTTGTCCAGCTTGCTGCAGCATGGTATTGATACCAGCAAGCTGTCGTCGGCCACCACGAGCAGCACGCTCAGTCGCTGATGCTGGACCGGTAGGCGCAGCAAATCCATTTGGACCAGGGTGAACAGGACTCGCTTGAGAGCCTTTGGGCCCAGATGGAGGACCTGTAGTTGCCAAAGGTGGCACATTGGGTCTTGAGCGGTTAATGTTATTGCTATTCATCTGCGATGGAGATTGGGGCTTGACCGCATCTTCACCGCCGAAAGCCCGCAGTCTGTCTGGGTGTATTGGCGCAGCTGGTTGAGGAGCTGCCTGGCTTTGGATGTGCGGCTGAGCAACAGGACCTCCTAGTTGCTTCAGTCGGTCTGGATGAATCGCAGATGCCGGAGATGGTGTCACTGGTGTGGCGGGAGTTGCATTAGGGCCGGAAGCAGCAGATGATGAGTCGAATTGGCCTGACGCAGACCGTCTTGGATGACGGCCCCCAGATGGACCTGTAGGTGGCTGCTTTTCTGGTGTCGGGGGCCGAGGCAACTCTCCAGATCTTGCACTCGGACGTGGTGGTACCGGAACATTTCCTATGCGATTACCACGACTGTTTCGGTCTCGCGGTCCAGAAGGGATGTCCTGGGAAGGTGCTGAGAGACGACCAAAGTTAGGATCTGGCGGTGGCCTGCTCACATTGTTCAATCGCCCATGATCAGGGTCTAGAGATCTGGGCGGCGGTTGAGTGGGCTGGAAGCCTGGCCTATCATGTGGACCGCCTCGCTCTCTATCCATGGGTCTATCACTTCGTGGACCTGCTGGTGGTGGCTGAGCATCTTCAACGCGCCCACGAGGAGAGTTGTAAGACTCTGGAGGATTTCGTGATGATCTAGAGTCTGTGTGCTCTTTATCGCCCCCATGTCTCCGAGGTGACTGTGGTCTGGAAGAACCTCTTTCTCTAGGTTCCTCCCTACCTCGTCGAGGTGAATTGGATCGCGAGGGATTCTTGTCCGCAGAAATAAGTGCAGCCCTCTCTGGATTGATGATCTCTTGTCGTTCCGGGTTGACAGCTGGCAACTTTTCGGCAATGGCGGCAGGCATACGGTCCGATGACTGTACAGAAGGTCTAGGAGGTGGCATATCACGGGATAGCCGACCGCTATCAACTTCTCTCTCTCTAGCTGTACGCTCGATCTTGTCGCGAGCCGAGTCAGCTGTCCATCGAGGAGGCGGATCCGGGCGAACTCGCTCGCGATCTGGAGCAGGCATCCTATCTGAGGATCGTCCAAACTCTCTCGATGCGATCTCCGGCGCACGTCTGTCAGTGCCGGGAAAGTCGCGGGGTCTGTCCCCGGGTCTATCACCAAGTCTCTCGCTCGATCGGTCGCCGGGTCTGCCGCTTGGACGATCTAATCTTGGATCTTGGAGGCGGGACTCTCGGCCATCTCTTCTATCGCCATGGCGAGGGTGTCTATCGAGTAAATCCCGGCTAGGGAATGGTGCATCGGGACGACTTGGTAGATTGGGGCTGCCTCTATCAAGTAGCGACGTTGAAGGAGCATTTCTGCCTATATCCGGGCGAGACGGAACATTTGCCGGCGTTGACTGCAATGCTTTTGCTGCCTTGAACCGATCACGTTCGGCAAGCACGTCTATCTTCTTCGATTCCATGGCTGCGGCTGGTGGAAGTGGCCGCTTTGTATCCCGAGCACTCTCTGCTGAGTCGCTTGACTTTGTCGCAGCTCGGGAAGTCTTCGCATCATCAACTTCGCCGTCCTCAACCTCTGCCGGACCTGGGGCCTTGGGGGTAGAAACGCCTTGAGAACTGCTCTTCGTTAGTAAAGTCATTCAGTATAGTATGGGTTTGTTTGGACTGACCTGGCTCGAGAACCAGGTTTGAACTCTGGAGCAGTAGGCTTCAAGACGGACTTGGCAGCTGATTTACCGCCTTCTTGGCTTGCATTTGCCGAGTCGTTCTGGGAGGTGGTTAGTCAAGTAAGTAGTAAAACGGGTTGGAGGGGGGGGGGGGCTCTTTCAACATACTGCAGGGTGAGCCATAGAACCAACGTGACCAAATGCTTGCACCATGACCCATTTGGGTTCTCTCTTCTTCAATTGAACCAGGACTGCGTTACCTGTGAGTGATAAGTCTTCGCGTGTTCCTTTTTCTCTGGTTGCGATGATTTCCAACTGCTCCAAAATTTTGGTGCCGTGGAAGTTAATGGCAGGAAAGACCTCAACAACCGATTTCAAGACAGTAATCGCATTTCGAATATGCATCCACTCCGTTCCACCCAAGCAGTCTCGAATGGCCGTGTTCAAGGCCGTGTGCCAGCGCAGAAGCAGACTCTTAAAGCCATTATCCCCATCATAAGCGACCAGACCCTTTGGCTTGCCGTTATCATCAAGAGCCTTTGCAAAACCAGGGAGATTTCCGCCAGTGCCCCAGGCTTCTTTCTCAAAGACAGCTGAGTCTGCGTGCCATCGAGATAGATCTGTAAGAACGAGTCTGAGGAATCGTCCTAAGTTTTCAGCTTCACGAACGGTGCATGCGAATATGATCGCACGTAGACGATTAGCTCGGAAGATCTGGCTATATAGCGCCAAGGTTCGAAAGTATGGAACACCATTTTCGTGGAGAAACTTGACCATCCTGAAACTGTATTCGGAATCACTCGGAGATAAGAGGAGTCGAGGGAGTAGGCATTTTTCGAGGAATGCCTCCATAGCAAAGTTTGGATTGAGAGTCTTGCTGAACCAAAGCGACTTGGTTTTGAGAAGACGGACCTTCTTCTGGCTGAAATTGTTGAGAGCTTCTTTGAATTCGGCGATCAATTTGTCCCGAGTCGAGGAAAGATGCTTCTTCTTGGCCTCTTTGGCTGCTACTCCGGCTCTACTCATGTCTGTTCTGTCTTTGGCCAATTCCGATATCTCTGTGACCAGCCGCGAGATCTCGGTTTCATAGCTGTTATTAGGAAGAGCCAGATCGCCAAGTGATGAGACCCAGAAAGTGACATACACTTCGGGACTCAAAGATTTAAAAGATCCCTCTGGCAGAACAGTCTGTACGGCCTCAATAATAGGTTCGAGAATCTTGTGAAATGGGTCACTCTTTGGTGATGGTGGGCTTTCCTCCTTCACATCCGCCATTTGCGCATCTTCCTGGGTAGCATCTCCATTGACAAGTTTCGAACTGTCAGTTTCTTCGCCATTCGGTTGCTTTGCATCTGCCATGCCAATGTCGCCTTCCGCATCGGCCAATGTCGTTGGAGGAATTGCCGCATCGGTAAGAGCTTTCGTCGTACCATTCAAGATTGGAGAAGCTGCATTCGACCTACGATATGCAAGGCTTGGTCGTCCAATAAAGAATGCAAGTCCAGGATCCAAACCAAAATCTTCGAGTAACTCCGGAATTCCAGGGACTTGTCGATCGAATTCTTCAACCGAAAGGTTGCTGCGAAGGAGCTCGAGGTATTGAGATAGCGCCTCTTGTGTGTCGTCCATCATCGTTGCCAGTAGCTTGATGTGTGCATCAGCATCTGCGATCTTGTAGATCGCTGCTTGTCGATGTTGTGCGATAGATATGAGCAGCTCTCCAGAAAGATTCGACTCGTTCAAAGCTCTCATGAGTCGTTGTGAGGTCTTTGTAGATTCGAAACGCTTGTCGTATAGTGTGATGAGCGTATGCTTTCTAAGCTCCTCGCCACCTGTCATGGCATGAATTTGAGCATTTGTGAAGTCGGTATCGGGCACGATGCCGGACATCTGAGCAATTAGCTCTTTCAGAATGACCAGATCTGTAGAGTTGCCGCGATATAACTGATCAGCAACGTATCGGAGAATAGGTGAAAGGTTCAAGATCGAGTAGCGTTTGTAGACCTTGCCTGAGAACCTCGACAGAGCTAACAACCATCGGCTGGGCAGCAGCGCAAATTCGGCATTGGTTCGATTTCTGTCTTTGCCACCAAGCGCGCTCATGAGTGACCAAACTAGGACGTCGTAACCAAGACTGGTGAAGTGCTTTGCGCACTCAACCACCACTTCAGTCAAGTTATTATATGACTCGATCTGACTCAAGGCAATACCAAATACAATCCCGGGAGACGAATAGGCAATCTTCGCGAGTGCACGTGCCATTGGTGACACATTGATTTTGCTGATACGCTTCATGGTGCTTAAGGTCTCCAGTTTTGTTCGTGCAAAAGCCGCCTTTATCGCAGGAAGACGAGAGGTTTGGCCTTCAAACCATTCGGCATAGATCGAGTATCGGACGGCAACCGGGTAGAGCTTTAGTAGAGCCCAAACCTCGCTGACCAATGCAGAATTAGCACTGGTCAAACTGAGAGCTGGAACAAGTAGTCTTTTGAGTAAATCTTGCCATCTCTCAAAATTCTCTTTTGAGCGGTCGATTCTGAGACTTTCGATACCAACTCTCGTAATTTTCGACAGTAAAGTAGCATCTTTTCCAATGTTGACACCCGAAAGGTTGAGAAATGTCCCGCAGAGCACGAAGAGATCGTCGACATTTCGGCAGACGGGGATATCGTCAGCCCATTCGTCCCAATAAAATCGATATGAAGTACTTTCATTGGTGTCGTGCTTATCAGGAAACGGCCATCGAAGTTGCTTCTTAACAGGTAGTTGGGCGAGGCGTACTTGCCCTTTTGGCACTCCACTCTGGTCTGGTTCGGCAACCTTTTTCGTCGGACACTCCACGTCTTCCGCATTTGTAGCCACAGGCTTGACTTCATCGTACAAATCTTTGACAGAGTGATGCAAAATGCGGTTGATGAGAGGGATGAGCTCGGGATATGCCTCGGGAAGCCATGGGAAGCGACCAAGCATGAAAAGAGATTCTGGGATGGCGCCTATCGTCAAAAGACACACGAGAAGCTGAACTTTCTGGTCTTGCGGCTCTTTTGCCTTGTCCTTTTCTAGTGGTTCGGCGGTCGGCTTGGCAGCGGGGTCGGATTTTGAGGACGCAGCTTCTCGTGTTCTGCCCCCGTTCTTCGGGTCATCATCTGTCAGAGCGCCAGCCATCGTCAGCGCATTTGTTGCCCCACCACCAGGTCGGCTCAGCTTCTCCTTCTCGGCAAGTTCTTGCTGCCGCGCTTCTCTCACGGCTGGCATATTTTCGTCCAATGGCCACAGATGAGGGTACAGATCTCGCAAGGATATGAAGCCGATTTTGATCAGCAGCGCTGTTAGGTAAATGAGATTGGCGGGCAGTGTATCTTCGTCATCGCGAGCTTCAGACGTGTAGAAGCGTAACTTGAAGCCCAAAAGCTGAGCTGCAACTCGGTTCCCAGATGGCGGTAGAGTTCCGGTATGCTTGATCCATTCCCGATCAGCATCAGATTCGTTGTCGACCAAGATGCTGTTGTCCAAGGCCTGCTGCTTTGTCTCGTCATCAACGGCGCGCCGACCGCCTACCTCGAAATATGCATCCAACCCAACATCACGAGCGCGGTCCCAAAACAGAGCGTCACGAGCGACTCGCTGTTGCTTGGCAATTCCTTCCTCTTCAGGAGTCGTCATCCATCCTTGGGAGCTCGGAAGGGCCCAATTTGGAAGCCCACTATGACTATCTCCATCTATTTCGCCGTGTCGAGGCCACCAAGAACTGACTCGCAGGAGCTTAATGAAGAATCGGAAGTGCTTGATCAGAACAGCAGCAAAGACATCCAATGTGATATCCAGAACTCGTCCAACATCCAAGTCGAACGTCCCAATCAAGCCCTTGACTCTCTCGAATGCCTCCTCTACCACCTCGCCTGACGGTGGTTCGCTTCCACTCGTTGTGAACAGCTCCGTAACAAGTTTCGAATATCCCTCTGTCTCTTCTCGTAACAAATTATAGTTGCCCTGTCGATATAGTTGATTGGTAGCCTTTCGAACAGCCATACGCTTGAATGTGTCCTTGGTAAGTCCGAGGGCCTCCAGGACATCATTGTCGAAATTAAGTCGCATGAGGTCCGGCGATATTTCCGTCGCAAGCACAAATGGCGTCAAGACCGGGGTCTTCGTGCCATCTTCTAGCATCATCGATAGTATATCGAGGAACAGAACGGGCGCATTGAAACTTGGTATTGTTCCATCCGCAACTGTGGATTCAGGTTCGAGGATATCCTTCACGCATGTACCAGCGACAGTCGGATCCATGCGCCCATCCACAGTCGCCCGAATAAGCTCTTGAAAAATAGAAGATAGATCTGTCGTATCTTCATCTTGGATAGCTTGTCTGCCTGCGCTCGTCACTTCCTGGCGCTTTGTAGCCCATGCCGCGAGTCGCTCTTCGGTTAAGAAGGTATAGTCGAATGGGATCGGGTCAGGTCTGAGTATAGGAGTGGCAATCTCGGTAGTGGGTGTGTTAGCTGTAGGTGTTGGAGCTGCGCTCACAGGTCGAGGAGGGGGAGGGGACATTGGACCAGGTGTGGGCGTCGATCTCCCAGGACCAGGAATATTGAGCTTGTTCGGGTTATCGCGAGCATCGTTTCTTCGACCTCCTCTTCCTCCACCTGCACCTCCTTGGCCTCCACGGCTCGACCTTCTGCCTCCATCGCGCATCTCTGATCCTCTGTCGTGCTGAGCTAGGCTTGCACTCTGCGGCCGATGCGGCGAAGGCCGACTCTCTCCCGAATCGACCGATGATCTCTCCGGTCTCTTTCTCTTCCCAGCGGGCGCCATCTCCACCTCGATATCGGCCTTACTATCAATTTCTGTACATGTGTAGTGTCGAGCTGTTGTAGGCTGGGAGCTTGCCTGCAGAGATGTAGGTGGTAATAAAGGATTAACAGGAAGGAAGGTGCGCGGTGCGATGTGGTGTGATGAGAACCATCAAGGGCGAGTCGAGATCTCGATTTGAGGTAGGAAATATGTCGAGATCGTGGGTTGAGGAGAATTGAAGGAGCGTGGCTGCAATAGGATGCGGCTCTGAATGAATTTACTGTACAAAGGTAGCTTGGATGTCGCGTTGGATCAGGCTTTAGCGTGCACGGGCCAGTATATCATCAGCCACATTCACCAGCCACACATAGAATTGGTTGAAAGAATAGGAGACGAAGAGGCTCAATTCATTAGATATATATTGACCCAATAGCAGTAGTACCCTAAGACTGCCAGTGAATACAAATTGTCGTGCCTCCACTACACCTGAAAATCCTAACATGCGAGAGTTGTCCTGTACTTTGATTACCTCCTCGCTACAGGGGTTTGCTAACTGTCTCGTCAAAATAACTCGCAAGGTCCCAAGGGTACTACTGTGTTGAGGTTACGTGTTGAATTTGGTATCCTTTTTTTTCTCTGTCTTCGATATCTTCATAGCATTGTTTACTGAACTGTTGTTCTTGTATGGCATCGAGACTCGTGGGATCTCGCTTCCCAAACTCTGGGACGAGGGCGATGTGACAGTGTAGTCTCGAACGTAAAGATAGGCCGGAACCAAGTTCGATGTGCCATAATTGGGATAGCAAGCGCGTGGTCGCGGTTTCACTACGTCTTGGGACATTTGGTTTGTCCATCAGAGCCTCATCGGCGAGAGCCAAAATTCACCTTTATTGCTACATTGCATTCTCTGCATCTTCGTAGTCGGAGGCGGCAACATAGATTCTAGAAGACATCATGTTTCGATCTTCGTGCTGCAGGTGAAAGAGTCTCCCAGTATCGATGCACTCCAAACACGTAGGGCTAGCTCTGATCTCAGTGGAATTTACGAGCTAACTTCGTAAGGCTGCAATATCAGGTGGCCGATCTTTCAGCCATGCTCATCCGCTATTCGGGTAAAGCGATGGCTAGCAAGTCGCGCGTCACTCTTTGCTGCAAGAGAGAGCGAATGGAGCTCAGATGGTGAAAGGCACTCTAGCACAGGCATCAACATATCGTCTGGCAGAGCCCAGAATGAGCCTCTTGGTAGTCTCTGCCTGTAGTTCTGAGCATGTCGCGGTGCCAGCTAGGGTATCTTTTACTTGCCCGGTGAAAGATCTCCGAAGCCATGACTGCAAGGTCTAGGTACTCACCCACTCGAAGAGATATATCTTTGGGAGCTGGCAAAGTGAGAACGAACTCAGCGCTTCGTATTGTGAAATTGAAAGAAAAGAGGGTTTATCAGACGGGATGCACAGTGGAGACAAACTCATTACCAATGTATCAGGGACACAGTCCTCAATACGGTGACGATATCTGGCGATTTGATTCACTGCTCGATCCTTCATGCGTTCTAAAAGAGCAAAACACTGCTCTCAAGGCTGTGGTGTTGTGCCCATGCTGCTAGACGAGGTCTCCTCCGATTGGCTATCTCAGCGCCACCGCTGTGGCTCGCAGGACAAGGCTGACAAAATTGCTCTTGGCATGGCGATACCGGCGTGTGAGACTTGGAGGGCGGCCCAGGGTTTCCGAAAAAGTTGGCTCCCGACTGGATGCCGATGACGATCTCTGACTCTTTTTCATGACTGGACAGAAACAATTGCAGCTCAGTTATTTAACCACCGCCCTCCCCAACACTCCTTTGCGAGACAACTTCCTTCTACCGTTTCATAATGGCTAGCAATTCGCAGCTGCAGGGCGCAGAGAAGGCAATGACTCCAAGATACGGTCAGTAGTCCCCCAAGAATTACCCCTCCAAGAAGAACAGCGACTGAATACGTCCAAGAAAGAACGCAACAGCAGCCCGAGAACCCATTTGCAGCTTTAATACCTGATCAGACCATCGCGATCATTCCATCTTTTACCCTCGAATCAGGTGTAACGTTGCACAATGTCCCATTGGCGTACAGCACGAGGGGCAAACTCTCACCAGACGGCGACAATGCTATGGTAATCTGCCACGCCTTGACTGGCAGTGCAGATGTTGGAGATTGGTGGGGTCCTCTGCTGGGTGGTCCTGGGAGGGCTTTTGATATCTCCAGGTTCTTTGTGGTGTGTATGAACAGTCTGGGAAGTCCTTACGGGAGTGCCAGTCCAGTCACTTGCAAAGATGGGGATCAGAAGAACGAGAGATACGGCCCGGAGTTTCCTCTTACCACAATCCGAGACGACGTCAAGTTAGTATACCTCATTGACTCCGGACAATCGAGCTAATCGTGTCCCAGTCTACACAAATTATTGCTAGACGATTTAGGCGTCAAACAAGTTGCCGCAGTCATTGGAGGATCCATGGGAGGCATGTTAGTTTTGGAATGGGCATACTTTGGCAAGGACTACGTCCGAGCTATTGTACCAATTGCAACGTCGAGTCGGCATAGCGCTTGGGGTATAAGTTGGGGAGAAGCACAAAGGCAAAGCATTTATGCGGACCCGAAATACGATGACGGCTACTACCCGTTCTCAGACCCTCCTACGGCCGGCCTTGGTGCAGCGCGCATGTCAGCTCTTCTCACGTACCGAAGTCGAAATTCTTTTGAGGCAAGATTTGGACGAAACACACCGGACGCATCAAAGAAACAGACTATTAGCCAGGATCAGCATCCCTCAACACCGTCAGAGGTACATCTAGCTATCCACAACGACGGCCACCGCTCCAAAAGATCGCCCCTTTCAAGACCAGGAAGTTCAGCAGAGATCACACCTCCTGCTACCAAATCTAACTGCAATAGCAATCCGTCAGATTTTACCGATCCTCAATTCCATGGCGCCACGGCGTCTACCTCCCCTGGCATTGGCAGCCCCCTGTCGGATCGGAAGCGAGGAACGTCAACATACTTCTCAGCACAGTCATACCTCCGATACCAGGGCGAGAAGTTCGTTAAGCGTTTTGATGGAAATTGTTATATAGCCATCACGCGCAAGCTTGATACACATGATGTCTCGCGGTACCGAGTCTCTTCCGAGTCAACAACGCCTATAGCTGATGCTCTTGCACAAATTCAACAGCCTACCCTTGTCTTAGGAATCGAGAGCGACGGACTCTTTACATTTGATGAGCAGAAAGAGCTAGCTGCCTCGATTCCAGACGCTAGACTGCGCAAGATCGATTCTCCTGAAGGTCATGATGCTTTCTTATTGCAATTCGAGCAGGTCAATCATCATATTCTGGAGTTCCTGAATGATGTACTGCCAGATATCATGAATGCTCCTGGGAGGGAAGATGTTGTTGCCGAGAATGGCGTCGGTGCCGTCACAAAAAATAGTACCTTTGGAGAGGCGGAAGTTGAAGACATCACAGCTTGGTGATGTGGCGGTTGTTTGACGTGGTTTTGTCTAGAATACCCAAAAGCGATGACTTTTGAAGAAATCGATGTTCCATCTCCAGGAACAATATTTTCGTCGACATACCTGATTATTTATTTAACAGAGCGACCAATGATCGATTGCATGGCTATTTTCTACGCTCAAATACAATGTCGAAATACTCTTTCAGATGACGTTCTTTTGCCGCTGAATTTTCTTAGACTCAGCACGCAACAGCTTCGTGGTCCCATCTTCCTTACTACATGGCTTATTCTTATTTCCCACGACAAGTGTCAAGGACGAAGTGCCGAAATACTTACCATGAGTACTATTGTTTCCTTGCAGTGCAGTGCACGCATGAGCGGCTCCCAAAGTGCGGGGTTTAAACCCCCTTTTGTTTACAACCCCGCAAACAAAGCTCCCACTACTCTGGTTCCTGGGACCACAAAACTCTTTCCCTCCACACCTTTAATTCCCGAGTACTATTTTAATTCGACGTTTTCCATTAGTGCATCTCATTTCCGAACTCTATTCAGATGAGGTATGCTGTCTAGAATCGGTACTCTGAGATCACAAACCTCTTCGCTTTGCTCTTGCTTGTTGACTGGTTGGTCCTTTACACTACGTATCTGCCGAGTTTTGATGGCTTGCTTCACCAGCTCCTTATAACACGGCTCCCACTTGGAATCTCGTCAGTCTACAACCCCGCATTATGGGGGATTTCCTGCTAGACCAACGAGACTCGCGAAGTACAAAAGCACCCCTGTCCTCTATGTTCAATAGGTCTGAGAAAGCAGCTACATAGCATTTCCCTCCTGGGCTATTATACTACTCTAAAATCACAAAGTAAACGAACTCAGCACAATGTCAACAAATGGCCAAAATGGACACGCCCCCAGCCTCCACCCCTACGGCGCAACCCTGAAGATGCCCACCCGCAACACCAATGGCACCACCCATCAACCCGGCGACCCCATGATCCTCCCACCAGGAATATCTTCATCTCAATTTAAAGACTTCATCACCCGCGCAACCTCCATTGTCGGCCCCAAGAACGTCGAAGTCATCCTCCCAGACAACACCCTCGACGACGGCTCCTACGAGAATCCTTGCCACGGCCATGACATGCACGCAATCCTTGACCGAGATTATTTCGTCACTAGTGCGGTCGTCTCGCCTCGCTCGGTCCCTGAAGTCCAGGAGATGATGAGGCTATGTATCGAGACGGGCGTGCCGGTTTGGCCGTATAGTATAGGAAGGAATACCGGGTATGGAGGGGCGGCACCGAGGGTACCTGGGAGTGTGGGGATGAATTTGGGGAAGAATATGAATCGGGTGTTGAATGTTGATACAGAGGATGCTTGGGCGCTTGTTGAGCCTGGTGTTACGTTCTTAGGGTTGCACGAGTATTTGGAGGAGAATGGGTTGAGGGAGAAGGTGTGGTTGGATGTGAGTTTGAAATTCACCCTCTTTGCCACATGAGAACAGTCATGTTGATTTTTTTGCAGGTTCCGGATTTGGGAGGCGGCTCTATCATTGGGAATGCCGCTGAAAGAGGTGTTGGTTATACACCCTATGGTGTAAGTTAGCCAACCTCATTAAATGCCAAATGTGACTTACAAGATAAGGACCACTGGATGATGCACTGTGGTCTCGAAGTCGTTCTCCCTAATGGCGAGCTCGTCCGCACCGGCATGGGCGCTCTCCCGGACCCAACAGTCTCCAAAGACTCCAGCCTCCCACCCCACGAGCAACCCGGCAACCGCGCCTGGCACCTCTTCAATTACGGCTTCGGCCCCTACAACGACGGTATCTTCACGCAATCATCCCTCGGCATCATAGTCAAGATGGGAATATGGCTCATGCCCAACCCCGGCGGCTATCAGGCGTACATGATCACCCTACCACGAGACAGCGATCTCGGCGCAGCAATGGAGATCATTCGACCTCTACGCATACAAATGGTGCTCCAGAACGTACCTACACTCCGGCATATCCTTCTCGACGCCGCAGTGCACAATCCCAAGGTCCATTACACCAAGGATATTGATAGGCCGCTTAATGACGCAGAACTCGACGCTATAGCTGAGCAACTCAAACTCGGGAGGTGGAACTTCTACGGAGCATTATACGGACCCGAACCAGTGCGAAACGTTTTGTGGACTGTGATCAAGCAAGCATTCTCTAGTATCGAAGGCGCCAAGTTTTATTTCCCCGAGGATAGAAACGAAGAGAATAGCGTGTTACGGACGAGAGCGAAGACGCTACAGGGAATTCCGACGTTAGAGGAGTTGCGATGGGTGAGTTGGTTACCGAATGGGGCACATTTATTCTTCAGTCCAATTGCGAAGATTAGTGGGCAGGATGCGAGTTTGCAGTATGAGGTTACCAGCAAAAGGTGCAAGGAGGCGGGGTTGGATTTCATTGGGACGTTTGTTGTGGGCATGAGAGAGATGCACCATAGTGAGTTCTTTCCCCCTCATCCCTTGTCTCACTCAAATACCCTGCGAACCCGTAAAGCGAGGTTATAATGATATACTAACACCCACCAGTCGTCTGTATAGTCTTCAATCGTGAAGACCCAGAAAGCAAAAGAAAAGCATACTGGTTGATCAAGACGCTCATCAAAGACGCCGCCGCCCACGGCTGGGGCGAATACCGCACGCACCTCGCGGTCATGGACCAGATTGCCGAGACGTATAATTTCAATGATGGCGCGTTGATGAAGCTTAATGAGACGATCAAGAATGCTATGGATCCGAAGGGTGTGCTTGCACCGGGGAAGAATGGAATTTGGCCGAAGAATTACGATAGGGAGAGTTGGAGGCTCGATAATAAGTAGAACTGAGTTAGGAATGCGATATTGACCAAGTTGGGCTTGTTTTGATTTGGTTTGTCTACAGTGACAAGCGAAGGTGCTGGTCAGCGGCTACAACATATCTTAATTCAAACATCTATCAAAGGACGCAGTCTTGTCTGCCTCGCCATTTCGCTACGTCCGACATGATCAATAATTACCCAAGAACAGCAGACCAATCTTCCTTCTTAATGAACTCCTCAGCACTTATCACAGGGACATCCACACCAAGCTATGTCATAGATCAGCAACACCTCTTAAACAACACAGTCTTTGTACTCACGTCCTTGGGATGCACAATCGTCTTATCCCCACCATCATACCCAAATTCTCCCGTATACTCAATCATATCACAGTACTCCTCACCAATGACCGGAATGGCTTGCTCCACGATCTTGCGATCCAAGCGGACGAAAGTGGCCTTGACACCGAGTATCTTGGCCCAGAGCGCTGTCCATTCGTTATAGCTCATCATGGAGCCGAAGCAGAGGAGGTTTTTGCCAGCGGGAACTTGGATGAGTGCTTTGGTGCATGTGCCTGTGGTGGATGGGTTAGTGCATGCTGACGAATAATAGCGGGTAGTGAAAGATTTACCAGTGTCATGACGGGCTTCGACCATGGGGACAGGCGCATCCCCATCGATGGGCAAGGTCCACACGTAGGAGCCATCAGCTTGCTGTTAGTATATCCCGTCAGCATGGGTAATCTTACAGCAGCAAAGGGCGTAGAAGACAACTATATGTCAAGCAAGCAAAAAAAGAAGCCCTCTTCCTGAGCAAGAACAACAGCAACGCAAACCATATCTGAACTAATCACTTACCTTCATAGGCATACTCAACGCATTAGCATTCCAATTCGTCATATACAACCCCACCTGCAAAAACGATGTCTTCGCCTTCAACTCCGGATACTTACCCCTCAAATACTCCACCGCCTCCCACTTGGCATCAAAATGATAGTTATGCGTATACTTCCCCCCACTCAACTTCTTCGTCGGGCTCAAAGTCGACAGCACGAACCGCTCTAGCGTACCAACTGTCGCGTTCGCAGCATCGACAATGTTACGACCTTGTTGGACTTCGACGTCGTAGCCTTCTACGTTGATGGGACGGCCGGACTTTTGAGAGGCGGCTTGGACGGCGGGGTCGCTGAGGTTGCCCCAGAAGTCGGTTACGCCGAAGATGACGCTTGAGCCGGCGAAGGCTTTAGTGAGTGAGGAGACGTCGTTGAGGTCGCCGGCGATGAGTTCGACGCCTTTGGTGGCCCAGGCTTGGGCGGATGGTTTGCTGGGGTCGCGGGTGATGCCGCGGACGCGCCAGCCGGGTTCTTTGAGGAAGACTTCGGCGACGGAGGAGCCCTGGTATGGTTAACTATGGGTGTTCTGATGGACTTGAGGGTTCTTCTTGAGGGTGCTCAAATGAAAGGTTCGTGGATAGAGTGCTGGCTTACCTGTTTCCCTGTCACTCCAACAACGGTGATGATTTTTTGAGCCATGTTGGATTAGATAACCAGAAAGAGACCTTTGCAGCTTCTATAAAATATGCTCGTGTTTGAAGAATAGTTTGGACTTGTTTTTGGAGAGAGACGCTGTTTGAACACGACAGACCTATTGCAATGAATACCTCCGACCTTGCGTGCCTTCAAGCAATATATGTACTTGCCAGAGAACGCACATCTCAAACATGATACAACAATAAACTTTGAGTATATTTTGATTTCAAAGCCGGAACAACTGTACAGTCGTCAAACCGACTTCCAAGCCCAAAGAAAGTTACAATTCGTGGCGTCGCATTACAGCATCTTCGGCAACGGTACATCTTCCACAACATGCCACAAGCCACTTGATCCACCCATTGCCCTGCCAAGAGTTACGCGCTTGACCCTCATGTAAGGGACGCTTGGTATGGGTTTGGATTTATACCATCCTCGCTGCATGGGTATCTCGCACAGCGGACTAGGCCGAGCAGCTGTCTAGCTGTGAACAGTCATTTGCGCTGGAGATAAACGGAAGGACGGAGATAGTACATCGCTAAAGATCTATCGCGGAACTAGTAAGCCAGATCACAAAATTGCATCTTGAAAAGGTGGTGGGAGTAGGTAATCACGCCTCTTTATGGCCGGGCTAACCTTTGTGCCGTCCCCGACTTCGATATAGAATATTGTCCACAAATATCAAGAAATCATTCAGGGTGAAAGTATTTGTATCAATACCTCGGGGTACTAAGATCGCATAATCAAATACTATCACTACCTTTGATATAGAATCCAAAATCAATGGCAGAAGGGTGCGACGAATGTCTCGCTTATGTAAAGTCGTGTCAACAATCACCGTGGCTTCGTCCTCCCATGTATCCAATCACAAAATTGCCCTATCCTTTTTCAACTCACACATTTGCCTTGACAAATTTATCCAACTGTCCCATCTTGGAGACAATAGAATCCTGCACACGTACAATTAGCCACTTTTCTCACCTTACTTCCACAGATCACCCTCTTCAGCCCGCCCAAATCGCTCTCCAAAGACAAGAAGACTGGTACAAGAAAATTCTTCAAAACTCACCACCAACCACCGAGGCAAAACCCCCACAATCCTCAACACCCCCGCCTTCGTCCCCACAAACGTCCTCCCCTTCTTCCCCCCCACCACATCCCTCACAATCCTCCTCCCCGCCTCCCCCGCACCCATCACACCCTCATCCTGAATCTTCCCACTCGCTTCATCCCTCAACACGTCCCTCATACCCTCATAGTAACTGCCCTCCGCAAGCTGGAACCTCTCGTCATCCATACCTTCAATTGCCTCCTGGCCGTTTTCGACTTCCTTGGATTTAGCTTTCAAATTAGCATGAAACCTCGTCCTCACAATCCCCAACACCACACTCTGAACCCCCACCCCCAACGGCTCAAGCTCCAACCTCATCGTCTCAGAAAGCATCAACATCGCCGCCTTCGACGCAGCATACACGCCACTCCAGACTAGCGGCACGATAGCGGCGCCGCTCGTGATATTGATGATCATGCTCTCGTCTCTGTGCCTTGAAGATATCATTAGGGGAGTGAAGGTCCTGATTAGTGCTAGTGGGCCCCAGACGTTGGTTTCGAAGATGGAGCGTTCGGAGGGGGAGATGGATGGGCCGTTGAGGATGGGGGAGATGAGGCCCAGGCCGGCGTTGTTGATTAGGTATTTGAGGCGGAGGGGGCGGCCGTTTGCGTTTGTGTTTGCATTTGCAGTGATGCTGGGTTTGAGGTGGTGCTTGACGAGTTCGAGGGCAGAAGATATGGATTCGGGGGATGTTACATCTAGAGCAAGGAGTGTGATGTTGGGCAGTTCTTTGAGGTAGGCGAGCGAGGAGATGGAGCGCGCAGTGGCGAAGACGTGGATTCCTGGTTAAGGGAGGATGAGTTAGTGGTTCTGCTCAGTCGCCCGCAAGGATTTGTTGCGCAAGGAGCAAGGAATATCTGAGAAGAGACTGATGTGCTATCGCATTGTGATACAGCGGCTCTGAAGGAAGAGGAGTTCAGAGCGTGATAGGGATAAATACCTTCAGCCACGAAAGCCCTGACGATCCCCTCCCCAAGTCCACCTTCACTGCAGCCTGTCACGAGTGCTGCGTCCATGTTTCTACACTCTCCTTTTCTCGTACTTCACCTTTCTACGTCTCGCGCAGGATAGAAAGTGAGGACTCAAGTCATATACGCTTTCTTGATAGGCGTGGAGCCCTATTGTTGATATACCTCCCATACTAAGCGAGCTCAGCAGAGTAGTATGTACAGAGAAAGTCTCCGAGGCAATTCGTCCGACCCCGACTTGCTTTGTCAATACTGTTTTCTGGGGGAATGGTTGCCCCGTACATTCCCCTTTCACACTGTTCAGCGCTTCGAATTCAGGAGATATAATGTATATGATGGTTTGATTGGTTTAGGGGTGCGAGATCTTGGGTGGAAGGTCGAATCGAGTCTTGGCGGCGTACTGAATAGTCAGGGAACTCTAAGCGGGCAAGATGATGGACGGGGATGTAAGATCGAGGTCTACTTCACCAGAAAAGCTTGGAAACGAAGTGCATTATCGACATTCCTTCATTTGATAGCATCCCTTAGTGCTTTCCATGGCTTTCTCTCCCGTCCTGACCCTTCTCGAGGACTGCGTGACCAATTCCTTCTCTTTTCCAAACCTTTGGCCATCTCTTTCTTGCCCATCTTCCCAACATTCAAACGCCCGCCAATGAAGATTATGTTTAAAGTATATGCAAGCGTCATGATATCCCAGCTCCCGCGTACCCAAAACCCCCCAGCCTGTACATAGGCGTACCATAACCAAATAGTCCAAACCTACCCGCTAATCCAGCATCAAAACATTATAAAGAGAAGAGTAGTATATAGTCGTTTCATGTACCGCGATGTCTGCCCTCTTGTTCGCATTTGGCTTTTTCTTTCGATCGAGTCAGGATGAGGTATCCAGGTCGCGCATCGTCGACAGCGATGTACACTCTGTGCCCAAATTCAAATATGCTTCCAGAGAAAGCCTTGAGACTTATGCAACAGCAGTCATTGGCTTCGCCTCCATTTGCTCATTCGGCGTCGTAGGAACACTGTGGAAGGTATCCTCGTCGTCATCCCTATTTCTCAGAGCCATCTTTTCATCCTCAGCATCCATCGGCTTCTGTAACGAGATGCTAGGCGTGATATTGTTCATGTGCTGGACTTCAAGCTCATGCTCGACTTTGTTCTCGAAAGACTCGCGCTTGGTATCATCGGAATTCTTCTTCTCGAGATCCTCCATCACGATGGCCTTCTCGACCTCGACGCTCTTCTTCTCTGATGCTGCGTCGCTGAGTTTGCAAGGAGCTTCGTTGCTTTGACGATCGGTTCCATGGACGTCAATCGACTCAAAGCTGTCCTTCAAAGGAGATCTTCCGCTGGCTTGGTCGACCATTCCAGGTCTTGCAAGGTTGCGCGGTGGCAGAGGTGGTGGAGGAGGTCGCTTGGGGATGTTTACTAGACCGCCTCTCGCCTTGATGGCTTGAGGGGTGATGACTTGAGCTTGTGCTGATGCAGCTTCGAAAATCACGGGCTCTTCATAATCATCGTCATCGTCTGTATCGGTTTTGTAGCTAGTATCGATCGAGGCAGTGCGTCGGTCAGTACTGCTACGTCCTCTTGGGCTGTCAGCCACAGTGGTACCGTCAAAATCGTCACTGTGGTTCAATCGGCTAAGCGACGAGAGGTCGACTTTCGTGTAGTCGATTTCTTCTGGCTCGATCACTATCGGTTTCTCCTCCTCCTCCACGATCTTCTTGCTCTGGTCGCTGCGACTCGGACTCGTCGCGGGTGTAAACCTATCATCCGTCTGTGTGCCCATCTCGGTTGTTTGGGTCGCCCTATCAGTACTCGTCCGCGTCCGGTAACTCCTGTTTGACATGTAGCTCTCCCTGTTGCTCTTCGTTGTCAAAGTATCCATACTCGTCCTGTGGAATTTGCTGTACATCGGACTCGTCGGACTTGGATTGAACTCGAACTGAGTACTCGGAGGTCGGCTTTTCGTCCCAGCTTCTCGAATCTCGAATCCTTCTGCTTCCAGAGCCAAGACACCGTATGGATCTGGATCGTCTGGTTCTGGAATGCCGAATACTGGTCCATTTGCTCCGGGCTCCTCTAATTCGAGATCTCCAGGCGCAGGCTGGTCTTCCAATAGATCCATCATACTCTTATCAACATCACTCCGACCCTCCGCTGCCTTGACCGTTTCCATGAGCATCTTAATTTCGTATGGGGGATGCCTTGCTTTCCCAGCCAAAATATCCGCAACGCCAATCCTCTCTCCGTAGAATCTTTCGTTCTCGTCCGTCCGTTCGATTATGACCGTTCCGTCAACCTGGACACCAGCGTAGAAACCCCGCGATTTGAGGTAAGTGAAAACAGGACGACTATTGAGAATTAGCTTCTTGCTCCGCAAATCCGCAGACCAGGTGAAGAAGAGGTAGGTGCAACTTACTTTGCCTGTTTCCATTTTCCATCATTCTCCAAAACGCCCCCAACACCTACCGGTCCGGCGACTGCTGATATTTCGCCCCCAAGTGTAGCCCGGATCTTGGTGAAAGCATGTAGAGCTTTGCGATTATTGATTACCACCACACAATCATAGATATCGACACCGACGAGGAATCCTAGGCCGGCAGTATGTAGCATGATTCCAGAAGGAGGACTCCACTCCCCATCCTCTTTCCTGGCAATCAACACTCCAGAACCTCCAGCTCCGGACACCCATAGCCCCGTCCGCATCGTTGTGAATATAGCCAAACCAACAGCATTTTGTATAACTTTCTCGGGGATCTTCTTCAGTACTCGTTGTTTGCCCTTCGGTACGCCCTCCGTCGAAGGGCGGTCTTCCTCGGCGTAGAATCCATCCTCTGATTGTCTCGAGTCAGTAATTGCTTTTTGTGCAAATCTGCGTACCCAGCAAAATTCCACTCACTGCAGAAGGACTTGAGGATGCGCGCAGCTTTGTCCGATTCCTTGTCGAGAGTCGTAGGCCAGAAAGCTTCGGATCCAATCTTATTCGAGAACTTGTTGATCGGCGCGCCAACTGTAGAATTGTCAGTTTGCATTCCATTCCCAAGTACGCGATCGGCTGCCTGCGGATGCGATGCGCTGCGCTGCGATGCGACTCACGTTTATCGACCACGGCATAGACCTTATCGAAGCCTTTCTTGCTGCCAGTCTTCGTTTTGTCCCATGAGGGAAGCATCGAAGTTACTCGCTGCATCTTGGCGACAGGTTAGTTCATTCGAGCGAACCGACTCTGGTCGAGCGAACAGGAACAGCTTGGAATCAGGCTGTTTTGTTCGAGGAGTAGAGGTCCGTCGGGATGGCGGGGAAGAAAACGAAAGGTTCCCTCGCGCGCTCGCTCGCTGGCGATGACGCTGCTGCTTATGCGACAGTGAGTGGAGTGGAAACTGATTCGATTCGGTTGTCGGGGTGAAGTGTGAAGGGTGGAGGGTACCAGCAGCCAGCCAGCAAGAGCAGAGGCAGCTGAGTGAACGATGCGCGCGGACCTTTGTGTTCGTTTTCGTTCTTCTTTCAACCCTCAATGATAAAAAGCACTCAATGCAGACGGGAATAAGAAAACCTCATAACCATTTCTCGAGAAGAATGTAAGTGACACAGGAATCAGAGCCAAGTGGAGCATATAAATGGAATGGGCTGCTCGGTAAGTAGTGTAGTAAGTAGTGAGGCTGAGGAAGTCAATAGTCATTCGAGTGGCCAGAACCTCCGACTTCCTACTTCCTGACTAGCAGGCCACGAGTCGCTGCCGTAAGACGTAAACAGTTTGCCGTTGGGAAAACGGTCGGTTAGACTCTTACCACAGATTTTTCTCATCATACGACCAATGGTATCATTTGCATGGTATTGATAATTGATAGTCGGAACGGCCGGGGTTTGTTGATTACGAAGTGCCCAGAATCCTCAGATGGCGATGCATCCGGGCGACTGACATCATACTCACTCAACTGAGGAATTGATCATTGATGCCATGCTGAGATGAGCACAACTGAGACAAGCAAAATAGAGAAAAACCTCAAACGGATCGAAGTCCGTTTCGCAAAGGAAGGAACTTTGATACTCGGAGATTTCAATTGCTAAATATATTTCTCTGCAGATAAAAAATCAAGGTGGTGCACTCCTGGTGATCCACTGGCCCTGGATTGTCCCTGCAGGCCTTTGGGGTTGGCAGGTCTTGGTGAAGCCGGGACGGGTACTGGCACGTGTTGACTCCCGCCTTCATATCGGCAGGTTAAATATCTACGGCTAGGTGCAGAAGAACTAGGTTTGGCTGACGACATCAGACATTATTGTTGGAATAAGGTTCGGTATATATGGGACTGTCAATATTGGAATTCAGGTTCTGGTGTTGATTGTTCCTGAATATAGGCGAGACCAGGTTTACACCAAGACTGCGTATGGATGGTTTCAGTGCATCATTATCAATGTATCGTTCATAAGGGGAACTCTATCCGTATATTACATGCCCTCAAATACCGGTATTTCGCCATTCCACATGTATCAAACCCGCAGCCGTCTTTGATTTGCCAATCCGAAAACAAATATCGTCCCGTTCGTACAGTCGTATATCGAAGCCATCAGTCGTCCCATTATATCGGATATTGTTCATCCCAAGTTCACAACGGCACATCTACAATCCCTTCTTCAGTCCACCGATACCTCCAAGACCTGAAGCAATATCGCCGGCTTGCTTGTTTCCCTGGAGCTGGTCTAAGACGATTTGTATCAGTATTATGCAGTCAAACAGCATGCTCGCAGCTCCGAGGTACTCGGGGTACACGCATCACATCGAAACCGAAAGGAATAACTCACCATCCATAAAATCCTCGCCTTCTTTCATGCCCTGTGCTTGCAACTTCTTCTTCTCGGCCTCCGCCTTGGCCTTGAAGAACATGATACCCATCTGCTCAATGACTGGATCCAGAGCACCAGTGGTGTACGCAGCTCCAAGCGCAACAGCAACGAAGGCAATGACCGCCGAGATGATAATATATGTGCTAACCATGTTTGCGCTTGCTTCTTGATTGCTCGTTAAGGACTCGGTAAAAGCTGATGAACGAAGCAGGGATGATAAGAGAGTTGTTAGAAATCGTTGAAAGATGAGATGGCAGAGGGAGAAACAATTGAACTCAGAGCAGGAGAAAAAATCTAGAAAGAAACACTCATATATACCCCTCTTGTACATCTGCTCTGTACGCAAGACCTGTTACTCTTCACAGATATGACGTTCGCGTTCCTGTCCCGCTTTCCAGCTTCGACATCGCCAAAATCAAGATTGACGAGCTACCAGCATGCAGCCCAGCATGGTTCTAACGCTCTTCACTGGCCGAAGCTGCATTAGTGCGTTAGTGGTTAATATGCCCTGCATCAACCTTGGTGGAGAGGTGGATGATGGAGCCTGGAGATGCAGAAACCATGATTGATGGTAGAGATGTGAATAGTTAGATGTGGATGATGTTCAGGTTCCTCAAGCATCTGACGATGCCAAGAGCGATGTGTGCACGTGTTGAAGATCTCGCTTCGAGACAGACACAGGGAGAATATTTCAGCATCGTCCCATCGTTAACACCAATCATATCGTATTCGGGTGAAGTATGGTTGCTGGGCTTTACTGTGCCTCTCGACAGTCTCAACCACCAATTGCGGAAATCCGCTCGTGTAGCAGACCGTAAGAATTTATATAAATGTCATTTTCTGTTTCTCCGCCCACCTCAATGTGATTTCCCTTCATTCCCATTCTTCCCAATTTCCAACATGGGCAAAATAACCCGTATCCTACTTCCCAGCGCCATACTGTGTCTGGCAGTCCTCTGGCAGCTCTTTCTCCGAGATACCATTTTCATCACTTTCGGTTTCGGACGAAAACACCAAAAGATTGAAGAATTCCCGTACCAATGCCGTAGGCTAGAACATCCGCTTCTAGAATCATGCGAGGATATGGTGTTGGATGAAGAGGGCCGGACTTTATTCGCTGCTTGTTCGTGTATGGCGAGTAGAAGGGGTTGGAGTCCTGGGTAAACACTTCTATCTCCCTTCTAGCCAGCGATCCAAGATCTCATTGCTGAATTTCTGAACAGAGGAGATAAATACAACGTCTCAGCACGAGATTTCAACGATCACGTGTCCGTCATCAACATTGACAAACCTGGCCAAGACGGTCTCTATGGTCTCCACAAGCTCGAAATAACGGGACATTATGTCTCAGCGACTGGTGGTAAAGAGATCGATGTCCATGGCATTGAGTATGAAGTTCTCTCGCCAAAACGCCTTCGCTTCTGGATGAACAACCACCGACCACCAATTGACGCAAATGGCAACATGCTAGATGGCAAGAAAATAGGAGCCAATTCCACCATCGAAGTATTCGAGCATACGAGAGGAAGCAAGACGCTGGAGCATGTCAAAACAATATTCCACGAAGCCGTGTCGACACCGAATGGGTTGTTAGCGGATGGTAATGGACGCGTGTATATTACCAATGACCACGACTCAAAGACTGGAAAAGTACGTAACCTACCCTCGACACTTCAAAGTATCATTTCCAGAATTCTATTTCGTTTACTATCTCACTCTCCACAGTTCCGCTCCCTAGAAATGATCTTCGGCGGCGGCAGCCTCACATACTGCACACTTGACGGCGATTGCCATCTCGCCTACACCCAAGGCTTCAAATTCGCGAATGGAATCACAGGAGTCTTCCCTACACCCAAAAGCAAGAATATTAACAGTACAATTTACGTAGCCAACTCCGCCAAAGGCTTCATTTCCACCTACACGTCCTCCTCCAACGGCACACTGACCCGCGGCACTGACATCCCCCTTGGAATACCAGTCGACAATCTCAGCATCGATTCCAATGGTGATATCTTCGCCGCTTGTTTCCCTGATGTGTTGGCTCTAGTGGCTAATCTCGAAGGACCTATTACGGAAAAGGGGAATAGGAGGGAGATTGCGAGTACAGTGTTGAGGATTAGGAGGGTAGTGGATGAGGATGGGAATGGGGAGACAAAGCATGTGGTGGAGAAGGTCTTAGAGGATATTGAGGGGAGGTTCTTACCAGGTGCGACGGTTGCGGTGCATGATGTGAAGACGGGCATGTTTTGGTTGGGGGGTGTGGCGAGTCCGTTTGTTACTGTGTGTGAGAAGTTAGGCGAGTGAGGTGGTAAGGACGCAGAGTTCATGTAGTTTGGGTATGTGGATACCCCAGTTCTCCCCTCAGGAATATTCAGACATGGAGGTTTCGCGCTTTCATCTATTTTGATGCTACATAGTAGCTGTCCTTCACGTTGAGGAACGAGCTCCAAGACTATATCGACCTCTCTAACCCCTCACTACTCTTTTGGTAAGTCTAAAGCAAATATTTACCTTCTAATAATCGCAGCTTCTAGCATATATGAGATTTTAGATGTTTCCTCAGATAGATATCATCTCACGACTGTGATTCAGCTGTCCTATTTAAGCCTTTGCTAGTATCTGTCTATCACTTTGCAAACAGTTCGTATTTCCAAAATACTCAGCCTGCGTGAAGCGAAGAACCCCGCTCCTACAAGAGCACCTCGTCGATTCATTACGATCAACACCGTGCTGAGCTACTCCATCTGAGGCATTTATTTCCATTCTTCTCTTAAAGCTGGTTAAGACGCAATATCATCCCATGTCAAAGCTGGGTACTGTCCTAGCTGCTAGGATCATACAGTACAAGGCGGAGTTGTGCTTCTGAAATCCATGCATTTTAGATTCGTCAATCTGTTGAGAAGCGAAAGTTTCTATGTTTCCGCGATTACCATGGTAAATCTCTCCGTCATTCATTCAGAGACACAGTCTATTGCCAAGTACCAGCTTGCTGTCATTGCTAGGTATTCAGTACTACACAGCTGCAATACCATGCCGAGACAGCATCATCAGCTGCGAGGTCCAGAGCGTTGTAATCAGAATAGGAGTGAATTAGGAGTTCACGTCCACCAAAAAATATCCAGAAATGCGTTCATCCTGGATCCCGTATAGTTCAGTAGTGAAAGGACTGGCTGTTGTATTCTGGACAACAAGTGGGTTTAAGTAGGATTTGTCCGTCCGGCACAGTGATGAAAAATGGTGAATGGCAACTCGCACTCACTTGTCCGCCTCCTCCATCGTCGAATCCCCCATCTAGCTGGAGTAAAGTCCACTGATGCTTCCAAATGCTTTGGCCTGGAATACGTCGATTTGTCGAAATGAAGCTGGCTGGCACACAAACCAAAACACCTTTTCCTAACCGAGGCCTGCTGTCAACACACTACTTACTGTCAATTAATACTCCATTCACATAGTCCAGACATGCACATGCCGTGTACGTGATGAATGTTAGAAGCTTCCCCCGACGTATGCACGCACCAGGTCTGCTCCTCGATTTTGTATCTGAGTATAGACTGAACGCCTCTAGTTCAAGCCTGTCGCGTCTGCTCCCATGTGCTTCCATCTCCTTTATCTTTGCCATCCCATGTACCTCAAGTATTTCTACAGCTTATCGATTTTTATGCTACTGCCTATGTTGCCTATATCTAGGAAGTGATTGTGGAGAGTGGATACTAGGGATGTATTCAAAATTGATCGTTGAGAGTCTGTGGACCCCACTTACCGAAACAAAGCCTTTATCCGAGTACTTCAGCAGAGAAACGGCGACAGTATTTGACAAATTTCCCACGAGATGTCCATGAATTGTGTATTGGAAACCTCTAACGACACCCTGAGCTCTCCGCGCTCGTCTTGAGTCGAGGGCTCTTTGATTCATTCAAGTGTCGAATTATCTTTGGCCGACCTGCGCTCGCACGGCATCTGTCAGAGCATGAATTCTGCAGGAGACTATGACATTGTCTTCGAGGACCAAGATAGCCGCAAAGAAACAAAGAAAGACAGAGTCAATTAAGGGGAAACCCCTTCAGACGATTCACCTTGACATTGTGTACATAGGGGCTTTCTTTGTCCATTGACTCAGATCTACGACAATGTCTTTGCAAGCAAAACAAGGGGGGTCAATGTCTCAAGAAGAGAACAGAACATGCATTCTAGATTCAAGAAGAAGCCAATTCAGGTCTCTAGAAATGCAAGTTCACAGCGTAAATTGCTCAATCAATCTCAGTTTCCTAGACTATAAGTCCTTTTCAATCTCATATCCAGAAAGACGAAACTGCAAGATGTGCAAAGGAACAGCCACAACCATGAGCTGCGGCCACATCATCCTACACTACAAATCCCGCTGCCAACAATCCGAAGAGAGGCAAGAATTCTGCAAAGACCTCTACGGTCCCAAGAACAGCATTGATGATACATGCCACAAATGCCACCCTCCGCACGCTATTTGCGAGATCAACAGAGAGTATGACGAGCTTCATAGCAGACTGGTGGCAATGCTGAGGTCTGCAAAGACGGGAGAGGAGGTGACAGAGATCCAGAAGGCTGTTCAGCAGGCGCATATGCAGAGAGGAAAAGAGCTCAGAGCTGCGAGTCGGTTGCGGTGGAATGGAATAGTGGTTTGGGAGCCCACAGAAGATGCTCGAGAGAAATGAAAGGACAATACATGAAATTGGGTATGCGATAGTGTGAATGCTGGTTCGGAAAGTGAGCGAGAGCACTGTCGGTGTAATGGATTTAGCGTGACTTGAGATCGAGCAGAGACGGGCCAGAAGAACCCGGTGACAATCGACGATGGGGATGGCGGAGTCGAACGAAGTAATGGCCGAATCAACTCGCTCCATGGAGATCTCGTGCATTGTTCAGAACTGCTGACTTCAGCAGCGGCTGGTTCCTTGCTTCACCGCCCCTTGCAGCATCTTCGACTCGAATTCTTATCTCTTTCATCTGAGCCTTTCGTTCGGCCTCTTGAGCCTTCTCCATGGCTTTTTTCGCATCCCTGTATTCTTTCATGCGTCTCTTCCCGAGCGAGCCATGTCGTCGTCTATCGTCTGCGTTCCGAAGCAAGGGAAGCTGAATGATGGCAGAGAATGTATCGAACACTTTTTGGATGGGCACCTCGTGACGTTCTGCAACTTCTGCGAAAGGGAACAGTTCTTGGCAGGTTTCAGCGACATCCACAATCCTAGATAATAATACTGATTAGAGTGGGGTTTCGCTAGGGTAATATCTCACGTACAAGTTTGGAGAGTGTTTGCGGCCCAACCGTACTTTCGGTATCTGGAAGGTTGGAGCATTTGAGCTACAGGGCGCTTGAGTTGCTGACGATACCGCAGTGGCAGCGTTTGCCGGTGTGATACCAGTGGCTTCCTGCCGTGTTCCAAATTCGGTCCTCTGGGCTACGACAGCATTGGGCAAATGTAGCGACGGCTTGTCATGATTTACCCGAGCCTGGTTGACTCCGCCGTTACTGCCGCTAGAACCATTGGCATTCGAATCCTGAGATTTCGTGTGAGCCTGAGCGGTGGTGAAAGGTAATGAAGACTTTGCCGGATCCAGAGGATTTGGCCAAGGTGTTATCGAGTAAAGGGAAGGTTTCCGCAGCATATCATACGATTTTGCGAACCGGGTGTTGTTGCGAGGAGGTACTGAAGCCGTCGATGCGTGTACAGGAGTCTCCTGCCTTCTCGACCGAGGGTGTGCTCCCAACTGTAATGCGTGGGGATTATTTATATTGCTCAATGCTATCATTGACGAGGGAGGAGGTAGAGCGTGGGGGCTCGAGTGTGGATTAGGTGAGTGAACATGCCGACGGAGCTGCTCTCCGCCGCCTGGTAAATGCGGACATTCAATATTTGGAATAAGATCTGAACTTGATGAAAATGCAGCTTTCACCGGCTCACCATTCTGTTGCCAAGCCCCGGTTTCTCTTCTACCACCGAACATGTTGCTGACTGATGATCGGTAAGATGTTGGCTTCGCTGCAATGGCTGTATCTGGACTAGAAAGCTCCGATGGGAGCGATATGTCGCGAGATAAATTTGGTTCGTAGTTATAGTGGCCAGTTCTGTCGAACGCATCCCATCCGTTACCTGGGCAATTTGGCGATGCCGGGAAGTACTCGTCTGGCGCATAGGTACCCCAAGGGTAGGAGTAGGTAAGAGGTGGAGAGAACGATGGCAAGGTTTCTGATGGTGGAGTCGTGCGAGGCGACGTTGGAACAGATTGCCGGGAACGACTGGGTCTGACAGACGTTTCGTGTAGGCCATCATCGTGCTTGCGCTTCATAGGATTTTGACCTTCCACATGTATTGGCTTCCATGGGATGCTGGGAAGAGGTCGAGTCTGGAGCGTGGGCAGAGATTGATCAGACCAAGTTGCAGAGTCTTTCAAAGATGGGAATTGACAAGCGGGCATCCCGTAATAAGTTGGTTCGGCAAACCATGGATACTGAATGCTTGGAACGGAGTCCGCGCCATAGGACATAGACGGGAGAGACCCAGCTCGCACTGATGGGCTTTTCTCCTCTCCGATCTGGCACAGCTCCAATCGCTGGATCACACCGATACTTCTTCGTCGGGGTTCTTGTGGCAGCACATGATGGATCTTTGGGCCTGGAGGCCCGGCTGGAGCTACATAGTCCTGATTGACTGTAGATGCCGAGTAGTGAGACTCAAGCCTGGACACATGAGTCAATGGTTGGAAAGGATAGGAATATGTGACATGCCTTCTCCTTCTCTTCTTCCTGCGCCTCGGAGCACAGAAAATGATCTGGACGTCGTCTTCTTCGCTGGCTAGAGGCTTACCTCTGACGCCATCCGTGGGAGAGGTAGTCTTCTGGACGTTGTCATTTGGGCACACTTGTGGCTCGGCCGTGGCCTCGATTTGCATCTGATCGAACCTCTCCCGACTTTGGAATGGAAACAAGCTTGGTAGAGAAGCTGAGCGGGGCCCAAGAAGCTGGATCTGCTTGACCTGAGGCATGATGGGAAGCAGGGTCTTGGGAATCTAGAGAGAATATCGAAATGAGAAAGATGGAGACATGACAGGAGAGATATAACATATGACAAGAAGACGTGCGAATGAAGTCCTTTGAACTACGGAACTTTGTAATGCTGCCAATTCATTCATTCGACCAGCAAGACTGAACTTCCATGAAAGAGTCTTTCCCAGGACGGTACGCGCCTGGAATTCATTCACAATAGTCTTAATGAAGATCATGTAAATCTTCTGACTAAGTATTACAGAATTGTCAAAAGACTGATGATGGATGGATGTGAGTAGTTGAGGGATCCAAGAAAGGAACGCAAAGGGAGGAAAACAACAGGACAAGGCTACAGTTTTAGTCGAAATCACGTGGACGACAGGGGTTATTGTATCTAGCGCCAGGCTACCACCCCGCCATTAAACAGCTCCAGCTCCAAGTCAACCTGGAGCTCTCCACAACTTTGAGCCTCTTCGACTGGGAAGCCAAACACAGAAATACGACCCAGGAAACTCTACAGAGACAACAAAAGGACGGACCGCATCTTCTTTTCGCCAGGGTATCTCTCGTGTTCGCCCAACCATGGCTGTGGAAAGCGCCCCAAACTCTCTCATTTCGACACAGAAATCGTCAGACACCAGTCTTCAGATTGCTCTACATCCACTAGTACTTCTCACAATCTCTGATTACATCACAAGACATACCCTTCGCCAGCAGAAAGGACCCATAGTTGGTGCTTTATTGGGTCAGCAGAATGGTAGAGAAATCACTATCGAGCATGCCTTCGACTGTTTGCTCGAGCAGGTAGATGGAGAAGTCGTCCTACATCAAGCCTGGTTCGAGGATAGATTACAGCAGAGTAAGTCAATTTTCCAGAGCGGTGAGAAAATATATGTTAATATTTGTCCGCGATCTAGTGAAGGATGTGCACAAAGTCCCTGCTCTTGACCTCGTCGGCTGGTACACGATTCTTTCTACATCTGGACCACAACCAAACCACCTCCCAATACACAAACAAATATTACAATCATACAACGAATCTGCCATTCTCCTAGGATTCCACCCTTCGGAAGTTCTCGAAAAATCAGCTGGCGGCAAGCTACCTCTGACCATATACGAGAGCAACTTCGAGGCTGACGACGCTACTGTTGATAATGGAGAGGATAAGGAGATGCAAGATGGAGAGACACAATTGGCATTGAAGTTTAAGGAGCTGCCATACAGCGTGGAGACTGGAGAGGCTGAAATGATCAGTGTTGACTTCGTTGCGCGAGGTGGAGGAAATGCTACAGCAGTGGAGAGTACATCCAAGAAAGCCTCAAGTAAGAGCGAGCCATTAGACAAAGGCAAGGGAAAGGCACGAGCAACGACAGGAAGCGAGGATGCAGAGACAAGCAAGGGCGGCGACGACCATCTGTCTCGAGAGGATGAGGAATTGATCGCTTCTCTCACGGCCAAGGCAAACGCGATCAAGATGTTGCATTCACGGATCAACTTAATTGCGGTATATCTGCAGAACCTACCGCCATCCTACATCTCCAATACCGATACGGCAGCTACCGAATCCAGCGACAAGCAGTACACCCCGGTCAGCCACTCAATCCTTCGCTCGATCCAGGCGCTGCTTGGCCGCTTGAGCCTCCTTATCCCAGCAGACAGTGCTGCATTCGAGCATGAGCTTATGTCAGAACAAAACGACGTCAATCTCGTGTCACTGTTGAGCACCATCACCGGAAGCATCAAGGAAGTCAGAGAGGCCGGCCGAAAGTTCCATATCATCGACAACCAGAAAGCCATGAAATCAAAGACAGAGAGAGGTCACGGTGGTCCTGGATGGGGAGGCTCATTCAATGGAGTTATAGGCGTTGGAGATCTCATCTCTTGAGCGAACTGGAGTCGGAGGTGTCACTATTTGCATTTACTGGGCGTCTAAAGTGGAGCGGATAATGACTAACACGGCGTTTTCTTGCAGCTAGCGATCATGAACACCAGACGAGACGAGACGAGATGAGATGAGAAAATGAGAATACCATTATAGAATCTGAGTCATGAGTGTAATCTACTTTGTGCCGCTCGCTCGCTCGCTCGCTATTTGTTTCTTTCCAACACTTTTCTTCCCTCTAAAAACAAAAAGAACCGCCCATCCAACCCAAGACTAAAACAGGGGGAAAAAATAACAAGCGAATGTAAATGAATAGGTCACCCTGGCTGCCAGCAGATCTCTATACGAACGAAGGAACGATCCACGAAGAAAGCCCCAAACAACGACTCCCTAAGCTTCAATAACAACCTTGATCACCAAATTCCCCTCATCATCGACCGTCCGTCCCGCCAACTCAAAAGCCTTCTTCGCCTCCGCCAGTCCCTTGAACTTATGCGTCACCATATCATCCAGACTCGGCAGCTTCATCGCTCCCTTCCCAGCCAAGAGTCTGATACCAGTCTGGTACGTATTCGCATATCTGAAAATACCTAGGATGTCTACCTCGCGTAGATGAGCAGCGGAGAGCGGCACGGTCTGGATAGGCGTGCCCATGCCGACCATGATGACTTTTCCGCCGGGCTTGGTAGCGTAGAGAGAAGTCTGCATGCAAGCTTCCTTGCCGGTACATTCGAACGTGACATCAACGCCATCATCTTCGTCTTCTTCTAGAGCGGCCATGTCTGGTCTCGCTACAGAGAGGACGTCAGCAGCTACAGCTTTGGCGCCGTCAAGACGGTCGCTGATACTACTGTAGCTGCTGAGAGGGGTCATGGCTCCGTCTGAGCTGGCTGGTGTTGAGGTTCCGGAGGTGAAGATGGACGAGGATGAGGCGCTGGAATGGAAGGGTTTGGGGACGACGTAGCCGTGGGTTGCGAAGCCTTTAGAGATGGCGTAGTTGACGCGGCCTTCGTCGACGTCCATGATGGTTACGAAGGTGCAGCCGGATTGGCGGGCCATGGCTGCGACGAGGAGGCCGACGGTGCCAGCACCGATGACGAGGGCGGTTGATCCGGGTGCTGGGGCAGCGCGGTTTAAGGAGTGGATGGCGACGGATAGAGGCTCGAGGAGAGCTGCTGCGTCGAAAGATACATGATCTGGAATTCTGATTGCGAGTGTTAGCCAATTGCAAGGTTTCCCGACATCGTGTAACGTTGACGACTTACTTGTGACACCAAATGGCTGGATGATTGATTCTTTCTTGAAGAGTTCCTTGGAAATGAGGGACGCTCTTCGCACTACTTCTGAACCTCATCTTTTTGCAAAGATTGTATCTCCCTTTCCTGCAAATTGTACATTGACCGCAAGGAATGCCAACTTCGAGAGCGACTCTGTCGCCAATTGTGAAGCCATTAACCTGAGGTCCAATGCCCACAACTACACCGGAAGATTCATGGCCAAGCGAAAGAGGTGCACAAGCACAAAGGTCACCATTTGCGAACTTCTTGTAATAGCTGACGTCTGATCCGCAAATTCCAGTGGCTTTGATCTGAATTTGAAGCTCGCCTAGAGCAGGTTCCTCGATACTTCGTTTCTCCTAAACAGAGGTCAGGGGTATGGTCTTATATGCATCTCGGGTTGCGGGGGAAGCCGTTGCGTACCAATTTTACCTCGCGGGGTCCATGTAGGACAGACGCCAGAACGTGGGTCGCTGGCTTTGAGGGGATCGAGTGGTGGACGTGAGAGTGGGATGTGATCATGACAGGACTCGGGTCTTCCGCCATTGGAGCCATTTTGATCCTTCTAAGACAGGTACGAAAAGCTTTAGTCAAAGGCGTCAAAAAAAGAAAATAATTTTGCGGGGTTAACTGGTTCCTCCACGATGGAATGATGGGGGGATACGTGGGGGTTCAAATATGTCGTTGAAAACCCCCTTTTCGAAGCTAATCTTTCAGACCGACTTTCCATGATGATTAGGGTCGATGACTGTCAATGGGATTTGCCAGTTAGAAAGCAGCTGGTAATCTCGACGATAGAAAAGGGTTCATAATCATAGCAGGGAGGGTCCAGGGACGGCCTTTGATACATGGATGCAAGACGGCGGGCAGGCCTGGCAAGCATGGCTGGCATGGATGAGGATGGTATGCGAGGTATGGAGGGGGAGGGGTATGGCTGTGAGCGTGAGCGAGCTCGCGAGGTACCGCTTGGGACCGCCGCTTGCTGCTGCCAGAGCTGCCAGAGCTACCTGAACCCTGCCACTGCAGCATGCGTGACATGGGTCGGCCCCGGGCCTGTTTTTCCTTTTATCGGACCTATGGGACGACAGCGTGGTGATATTAGAGGCCAAAAATGCTCTCGATAGCCAGCAATAACTTCAATAGCCTCCCCTATAGCTCGTGCTGCTGGGCGTGGGATGTTACCTGAAGTCCCGGGAGCTTGGGGACGAACCCCATACTTGTAACAACTCTGGATTCAGTCTTAAGGCTATTTTCCCACTGGTCGTCCGCTGTCACCGTACCACACGTTTTTCAAAACCGGGGTTCCTTAGGAGCTCTGGGAAATGCGCTCTGGTGGACGGAAGCCGTTGTCCCGCTGCGGCTGGTCACCGAAGATCCAGACGCACACTCTTGATGGCCCCATTGCGGCCATTTTGATAGACAGTGGAGCTTCACAACTGGCCGTATCGGAGAAATCAGCGCAATAACTGCTCGATATATCGTACTACCGCAGGCTTCTTATCGTCGGCAATTCTGCTAGCACGTCGTCATAACGCTGTACGACCAGTGTGCGACTCGATAACTATCGCAATCCACTTTGATGCACTATGTGCGGTGAGCTGGCAGTTGATCCTGAGCTTAAGAAAAGTATGTCCATTTCACCGATGACCAGCCAAGGATCCCAAGCGTCCAAGGTATTTCGGGCTCACTGCCATAGAGGGGGCGAAGAACGGAGGGAGAGAGCGCCGCGGCTGAAAGTAGTTGGGGATTGCTGGGTGTTGCGGTGCTGAGCCTTGCTCTTGCTGGTCCGCTTAGCATGTGTGCCCTAAGCGCTGCAGCTCTGCATCTCTGCATACAGTACATTGGGGCCCCACTGGGGACTCAAATTCTGATATATCGGAGCTCGTAGATCATAGCCATTGGAGTGGATAACGATATGTCGCTTTCGAGTGCGCCTCTCTCTGACGTGGCCGGAGAGGTACATCGGCATGTGAAAAAGAAAGTGAGATGGAGATGAGATGAACCGCGATATGATTGGCGTCATTGTGGCCTCGCTATTGCACAGAAACTCATATAGGGCCTCTTGAGCCCTTCAAAACAACTCATCCAGCTGCTGTGGTTCACGAAATGGTATGTACTATCAATGTTACAGAGAGGATGTGGGAATACAACGGAAGCCGTGTTGACTGGGATGGCTGCATGCATACCACGTTCTCGGATCATCGTGGCCACGCTAGAACGATGAAGTCGCGAGACGAGCGGCTGCATTCCTGGCGTCGACTCTGTCCTCATCGTCCTCTTCCTTGACGTCTTTGAGCCCACCAGCACTTGCGCCACTGACAGCCCTAGCTCTATTCGGACCCTGGCCATCTTGCTCACTTTCCTCGGGAACATTTGACATGAAACTGCCTGAAATGCTTCTGCTCAACACATCTGGGCGACGAGGAACACCTGACCCTATAGGAGCCGAGAAGTTAGAAAATGTTCGATCATGTGGGGAAAAGGTTGGAATCGGTCGCGACTCCGAGATAGATCGACTCCTCAGAAGACGTGCCGGGGAGGATATCCGGAGCTCGCGAAACTGTCCAAATAGGGAGCCTCTCGGATTAACTTACAACTATCCCCGTTCTTCCCTTGACTGGTCGCCAAACTGGCCCTCCGTCCTACATTCTCCCTTCCTAGACGTGAAAGACCACCGGAAGAATCGATTGCCCGGATGTCGGGCCTAATACTTTCAAGTGTTGCCAGCGTTCGTCTTTCAGCTTCGATCTCGCGAATCACATATTCCCGGATGCTGAGTCTCAAATCCGCCGCGGTCCGTGCAAACCAACGACGCTGCTCCTGCAGCAGATTTGCAGTCACCCGCTGCGTTTTGCCCACGAGATAGAGCTCGTTACTTCGAGCTTCATCCAACGCGGAGATTGCTTCATCGACCTTTTCCCGTCGGACAGACGAGCTTGCCTTCAATCTATCTGCAGCATTTAGCTTGCTCCGTGTTAATTGCTGGGCCTGTAATAGCTCGCGCAAGAGAATGTGACGATTTGTGAGGGTCTCCTTAACAATAAATGCGTCTTGAGAATGATACTGCAGTGGGTCACCGATCGTTGTTGCTTCAGCAGTGGCTTGAGCGGCGTGGTAGTCTCCTGTGGTTTGAATGGTCTTCCCAAGCTTGCGATAAGCATTGGCAAGTCCTGAATGGGGCTCTTGAACGCTCATGGCACCAATCTTGACCCCGAAATCGGACTCCGCAAGTCCAACTCCTGTAATAGATGAGCAAGTATCAACTTATGCACGGTGAGTACCACTTACCTCTTCGAGCCTTGACTAGCTTATCAACCTTGTGGCCTGCATCCATTGTACCAAGGTAGAAAAGCTTCACGATAGGTCGTGCATCTTGTAGCTCTGGCGTGTCGTCTGGAGGCGGTGCGAACTGCTTGATGACCCTTCTACGCACACCCGTTGCTGGCTGCTTTCTCTTCAACATTGGACTGTATCCGAAATCACTTTCGACAAAAAGGACCATCTCATCATCTCTCATCAACACCTCATTTGCGCAAACATAATTCAGCCATCTTTGAAGAGATGCCTTCACTCGAGCTTCGTCCTCGTCGGTACCAGCACCAGCAGATGTCAACGCGGGGGGCACTGCCGGTACAAGCGCTTCTGGATTGGACGATACAAGGTGATCGGCCAGTTTGATAAACTCGGAATGTGTTCGGCGGACATCGCGGAATTGTGTAGTTCTAAACTTGGGGAGATTGGTCTGAACAGTCAGCATAGATCCAATGAATAAGTGCTCCTTGAAAGTCCACATACATGAATATCGAACCTCAAGATCGGATCCTTCCTCCCAGTTCGCTCGAGACCCGTAATCTTTGCTTGTAGCTTGTATTGGGGCGCCTGAGGCTGCTGTTGTTGTCGCGCATTTGAATGGTATCTTTGAGGCTCTGCTCTGTGAGGCTGTGCCTGATATTGCTGCTGTGCCGGCGCTTGCTGCTGCTGGCCAGGAAGAAATGGTTGTTGCTCGGTCTGGCTCCGGACCGATTCGGCGGTATCTGGTCTGCGGCCGTCGCTCTCTGTCACAGAGTCTGTCCCGGTGCTGCTCTCAGGCCTTTGGTACCCACCTCCACCTATTATATCCTCGTTCGAGTATCCCGCTGTTTGAGCAGTTGGATCGTATGGAATTGGGGATGGTGGAACGTCGCCAGAAGTTGGAAAGGAGCTTGTTCGCGCATGCTGAGGAGAAGGCACTGGCGATGAGCCCCATGGCGATGCTCCTGCTGGATTATCAGCATCATGAATAGATGAAGAGTAGTCCATGTCGGTTCCAATTGCTAGTCCAGGCTCCTTCTACGGGTTGCGAACAGGCAGCTGGGCAGATGAACGAGGATGGTGCCGTCGCGGAGCTCTTCCAATGGCGTAGTATGGTCGTGATAAGCTTGGCATGTGCGATGCTACGTTCGAATGCTCAAAGACCAAGTTATTGGTGCAGTGGCAGCAACCAACTGAGGTGGTGATGAAGCAATGATGAAGCTCCTCCAGCCGTCAACAAGGCTTCCGTAGCGCGGGAGGCATCCGGGAAGCGCCACGCCAGTCCCGAAGCGCTAAGCGAGTTACTCTATCAAACTCAGAACTTTAGAAGCCTATCATTGATAATTCTATCATCAAGTACATACAACATCAAAATATGAGGTGATGCGTCTTTTGAATTTACAAGGAGGATGTCGATTATGGCACCAACGACTTCAGTGTGTTGCTTTGGTCAACAAAGCGTGCTTTCCTCGAGTATCTACATCACGCCACTACTCTACATCTCACCTCCCTAATCATGGACATGATCCCAATGTTGAGGCGACCAGAAACATTGGAATAATAGCACATATTGATGCCGTAAGTTCTCCGTGACTTCTTGCAAATATCAATCCACTTAATGTCAACAGGGGAAGACCACGACCACAGAGCGGATGCTCTATTACAGCGGCATAACTCGAAGAATAGGAGGCAAGTTAGTTCCAGTTGAAGTTTGTCCTTTTTCCAACGACAAAACTATTCTAAAGCTTATAAAGTGTTCATCCTGGCTTAAAATCCCCATGTGGCCCATGATACAGCTTGATAGGATTGATTTGATACCATTTTTATGCAACCTCACGTGACCTTTCAGATCATACTGTCTTGTGTATGGACTAGCTAACGTTCAACCAGATGTCGATGATGGATCTACAGTCACAGACTTCTTGCCTGCCGAACGAGAGCGAGGGATTACAATCCAATCAGCAGCCGTAACGTTCCACTGGCCGCCCTTCCACGAAGGCCAGTCCGCCAAGTCAGACTCCCCAAGACATCTCACACCCCACACGATCAATCTAATAGACACCCCCGGACACGCAGACTTTACTTTTGAAGTTCTTCGCTCATTGCGTATTTTGGATGGAGCAGTCTGCATTCTAGATGGTGTAGCTGGTGTAGAAGCTCAGACGGAGAAAGTCTGGACCCAAGCGAATTACTACAACATTCCCAGGATCGTGTTCGTCAATAAGCTCGACCGTGATGGTGCAGCCTTCAATAGAACCGTAAAAGAGATTGGGTCTAGATTACGTGGATTTCCAGCCGTATGCCATATCCCTTGGTGGGAAGGCGGCAAAGGCAGATTCATAGGCGTGGGAGATGCCATCAATCTCTGTGCTCTGAAGTGGAAGGAAGGTGGTGATGGAAAAACTATTCAGAATTTTAGTTTGGATGAACTTAGCCGAGAAGATCCCAGCCTTCGAGAAGAGCTCATTAAGGCTCGAGCAGCACTTGTTGAAGGGCTTTGCGAATTCGACGAGCAGCTTCTCGAGACGTGGCTCGAATGCGACGATGAAACTTTGGCTGTATCGCCTCAAGCTATCCGAGATAGTTTGAGAAGGTGCATCATTGATGGTTCTGGACGTCTGATACCCGTCTTCGCAGGTGCCAGCTTCAGGAATATCGGTGTCCAACCACTACTCGACGCCGTTGATGATCTCCTCCCAAATCCTACCGAACGACCAAGTTCGGAAGTCAGTGTTGGAGAGAAGAGAGGGAGTCTTTCAGATCTCCTAGACGGCAAACTCTCTCTTGCCTCAAGTTGGTCCAAACATCTCTCAAAGAAGTCCAGCTCCGCCACCTCTCTCATCGCACAAATCGAAGCCTGCGCTCTAGCATTCAAAGTGGTCAACGATCCCCGCCGCGGCGTACTCGTCTACATTCGAGTCTATTCCGGCTCACTCAAGCGCAATGCAGCGCTGTGGAATACCAATCTCCATGTCACGGAACGAGCCCAAAGACTACTACAAATGCAAGCCTCCGACGCAGTCGAGATCTCACACATATCGGCAGGCCAAATCGGTGTCATCGCTGGCCTCAAGCACGCTCGTACAGGCGATACTCTGATCTCCTATCCTGGTGTAAATCCCAAGACTGGACCCCCCGCGCCACTAAACATGCTTCAACTTCGGCCCATCGATGTCCCTCCACCAGTCTTCTTCGCAGCCATCGAGCCGCACAGTCTCAGCGAAGAGAAGAACGTAGCCGAGATTCTCGCGAATCTACTGCGTGAAGATCCCAGTCTACACGTCAACACGGACGAGGAATCCGGGCAGATGTTACTCAGCGGCATGGGAGAACTGCACTTGGAGATCGCGAGAGACAGGCTAGTCAATGATTTTAAAGCCAAAGCAACAATGGGCAATATAGAGATAAGCTACCGGGAATCCGTTCTCTCAGCCACATCTCCACACAGAATCGTCTTCGACCGAGACATAGCCGGCAAGAAAGGCAAAGCTGGCTGCGAGGCATCTATTCAACCTCTTGAAGATGTGAATCAGGTATCAGACTACACAATTACTCGCGATGGAAATTCAATATCAATCAACATTCCCACTTCATGGTTCGGCGAAGAAGACGAGGGCTCTTCTCTGCCGAAAGAGTTACCTTTAGCCACAGTACGAGAAGCACTTGTCAATGGCGCAGTCGCAGCTCTCGCTCGAGGACCCCGCCGTTCATTTCCCATGCATGCTTGTCATGTAACTCTGAAATTCGATCCATCGACCGATCTTTTCGGCTCAGATACATCACCAGCAGCCTTGTCGTCAGCAGCAAGACTCTCAGTCCAGGCTGCGCTTAAAGTCTCCTTAGATGGAGATAATATTGCGCTCATGGAACCCGTTATGAATGTTGTGATATCGTGCGACGAAGGATCGCTCGGTGCTATTGTCCATGATATCTCGTCCGCTCGTGGTGGGCACGTGCTGTCTCTCGAGTCCGATGGAAGCGAAGACTCGGCCTCAGAATTACCAGCCATTGATCCGAAGCGGATCTACGCACCTCCGGATCCATTCGCTTCATCGGGTAGCTCTGATACATCAGGGCCTGGCCAGGCGAGACAGGTTCATGCGAGAGTGCCGTTGAAGGAGATGGTGGGGTACCTGAAGCATCTGAGGAGCCTGACGGGTGGAAGAGGAACATTCATCATGAGCGTTGATAAGTTTGAGAGGTTGTCGGGACCGAGAGAAAAGGGCATGTCATTGTAGGTATGTATCTGTATGAACAAGTGTATCAGTAGCCAAAATTACAAGCAAGATAGCTAGCATGCCAAGTCATCTACGTGACAAGGCAGCGACATAGGAGAAGAACTCGCCGGGCTTCGCCCAGTAATACATGTTCTCACGGTCAATGTGCTTCGTGATGGAAAAAACATAATTCCGCTATGGTCAGAATCTATTTGGACAGTATCAAAAATTTTACCGACCCTAACGCCTTTTCTTCATCTTCGTGGGCATATCTGCACCCGTGCAGCAGCTTGTGTAGCACACAATATCGATGTCCAAGACTTTTGGAAGAAGGATACTCAGCCAGAACCGCGTTACTCATGACACTTCGCACCATCTCTGCTTTCAGAAATCCTTTCCCAGTCGAGGTCTCTTATACTGCGCGTACGGACGCATATGCGGAGCATTAGAAAAATGGATTGCGTCCTCGTCATCGTCAGCATCATCTTGCTCAGGATCCTCATCGATTTCACCACTCTCCCTGCCAGAATCATTGTCGGAAATCTCGATGAAGCTTCTTCCCACATGACCATACGCTCTCTTGTTTGCTTGTTGGAAAGTGTCCTCCGGTTCTCTGTTCTTGATGACGGGCTGTTGTTCTCTAGCATCCTCGAAAACATCGCCGTCTCCATCCTCAGTCAGGTCAATGATCTGAGCTGTAGCTGCAATCTTGGTTGAACTTCGAGTACGCCCATTGTTATGGATAGAAGCCAGTGGCAAATTCTGGCGGTGTGCCTCAAATCCACGTCCCTTTAATGGCACGCCTCGTGGTTCAGTAGGACCCCGACCGGGTTCGGCTTTCTCATTTCGATTCTCCTCTCCGTATATCGTCTCCGAACCTGCTGCGATATTGTTGAAGGCCCTTCCCTTCTGAACTTCACTTCCTATCGGCTGCTGCTGCACCTTGCTGTGTGCATCGGTATGTTTACGAGAAGCAGGATCTTGTTCAGCCTCGCCATCAATGTTTTGCATGCCAATCGGCCCACTGTGGCTCACTACTGGAGGATCAAAGTCTTCGATAGGCATATCAATCACAGCTTTCAGCCTCTCCAAGTCATCCTTGATCAAGGTCTTCTGCATTTCTCTGATTTTCTTGTTGCGCAGAGGATCGTCCATGCAATGAGTGATACGTATTGCATCAGCCATCAATTCCCGTATATAGGGCACACTGTATCGCTTTCGGTGGACAGCAGCATGTCTGATATGTTGCAGACGTTTCAATAGGCCACGGAGGTCTTCGTAGCTGAGGCCAGAGTGGCTACGGTCAAGAGCGCGCATAAGCAAAGTTCGGAAAAATTGTTTCTCATCGAATGATCGGAACCACTAACCACGTTAGAGCATTCTCGACGTGGTTTTGAATTGATTTGTATTGGTCGTCAGGACCAATCTCATTGCTTGATCCGCTACGTGAACAGTGTCGTTCATGCCAGGTTGTTGATCATCGATGGGTAGACTCACGTAGTTCAACTCAGTCTGTTCTGGGTGGTCCCAACCCTTACTTGCGGCCAACTCTGGCACCCACTCCTTGGTCCAGTAGAATAGCGTTTCTTCGATCAGCTTCTGGGTCGTGGCAAAGAGGGGCATCTGCAGAGTGAATGGGACGTCTTGAATGGGCGGGCTGGGAGATCGAGCGCGTGATCGAAGGCCGTATCGAGGTGGTTTAGCTAAAACCGCTGGGTCATTGCCAATGTAAACATCAACTCTCTTGTGTGAACAGATTGTTCTGTGGAGTTAGACTTACCCTTGGGCGGCTCACGAACAATCTGCTGAGCAGTAGCCGCTGCTGCGATCAGAATTTGAGCTGGGGTCAGTGCTGCTGCTTGCTTTGGTGCTGATGTAATCTTCTGGACTCGCCCTGAACTTGAATCAACCCGAACCTTCTCGGCAGGCTTTCCACGGGGTTTTCGTCTCGCTGGCGGAGACTTGGAAGGGGAAAGCAGGATGATTGGGTCATCTTGAGCCCCGCTGCTGCGCGTCCGTGCCCTTGGAAGTCATTGTCAGCTTGGTTTGATCAAATGAGCTCTGGAGATGCCTCCACGAAGAGGCTTTTCTCCTTGGAAATTGGCCTCTGCAGGATTACTGTTGAAGAGGGATACCGACGCGACAGTGCTTGGTCCAGATCCCATTGTGGGAATGGGAATGCCCCTGGCGAAGTGCTATGAATAAGGTGAGAGTGAACGTGTAAGCATTGGACTTGACGCTGGACTTGTGTGGCGCGACAGACATGAGCGGAGAGCAGGCGCCAAGACTTGAGCAGAAGAGGAAGGCGTGGTCAGTGTAAACAGACAGCGGCTTGCCGCAGTTGTTCGGGCACTTACATGAGGAGATTGCGCATTCACAACTGCACGTTGCTTGTGGTATGTGGCTAATACAGAATCTTCGACATGACACTTCGTTTCAAAGTCAAAAAGGAACGCAGGGCTAGTTATCTTGAGGTAGCAAACAAAGTCGTGCGGCGCTAGTGGTTAAGCGAGCCTCTTGGTGGAGTAAACAGCTGCCTGGTGTCAGAGGCAGCCTCGAATTCACCAGCTGAAGGGGTTTATGTATGACAGAAGCCTGCTATAGATCATAGTATCTACATCAATTCATCTTTATCCTTTGCAGATGGCACATGATATACATATATATGGGTTAACCTATCTCTTCGGCCATAGAGAAATATTCTCTTCACTTCCCGACGCAGAACATCAATGTAAGGTAGCAATCACGATGTTCTACCAGATGACAGCATTAATTCTGAGCCAATTTGTACCTCACCATTTCTTGAGCGCGAGGTCTTGGTCAAAAGAAGTCAAGAGCAATTCTCCAACATCACAGCTGAATATTGTCTCCATCCAATTCGGGGTTGCTCTTTCCTCTCTCTTGGAACTTGAGAAGTGTAAGTGACGTTCGAAGTAAGAAAGTAGCTTCCAAAGAATGCGACAATTGAGAGATCGCGAATCTTCTTGTAACAATCCGCCCTGCAGCCCATTGGCGCTGGCAATGGGATAGCTGTGACAGTGTGACTGCATCCTAGAAGCTGGAGGGCGCTTTCAGGGAACGTATATATCAAGGAGACGGCATTGCAGCCATCCAAGCAAACAGACTCTGTGATGACAAGCACCGCCTCCATGTTTTTACACAATCGACTGGACAAGTGCCGATGTTGTTCGTAGCCCGTCAGCCTTCATGACATCAATTACCGTACGATACGACTGACTTCCCAAACAATCTCCGGGAAGAATCTACGCTGTATATGATCATCATCTTGTCCTCTATTGATTCGACGTTCTCATGGCTATTATACGCCACTTACAACGCATTTCACGCATTTTCTAGAAATCAGTGGCAAAGCAAGTCGCAAGGTCAAGAGAGACGTGTTGTTGGACAAGTCACAGCCAGATCAGAGTCCGCGATGATGATTGATAGCCTTTCGATTGGAATTTGTTGGAGACACAAACTGTATAAGTGATGGAGGTCCAGGTTGTCGAATCAGAGCGAGTGTTGCTGTCATCGTTTAATCGTGCAATGCCGGCTGTAGTCGAATTGATTGCGAATTAATGAAGTGTGGTATGCTTCCCCGCATGATTCACTGGCGTCTGTGTCATTGGCGAATATCACTGTTTGGTCATGAATGCATCATCAAGTTGGTTGTTTCTGCTGAAGAATGCGCATTGTGTCTACAAAGTAGATTTTCATTCTCGGGAGAGCCAGGTAGCAAGTAGCTGCTTCGGCCGAGCGTATCCTCTGCAACTACAGGCAATCTTGAACTTCACTCTGGGTTGGATCGGTAGAGCGTTTTCACCTGGACTGATCAGTGCATGGCCACGGCTTGTCCGGCAGTCAATAAGCCACATGGCAGTGTCAAATACCGACAGTAAGCTGAGAAGTCCTCCGCAGCATAAGCTATGGCTTCCTCCGTCGCGTATTTGAGAAATTGTGTCTGTCCGTTGGATTGGTATGCTATATATTGCCCCATGCTGAGCCGAAGTTCTGTTTTGATTACTTTAAGTTACTGGTCATGCTTCCCCAGATTTCGCCACAGCAAATTAATTGACTCGCATCGCATCACATGTTTATATTCCAAATAGCCCCACAATAGTGACCTCGACAGTTGGATTGTACTTTCCGATGAAGTGAAGCAGGAGAGCATAGCTTTAAAGGATCCATTCAGTATTCTAAAGGTTGACTCAAATGGTTTGGTGCTCTCCTTCGTTCCGTCTGTGGACTTGTTCCTGACACGGATTAACAGGGACCCGAAAGAGGAAGCACGATTATGTGTTACCCAAAGCTGCGAGATTTCTTCTTACAAGGAGTTGTCAACGCGGTCACCTGCGCGGGGGTGATGCACGACAGGGTGATATTAGCCATCTGCCGAAAGGCATTTAGCCCTGCATGACATCGGAGACAAACCCCAAACGTACCTATCGAGGCTAGTATCCTTACTGATTAGGATGGCTCCGAGGCACATTCTGTCGCCGTCACTCCATTCTCAAATCTCTATGCTTCGATGCCCTTTAACCATATTAGACGGGTGCTACCTTCTTCAAGTAAGGCAGGCAAGACTTAAGCATCGCACAACTCCCGTGATAAGCCCCAATAATGATAAGGTTTACCTTGGCAAGATTTGCCAGTCGCAAGTTCCCAATCGTCCGCTTTCAGCAGGTCATTCAGTTGTATGGAGGCATGTTTATCCAAATTACCATGGAAGGAAAGCAAGGTCTCACGCCCAGCTCCGGCATATCCAAATACAGGAGATTAGGACGACTGCCAGCCCGGGTTGCTACATATACTTGTTTATGCTTCCTTGGATCGGGTCTGGAACTTCCTTGTGCTCGAATCTCTCCCGTCAGCTCAAAATGGCCCATACACCTTCAACCTATTCACCTGGAGGGAACTCAACAGCTGGAGGAAAGAATGCTACAGCGATCGCGGCAGCTGCTAGAAAGGCTGCAGCATTGAAACGGGCCCATCAACGTGTCATAAGCGAAGAAGCCTTGGAGCACTATGCCATTGCTTTGGCGGGTGTGATCATCCTTTTCACGATCTTTCACTGGAGTCGATTCCTGTACAGTCGGTATGCCTCAAAGGATGTCAAAAAGTCTGGTGCTATGAGGGTGCAGGTGTCTGCTGCTCGGTAAGATACATCACCAAAATATCTGTCAAGATGTCCTCTAATCTTTACGTATCCAGGATGGTTCGACATATCCTCACGCATCGAGTCCCAGGCTTCACTTCTATCGGACACGCCGTTCTGGTGCTGATCTTCCTCCTCCTCAATATACTTTTTCTGTTTATCCACATGGATTATGCCTCGATCCTGCCATTCGCTAAGCGACTGGGATGGTATGTTTTCCAACCTTTTCCATCTTCCCTGGCGCGTTCCTAATCGAAATGCAGGATGGCAATAGGAAATATTGCTTTCGTCACATTTTTGGCCCTCAAAAATACACCACTAGCATTCCTAACAGCATATTCGTACGAAAGACTCAACATCCTCCACCAAGTGGCTGGTTACACAACCATCATTTCCTCGCTACTGCACGGAATCTTCTGCTCAATCGGTTACATCAAAATCAATATGATCTATAAGTTGAAAGAGCAAGTGCAAACGTTTGGAATCACAGCAGGTGTCGCCATGTTCGTCATGATGACTTTTGCACTTCTTGTCCGACGGATCCGCTATGAGGTGTTCTATGTGTCTCACATCGCAATGTTCATCATTCTCATCGTCATGGTTGCATTACATCAACCTCACATTGCTGAGAAGGGGTGTATCGCCGTCATTTTTGCTGGTTCCATCTGGAGTTGTGATCGCATCCTGAGAGGTCTGCGAGTCCTCTGGTACAGCTACGACAACCGGGCGACAGTAACTCCTCTCGCGCATGGAGGAACTCGAATTATCCTCAGACGATCGCCATCGCGAGCCGTTCCCGGTACTCACTGTTTCCTATGGATTCCAAAAATTCGACTCCTCGAAACCCATCCCTTCACCATCGTCAGCAATTCACCAACCTCCTTGGAACTGGTCATTTCAGCGTACGACGGCTTCACTAATGATTTACATAACTATGCCATGAAGAATCCTGATGCAATTCTTCGTGCTTCAATCGATGGTCCATACGGCGCTATCCCAGATTTCTCCAAGACTGCCGATAAAGTCATCTTGATCGCCGGAGGAAGCGGAGCATCGTTCACATTCGGCATTGCGCTGGATGTGCTCAGAAAGCTTGAGAGCAAGTCAAAGACGACCATCGACTTCATCTGGACAGTACGGGAGCAAGGTACTTTCAGTCATGCATATGATATTCTCCCATCAGGAAGCTAACATCAACTACAGAAACTCTCGCCTGGTTCAGTAAAGAACTCGCACAACTCCGCGCCTCGCCAAGAGTAAACATAATACTCCATTCTACCCGACCATCCTACACCGGCTCGCCCGCCTCGCCCGTCGACGGTACTTCCCCTTCCTCGCCCACCTCACCTCTTGACATCGAAAAGCAACTCTCGTTCGCAAGCACCACACCCTTCGCGACTCGCCATCCTGATCCTTTTCCCATCGACCTCGAGAAGACGCCAGTGATAACGCACGGCGGGCCTTCAAATCCCTGGGACTCCAGCACTTCCGTAACATCAGTGGCCGTCCTACCTGGTCGACCAAATATCGACGAGTTGATTCGAGAGATCGTGGCAAAGGCGACTGATGAGGAGAGGATCGCAATTGCAGCGTGTGGACCGGATGATTTGATGTGGTGTGTTAGGAAGACGGCAACAAATTGTATTAAGGTTAAGGGTCCTAGTATTGAGTTGCATTGTGAGCAGTTCGGATGGTAGAAGGCTTTTGCGGAATGTACTTGGATTGAGTTGGGCTCGGGACCGGAACTGGGTATCGGGATGGGAGGATGCATTTTAAAATGCTGGGAGAATGGCTGAGTATATACCCTATTCAAGGATCTTTCCTTACTGTTAGATACATGTAAAATTTCCAACCAAGTTTCAAACATTCATTGCTGAACGAAATTATCCTGCCGTCCTTGAAATCAATTGCTGTTGCTGGTTGAGATGTCGCCGTTCACTGAAAGGACCCTGACAGTGGTCCAGCCAGTGTAAATCATGAGAGCGAAGCAAATCATGCGATGGAGACGTCAATGAGCTTATCTTTAACTAATCGAATCTCCCTTGAGTCCTTCTGGAAGTGATCAAATTAGTAGTAATCAAGAAACATTCAAGTGATGGCGGCGTACTGTGTTCTTTCACATTCGCGGATTGCCAAGAATCTGGGCTGAAGCTTCAGTGGGTTTCAGTTGAGTGCGGGCAGGCGGGGTAATTTCAGTGTACTTGCCGCTGAATTACAGCGGCCTGGCCCACGCAGAATGGACATTGCAACACTAAAAGATCGGGCAAAATACCACCAAGGTGCTTTTGTCTGCAGAGTGCGTTGCAACGCAGCCGTTTTCTCTAATGATAATTGATAAAGAACTAGAGACTTACGAGACTTTTACCACGTAGACAAATCTCAAGGATTGCTGGACTTTCTGGCACCATCATCATTTCGAGGTTGCATTGTGGAAGATTTTAAGGTCGAAAATGCCTGATAGCATTTCTACAATGGATGGCTCTTATGAAAGCTACCTTTATCGCATAGTCTCCTCCTGTAAAACAGCAGCCTGCCAATGATCCATGCAAAAGCAAGCCGTCCATCTGTAAACCTCTTTAGCAAACGCGACCGACAGCTTGACAGACTTTAACCCTCAATTCCCTTCATTCCGCAAAAAGCATGATGTGGCTCCAGTTTGGAAGGTTCCTCTGCAAATTTCTTGTATGTATCGTTCATCTCGGAGCCCCAGTAGTATCGAGCAATCTCCAACATTGACTTATTGACCTCTTTGACCTTGGCGACTAACTCCTGCTCCCAGTCGACTTGTACGTGGTCTCCGCAGTCTACAGTGGACATGTGTGCTGTGTGGCGGTCCATCTCGCAGCGGAATGGTGTATGGGCAATGAGGCGGACTTTGGTGAAAGGCATACCTGCGCGAGCCTGGTCCAGTAGAAAAGTCTCTCCAAGGGCTTTGATGTAGTTCATTGCAGAGTCTTTACGATATTCGTACAGTCCGATATCCAGTCTCTCGATCTTTCGGAAGTGTTGTGGAGTAAGAGCACCATGCCCTGGAGACGACGCATGAGATGTTAGTCCTCAAGCTTTGAAGGGAGATGTGATGGGTGTAGATAGACACTTTTTCAGAAGACTGCAAAGAAGGATGATTGCTGGGACATTTACATTGTCGCAGGATCAGGCCAAGGTCTCCATATCGTCCAGAGTCAAGAAAGATCTTGTCTTGCTCGATATCGATGTAGATGATACGAGAGGTGCCTACAGTGTTGAAGCTGGGCAGGACAATCTGAATGGCTGCCTCTCGTGCTTCCTTGGAAACCTCCAGGAGGGAGATGTTGGGTTCATGAGTACCGAATTTTCTGTTCTTGGAGTCATAAAATAGACACACAACTCTTTTTGGTATCGAAATGATCCAGATGTATCTTCGAATGGCCACTGGAACCTTAGGGAAGAGAGCGAAGGTTGGGAAACTAGATTAGGTTTTAGTATATGCCGCCAGCAAAGTGACCGTGACAACAGGAGCTCTGAAACCTACATATTTACCGATGATGAGAATTTTCGAGTCACCGACGTGGTGCTGGCTTGTTTCCCTTCCTCAGTAGCGACTGGCTTAATAGAAGTACCGCTACGGAGCTCGTGAGCTGGTGCCGCAGTGCCCTGCTGAGCGACGACATCAAGCTGGCGAAGCTCACGACCTGATATTGCTTGCCGGGACATGGTGCAGGCTGACAGAAACACTTGAGGATTTCTCAAGGAAGAAGGATCGAGGTTGAGGGAACGTCGTGGGTCAAGCTAGTCCTTTAGCACTAATGATTTAGCGCAATTGAGTTTGTTTACCTAGATTGGCAGTCGCCTTAGCAAGCTAGTCCTACATGGTGAACACGACACCTACATGGCTACAATTCTTCAAAGCTAACAACTATTACAAGCTCTTGAACAACATATTAGCAACAAGCACCGGAATATGAAGAAGTCACGCCAAAATGGGAAAGTAATGGTATGCCAAGGAACATTCGCTAAGCGAGCTTTCAGGATAGTGAAGATAGTGAGTCCTTCTAGAGGCCGATTTTCAGCCAGACTTCACTCATTTGGTGTGAAAGTAGCCATTTGATCGTCTAGTCATCTTTCTTTTAGCGGTGTGCGATACAAATATATCTCATACAATGCAACCTACTTTTTTTCCAAGCCCAATTCTGTCAACAGCGCGGGAGCGACCTGGAACAGCACGTTGTGATCAGTACGATATCGTTAACCAATAATCCCTACCAAAAATGAAAATAGAACTTCAGAAACGCCTTATTTTAGCTTAAGAAGAGACATAATTTTGTGGTGGAATGCTCAGGTCATGTTCATAATCCCTTCAGCATGTAGGCCCTCTTGCACAAGCATTCATCTCGAATTAGGCCAAAGGGTTTGCATAGCACATCTTGCGAAGAAGACAACATTGAAATGAGCTTGACTGAAAGGTGATCCGTGGGTAACATACCATGATATCCGGTGGATGTGCAGTTTTCTCGATCTTACTTGAAGAGAAGCGGCTAACGCCTTTACTTTGAGGAGGGATTCACCGCGATATGACTGCTCTTGATTTTACGACTCTTGGATAGTTTCATCACAGTGGTAAAAACATATTCCCTCAGCTTCTTGCGAATATCTGGTCAGTGGCTAGGACTGCCAGAAACTCGCTCCTGTCTACTCTGCCATGATGCTGGCTGATCATGCAAGCCAAATCGGAAGAGTGGCATGATCTTGATACCTACGAACCTCTTGGTATATGGCACTCATCTTTTAATCTAATACTCAGTAGATCGAGATGCCGCTTCGGATGCAGTTTCAAAATGGCTTGAGCAGCGCAGTGTCCGTTCCGCGTTGGCGACCCAGGCTCCCATCCCTAGCGAGGAACACGACATTACCAATTCCACCAGATCGAGAAACGCCTACCTGAATTCGACCTACGCTGCCAGCTAATTGTGCCAAGTGGCTATACATACCACTGTAGAGTCATTCGAGATACCGTCTTTTGTTGCAGTCTCGACTCTTTTCTCCCACGACGGTCATACACTACTTCTCCGGGAAAATCGACAAGATCCAGAGCCGGAAAGCGCAACAGCAATGCAGCCAGTTCACAAGATATTGGAGCTGAACCTAATGATATCCTGAATGCTGTACCTGACAGCAACTTTGCAGCGCAACCGCATCTCCGTCCTGTTTCGCGACTTTCTCACCAAATGTGTCAGAGCACGCGCAAGTAGCTCCGACGAGCATCGAGATTGAATCCAAAACCGTGTCTAGGAAAGCAAACACAGGACTTAAGCTATATTGGTTGGTTCTCTCATGATTATCTCGCCCCTCGTTCTTAGGCTCTGCGTTCAGCAGGGTCTCTCCAACAGCAGGTGGCTTTGCTAACAATCTTTTGCAAAATAGAGGACACGAAATGGAACGAGACGCGCCAGAGTGCAAGACACCATCCCACTACCTGCCTGCGCCCCGAAGCACCGTGGATGGAGCCTCTGCAAACGTGCCAAGTCCAGTCAACGATTTCGTACCTTAGCCCACCTCCTAACTCCGAAGGCACCTTCCTTCCTCCTAAAGTCCCGAACATCGATTCCTCTCCTTCTCCCAAAACCCTCGAAAAAGTCCCAAAATCTCCAAATATCTTCACATGAGCAAACTTAGCTCAGAATCCCATTAATTATGCTACGGAAGGAGCTTGGGACACTTCACGATTGCTAGAGAATGGAGATGTGTTCGGAGATTCTGGTCTTGGGGAAGAATTTCTATTATGAGAACCTCCTGAAGCTTCACAAATTTTACTCTCTACGAACTTGCTTCTGGGTACTAGAAGTATAATCACAATCTGCCACAGTTCCTCGAGAGAGACTTGTCTCGAGCATGTCCAACTCTTTCATCCGTCAAAGTCTCGAAAACGAATTGGCATATCTAAATGCAGAAGTTGTTCTGCTAAAGATGATGGAGGACACAGATACAAGCCAAGAGTTACCTCTGGGCAAGACTAGCAGTGGTAGTTCTATGTTTTACATTGTTGAGAGTGGACAAAGGTGGGAAGTTATTCGCATCAACAGGAGAATACCCAGACTTGGCTCGCGGACGATGCGGTCACAGTGGACGCAAATACAAGTTGGTTGGCTAAAAGAAGACGTAGCTCTCTTGACAGAATCTAGTAAAAAAGGGCAGTTCATCTCAATGACAATGTAAAGGTCGGTAGGAAGCGTCATGGACATATCGAGGAACAGCAAGGACGGAGGATGCGATGTGTTTCAACGTCGAAGCTCTTGGTGCTTTGACCCTGAATGACAGGTCTTAGACACCTAACTCACATTGCATCAAAGACCAGGGAATTGAATACATGGGTTTCCTCATTATACTCTGAACAAACATGCTGTGAATTCTTCCGCATGCAGTGTGACTCTCCCTCGTCAAAAGCTGAAGATCCTTGAAATCCGTCAATCAGAGATGATCTTGTCCTTCAATGATCTGGTGCCACTGTATGATATCAAGAACCTCGAGTACAATACACGAACAATCCCCTCCCCTCAGACCTAACGACGTATGGCACTAAGTTGTGACTGAAACTTTCCATTGCGACGTGCGAACGGCCACTTGATCTCAGGGATGCGCATATCCGGCTTCTTCCCCTTGAGTTCCGCAGCTTGTGCTGCCGTATCTGCCTTTAGCACTTCTATCTCTGCAAGGACCGCTGCTGGATTTGGCAATGTTGGCATTCCTATTTGCCAGGCAACAGATCTGTATGGGCCAGGTTGTCTGCCGCCTTTGCGTCTACGCTGATGTATCAGAAGATGGTGCAAATGTATTACAGGGACGGGAATGATGTTACCTGAACATGGAGCCAAGATCATCTTTATGCGAAAGTCAACAAGCAATTCCTATGCACTTAATCGTTTTCGTATTCATCTTCTAGCAAGACATAGGTGCCAGGTCTCGTAAGCAGTCGAAGTACCACATAGACCGAGAAGAAAGCCGCAAGCAGCAGAGATCCAGAGAGTCGAGGTGTTTGTACTGACGCGACTTCCCAACCTCCATAAGTATCTGCAAGTAAGCAGTCATTCCTTGCAACGTTCTCCCGACTATCGATCAGATGTGCCATACTGAGTGAAAGTATGTACTCTCCTAATTACTTGCATCTTCGAATCATCAGCTATCTAATTCAACAGGCACCATATGGATACACGTCTCACCAAGGCACCCTCCTTCTAGTGTCTGCCACCGCAGCATAGCAAAGACATCGGCCCCGGATCCATGATCAAAGATTAACATCGGGAATTTTCGGTCACGGGCAACTGGACAGCGCAAACAACATCCATATATACTCAGGAATCACAAAGAGTAGCATCCATCAGGCTTCTACAGGGATGGAAATATCCCCGCATCTAGGAATGGCAGCTCTACAGCTTGCGGGGACTTCGCAATCCTCGCATGAAGCTGCCCTTGCATCCAGAGGAATCAAAGCAACTTCTCAAATGCTCGACAACGAATTCGATAGAAGATTCGAGGACCTGTAACCGCGATTTATCAAAGCCTAACTCGCATGCCGAAGCCACTTCTAGAGATAGATGCAAATCTATCTGAGGACCACCCCTCCCTTAACATCTCCAGAGCGACCCAGCTTCCCTGGCAATCCATATCTCCAGCAGACGAGTGTGCCAAGCTGTCTGACAGATCACTCAGCAAGCTCCAGGCCCCTTTCACAGTCACTTCTAGCATGGCCGATATACTCCATATCAAGCAGCCTCTTCATTGGATCCAAGAGATCAGTAACGATAACAGGACCTACATCGTCAGTATATGGGTATCCGAAGCCTTCCCAAATTCCGGGACTACGATTCGGGCAAATAAAACATTAGCGAGGATTGTGCTTGAGCACGGCAGTGTGCTACGAGCTCTCTGCTGTGTGGTACAATCAGGGAAGTTGTCAAGAGACGCTCAAGGTGCGTTCTGATTGGAGCATATAAGGCAAGAGACTGGGCTGATCCTCTGGTGTCACAGGTCAAGCAGCTGATCTGCCACTACGAGATACCTTGAGGGGATACTAATAACAGAAGCGAAGCAAGATCTACTCGAGGAGTTTCTACAAACAAGGTCTGAAGGAGGACCGATTCCTGACTAAGCGTCGGACGACAAACGTAGCACGTCTTTTATAGAGGAATACTTCTGTCACAGGCACAAGACAAAGATATTGACCAAGGCAAGCGGAGCACACTTGGGTCGCGCTGACAGGGGTTTAAGTCCTGGAACAAAGACGACTCTTGGAGAAGATACAATGACAAACCTACGCCAGCAAAAGCACTCCAAAGTCAGAAACGATTCAAGCCCCTCTTATGATCTAAACGAAGCAAGACGATCTACTGCCACGAGCGGGACAGTCCTCGAAGAAGGAGATACCTCGAAGCAAACGAACACAAGCGAATACGACATAAATATCGAACCAACCCTTATGACGACCAAGAGATGATGTACGGAACATACAGAATAACTGAAGGGGAAGAGTGGGGTTTATCTGTAGGACTTGCTTCACAACATGGGCTTGGGATAAGGAATGATTGGCAGAAGTACACAGAGGCAAGCGAGAACAATGGACTCGAAGGCAAGCACATTCGAAATGACAGTACACAATTGGGCGATCAAAAGGAGATGTCTAATTTGCGATGGGAATATAGTTCTCAGATGTGCTTGCTGTGTCTGCAGATTACACCAGAGGCTCGTTCGGCATCGAAATCCCGAAGGAGAAGGTGCAAAGAATGCTGCTAGCTTAGAGGGTACTACAACGCTGTTACACAAGCAGGGCCGTCGGCCCTACCTATCGAATATGCCATTTGACTCAACATTCATGGAGTCCAGCGCTGGAATGTTGGCATATCTTTCTATAGCAAGGATTGAGCTGGTACAATACTGAAGAAGAAAGTCTTTTCGATTTCAGGATTCGTTGCTGGCGGAGATGGGGTCTATAATTTCAGGAGATATGCGAAAGGCACTAATCGCTCCTTCCGATCCTGACACGTCTGGGAAGGTTCAGAGACGAGGCGCATTTTCTCAGAAGAAGCGTATGGATATTTCATCTGGGCCTGCCACATTCGTACAGAACTCCAAGATTTCATCTAGTTTCGAATCTATCACATCCGCCTTTCCCCTCCCAAGCAGCACGACCTCGATCTGTTGGCAGCAGATCTGGAACTCTTACTGCCAGTAGCATGCCAGTAGCCTCAATTTGTTTCCAGCAATGTGAACGGATTACTCGATTTCGCTTTTCCAGCTGGCGACTCGCTCACTGCTTGTTCCCTCTTCCGTTTCTTCTTCGACGATTTCTTCGATTTTGTTGGGCCCAGAGCAGGAGCGGAGGGAGGATGATCTAATACTTTCATTACTTCTTTCAAGTCTTTCAGAAACTTCAGCCCCTCGGATTTTCGGACTATCGAAGATGCCGTCCCAAGGTCGGGGTATTTGACCAATGGTGGAACAGAACTTAGCAGTGAGTTCAGACGGTGGATCACCTCAGGAATAGAGTCTTTGGGGCCGGTCGAAACCACAAGGCACGTAAGCTGCTGCAAAATTCTGAAGGAATACAACGAGCCTTGAAGCTGAGCGAAGAATTGAACAATGTCCCATCCAAAATAGCCAGATCTATCGGCAATCTTCGGGTACGCCATGCGCTGCAGGAAGAGCTGACTGATCGCGGTTTTGGAATTGGCAGTGGACCATTCTATGTCTTGGTGGACTGCAAAGGCCATCCACAACTGTGTTTGTGTGAAGTTCGGCAGCTTCTTCTTGAGATCTTCGAATGTTTCCAATACAGCGATACACGCTTCGGGTACATCAGAAACTTCGGGAAGCATCAGTTCCCTGCCGGCTGATCTTTCAATCTGTCTTCTGTGCTCGAACACACTTGTCGCTTGCTCACTGACAGGAACAATAATATTGATAAGTCCATATGCCAGTTGCCGAGTGGCGGTCGAGACTTCCCATGCGTTCGTGCGAACCGGGCAATCAAGTAGAAACGACAGGAAGATATGAGGCGATGGAGAAGCACTTCCCTTACTGACCATTTGTTGGCCAGCAATTGTAGCAAGGCTAGCAAAGTGAAGAACGTATTCAGATGTTCTTGGGTCCAAGTACTGGAGGACTCGAATGGTCGCCGAATACTCTGCAGGCGTTTCCGACTCAATGGGTAACGAATTATATTCCTTGAGGAAATCATCATACATTTGGCGATGTTCTGTGATAGCTTTGAGATCATTTGCTTGCTTGACAAGTTTTGGAAACGTCCCGTGAGCATCCATGACTATCTCATATGCCAGTGAACGAAGCCCGTGCGATTCCGGGAGTGCTAGACGGTTACTGATAGCTGCTGGTTGGAATATTTGAGAACGCAGGACTGTTGAAGCATCACCTCCAGACTCTATGTCACTGAAGAAACTCACGGCACCCTTTGCGCCCAGGTTGTGTACGAGGAGGTCAGAGTCGCTAGTGAAGACCACCCCGCCATGTTGCTTCAAATATCTAGCACAATACAAGTCTGCTTCTCCTGGAACGACCTCAGTAAGATCGGAGTATCTGCTAGACGACTTGAGACCTTCGAGAATGGCTGGCACAACAAATGACAAGGCTGGAAGTGCCGTCAGACTAGAGCGGACGGTAGTACTCTGAAATAAAGATAGTGGGGTAGCATCAGGCTGGGGAAAAGCCGACCGACAAGGCTCATTATTCGACTGATGGAATTGAGTCAGTTGATGAGTCGAATTTTGAAGTCTCTGTAGTCGGACATCGAGCTTCGCTGGAGGCAGAAAGCCGTCGAAGTATATCTTCGTACTGCGTGTTGTCAGCAGATATCCCTGTAACCGCAAATTCAGGATACGCACATGTCCACATTACTAGCTCTGACGGTATCCAGCCATGCAATCGCCGTGTCTACTAATTTTTGATAGGAAGGTGCAGCTTCCAATGCATTCCGGGCTCCTGGGGTGGCTTTGAGACATATGTAATAGATCTGGTGAGCAAAAGAAGGGCCATCTATCACCACTTGCTTGCCGTCCAATGATTCTGCAGATGCATAAGGGCGTAAGAACGTGGTCAAATGCCGGATGCCCATAGGCAAAGAAGCTTTATATCAACCTCGGGCATGAGGTTGAAGTTTGTTTTGCTAGTTGGCTGGTTGCAGCAGCAGGCTCTCGGCTGCTTTGTTCGAAGTGTGCCTGCGGACCTGACCTGACGATCACAAGGATTGAGTTGTGGTGAGCTGAGTCTTGGCCTTGGCACCCGTGGACAGCTTGCCCGCTTTGCTCCGCTCTAAAAATTAGACGACGGGACTTCTAGCTTCAACTTTTCTTTCCCAGCTCCACCTCCCGCCTTTTTTCTTCTACGCTCACCAACAACAGCTTCACCATGCGCAATACCCTCATATTTGCTGGCAGTTCCTGCCCAGGGCTGACGAATCAGATATGCTCGAACCTGGGTATGGCTCCGGCTGCTGTCGAGCTCTCCCAATTTGCAAACGTGAGCAGATTTGTGTGCGACCTCTCGTTCGGCGGGGCTGACATTTTCGTAGGGAGAGACCAGCGTCAAGATTCTGACCAGTATTCGAGAGAAGGACGTGTTTGTGGTTCAATCGGGCAGCAGTAAGATCAATGACAGTATCATGGAGCTTCTCATCTTGATATCTGCTTGCAAAGGAGGCTCAGCAAACAAAATCACAGGTCAGCTCACTTTACTGTCGTTTGCAGATCTGCGCAATTGACACTATACAGCCGTCCTACCATACTTCCCTTATAGCAGACAATCGAAGAAGAAGTCACATCGAGGCGCAATCACTGCTCGTATGCTTGCCAACCTCCTCCACGTCGCCGGAATCAACCATGTTATCACGATCGACCTACACGCCTCACAAATGCAAGGCTTTTTCAAATGTCCGGTCGACAATCTGCATGCCGAGCCGTTGATTGCGAGGTGGATCAGGCATAATGTTCCCAACTGGTCTGAAGCTGTTTGTGTTTCCAAGAATGCTGGAGGAACCAAGAGAGTTACATCGCTAGCAGATGCTCTGAAGCTCAACTTCGGCATGGTCACGACAGATAAGCGAAGAGGTGTGAATATGAGTGGCAGTTTCGTTATGAATCCGCTAGATCACTTCGACCACGATCTGGATGATGCCGATGTCAGCAAGCTTGAGATTGACGAGGATGAGCCCAGCTTCAATTCGGACAAGAAGCCAGAGCTTAGCAGGATACACACAAGCAGTAAGGATAGCCACAAGTCAGATCAGTCTACATCTACAAAGCATAGTCCCCCGCGCAAACCAACACATGCGCGTCAGGATAGCAATCCTTCCCCACGAAAACCTACGAATCTACCTTCCCCACTTCGCACAGCACACAAAGGTCCCTCTGCGACACGGTCTCCGCTTGTTCGCGCATCAACTACTCCTGCACGATCCTCACCAATTGAAGAAGAAATTGGAGAAGAAGACGACGCTGAGTTCACAGATGAGCGAGCTCGAGACATTATCCATGGTCGGTTGATTCACGGTCATATTGTGCCGGATGATTACCCGTCGCCCACACAATCTGCTATGTCAAGCTCTATGATCCTCGAGCGACCTGAAGATGATCCGATGGAGATGTCGAGAGCTTCTTCCTTCTTCAATCCTGAACCGCATGCACTTGGTGGTACTGCGGATGCTACGGCAACTTCCGACGAGGAAGAGGAAGGCTTCAACAATCCAAGTCTGGAACAGATGATCACCTTAGTAGGAGACGTCCGAGGCAGAACGGTCTTCCTCGTTGACGACATGATCGACAAGGCTGGCAGTTGGATCGCTGCAGCTGAGTGTTGTGTCAAGCGCGGTGGTGCAAAGAAAGTTTACTGCATTGCCACACACGGTTTGTTCGGCGGCGATGCTCTCGAAGAACTCCAAGACTGCGATTGCATCGATCTGATTGTCGTCACAAATTCCTTCCCGATACCCCCCGAGAAAGCAAGAGAGACAAACAAGCTCGTCATTCTAGATCTTTCGAATTTACTGTCTGAAGCTATTCGAAGAAATCATTATGGCGAGTCTATCTCTGCTCTCTTCTCGCATTCTCACGACTAGAGCTGTTTGTTTATTGTAAGCCATTTGATTTATTTCCCACCCAAATTCTGTTGTCTGTTTGTATGACTAGCGAGGCGTTCATGGAAAGGCGAAAGGTGGAGGGATGTTATGAATAGGGCCGTCTTGCTCACCGCACGGATGACGGAGGAGTTTAGACACAAATGATATCGATTTTCTGATGATGACCGATTGCGTCAAGCGATCTTGGTTGTGCTCTCCTCCATTTTATTCCAACGTGGAGAGAGATTTCGACTGAATAATAATGGACTGCTCGGCAGTCTCCGGTCAAGTACAACCCGCGATGCATTCTTTAGAGTTTGCAGGAGCTACTTTCATCTAGAATGTAGCTCTTAACGGAGCGTGGGAAGATTGATTTGGTCCTTCGGGACTTGTCGGGATTAGAAGGCACCTTGTTCATGCGTATGCTACAACCTTTCATTAGGATGGGGAACAAGGGGCAAGAGAACTTCCTGAACAATTCCTCCATCGTAGCGGTCGATGCTACCATTCAACTCTTGCCGCTTTGCGTCCAGTGTCAAGCATCTGATCAAATTCCGCCGCGACGGCCAGGGAAATCTCCAATATTAAAAATTTCATGCTCATCCGTTCAATGTATTGAATTATGACTAGTTCTGCTACATATGCATTGTCGTACCCATGATGCTGTTCAAATACAAGTGTACAATGCTTCCCAGACTCCGAAAATGCCGCTATTCCAAATCCAATGCATCACAGACGTGCTGATATCTCAATGTTCTCCACCTCCTTCTCGCTCACACGGCTCACCACCTTCCTCGGAGCCATCTGGGATTCAACCTCGTCCTCCCATCCCATCGCTTTCACAATCCTTCTCCAGCTCTTCATCGCTCTCTCGGCATGCTCAATCGGCACATTTGGATCTTCCTTCACCAAACTCCTGTTGAACAGTTCCATAGAGATCCACCCCTTATAGCCCAATCCCTCTTTCTCATCACAAATCGTCCTCAAGACATCCAGCACTGGCAAGTATCCTCCCCTCTCCTCCTCACACATAAACAGCCTACAATTCCGACTCCAGCTCATCCTCGGCTTCTGTCCCTCTACATGGAAAGCATGCGTCTCACTCATCGGCGTCCTCAACCTCTCCGCATCAACAACCTGCACATAAAAAACCTTCTTCACATCAATCGTCCTCGCCATCTTCCTCATACTCTCCCTAAACGCCACATCCGCATTCTCACACTTCCCATCCTCCGCACACGGATCCGCGTATTCCCTCCCAGCAATATTAAACGTATCGAGACATAACCCGAAATTATCTCTATCCACAGCCTCGACAACAGCCCACGCCTTCTCCCACGTATCGTTGAACGTTCCCCAGCAGAGATTCTCGTAGGCGAATTTGAACGGTGGGTTCTGCGCTGCTCCTAGGTCGGCGATCTCCCTCAGATCTCTCGCCACAACTTCCAGATCGCCGGTCACTCCCTCGGTCATAAACGTGCACGGGATCTGAATGATATCGGTCCCTAGGATCCTCGCAATCTCAAACCAGAGATGCAATTCTTCGAGTTTCTGAGCGCGAGCTGAGGCTGATAGGAGGCCTTCACAGTTGTTGAAGGGGCCGATGCCCATGATTTGGAGGTTGAGAGCGTTGCATTGCGTGCGGATTTGGTGGGCGGCGAGGAGCTGGTTGGTGGGTGTTGAGCCGCCTGGGAAGGAGGAGGCCAGGTAGAGGAGATCCTCGAAGAAAATTTCTATTCCTGGAAGGGAGGCGGAGGCGGCGGCTGTGAGTTTGGGGGTCATGGAATGGGCCCATGCTCGCTGTAAATTGTTAGTGATGTTGATGTGGCGTGATGGATGAGAGGACTTACGCCAAGAGACATGCTACAGATCGCGGGTTTGTACGACATTTTGGTCGTTCAACTGTGATAGAAAGCTAATGATGAAGAGGTAGATTACTGGTATGGTCGATCAACAGCGAAGTCCAGACCAGAGACAAGCAGTAGATGGTATTCCCAAATGACTTTGATATCACAAGTAGCTTTGATAAGTATCAGGTGTGAGATATGAGATATGCCAATTCAGATTGATTTTAGAGAACAAATAAATCCGTATCGACAGAGAGAATCGTAGAATGAAAAAAACAAAACCTGAATACAAGTACCTACGTGCAATTCTCTTATCAACCTACCTTCCCTCTCCAAGACCTGCACCACACACAAGCGGAAGGTCCACAGTTTCAGTGGAAGAGGTTATTCGCGGCCTGAGTCGGGAAAACCATTATCTCATGCACATCATTATCTCTCGGACCAAGACCCAGTATTCGAAACAGCATCCGCTTGTCGTCGTCGTCGTAAACGATCATTGGTCGACGATTCACAGGTCAAGAACCTTGGGTGAGGAGCGTCTTCTGCTGTGTTGTGGCGATTGGTGAGCGGATGAGGATTTTGCCTGGTGCGACAATCTTTTTCCGCAGGTGGAGACTTGGTTGCGGGTGTTCTCCGAGATGGGTAAGGGGCTCGCGGGAAACCGCGAGCTAAACAAACATCGAGGATTGACTTCTCTGCGCGACGACGACTGATCTGAGGAGTTTCTGGAGTAACCAGCATTCGAGATCGATCCGATGACTTCATGAGAATGCGGGTAGCCCACCTGGGGTCTACGGGGAGTCAGCATTGCCCTGACTCGGGCTGCAGTTGACATCCGATCATGGCCTCTTCACCTGCCGGTTTTATCGTTGGTCAATAGTTAGTTGCACCATTACTACGGTAAATGTTGATCTTGCAACGTGGGTAGGCGTTCTTCTTATACTTCTTTTCCTCTGTTTTCTGTCAGTAGAATTTAATTCTATACTTCCACAATTTGCCTGCTCCAACCAAGACAATGACATCCCAGAACTTACCCTTCTCCAAAATTAATATCGTAATCATAGGCGGCGGTCTGATCGGCCCCCGTCATGCATCCTCCGTCCTTTCGAACTCCTCAACTCGCCTCCTCGCTCTCATAGACCCAGCGCCCCACGGAGCTGCAACTGCCTCCTCCCTCTCAACCCACCACTTTCCATCCATCGCCTCTCTCCTTTCTTCCTCCCTACCAAAACCAGACGCAGCAATAATCTGCACGCCAAACAAAACCCACGTCCCCATCGCACTAGAACTCATCGCCGCTGGCATCGACATCTTAGTCGAGAAACCCATCTCGACTTCGATATCCGAAGGGCTTCAAGTCATCGATGCGGCGAAAGAAAAAGGCGTCAAAGTGCTAGCAGGCCACCACAGACGCTTCAATCCTTACTTACTAGCGGCCAAGAAAGCACTCGATGAGAAAAGTCTTGGCCAGGTCATCGCCGTGCAAGGGACGTGGTGTCTTCGCAAACCTGCCGCGTATTATGACGGGATAGGAGAATGGAGAAGAAGTGATGAGAGTGGAGGAGTAGTGCTGATCAATCTTGTGCACGAGGTAGATTTGCTGCAGTATCTGCTTGGTCCGGTCACGATGGTATCTGCTCTCGAGACGGCAAAGACGAGAGAGTTCGATGCGGAAGAGGGGGCGGCGATCATATTCAGGTTTGAGAGCGGTGCTGTGGGATCGTTTTTGCTGAGTGATTCGACGCCGAGTCCGTGGAATTTTGAAGGTGGGACGGGCGAGAATCCGACGATTCCCCAAGTTGGAGGGGAGGATGCCGCGGGTGGATTTTACAGGATTATGGGGACGAAGGGGAGCTTGAGTGTACCTGATTTGACGATGTGGACGGGCGAATGGAATGAGAAACTCGGAAGAGAGGACTTGGAGGTGCAGAAGAATATTGTGCCGTTTGATGAGCAGATTGAGCACTTTGCGAGGGTTGTGACGGGTAGTGAGAAGCCAAGATGTACGGCCGAGGAAGCATTGAGTGCAATGGTAGTTTGTGAAGCTGTCAAAGAGGCGATGCGGTCGGGCATGTGGGTTGAGATTGACGGGTTTGAGGTCAAGGTGAGAAGAAATCGGCTCTAAATATTGCCTCTGTAATGTCGTTGAAGTCCGCAATCAACAATGTAATCTTCGGCAGGCTAATGGTCGGAGCGGACCAGATGGTGTCCACAGAAATTGGTATATTAGCATTAAAACTATGAATACTACTGTTTAATAAGTACAAAGAAAGAACGTTTATGTATGTTTGTGTCCGTATGTACGTATGTGATTATACACAGCGATTTTGACTCCATTGTTTTACCAAGTGAGCCTCATTAAAGCCGGGTTGAGCGCAATGGGAAGCAAAAAGTGGTTGCCCACCGATAGCGCCAGAGGGAATATCGCAGCGAATTGTCGAATCCTCCACTGATATGGCACAGCAAATGCACAAACAAAAATCAACAGGAGACCTCCAACACAATACGAAAACCGTCCACTGAAGCGGTTGAGGATCTTCGGCACTTCTCGAAAGAAGTTCGAGTTTTCGACCTATTGCAGGTCAGTGGCTATGCCATGGTGGCTGGAGACATTAGCATCATACCTCTTTGTTGGTCGTTGACCATTGAATATTGATAGAGAACATATGGCAGAGTAGCGCACGGCTGACAGAGAGAGACAAGCCGCCGAACAGGATTGAGAACATCAGCACCCATTTGAAATTTTCGAACACTAGATGCAGTCAGGTTAAGTTCGAAGAGAGATACAAGGAGGGCCTTACGTGACTCGACCAGATTTGTTCTCGCACTGGTTCTGTATCTTAGCCAAGCAAGGCAGATGTTGCTGAGAAAGCTAAAGACGAACACCAATCCGATGAAGACGTTGAATGATGGGAGATACCACTTATCGATCAAGGTATCTGCCCATCCGATGAGAAAGTAGTTCACCAGGCTAAAGATCCAGGCAGAGCCGATGGCATAGTAGCTGGCGATGTAACCAATAGTGCTGAGTTTAGACGCAATTGGTGTCTTTGAGGTCACGAAGCGACGAATGAGGGGTGTGAAAGGACCTTTTCGGAGCCAGTCTTTGAACGGATTGAACACGAGCTCGCTACACCCGTAGGCGTATTTTTCCCATCTGGTGATCTCATCATAGATAGTAAGAGAGACACCTTCCTTGAATCCTTCTCCGGTATAAGTCGCGAATCTGATTGTCCAGTTTTGACGCTGCAGGCGAAGAGACATATCGAAATCCTCGGAGACACTGGATTCAGACCAGAATTTGATGACTTCGTCTTCATCGAAATATGCTACGTCTTGCATAGAGGTCCAACGCAGCATCGCGTTATGGCCAACAAATGGTCCAACATCACCATTGGATACCATATAGCCAATCGCAGTGTAGATCAAGTCCGTGAAGTACCTAAACAGGTCAGCAGATATTCTTTGCCTTTGTACAGTAAACATACGAAATACCACTTTCAAAGAAGTCTTTCGTGACATGCAATACTCCAGAGGTATATTGCAAAATGCCCACTTCAGGAGACAGCTGCATTTCGTTCACGGCATCTAGCAAGCAGTCTTCAGGAATCCGCGTATCGGAGTCAACTACTCATCAAGTCAGCTCGGTCACGAGCACTTTGGAACTTATTCTTACCCAACAGAATATAATCACCGACTCGGATGTTACCACCTGCCAATGGCCTGCAAGGCAGCTCGGACATGACTTGGAGCAAACATCTCTCGTACTCCCTGTCCTCATCTTGCTGTGACCAAGCATCGTCCCTGACGACCTGAGCAAGCTTTTCTTCAAGTTTGACGCTCAACATCAAGCCAAAGTTCATGTTTGAAGCCTGAAAGACACGGTCAGTAAGGTATGCAGCCAACACTGTTGTTCCCACCGACCTTCTTAAATCTCCCTCTTCTGAGAAACCTCGGTTGCCCTGTTAATGCGACAGGGTTGTGAGCTGGACGTGCAACCCAGCCAATGTTATTCTTCTTGTAGAACTTCTTCCTGTTATCTATCTCGACTTTGGTGAGCCCAGCAAGCATGCCATCGTCATTTACAAATATGCTCGCTGAGCCTCCTTGCATCTCGTATGTGGAGATTGCTGCTTTCAACGACATTATTGTTGGCCCAACAACAGTCTCCAGACTTTCTGTAAAGATGGGACACTGTATCGTCACATGCGGAAGTGCCTCTGGCCTTTTCACTCGAGGTGGTGGTTTGGCAGAGTAATATGTTGAATTTGCGTGACACTGTCCGACAGGGCCAAGCAGCTGGAAAGCACACACAACGACAACTTGCATGAAGAACTAATGAAAGTTTAGCAAGCGAAACAAAATGCTGAATTTGTGACATACCAAGGCTAATAGAAATTGTATAGGTGTGAATGCAATGGCTGCCAGTCGAGCGTACGTGTGATCAAGGGTCGATTCGTGCGCCAGGACCTTCATGCCAAGCCCAACAACGAGTAGGCTAAGTGCTAGAGTACAGGCACAGATGACGCTGTTGATGTATGTTGGACGACGATCAACTACATAGCCCAACTCAAGTAACGACCCAGTGTCAGAGTCGTGAGTTGATGGAAGCTTTAGGTCACATCCGGTAGCAGTGAACCATGCGATATCAACAAGCTGATGCTCCAAATCGGCTGCGCGTTCCAAAAGCTTTGTGGGACTGTCATCCCAGACCAGTATGTAGGATTCGTCATGGATGAATGCTGCACATTGATGTCTTTGTGCCAGCTTTATGTCCCGTAGTGACGGCAGCACTTGAATCTCAAGTCCGGATCTTAGTGTCACCCTGTCCGTCGAGTCCATTACTCTGAAAGCCGTCTCCACTACTTTGGATCTTAATGTGATGACGATCTGTATAACTCCACATGTCAGCATATGTCCAGATGAGGATCGCTAATGGAAGAAACCACCAAGGTTGCTCCGGATATACTGACCTCTGCATTCAGATCAACAAGTGCTTCAGCAAGTACACTTGCTGAAAGTAAAACAGGTGCAGTAATGTAGCTGTTCCAACTGTCTCTCATGAAGGCACCTTCCTCTAAAGAATCGATGTCACTGATCCAACATCTGCTCCGCTGTTGTTGATACAGGTACTCGACGATCATTTCATGTTGGATGGTTGCGCCAACGAGATTTGGAACGGCCAATGTCGAATTTCGGTACGTAAACGATGGTTGCTGCTGAGAAGCATTTTGAGAAGAACATGCCAATGACACACACTCTGACTTCTCTTGTTGTCCTGAAAGATCAACATGAGAATTTGCGATTGATGATGCGGGTCTCGTGCCTTCTTGCATTGCTCAAGAAGGTCTGATAGACGAATGATTATTCAAAGTATGAACAGCATGGACAGAAAAACATGCCACAGCATGAATATGAAATAAAGAAAGCTGTATACTTTGTAAACAAATCGCAAGACCCAAGAGAAGCTATTCCTTCCGAGTGACATGTTGATCTTCCAACTCATCAGATTGCTTATCCCAGCCATCTTTCTTGAACGATAGCGCAATACTCGGTTGACAGAGGGACGATCTTGAAGCTTGACGACATGACGCTAGTTGGTAATCGATATCGAAATGAAACCGATTCACGATAGTCCAGGATCATCTGACAAAATCGTGACGCAAATCACAGCGTATTTGTATTCTTGGACAGACTAAATTTGACATCTACTGTCGATCATTGAACTAGGCCACCTCGGTTCTTCTAGCCCCGGTCAATAAAGACTGCAAATGATTTAGGGCCTGTTTTGGTCCATTGATTCACAAGAGACAGTCTTGTGTCGTTAAACCAGCGCCAACGGTGGAATGTGATTTTCAGTCTCACGAGGAGACTTGCTCCAAGATGTTGCCGATCGCTCCCTGAAAAGGGATTTTTGACAGTTACTATGAATTGGGTGCTCTGTTTATTTTTTGAGGCTTGAACTTGAACAGAAATTCATGGATTCGCCAGCCACCACCGAAAATGCTACATGTTCACAATGTTCACAACGACACTGGGGAGCCATCGAATTACCAAGTCAACAGAAACGAAAACGAGAAGGCGAGCAGTTTCATTGGTGAAAGTGACGGTACCCAGCGTCGCTTGACGCGAGAGACCGCCGACACAATCACATCCGCCTCTGATTACAGCATTCGAAGCAGGAGATCCTACATACGGCCTTACTATCGCTCTAGGTTGGTCGCAAAAACCGAGATCGAAAAACCTTGGACGAAGGAGCGACGGTCAGTATGGCCGACTGTGATTCCGTGCTTTGGATTTGCTTGCGGTCTGGCTCTGATCGCTGTTATGATATGGCTCGGTGTGAGGTCTGTGCCCAAGCATGAATACTGTCTCATCATGGAGGACGACTTTGATGGGCCGACTTTGAACACCTCAATATGGCAGCACGAAATCCAGTTGGGCGGCTTTGGGTTGGTGAACTTATTCTTTGACAAAATCTTAGACTAATATGCGTAGTAATGGCGAATTTGAAGTGACCACCAACGATACAGCGAATGTTTTCTTAGAAGACGGAAAACTGGTCATCAAACCAACGCTTCAAGACGCGAGCATCATTGATACTCCTTATGCTCTGATCAATTTGACCGCAGAAGGAACTTGTACATCTCCTATCTGGTCCGATTGTTGGGCTTCTACAAATTCGACCAATCATACCATAATCAATCCTGTCAGATCAGGCAGAATCAATACAAAGGCATCTGCCAGTATCCGTTATGGGAGAGTGGAGGTTGTAGCAAAGATGCCCACTGGTGACTGGCTTTGGCCAGCAATCTGGTTGCTTCCAGTGAATGATGTTTACGGCCCATGGCCAGCTTCTGGAGAGATTGACATCGTTGAATCTCGAGGAAATGATCATGCATACACTTATGGGGGAAACAACAAGGTTGTTAGCAGCTTACATTGGGGGCCAACAAAGGAATTAGATCAGAGTTGGAGAGACACAAATACGCAGAGAAGCTTACACTCCACATACTCCGCCAAGTTCCACACATATGCTCTCGAATGGAGCGAGAAGTACCTGTACACATATGTCGACAGTCGGATCAACCACGTTATCTACACCAAGTACACGAAGCCTCAGTGGACACGAGGGCAATTCCCCCAATTCAGTGGCGGAGAGTTGATATCAGATCCGTGGAACACAAATCGATTCAATACGCCTTTCGATACTCCTTTCTATCTGATCATCAACCTGGCCGTTGGAGGAACCAATGGCTTCTTCCAAGATCCTGACAGTCACAAGCCTTGGGTCAACACCGCGGCCAATGCTTCGGCTTATTTCTGGGGTGCGAGAGACTCGTGGCTTCCAACCTGGAAAGAGGGTCAAGCTCAGCTGGAAGTGGAAAGTGTCAAGATGTGGCAAGAGTGTGATTGATTAATCCAGGAATGATCTGTCTCAGTGATGTGTTAGACATCCAAGGCAATTGTTATATGTTCGGATCGTTCAGCCGGATTCACATACACGCTAGTTAATGGAGTTTGGATCAAGACAAATCAGGGACGAAGAAAATCTCCGAGAAGTCTGACAGCCATCGCGGGAAGTTAATTGCAAGGAATGTGACTTAGAAACCGGGGTTGACGAGTGTGAGGAATGCGACTAAGAGAACTAGGTCAGCAACGAGAACCGGGGAATCGGAAAACAATCCCATACAGGCATCAATGCTACATTGCTTACTCCAACCATGTTAACCAGAGAGATAGTGTAGATAAGAATTCGTCTCTTGTCTAGGTGAGACACATCCAGGCCCAGCTCCTGATAGTGGCGGGGTAAAGCTAGATCAGATTTCTTGGATAGCTTCGCGAGACTGGAAATCGAAGCTACTACCCAGGCCTGGTGCTTCTTACTTTCTGACAAGTATATGAGCATACCCTCGATTCGTAGATCGCAGCACAACAATCAAAATCAGGCATATGCTCAGTCATGCATCCATCCTTTATTTGCCTTTCACTTCTTGCCCTCGGCACTTGGGCACATGTTTCTACAGTCTATGTAGTGAAACGTGCTGTGACCTACGCACAAACATGCACGAACTACAACACAGTAACGCTCGGTGGTAATCAACTTCTTACTACCGCCTTCTTCTCTTCAGCTTGCAACACGCCGCTCGTGGCTGGACCTTTCGTTACTCAAGATTGTTTCACTGGAGCTGTACTAGCTATATCTTCATGTGCGACACCAGTAACGGCGAGTGGATGCAGTCCCAGCTCATCCATAAGAATATCTACGACACCTCTATTGGGCATAGGTATAGGTGGAATCACAATTACACTTGGTGTGATCGGGACAGGTACGACGACCATCGCTACATCAACATGTTCGAATCTGGCCTTCCCAACCAATCCGCTACGACCAGTAGCCGGCTCAGTATGTGTAGCAGACAATGTCGGTGGTGTGCGCTCTCTATCCGGTCCGTTTACGAACTCAAATTCCATGACAAACGCCGCGTGCCAGACTTATTGCACCAGTCTCGGATTCGCATATTCTGGTACTGAATATTCTTCCGAGTGTTACTGTGGCAACACACTTCCAACCGTTGCTTCTTCTTCCTGCAACATGGCATGTTCTGCATCTGGATCGACCGAGATTTGTGGAGGACCAAATGCTCTATCCGTCAGTACCAACACCGCTCTGGTGGCCTCAAATGCCGCGGCAGCGTCTTGGACTAATCAAGGATGTTACAGCGACAATTATCCATCGGTAAGTGAAGAACTATGATGATGTTGAAGGCTGAATACAAAGCTAACACCATCGCTTAGCGAGTGCTCGCTTCGACGTCAACAACATCAACGACCATGACTATCGAAAAATGCATCACCTTTTGCAATGGGGGAAACTATATCCTCGCTGGACTTGAGAACGGATACGAATGCTATTGTGCCAACACTTTGCAGTCTGATGGCGCAACTTATGGTGTTGCTGGTCAAGCCGGATGCACCTTCACTTGCTCAGGCAACTCAACACAAGCTTGTGGTGGCAATAATGTTCTCAATCTATACTCAAAGAACTCAGGTGCAGTATCTGTTGCCGCAGCCGCTGTACCAGTACCTGCATCGTCAAATGGTTACACATATGTCGCGTGCTACGTGGATCAGACCTCAGCTGGCCGAACACTAGGCGTCAACAAGTCTTTCATCGCATCAGTAGACGCTTGCATCACTACCTGCAGTACGGCAAGCTTCAAGTTTGCTGGAGTTGAGAACAGAAACGAGTGTTGGTGCGACAACGTCCTCCGCTCCTCGACGCCTCTCGCCGCCAAGAATTGTCTCTTGCCCTGTACTGGACTGCCCAGTCAGAATTGTGGCGGTATCAATGCCATCGGAGTCTATCAGGGCACTGCTTCCACAGCCGTCACGATCCCGCCACAAGCTGGGGGCTACACATATCTCGACTCCTATATCGACTCGGCTCAGGCTCGTCTTCTATCCGTTCAACAGAACCTTGCCTCAAACACGGTCGGCAATTGTAATCGTGCTTGCTCTAATGCAGGCTATACATACGCTGGCGTAGAATACGGATCGCAATGCTTCTGTGGTTCCACACTCTCCGGTAGTGCTACCGGTGGGCAGACCCCAAATATGCTATGCACAGGTAACAGTTCCCAGTTCTGCGGAGGCAACAACATGTTGCAGGTGTACAGGGGAACTCCAGCTCCTACTGTCCTCACAGCCCCCGTCACCAACGCACAATGTGTGGCCGATAACACAAACAATGTACGAACGCTGTCTACCTTCATAGGTGCATCATCTAGTATGACACCTGCAGCGTGTAGAACTTCGTGCGTAGGATTTGTGTACTACGGAGTTGAGTATGGGTCCGAGTGCTGGTGTGGGAACAGCTTCCCGTCGTCAACAGTAGTCAGTACTCAGTGCGTGATGCCTTGCTCAGGAGATAGCTCGCAGACTTGTGGTGGCAGTTATGCTCTCAACATGTATAATTCCTAATTTTGCTGTTGTTCATATGGAGAAAGTTGGTGGAACAGAGATGCGTCCTTCCCTTGTAAATATGCGATCATTGTCATGTCACTGTCACTCTTTCAGTAATCGTTACGAAGTACGGAGGTCTTCATTATCGATCATTATGGTTCAAAAAATGATTTCCCCACGCGAAGAACTGCTCAATGCGGCCGAGTCTCAGCTTCCTGCGCAAAACTGTGAAAAGAGATGGTAGTATCTCCGCTGGTAACGGCAAGCACATGAATGTCCGCAGCCTTTGTCCAACAGATCGGATGCTCCTGAAAGATGAAAGTAAGAGCCCAATATTCCGTACACAATCCTAAAAGCCCTGTAAGTACAGCTTGGAAGCGAGACTGCTACACCCAAAAGGCCACGGTTGTGCTGGAGATCATCCACTAAGTTGTGCCCCGCACGCTGAAGCACCTTGATCGAGATGTGCATGTCGCAGTTAAGGAGATAGTATCCACGCGCCACGCTGTGAGTACACTGGAAGACACTGGGTTAACAGCCTGTAAGCGAAGTGTAATCCTGGCAGCAGCCCCTCGGATACTCGAATCTGTCGGGTGTGACGACAAGAATTCTGGCAATGCTGATCACCATCACGTCGTTGGGTTTTCATCGTGAATCAATTTGATGTCAAGGAGATTGCAAGGTTATATTGAAATGACAGTACATATCCCGAGAAATACCCAAATGAGTCAAGTTAACGAGGCGTAAACAGACTCCACTTCGAACCTTCCCCACTCATTACCACTGTACCATAGCTCGCCCAAACATCTCTTTGCAAAGCATCAGCAATTATTTGTGCATTCGACCAACCACCATAGCAGACAGTCAACTTGATAGGAGTAGTCCTGAAACCGCTTACCCAACCATCGTCAACGAGATGTTGGGCAAACAGTCTGCCTTTCATTGGTCTCAAATAAGTGACGTCGTTTCCCTTTATGGTAGTTGTCATATTCGGAAAGACTGTGTTACCGGCTCCATGAGCAACCACCGTATCATATTTGTCGGCATGACCTGGGATTCTCAGGGCGTCCGAGGCAGATCGGCCTCGAGCTTGAAACCACAAATCATCGTTATTTGTTTCTGCCTGTGGAGTCAACGAGTGTAGAATGCCTCCAGGGCGACGTGGGGTTGGGTTGGCGATCTCGAAACTGGCCGTGCCGCTCTGGATTTCCGAGCTTCGGACAGCCACGGGCATGACTCGATTATCAGTGATGCCAGTGTAGCTTCCACTTTCCAAGATGCCACCACCAAGTCCTGCCACTGCCCCAGTAACCAGAGAAAGAGCCGTGTCGGAGGTGAAGAGGGGCTGACCCGTCAACAGAGCTGTTGTTTCTCCGCTGGCAAAACTTCCACTCGCACCTCCTATTGTCCCTGAAACAGCTGTTCCTACAGCTGTGACAGCACGTTGACTCCATCCGGCCTCGAAAGCAGAAGCCATGGCTGCTCTGCCCGCTGTACCCCCAGAGCCAGCTCCAACTGCTCCACCGATGAACCCTGAAGCTAGATCTATCCCTGCCCGTTCGGCTGTGAATTTCTCGCCGTCAATAGCAGCCTGCGTCCCATCTCCTGCAACGCTGCCCGCAGCTCCAGAAACGGCTCCAGCGGCAATACTAGCGGAAATACATTCGGGGCCGAAGACTGCTGCTGCTGCTCCACCAGTGAGGACTCCGGCAATGACAGTTGCGGCAATACCGACCACGAGTCCTGCAATCATTGCTCCTGTTGACGAATGCCCTGTGCCATCAAATAGGTTGATGGGATCTCCTGAGCAGAATGCGTAACGATTCTCTTTGCGAGAGCTATCCATTGTAATAAACGAGCCATGGTCAGGCTGATACCAGCGTGAACGCAGGTATACGAGGCCACTCATTGAATCAGTGAGCTCTTGTTGGAAGCCGAAGTCGTAAGCTTTTGTTGCAGCAGGATAAGTAGAGCTGTCAATCTTGGCACCATACGCTTCGTAGTATGACGAAGTATCTCCTGCTCCGGCCATCTCGAGTGCGATTGAGCCTTGGCTCTCGATGAAATAAGTACTTGGGCTCGATGCATCTGTAGAATAGGCTGCGACCCGACTGCCAGAAGCAAGAAGGTACGAAGCGCTGGCAGGTTGGGCTCCATCAGTCTTGGTGGCATTGACACCTCCACTGTCGTAAAAGAAACTCGTCTGACCTGCGGATGAATTGTGCGAAGACAGTGCCCCGTTGCCATGATAATTGAAAGACACCTGGGCCTGCTTATTTTGAACCTGGAGAAGCTGGTCATCAGAAGCGTAGCTGTATAGCCTTCCCACGTCGTCTGAAGTTAGCCTTCCATTGAGGTCATATCGGAATCCTGGGTCGGCTCGCTGATCAATTGCGTTGTAAGTTCTTGACAATGTCTTGCCATCCGTCGTGACGGAAGCAATATTAGAATTTCCGTCGTAAGCATATTGCTTCGTAGTCGATGTGTTGGTATTCGTATAGACAGTAGTGTCCTGTCTTACCTGGCCCAAGCCATCGTACAAGAGTTCCCTCTGGTAGTTGGATTCTGGTACTGCTGGAAGAATTGCAGAAGAAACCGCCACTCTTTGAACTTTCCCCTTGCTGTTATACGTGTAATTTAAATCCAGTAGCGTATTCTGCGACTGGCCTTGGGTGACTACGATGCGGTTCGCTCGGCCAAATCCATCGTACGAGAGGACCTTCTTAATGGTTTTACTTCCAATGATTTCATTTCCAATCAGTTCTCCGTAGGTATGGTTCACTGTACCATAATTGAAAGTCATAGTATCGGAAGCTGAACTTCGTGATGCGATGCGACCTTGGGCATTGAATGAATTCTGGTGCACCTGCAAAGAAATGGTTAGCGAAGCTAGAGATCATTGTTGAAAACCAATTCTTACCATTCCTAGAGCGTCTGAGTCCTCGGAGACACGAGAGTACTGATCCAATTTGTAACTCTGTTGAGCAGTATCAGAGAACGCGACTGCAACGGCGCAGCCATCTAGCGTATATCGGTAGTCCGTCTTTCCAACAGCAGTTGACACCTGAGATACCCTGCCATTGTCGAAATAGCTTTTGGTCAAATCTTGGGAAGGACCAGTGACACTGGTTAGTCGCCCGAGTGCATCAGCTGTGTAAGAAATTTGAGTGCCATCGAATCGAGTCATGGTAGCCATGTTTCCATTTGCATCGTACGCGTATTTTTCTTCTTGGCCTAGTCGATTTCTGTAGGTGACCAAGAATTTGCAGCTATCTCGGATATATATAGCGCCATGATGATTGATCGGCGATTCGTTGTGATATGTCACAGTTTTCGATTGCGTGTAGCTCGAACCGAAGATGTCGTAAACCACATTTCGCTCGACTGTGTCAAAGGCATCATTGGCTGTATCATTCTTGCCGCTCGTCAGACGCGTCAAAATGCTATTCTCTACGTTGAATGATGAGCTAGTTGTCTCGAGCTGAATTGGCTGGCTGTCTTTTGGAAGTTCAAATAGGGCGGTTTGAATGACATTGCCAGATCCATCGTATGTATACGACTTTCCCAGCGAATACTGGATAGTTGTGTCTCCTGAATCTGCATAGCTGGTTGTGAACACATTTCTCCCATATGCATCCAGCTGAGCAGTTCCTCGTAAGTCACCATTGATACTATGACTCGTGGTGAGACCATTGTCATCATAGACATTCGTTTTGACGTTGCCTTCTGGGTCAGTGACTGAGAGGACGCGATTAAATGCATCGTAGGCGTCATACTTCGTCACTAATCCCAGCTCATCAGTTGTTGAGATCATCCGTGACAAGGAATCGTATGATACCCGACAGAGGACACGAGTCGGGTCTGAGGACTGCTGAGAAGCGATCCCGTTATCTCGCATTTCGATCTTCCGGCCTAGCGCGTCAAACAGCTCTTTCGTCACATAGCCTGACGGGCTAGTCGATGTCACAGTGTTTCCACCAGTGCCAACAGAGTAAGAGGTTGTCGTTTGTTGTCCGAAAGGATCAGTATGCTGAACGCACCTGCCCAACAAATCATACGAGAAGGCTTCGCTCTGGCCGATTGGAAGTTGTTTCCAAACTATAGGCCCTTGTTTACTTTTCATGTCGTATTTCGTAACCGTAACATGACCCTGCGGATCCGTTGCCGAAACAATGTCGAATCCACTCACGTCATATTGATAGCTATTTTGATTGGTGTAGGAAGCCACAGTGCCTGCTGGAATGTCAACACCAGAAGACCAAGAAACTGTCTCCGAGGTGATTCTGCCATGTGCATCATACTGCATTGACTTGGTCTTCCATGGCTGCATCTGGCCTCCGCTCTCTTGGTATTGAGTGATCGAAGATTGAACCTGTTTTTGATCACTTGTGAGTGTGTACGACAATTTTCTGTGAAAACCAGAGACCTCATCGACGAAAGTCTCGTCTTGTAGCATCTCGCCTCCCCAAGCCGCCTGGACATAATTGCTTTGTGTACTTTTTTGCTTCACGTAAGCTTGCTTGGTAGGGTCCCAAATCTCTTCTAGGTTCTCGAGCATACAACCATAGTTGTCATATGTTGCAGAAGAACGCCGCAAGCCCTGATATGATGGAGGAGATGTTGTGTGGTTATAATGCAGCTGCTCGGTAACAGTTGGGTACATGTAGTTCGTGGTACGCGCATGCTGGTCAATCGCAATGTCATAGGTATACTGAGCATGATATGACTCGACCAATTGTGATCCTCCAATAATGTCGTAGTGGAATTCTTGCATGGGTAGGTGTAAGTAGTTGAAGAACACTCGGGTTGCCGAGAGGATATTGCCCGCCGTGTTGAGGTTGGAAATGAGGGTATCGTATCTGAGAAATAGTCAGCATTCTGCTTCAGAAGAATTTACTTTACTGACGAACCTGAAGTTCTCGTCATTTCCGTCAATCAAAGAATCGGTGAGACCGCCCATCCTATAACCTGATGTGTACCCGGTGTAGGTGCAGTCGCTTGTTGCTTCGCCAAATCTGTAGTTTGTTCGGCTTAATATTTCGCCGGCGGCGTCCATCCGATAGTGGTCTTGAACAGCAGCGAGCGAGCTCTGATTGCCATTCGTATCATAGTAATAGAGTGTCTGGTATTCGAATCGACTCGACAAAGAAGTCGGATGCTGAATTGTGGACAACGCAGTCCCAGATGCGGCTGTGACGTAGGTAAACGAAGTAAGATAGCCCATGGGGTCGACGACTTGCTCAACACCTTGGTCTGAAAATGTTACTTGCCACTGTCCGCCATCTGGAGTCGTTATCTGAATGTATGCTCCGCCTTGATAAGCGAATTGGACCTTTTGACCCCATGAATCCAGAATGTAATCGACGAGAGCAGAACTGGGGTTGGCCTGAGAATCCACGTAGTTGTAGTATACGTAATTACCGAAAAGATCATCATGCTCTAGGAGTTTCCCAGTGTCATCGTAGTAGTCCAACGTGCCGTCGCTCATTTGAAAACGCCAAGCATATTCCCCAGGCTGGCCAGATGGCAACGGTTGACTAGGAACAACATTCGCAAGCTTGATACTATGGTCATTGATGTACTTGAGTCCCGATTGGTAGCCTGTTTCATCGGCCCCTAAGTATCAAAGGCTCATAGTCAGCTTTGAACATAGCACGTCTAAATCTGAGTAAGGTTGACCTACAATCTGGATCGATAATGTACGTCCGCTGCTGAGTAGTGACGCTTTTCCCCGGAATCAGGAACGGAAAGCTGAATGTCCAATTCTTGGGGAGTCCGAAACTTTTGCTTTGGCCAGCCGAATAGGTGAGATCGAGAACACAATTGATGGAAGGTGTGATTCCCCGAAGGTCGACCAGTGACTTGGAGTACCCCACGGAACTATGTTGTAGTAAGTACGGTTCTTTGCATCTCAAGGGTCTCATTAAAAGGAGCACCGGCGGTGCCTGTCAGATGCTAGGAAGTGAAGAGTGAAAGCATCCATACCCAGTGTTGCGGTTCACTGTTTCATTACCGGCAGGTTGAGCACCATATGCTTGGGAACCCTGATATTCTCCTGACATGTTGGAGTAAAACAAATCACTTTTGAAGACTTGTCAATGATTCACACTTAAGTTCATGATCCGAAAGACTTGTCGACATATATAGGTCAAAATGTCAACAAGCAAATGTGACTACATGCAAAACGCTACATCACATTCCTGAGAGCATCCTAGACCACAGAATTCAGACTTAGTCTCGGCTGATTTTTTTACTCATGAACGCTCGGTCCGAAGGTTTTAACTCGTAAGATTAGGTTAGGTGCTTTGAGACTAACTTGCCAGCAAGATTGTCTGCGAGGAAACACGATCAGAGCCAGAGATATGTGCGAGTTTTTTTTATCCTTAGAGATATGATCTAGAGATCCAAGAGTGCTCAACCCATGGATACTTTCCAGTAACATATGAGTATGTAGTGATGAAGGTCAAGTATGTCCCGAGGTTCTATATTCTGTCAGACAGCAAAGTTCTGAAAATGCTCAAAGTGCAAAAGCCAACTCGTTTATTTTAACCTGAATGGACTTCAAGTTGGCACATGAGCTGGTTTCGCTCCAGTTAACTTCCTGATAGCTCTTCTTTTTGAATCATTTGCAAATTCGGGGCATCCGATTGATGGACCTAAAAGCCAGCTGACTCGAAGTCCTATCTGCTCGACTATTATTCCCCTTTGCATCTTGCATTCTCAATAAAAAGCAATGTAGAGTTCGGACGAACGCCATAAGTAGAATCACTCGAAGCCACAATGTCTAGCTTCCATTCAATATTCTCGCGAGTCCAGTAATTCTGAACACTGTCTTGATATTCAGGGGCACTAGCAAGCTGATCGCTCCACATCCGGCACTTTCAGCTCTGCCCCGCGGAATGCACTACCCCATGGGCAAGCTTTCTGGCGCCATTCGCTAAAATTGGACGCATATTGATATTGATATCGTGGTTCTATAAAGCTAACCTACCGAACGAGTCAACAGGAGATTGCCATTTCAAAGATTCAATCAACATCCTACGCTGTTCTTCGCACTTCATCCAAACAGTCTTACTTGTAGGTCAATACAGCAACAGCTGAGTGTATCTTTGCTAACTTCCAGATTCCAGAAAGTTTCAAATCAACTATGTTCATCGAGACCAATTTACTTGCTGCTGCACTTGCGCTGGGATATCTCGTTGGAGGTACACATGCCGGAGCAGGTAAATTTCTTCGCAAGCCAGAACAACATGCCTTTGCTAACGATCATGAAGCTGCTAACGTCAATGGCTGCGTCTGGTATGCCACCAAGCCCATCACATCCTTCAATGTCACCTTCACAGTTCCAACAAGTGTAAAACAATGCATGGTAGGCTCTCCCTCTATTTCCACTTCTTGCAACGACGACTGACTGTTTACCAGTACGAGACAGGCAACAATGCTGTGGCCCTCGTCACAGATGCAGGCTTGACATGTGCCTCCGTGGGCCATGTCTCCGGCAAGTCATCGTCCTCCGGTGGTGATACATGCGCCACAGCCGACAGCCGTTGGGGCATCAGCTATAATGCAGGTCCGAAGTCTGGGACTACGTACAGTACTTGGAGCGCACCAATCTTCAGCAGCAATCATGTTGATCTGTATGATCAAAGTACTGGGACAGATATCTGTGGATCTGCAGCGAAGTGTAACGCCGACAGTATCAAGATCAGCTCCAGTGGAGATGACAACATTTGGGTAAGTGCAAGACCATTGCCAGACCGCAACAGAACTTGACGGTCACAAATTCGGATTCTAGCTAATCAAACAGATCATTTTTGACCCGTCTGCTAGCTCAAGCAGTGGCAAGAAAAGTTCCGAAGAGTTGTAAGGAATAGCTCAGAGATCAAAGGAGACAAGTTTCAATTTGATTGCAACACTTTGCCGGTCATCATGGACAGTCTCATGGTAGAACGGTACACAGATAGTGAATTTCAGGTCTGTTCATAATCATCGCCTTTCTTTGTTCGTTCATCATGTATGTACAGCCTCCCGGATAATCCTCATTCGCCTAGAGCAGCTCAAGTCTATCCCAGTATTGCGCCAAGTCTACTCATGCATACATCCCTCTGACCACTTCCGATGATTCTTAACAATCTTTTACACAGTCTCCAAGTGACCTGTCTTCTCTCCCATCTCATCTTTATCCAAACCAATTCCACTCCCCTGCACATTATGTCTGAACTGCTCCTCATCCTCTTTCAGCTCCGCCAACACAATCTTGTGTGCATGTCTTGGCTTCAAGTCCTTCGAGAACAAGCGGTCCATACTTTCCAGTGGTACACCCTTCGTCTCGGGTAGCAGAAACCACACAAACACAATAGAGCAAATCATCAAACTCGCGAAGAAGAAATAAACACCATATCCCATTGCCGTGAACATCTGCGCAGTGAACCGTGCAACGAGGAAGTTGAAAAGCCAATTTGAACTCGCAGCGAACGCCTGTCCTAGGGTTCGTACATTCTGAGGGAACATTTCGCTGTTGTATACCCAAGGAGTTCCATTCCAGGATGGGGTGTAGAAAATAGTCCAGAGGTAGAAAAATGCCATGGCGGAAATGCCGCCGCTAGAGAGAGAGCCGTCTGCAGTAGGGTTGTTCTCTGGGTCGGCGATTTTGATGTATGCCCCGACATAGTATAAACAGATTGCTCCACCGAAAGCACCATACATGAGGAGGTTGCGTCTGCCGAGGTTATCGATGAGAAAAAACAACCAGATAAGTGTAACGATCGCCTTGATAACACCGAAAATACCGGTTGTGAGAAGAGATGTATTGGTGCCTGTGACACCAATGGACTTGAAGACTGTTGGAGAGTAGTAGTTGATGGCATTGATTCCAGAGGTATTCTGCCAGAAGAAGAGCGAGCATCCGAGGAAGAAACGATAAGAGACTTTGCGGTCATTGACAAGTGCCCTAGTCTAGATTAGTCTTGGCAGTCTTGGATAGTCTTGGTTGAAGCTTACTTGAAAGGTTGCCAGAAGCCAAGACCGACTGTAGATTGCTGATACTCAAGAGCAGCATCGATAGCTGAAACTTCCTCAAGCATATACATATCGTCGGAAGGTAGCTTTCGGAGCCAGCAAAGGTTCTTAAGCGCTTTGGTTCGTTGGTTTCGTGTCATCAACCACCTGGGCGACTCCTTGATGAAAAACAGGCCAATGAACATCAGCCCGGCTGGAATGAGTTGGACAGCGAAGGGAATAATCCATTGTTCGTGGTTAGCCGGCATGGTTACGGAGACCCCGTACTGAGCAAGTTAGCATCGGCACGTTCGGAATGAGGCAAAAGACATACATTGATCCAAAATCCAACAACACCTCCAATCTGCCAACCCATTTCATACAAGCCAACCAATCGTCCTCGAATGGCAGGGGGTGACAGTTCCGAAATATAAATCGGTGTCAAGTTGGAAGCGCCTCCAACTCCAATGCCAGCCAGGACACGTCCACCATAGATGAGTCCAAGTCCTCTAGACCTATTGGCACCAAGCATGAGACCAGCTCCAAGAATGAAGATACCGGCGAAGATCTGAAGGCCTTTCTTTCGTCCAAGATAGTGACCAGCAGCATAGGCGAAGAAAGCTCCGAAGAAAGCACCAGCTTGATACAGCGAGACGATGTTTTCCGAAATGAGATTCTGTTCGTGTTTGGAGTACTGCGCCCAGTCGAATTCGTCCTTGAAACTGTCCAAAGCAAGAGTACCACCGATGAAAGCACTATCGTAGCCGATCATAACGGCACAAAACGCAGCTACTGCCGCGCATGTGTACACTCGTAGATTGTAGACGCATTTGGGCGTTGGCCGATCTGCAGCAGTCAGGACTTGATCTCAAACGTCGATTCAAAGAAGAGACTTACCTTCAACGAGACTAAGGATACCCATCTTGGCTTTTGATGAAGGAGACTACGTCTCTTCGAATTCTGTGACTCAAGTGCTCTGGAAGTGGAGAGTGAAAATTCTGTAACTAGGGGATACTTCGGTCCAACTAGACGACTCCAGAATGGACAATCTCGCAACGAAAGGTCAAAGTGAAAAGGCACAAAGGGAGATGATTAGAGAGCGAAACTCGTAACGGCAGGCCTCCTAATATATAGTGTGAAGTGGATCATCACCCCTTTGAAGGATTTTGGAGCCCCCAGATCCGGAGAGACGGGGAGGTGTTGAGGTGGAAGCGAGTGACAGGGGGGAAGGACAAGCATCCTGGGCATCCACACTGACTCGCCACAATGCAGCCAACCGGCGGATGGCTGAGAGACTAATCTGACACCAAGCATGCGGGATGATGTCCATGGTCGGGGCAAAACATTCTGCCCTTCATTCTAATGGAGATTTTGATATTCCGGCTTCGGATATGCAAACCTGCTGTGAATTTATGATTAGATCAATGATCTCGTGGAGACGTTTGCAATGAGTTCCCGATATTGTGTTGACGGGGACAGACATCATTGTTGAGTCAAGCACGCTTCATGAATTGCGCTGCATCATCATGGCATCCATTGTGTTGAGATTTAACAGATGATATAATTTCGCGAATTCCTGTCGCTTAACCTTCCTCAGACCTCAATACCAAGAGATGCCAACAGTTGTCCAAGTGAAGCCAAGTAACGCCCATAGTTCTTGTCTGCCAGTAAGTTGATGGCAAGCGCAGGAACCCTCGAATTTCTTCACACAAGCATGATCTTTGAAGATCAAAAGCCGACATGACGCCGCTACGTCCACTGCTCCATGTGGGGGTTATCTCCACAGATATTCAGCCTCTTAGAGCGCTCGCATTTCATCGTCCCCGCAATGCCGTAACCGGTAGCCCGAGACAGATGGGCGGATAAAGAATTACACAGCAAGGACCCTGGCTTCACGACGTCCGATTATTTCTGATAAAGGCATACGTACTGTTTGCAAAAGTAACTAAACCGTATTATTTGAAGAAAATGATGTCTTAAATGATCTTGATCTCGCATATCAAGCTTTGTTGTTTGCATTCTGCCTCAGGAGCATTTCGCTCAAAATCAGGGTGCGCCGAAGCAAGTAGTAGAATTGGCAAATGTTGACTTTGAGCTGCTCACATCGAAACCCGACAGTATCTGGGTCCTGTTGAGGCCACTAGAAGTCAACAATTCCACGTGAAATTTGAATGAAGTCTTTGATGACTGCGTCGAGTGCCTGATCAATCGTTGGATGTTGAGGTCACTCACTAGAGTACAGGCTTAAAGGCTTTTGTATGCTTCTGGTCTGAGATACAAGCCGCCTATAAGGCACTGCAGATAATCCTCCGCTCCGTTCTAGATATGTTATTAACAGGATCTTGAAATAGGTAATAGATGTATTTTGCTGAGGCTGAACTTCGTGGACTTCAGGGAAGCGCCAAGATATATTGGCCCCCCCCTCATGGTTCCCCGCAGAGGGGTCGAAGGGGAATATATCCGGGAAAGACTTACTCCGCACAACAACGGACCGCTTCCGCAAAATACGAATTGGAAACACAGGCATCTGTTCACAATCAAATCTGTTCCGCAGTCATCTTCCCTGTCAGATATTAGCATTGATCAAGCTCACTTGTCTCTAGTCTATCTTCTAAGCGGACAGCTTCCCGAAGAGCTGCTTTGACGATTTTGGCTCGCGAGTTGAGGCGGGGTGGCTCTTGGTTTTGCCGATGCTTGTCTTGAACTCCCCAACATAAGGGTCTACATATCGGTCTCTGTTGGAAAACTCCCAAGACTTTACTGAATCCCGAGATCCTTACCATACACAAGACGATCAAGTCCCTCATTCTACAGCTGCCATTCCTGTGGAGAAGCAAGTCTTGGACAATCCACAGCTGCAGCTTTCTCTCCCACTTCAGCTCCAGAAGCACAGCTATCCAGCTACCAACAACTTCACAATGTCCCAATCACTGGGCCACACCCAAGTACCCCCTCCTAAACAAGCACAAACACCACCTCCCGCACCATCAACAGCCCACCTCGACCGCGTAGGCTACCTCTTCGGCTACCCCATCGCCCACTCCCTTTCCCCCCTCCTCCACGCAACAGTCTATTCCGCCTTGAATCTCAATTACGAATACATCCTCTACGAATCCCGCTCAATAGAAGCATGTCTCGCTCTGACCCGAGATCCGAAATTCTATGGCGCAGCGGTTACCATGCCACACAAAGTCAACATAATCCCATACCTGGATGTTCTCACGCCCGAAGGCGAAGCGATCGGTGCTGTCAATACGATATTCCTGCGGTCTGCACCAGATGGGACGAGGCTGCTTTGTGGGACGAATACAGATTGTATTGGGATTCGGGAAGCTATTTTACAGAATACGAGTAAGGTGGATGCGCAGAACATGAAGGGAAAGCCGGGGATGATTATTGGAGGTGGGGGCACTTGTCGAGCGGCTGTGTACGCGCTGAAGAATTTCTTGGGTTGTTCGGAGATATATCTTGTTAATAGGGATAAGTCAGAAGTCGATGCTGTGATAGCTGAATGTACGGCAAAGGGATTTGGTGGTGACTTGAGGTACATCTCGTCTATCGGCGAGGCGGAATCTTTGCCTGGACCAAGGGTCGTCGTGAGTGCTATTCCGGACTTTGAGCCGAAGAGTGAGGACGAGAAGAGAGCGAGGGGTATCGTGGAGATGATGTTGGGAAAGAAGGAGAAAGGTGCGATTTTGGAGATGTGCTATCATCCTAGTCCAGATACTGCCGTTGCGAGAATAGCGAGGAGGAGTGGGTGGCAGCTTATTGGAGGCATCGAGGCAATGATTTGGCAGGGTTTGGAACAGGACAAGATATGGTTGAGGAGAAAGGCGAGCACGCTGCCTGTTGAGGAAGTCAAGAGGGTTCTGGCTCCAAAAGAGACGAAAGCCAGGCTTTGAGAGAAGTTTATTGAAACAGCCTCGCAGCATGGAGAGGAGTTGGGGGTTTATAGGGATCTGGGATCGAGACTAGACATGGGCTTATATGGCGTTTGGCCTAAACATAACACATTTTAGCGAGACTTGTAGAAATTTCAAGCGTTCTATCATTGATATGAATCTCTATTTTCCGAAGCTGACACGCATGATCGGAAGTCGGGACTCACGCTCCAGGCCTGGAGTAGTCTAGCCCCTCAACTCTCTTCCAAGTCTCCCTAACCACTCTTTCTTGAGCCTGCCTTCCGGTCTCACCCTCGGCATCCCCAGCCGGCCTGATCGCCAGATAAAGTCTACTCCCTAATCTCACCTCTTCAATTGGATCTGTTTCAGGGTCCTTCGGGGGATTTGCGGAGGTGATCAAGCCACCCGCTTCGCGTAAGATACATATTCCAGCTGCGACGTCCCTGTGTACACGATTCAATCAGATACTTGCTTGGGCACGCATATGCATACCAGGATTGTGGTATGATATGCATTCACAAAAGGGTCCGCTAGGGAGTGGGCATGCAAAGACAGTGAAGACGGAAAAGAGTTTACACGTACCATTCCCAGCAACCTCCTTCCCACCAGATGTCGAAGGCTCCACTGGCGACATATGCAAGGTCTAATGTCGCGCTAAAAATTCATATATTAGCTAAGTCCACATTCATGTCACCTTGCTCTTGAATTTCGGCAATCAGGATCTCTCGGCGATAATTTGACCCAAAGACGTGGGAAACTTACCTTCCCAAACTCCTTACACCGTGTACCATCCCTCCCTTCCCACCTCTTCCTCCCATCTCGGCAGCCATGTTCATAAAACTGCCAATCTTCCTCCTCATGTTCCCACCCTCCACATCCCTCCTATCCTTCCCCCATTCACAACTAAAGATACAACCCTTCGGCGCCTCCTTTCCTAACACCTGCTTCGGACTGTTCACATATGGCAATGCCCTCCTTGGTTTAGTTAGGTGAGCATCATCTTGAAAGGCGCCGTGACCAGTAAGTGCCGAGTATGTCGTGTCAAGCATCGGTTGGTAGATCACCCCTACGACAGGCTGATGGTTGAGACAGAAGGCGATGGAGACGCAGAACATAGGGAACAGATGCGTGTAATTTACTGTTCCGTCCAGAGGGTCGACGATCCATGTCGGCGAGGAGGTTATGAGGTAGTCCTTCGATGACCCGCTGCTGTAGGTTTCTTCTCCGATGAATCTGGGGCACTATTAACATCGATTTCAATCGTATTTGAGGGGTATATAGATTAATAGTTCAGGAAGTGGTGGTTGAGGGAAGCAGACACTCGGCAAAGAGACATCTTATTTTCAGCGCCCATATCCGACCATGACCCTCCTTCTCACCAAAGGCTTGACCAAAAGAGAAGAGCACATACTTATGATCCGGAAACCTCCCCAAAATCTCATCCTTCACAAATGCCTCAACATCTACACCGCACCACGTGATCAGCCCACTTCTCAGTCACTTATTATTCCTTCTTCCATGCCACGAGCGAGGAACGAAACTCACCTAAATCCGTCTGTGTAACAATATCCACCGCGTTCATCTTCTCCTCCTGCTTTCCAACATCCCGCCCACTCTCAGCACCACATCTCTTCTCCACGCCATCAAGCAGGATCTTACCCGCTCTACGGCCAAGGTCTAGTGCGAAGGTGTAGATTTCTTGGAGCTCGGAGTCGCTCATTGTTATGGGTGGGGAGGAAGTCATGATTGTTGATTGGTTGATTTTGGTTTCTTGGAGGGATGGGAGGGTGTGATTGAAGGTTATGAGAGAGTGTGAGTTGTGCTGTTGATAGAGTCTGAGACTGAGATGTTGATTCCGGTGGTAGACGTCAGTAAGCGCTTTTGTGGGTCGGGGGAAAGTCCTCTGCCGGGTGTTGTCAGGTGCGAATGTTGATCTTGGAATTGATACATTTGATACCATTGGGAACGCGAAGTTTTTCTAATAGAATTTAATGAATTTTTATCGAAACATCTACTGAGGACAATGTTTTTACGTCATTTTCGAAATGCAGCTCACGTACATGTCCGAACACGAGCAGTGACATTCAGCCCGGACGAAAGCTCCTCGAATTGCAAACATCAAAATTGTCAGTCAGGCCTTGGGAGTTTCTGGATCAAACTTCTGCTCTATCAAGTCTCGATACGTCTATGTAGATTTACACCACTAGATTTGTAGATGCTGCGCATCTTCCGTTTGATATTTCCACAATATCATCCATCTCTTCCATGCCTTGTGCTCATCCGTTTCCCCTCTGGTCCTCTGCAGCACTTAGGGCCTGCAATATTTGGCCTGCCTCAATCCCCTCATGCTCATCCACCATCCCAACACTGACGCCCGCAAATCCTCCCGGAGCTAAACCCATTGATCCACCAAATCTAGAGCCATCAAAGAAATCGTTCGTCTCGGCATTGGAGTTGGCTACCAATTGCTGGAAGACGGTATTTTGGTGTAGAGGATCTGGTTCTTGACAGAATGCATAGAAATCCTGGTTCATGTTGTCTGAGTCAGTAAAGCCCAGGTTCATCAAGCTTTGGTCCCAATTGCCTGCCCTGCGTGGTTGTTAGTTTTCAGTTGTGGATATATCAGAAGCTATATGAGTCCATATGATATCGAGAAAAACAGCTGAGCAAGATAAACTATATCTCTTGGCAAGAAGCGCAATCACAAAGGCCTCGTTTGGTAGAATATATGAAGAATTCGATGGTAGATGAGAGGGGAGAGGGAGACAAACCATTCCGTAGCGTCAAGCCGCATTAATTCGTTGAACATAGGGTCGAACTCGACATCTGCAGAGCTCATTGTCAAGGACCTATGCAGTTGAGGATTTGTAGGTTGGCTGATGTTGAAGGAAGGCTGAGGCCCCATGATCTGTGGTGGCTTGCCAGCTGTTTGACGGTTATTCTGCTTGTTTGATGGGTGGCGCTTTGCAGACCCTATGGTGGCATGCACATCTTCATAGATGTTTCGGGGATTTTGTGGTAACCCATGACCAGATGATTGGCCGAAAGAAGGACGGCTGGATCGCAGTTGGCTTACACCTGCTGACAAATTTACAATTAGCCATGGTCCTGGAAAGAGCAGGAGACCAAAACATCCAAAATGCTTCTGTGGCTTTCGTGAGAGGAGCGTCGGAGGACACTAGGGCTTACCTCTGGGTCTGAGGGCTTCGGCTGGTGCTCGAGAGTTCTGTGGGCTGAAGGGATCAAATGCATCGTAGCTTGCGAGGCTTTGAGGTGTCTTCCCAGACATGGGCGTGTCTGAATCCTGGTCCATGATCAAGTCATAAGCCGCCTGGCTGTGGCTTCTTGTTGACCGTACTGTCGACTGATATGCTGTCGACGATTTGAAAGCTTCAAACACAGGCCTGTTCAATGGGTCAGTATATCACTACTTTCTCATCGCTCGCAACCCTTTGGGCCTGCTGAGCAGGCCGCGACTGGGTGAGGCGATTGGCGAGGAAAGCTTACCATGCTGGCTCCATCGTATCAAGACAGTTGTCCAGGCTTCGCTTCCAATCATTGAGAATAATGTGTGTGCTCTCAATGCTACTATGCACTGCATGTACAATGTCGTAAGCTGATTTGACAAAATACTCGTACGTCGGCGGGACAATGAGGAGGCCGAAAATATTAGAATGCTGGTTCAGTAGATCGACAGTCTGGCGGGCTGATCTCGTACAAGGCTCCAGATTGACAACTTCCTGGCCATTGTTGTTGGAAAGCAATTGGGACGTGGCTAACGTCGTGAAATATACATTATGTAAATGGTACTGATGTGGAAGCAAAGACAGAGCTTGTTCGCTGCCCTTGGCTGTCGAATCGAAATATAAAGGTGGTGATTGAGATTGACTCCAGATGTGGAGCTTCTGTAGAAGGACGGTACTGAACTGAAGTGTATTGGAACCGATCGAGCAGCAGCAGGCGTCATTAAGGATTTTGAGAACTTGAATGAGTCGATTGAAAGTGCTGAGAATTGACGCTGGCATGCGTGAGTTACCAGAGCTACTCTTCCGGACTGTGAGGCAGTCTGTCCAAGGGTCCCATTCTTCCAAACCATCTTCGTCTAATAGTCCAGCCAGGTCTGCGTCTTCGGCTCTTAGGTGAGGGCGGCGGTTCAGTCGAGCTGCAATAAGAGTCTCTAAGGCAAAGCAACCCAAGAAAACATGCTTAAATCGAGATGTGGCCCTTGATTCGGTCTCTGAAGGTCGATCGAGGTGCATGTCGATGGCGGCTCTCACAGCCTGGCCGATCAGAGACCATGCACGGCTGAAATGGCCCATACCCAAATTTGCGAGAGTGAGAATCAGCAATGCTTGCACATGGCCTATATCCAGTCAGTCATACTATATTGTTTTGACAAGCAATAATGAAGTTTGAAATTGTGATGTTGTATTGAACTCGATGATGGAGACTGACAACCAGAAAGGGGAAGACAACCAAGCCAAGTTTAAATATTGGTTAGAACCAGATGCCTCAAGTGGTCCCGAGGATTTCCGGTAGCATTTGAGGAAGACGAAGTTAATGAACTTACCAAGCTCAAGATTTCCTTCCTCATTCGGGATTAGAGATCTAGCCTGGGCGTACATCCGCTCGGCAGTCCAGACCATTTCCCCCACAGCTCCCAGTGCTCGCGGAATATTGTTAATTGCTCTGTGTTGAAATTTGGAGTACGCTATTGCAGCCCACAATACTGCATTATCACCAGAAGCTGTTCTAGCGATAAGTTAGCTCATCGATTTCCATATGTCATAAAGGCATAGGGTGTAAAGTCATGCGAGTCACTGTGCAGGCAACTTACGAATTATTTTCACCGCGATTCTGTGAATACTGGTAAGAAGTCTTCAAAAGATCATGTTTTTCGATGATCGGAAGCCATGAATGCGTATATGAAAAGTATACGTCGAGGAGATGCCAAGTCTCGGACGGGAGGTCGGGAAGGACATCGGTCGCTGTAGCTGGCGTTCCATTTGAAGGTGCAGCATGAGCCGGATATGGACTCAGAATAGATTCGTATTCTTTTGGCAAGAAAGTCGGCTAGACAGTACTATTAGTCTTTCATATCGGATAAGTGCAAAGACAAATGCTTACATCGATGGCTGACATATTGGGCGGCGTTCGGAAATCGGTTTGTGTCATAACATCAGGTACACGATCAGACCAGCCAGTGTTTGAGTAGTCCGGCTCCTGCAAAGGAGGCCGAGATCTGACATTGAGACCTGATTGCTGCTGGAAAGCATTCTTCTCATTTGACTTGATTCCTTGACCCTCTGAATTGATCCGCTTTCTCTTCGTTTCCGTGGGCTCTTGCGACGAGAGAAGCTTTTCCAGCTCTCTGGAGATTACTGATTTTCTCCATAGCTCTACTAATGCCTCTGAGTTGTTCTCATCGTTCCAAATGGTTAGTGGACTTTCAGTACCTGGACAATATTAGCCTTAGTCACTGTGATGCCTCATCAAGATCTTCGCGGCTTGATCATTATTTGTAGTAGGGCGTCGAAAGAAACTTCAACCGCCCAGAATAATGGGGGAAAGGAACATGGCTTCGAATCTCCGTAGAACACGCGCAGAATGACCAACAGTACGAAGTCTACAAACTAGAAATTGAGAATCGCTTACTTTCATCATCGCCAGCCAGAGCAGACAAAACATTGTCTTCTACTTCGTCCACGTCGCGTATAGCTAAACCCCAAAGTTTCTCTAGACCACGAACGTAACCTTCGGGCAGACCTCTCTTCTTCACATTGGCGTCGTATGAACAATCCCGTCCGTTTGCGATGCATGTTGAACAGGCCTACAGTCAAAACAGTCAGCGACAATCTCCAAGTCTTCTCGTGTATCTGTATTCTCTTCCGTCACTGAACGATCGCAGTATTTCCACCTTCCGAGTATGGGTTTAATACAGCCACTTTGCGATATCCTCATTGTATGCCATTGTGCAGCCACTTTCCGAATCTCGTTCTGCGACCTTTCTTGTCTATCTTCCATCCAAGATACATGCAATTAGGCTTTTGAGAAGTGTCTCACCGGCTTCTTTCCGTCGCATTTGTCCTTACGACTTCTACACTTATCGCATGCTTGCGACACCCTCTTCCGGGGTCCGCCTTGCTTCGACTTCTTCTTCAATTCCTCCACGTCTATTCCGGGCTTCTCATAGTTCCCATCTGGCGCTCCATTGCCCTCATGCGCTGCTTGTGCCATTCCCACAGCTCTGTGTATGCCGTCGCGATCGTGTTACCGAGGGCTCGAGGGTCGTTGCCCACAGGGCAGAGCTTCGAGATCCGGTCATGCAGAGAAGAGGGTTCGAGGTCGATAGTCCGGGGTAGCCGTATGGGGTAGCTACACGCTCTTTGAGGCTCTCGTTGTTTGACGCGCGCGACTTGAGTGTTCGCAGAGGTTTTCTCTGGGGTCCCCAAAGTCCAGATGAAGCTCAGCAATTAAACCAACCTCATTGGCCGACAACCCCATTACCCCACAGTCTTGGTGGTCTCGAATCGCCCGCGGATAATCTCTCAGCCGTCCCTTGTTGCCTCAGTCCATACCAGTCGGTGGTTCGATTCGGGAGTTCTGAATGTCTTCAATCTTTTCTTGTCGTTGACCTTTCCAGTCTTCAACCTGCGACAGCCTTGGTTTCGACTCCTCTGTTCCTCTCCCGCCGAGTGCTTTGGATCAACAAGTGCGGCTTGCTGTCCCTCGTTCATCGACGTGGATTGGCTCTGCCCCGCTTCCTCGCTGAACCAGAATCCACGCGGTCCAACTTACCAACACGTGATATCGAAAAACGTTCCATTCTATCAGGACAGCTCTGAGATCGAGGCGGGCCGTTTGGGGAGGGCGTTCTGACATTCTGAGTCTTACTTGGACGTTGGAAGTCTCGAGATGTCGGTCATAACACAGCTTGAGGCTCCATTGGCGTATTTGGACAGTTCGACTCGACCTCGGCCAAATGTTCGAGACTTTCTCCCAAATGCATCGATCGTCTTGATAGGTTCTAGAGGATCTGGGAAGCGGACTCTCGGGTTTATAGGGGCCATGCACCTGGGTAGGAGACTGGTCACAGAAGATCACTATTTCCAAGAGGCCACAGGAGTTTCCCGGTATGTGGTTATCATTTAATCGTGGCTTCTTATCGTATTCGATTACACCATCGCAAATCCATGTTGTTGGTCTTAGTGATTAGCAAGGTGGTTGTATGATCCCAGAATCGGCTCATTCCTCAGTCGCAACTGCGATTCAAGTCTTTTCTAATGTGCTGATACGTAACTAACGCATTTTCAGAGGTGCTTATATGCAGCAATATGGAAGCCTGGAGTTCTACAAGAAAAATGTAGAAGTCCTCAAACGTATGTTGGACAATCACAGATCCGGCTGCATCATCGAATGTGGTATGGGAAGCTTGTCAGGCGCAGCTCAGAAGGCTCTTTACGAGTACTCGAAAACAAATCCAGTAATTTACATCACACGGGAAAGCGAGCGGATCAAGTCGCTGTTGAGACTCGGAGACGATGAAGCTGCTCGCTTGAAGAACGCAGACCTGGCGCACCGAAATTGCTCCAATATGGAGTATTTCAACCTCTACGACTCGAGTTGTGATGGAGCAGAAACACCGCCTGAGAATGGACTGTCCAATGTCTCGTCTCGCTTGAAGTACGCGAAAGAAGACTTTTCTACTTTTCTCGACTTTCTCACTGGACAAGGTGTCGTTCGCAGTGGATACGAGAGCCCATTCTCGATAGCAGCTTTGCCAGCGGAATTTAGATCATACACATATGCACTGTCACTTCGATTATCCATTATTCCAGATCTGGACCTGGCAGATCTAGAAGCAGGCGCAGATGCTGTACAATTGAAAATTGACACCTGGTCACCTGATCTTCAGAAGCTCATTGGAAAGCAAGTCGCAACTATTCGGAGAAGCCTTGGGGTTCCTATCATTTTTCAGGTGGAGGACTATGCATTCGAGAATTCGCATTTATCTCTGCAAGAACAGGAACAAGCGTATTTCTTACTGATGGAGTATGGTTTACGCTTAGGTGTGGAGTATATTGTGGTCGATTTGAAATACTCATCGGATCGCTTCTCCCATATCGTGCGATCTTCCGGTAGGACTAAGGTCATCGGTTATCACATGCACCGAGAAGAGAACTCCTGGGGATGGGATGACGAGTCTCGGATGATCCAGTATCGAAGAGCTCAGTCTTTGGGTTGCGATATTGTACGTTTTGTTCGGCGAACATCAAAAGTCAGCGACAACGACACCGTTCGACAATTTGTCAACAAAATCGAATCGCTGTCGGATCGCCTTCCAGTAATCGCGTACAACATCGGAGAGAACGGCAGGCCTTCCTTGATTGCCAACCGTATCTTCACACCTGTCACCCATCCAGCCATGCAAGCCACCGTAAGCAAAAGCCAAATCCGACAGTTCCTTCCTACAGCAGCAGAGGCTATGCAAGCACGATACGAGACGCAAATGATCGACCCAATGCACTTTTACCATTTTGGTGTAAGTGTATTCTACAGTTTGTCGCCAGCCATGCACAGTGCTGCATACGAAGAATGCGGAATGATCAACGACTTCCAATCTCTGCAAGTGTCTTCGCTTCAAGACATTCAGCAGCTCTGCCAAGATACAAATTTTGGAGGTGCGGCCATTACTCAACCGTTCAAGGTGGAGGTTCTCTCCCGCATTGCGGCGAAGAGCTATCATGCAAAGGCCATCGGAGCCGTCAACACCTTGCTCCCGCTCCGAACTCTTACAAATGATACACCTCTCGATGGAAGCACCCAGTCACTTTTGCGACACGCAAATCAGAGGGGCAAAGCAGGGCCCATCATTGCCTATTATGGCGACAACACCGATTTCATTGGAATTCTGACCTGCATCAGACGTAACCTCTCACCACGAAACGTCATACAACCCTCGAAGACCACAGGACTGGTCATTGGCGCTGGTGGTATGGCTCGAGCCGCGATCTACGCCATGATCCAGCTAGGCTGTAGAAAGATCTTCATCTACAACAGAACGATCAAACACGCTGAGGACGTCGCACAACACTTCAACTCCTGGGCTTCAGGACTCAGCAGCGATGGCGAGATTGTCCGAGTGCTGAGATCTCCCACGGCAGAATGGCCGGCGAAGTATAGGCAACCAACGATGATCATCTCTTGCGTACCAGCGAGACAGGTCGGGTCCAGCGCGCCAGCAAATTTCGAGATGCCGATACAGTGGCTCGGAAGTCCTACGGGTGGAGTAGTTGTTGAGGTGAGTCTCCCTGTTATTCTCTCGCTGATCATATCCAGCTAATCTGATAAATATAGCTGGCCTATTTACCCCTCGACACCCCGCTCCTGAAACAGATTCGGCGAGTAAGAGAAGAGACGAAACAGGCTTGGGTGATAGTCGATGGATTGGAAGTCTTGCCCGAACAAGCTTCCGCGCAATTCGAGCTGATGACTGGGAGGAAGGCGCCTAAGAGGAGGATGAGACTTGAGGTTATGAAGAATTATCATCGGTATGAGGAGAGTACGGCGTGAGGTCTTGGACTGGGAGTAAATGTAAATATTATATGAGTGGGAGCGCTAGCATCTAAGGCTACTCGGAATGTATACGATAATTCAGTCCATTTGTAGGCTCGTCAGAATCACCATGTAGCTTGAAAATATGTGAATCAGTACTCTGGGATTCGACCCTTCTCACTCTGTCTTCTTGCTGTTGAAGTGATAGACTGTTCTCCTCGTGACATTGCTGACGTTCGGATTTTGCTTCCACGTGGTGGCTCCCTCGCTTGTTCGTTGGGGCTAGAACAGCCGTCAGAGAACGAATTGAGCCAAGAGCCATATCTTGCTGTTCTCATCTTTCAAGAATTGACTGGCCGCGATGGCCCTGCTAGCATGGCTAGCTGAGCTGGAAGATGATGATTTGAAGGAAAGGGTAGATATTTGTCCTTGTCTCCTTCCTCATATCATTGCATGTTTAGAACATATTTAAAGATTCTCTGTGCTACGAATCCAGTCGAATTGCCATTTGCAAAACATGATTGCGGCGGTAGTGCGAAGACAATGGAACCTAGGTAGAGATGTTGACATCATCACGTGAGGGCCTTGAAATGTGATTAATGATTTTTGTGCTTCATTTGGACCACTAACTTGAAAAAAGCCAATACCACGTAACACGTTGAATAAGTGGACTTGCTCGGAGCCCATGCCAGCACGCAATCAGAGATATCTGTAAGCTGAATATGTTGTTTAGGGTCCCTTCCCAGCCTTTGTTTGTAAGTTTCCCCCTGCAGAATTAAGCGATGAATAATCAACTGCATTGTGGGGGCCTGCAGTCATGCCTGTCTGCAAACCATACTGCATTGGGATTATGTTTCTTCCAATCATCCTCTCTTCTCACTGCCGAACGGAACAACACCCGGGTCTCGAAAATCTCCATTCCTCATATCTCATGGGAAATTATAGAACCAAAATTCCACAAGCCGCTTAGAGAAGCTGACTCAACCAATGTGCATACCGAGCAGATTGGCACCGGGGCATATTGGTCAGGATGAGGCTCGCACCGATGCCGTCGCGCGTCATGCAACCTTATTTCGCCATAGGAGAAGAGATCAAGTGCCACCAAACATTTCTTGCCTTGCATATAATCACTTGGGGGACCGTGGTACAGAGCCTGTAAGATCCACCTCTTTCTTCCGTCTCTGCAGGAGACTTTGAGCTCGTCGGCGGAACTCTAAACCAATACATTTGCTCAATCGAGCTTGAAGAGCGGTGACAGGAGGAATAAATGGTGGCTGGATGAATGAGTTTTGTAGCACGAACTGCAAAATTGCCTCACTGAGTCCACTTCGCCAAGTTGTTCCCCTCTTGCGGAGATGAAGAGGCTGCATGCGCGATTACTCCCTTGTTGATAGGGGCAACGCCGAGGTTCATCCTGACAGACTTGAGGGAACGCTAGATCCATTCACGAGAATGTAAGTTCGAAGATGGGGTTGATCTATGGCTAAATGAGCTGCAGTAAAAGTATAAGTAGGCGGCAAGGCCGCTGTCAAGTGAAGTCTCACCAACCCACTCAGACATCCAGACTTGCAACTCCAAGATCTTCTTCCCTCTTCAGTGCTTTCAAGATGAAGTTCTCAACTGTCGTCGCCACTTTGGCAGGAGCAGCAGCCGTTGAGAGTACTGGCTTCACATTCGACCGTCTCAACAAAACCGACGCTGTAAGTCAACAACAGACATTAAACTATTACCGAGCCACGCTAACTCCCTTCAAAGGTTCTCCTCGTTGTTGATCATCAGATTGGACTGACCGAATTGGTTCGAGACTATGGTGTCGTTGAGTACAGAAACAACATTCTGGCTCACGCCGCCTTGGGCAATCTATTCAACCTACCCACCATCTTGACCACCTCCGCCGAGACTGGTAAGGTATCATCTGGAATACCAGCCTGTCGAAGTACTAACCAGACAATCAGGACCCAATGGTGCTTTACCTAAGGAAATCATTGATGTAAGAAAAGACCTCCAATGTTTGAGTGAAAATGTACTGATCCTCGACCAGATGCATCCAAATGCGCCATACATCAGTAAGCATTGGTCTCCTAACTTCAGTCCTCGAAACCGGAGATAATATATTCCTTAGCTATCTAGACAAGCAGACGCTAACACAAAACGCAGAGCGAAATGGAGAGGTTGACGCTTGGGATAACGCGGAATTTCGTGCCGCAGTCAAGGCGACCGGAAAGAAGCAAGTCATCCTCGCCGGTATTGTAACCGAAGTCTGCACCTCCTTCTTAGCTCTTTCTCTCAGAGCTGAGGGATACGATGTCTGGGCCAACACTGACGCCTCTGGAACTTTCAACGACAAGATCGCCGCTGATGCCAACCGTCGTATGGAGCAAGCTGGTGTCCATCTCTTGGGTATGTTTGGAATTGCCATGGATCTCATGCGTGATTGGAGGAGCACCCCTGGTGCGGCTGAGGTGTTGCCGTTCCTTGATGTTTACTTGCCATCGTACTCGCTTGTTGCTAGAGCACATGGATATGCCATTACCAATGGCAGCTTGATCGATGGCGAGCAACAGATCCTGTAAATGCCAACATCTCAAGGGGTGGAGCTAATAGATAAGAGATAACGGCTGCTTGGTGGTCGGGAAGTTGTGTGGAAAGAGGCTAGGGATAGGTATTAGAGGCGGTAGTTGGAGTTGAGAAAGGTCCATTGAGCTGAAAAACACCAAAACAATGAACTTCATTCTCTCCTCCAGACATATCCTAGCAACTTGACTCAAATGCACCAAACCTTAGGCTACCAGTACTTCCATCATGAATGCCAACTATACTACTAGGAACGTCCAAACTTGAGCCTGACCCTATAGCGCACGGATATTATCAACAGTGTACAATCAAAGAGTACATCAAATACCAGATACCATTTTACAACCCGACTTCTACGTCTCAAACAAATCGCGCTAAAAACTTCCCCAATCAGCAGGCTTCCCAACTTCACCTGGCTTCGGCTCCATCAAAAATTCCAATCGATCCTCAACCGTAACCCATCCTTTCCTCTTCGCGACAATAGCATGCTTGATGGCATCTCTCCAATCTGCAAACCACACTTCCTCCTCCTGGACAGCACATCTCCTTCCAGTGCCTCCATTCTCACTTCTCGCAACGTCGGCATACGGCCATACGCTCTTTAGAACTTCGTATTTCTTCGTGCCCGTGAAGAGCTTGGTCACATCGGAGAAGAAGCGGTTGACCTTATCAGGTGAGTGCACAACGACGCGGCTATGTGTAAGCGGGAAGGAGAGAGTAACGTGGCCGCGGTAGGAAGTGCTCGAGATGAGAGAGAGCAGACGGCCCTCGAGATAGGATGTGTCCCAGTTGATAACTGTTCTTTCGAGGACGAATCTGGATTGTGGTCAGCTGACATGTTCACATTTTCTTATTCTTTCAACACTAGAATCCGTGGTCGATTGATCGCAGGGGAAGCGTAGAGGATGACCGGGAGGAAAACAAACCGTTTGATCGAGCTCTGATCCTCGCAATACCTCCTCGCCCACTCCTCCAGACTCCTCAAGTCCGGCACTACGGCCTCCTTTCCCTCGCCTCTGAAGCCCATCTCGCCTTTGCCTATAACCTTCACATAATTCATTCTCCCGCTTCCACTGCCACCCTTCCCCTCTTCCGGAACGATCAAATTCATCAAGTTGAGCCTCACATCAAAGTCGACTTCCCCACTTGAACTCTTCCCGATAATGCGAATTTGTGGTTTCGGCGGTACGGTGGCGAGGGACTGAATGAGAGAGATGAGTTTCGTGGGATAGATGGAGAGTTCGGGGGAGTGCGATGTCAGTGTTTTCTGGTCATCGGACAGTGTGAATGTTGGAGGTGTATATAGTGAGTAGTTTAGACGAGGGAGACCAGGGTATGTGGGTTGTGGTTGAGGTGCTGGGGCGCGGGTCATGGCTGAGGAAGTTGGCCCGGAGTAGGGCGGCGGTTCGTTCGTTTGCTCGTCATCTTGATCGTTGTGCTCGGTTTGAATTTCTGGTTGCGGTTGTGATGAGGAGGATGATGGTCCTGTGTATGAGGGTCGGTGAACTGCTATGCTGGGTTCTGAGATGCCTTTGCGTGGTATGGTGGGCTCACGCGACATCGTTTGTGGGATGAGCTATGAGTCTGGAGTATTAGTCGTGAAATCCTTAAATTGCTGTTCTAAAATATTGGAAACGCGAGATTCATGAAGGTGATATCAAGTTTTATCTTCAGCTGTGGTGAGATGCCATGAGGATGGCTGAGGACGTTGGCGCCCAATCATTTGATGTGGCGCAGCCGTTCAATCGTTGCCTAATGGAGTCGTCGTCTTCACAACGCCTCCACTCTGCGAGCCGACTTGCCATTTCGAGAAGTCACTTAGACCAAGATCAATTGGGGTTGACAAACATTTATTCGAGTGTCTAAGAAGAACGAAACCGTGCCAGACTCCAACAATCAATCTACCAACATCGTGTCATCGTTGTCGAAAGATGGAGCTTCTGGCTCAAGAGGAATACCTCTGCCTCTACCCTCTAGCAATTCTCTCCTAACCTCTGGACCGATTTTTGAGTGCCCTTTGGTAAGCAGCAGATCCAGCAGAGCTTCTCTTTGATCCTCGGTAATATCATTCCTGTATCTCTGAGCAAACGCCAGTAAACATTGATGCCAAATGACAGGTAGTTTTGTATCTTTTGACCCTGCTCCAGTCACGCCTGACATAGCCTCTCCTCCGTTCGTTGTATCCACTATCCGGAAACGCAAAAAATGGAATACCAGAGCGTCGATAACTTGGTATGGCAGAGCGTATTTCTTCTCCAGCATAGCTTTGATAAAGATATTTGTCGCTCCACCTCCTTCCGTACCTGCTGAAGACTCCTGGGCCGCAATATCGCAGAGACCCTTTATCGCAGCTGCAGAGTGGAGAACAGGTACTGAGACTCGAACGAGGACAGCAGAAATAATCTGCGCTTCCCGCAATGTGCAAGTACCGCTACCAACCAACGGGAAGAGAAATCCCTTGAACCACGCTGCTGGCTTATATAAACCCTTCTTCAGAGCATTGAACAAATGCACATTTAGCTTCTTCGTCTCGTGAATATCCTCCCGAACTCGCTCTAAGACCACCATCTCAAAGAATCGTTGTGCCGTCGCTGGTGTACTCGAAACGAATATCTTGGTTGCTTCGTATATCGCATTTGCAGTCCATGCCTCTGGCCGAGTTATTTCGATGATGTCCTCCCAGCGAGGGACTGTAGGAAGGATCTTGAATGGCTTGGGTAGTTTTCCTGACTTATACCGCGACAATAATAGACCGACTCTGCGATTCAATCAGTACATTACTCTATCAAACAACCATGGCGCATACTTTGTGTAGACTTCCACAACCTTTGGTGGTATCTCGAAATCCTCATCTATTGGCCCTGGCGCTGAAATACCGCCATTTGCACCTTGAGACGCTTCATGCATGGCAATCTTCTCCAAAATTAGATCTGCCAAATTCGTCCCTGGTCCTTCGTCCTCTTCGTCGTCTGCCATTCCCGGCCAGCCTTGCTTAAGTAATGGATCTTCTTGTGTCGGAAAGAACTTGTTGAACGTCTCCAAGTCGTCTGGCGCAAGTTCAATCTCCTCGACCTCCTCGTCTCCCCACTCCTCATACTCCTCCTGTCCTGGCACTTCCTCCTCATCGTCATCCTCTAACCTCGAGTCGAAATCGAATGCTTTGTTTGCTGGCTGAACCGAGTTCTCCTCCGCATCATCATCTGCAAGCTCTTGTCCCATCCGCAGGATCTTCCGCGAGGCTTTCGAGTCCACGAACTGATCGCCCTCATCTTGATGTCTGGATTTGCGCTTTTCGCCCTTGATCTTAAGAGGAGTCGCTGTGAGATCTGTTTCGAGGGGGTTATGTCTCCGTCCCTGGCGGGATCCGGATACCGGTGTCGTAGCTTTTGGCATTTTAGGGAATTGGGTCGTGAAATGAGGTCGTTGCTGCCGGTCTGGGGCAGATGGACAATCTTCAAAAATATTTCAGTGGAAAATATTGCCAAGGAGCTAAGATAAGATCTGGACGACCCCGCCAATCTGGTGCCTTGTGGATAAGGCACGAGGATAGATAGGCGACGGGAGACAGCTCAGGATGAGCGTCTGAAAAATATTACAGTCGTTGAATCTTGTATGATGACTAACGTTTGGAGAAATCTGTATAGTCAGATGCTTCTAAAAGCAGATGATGTCTCGATGCACGGGTTTCGTTGTCCATCACCTCATAAGATAGCAGGATAGTCCATAGCGCCCCATATTTTCAAGCGACGAGAAGCTAACGCCATGACCATGTAAACAACACGATCCACTCCAGCTTTAGTCGCACTACTCGTTTTCCACCGAGTATTTCTCCATCAATCTCGTCCTCCCCATCAGGCCATCGATCTCAGCTCGAACCACATTCGCATCCTCTTCCCCGGCCCAACCACGCAACCAACCTCGAAGCACAAGCATGAATTCCAGTGCCCATGAGTGGTTGAAGCCCCACTCACTAACAATCATACGTATCGCCCGCCTTGTTGTCTTGTCTGCTGCTAATTTTGTCTTCTGGGAATGCTGGCTGCGAGAGATCGGTTTTAGAGAATCAATCTTCTCGAGGACGCAGCGGCCACGAGCTTTATTCTCTTTGACTAATGAGAGGACTTGGTGTCCGATTTCCTCTGATTCGTTGCACCGTCCTTGCCTATTGAGATTGTGAGCTAGACTGAGCATGACCCGGGGAGTGAACCCTTCTAGACTGCTTCCGGACTGAGCAAGAAGATCTCGGACGCCACTCCTCTTCGAGATAAATGGTGTTCCCGAAGACGTGTTTGATGTAATCGAGTCAGACAGACACAGCAAGACGATTGAACGTTTTAAGCTCACTCTCGAATGTATGACTCGAGTATTCCAGAACTTTCTTATAGCCTGTTCAAGACAATCCGAACCAAGAGCACCGATAAGATGGCAGATTCTACCCCAAGGGTAGTCAACATGGGTAAACCTTGCAGCCATGCCCTGGATGAATCTACGCATGATATTTGCGACTTCTGGATGTCCAGCCTACAGGAGATGGAGGAGCAATTCAAGATAGCAGGCGAATGTGCGAGGATGCTCCGCTTGTAGATGTATTCACGGCGTTGAGACATTCTGCCCCGGCGTATGCGGATAGAATTCCTGGATCACAATGTTTGGGGACTCCGATATATCTATTGACATGGCGGTGTCCTACCGCTCTGCTGTATTTTCCGAACGTGCCAACTGTTTTTCAAGAGGCTTGAGGCTTCATCGGTCAGAAAGGTAGATCTTTATTTGGGTACCATATATCAGAATCTGATTTTATCGCTGCTAAATATCATGAACTGGCTGAAATTGAACCTTTTCTCAATCCTGATTCGCCATCTCGATATCCGCCTGATTTTCTGGTCTGCCTCTACTTCGTTTCCGTAGACTCAATGTTGAGCGCAGCATTTCAGAGGTTGGAACACCAGTGCTTGAGCTTTGCTTTACTTTCTCTGCATCTGGTTCTCGACATGAGGTCAGCTTGGTTTTCACTGCTTTCTCGGAATCTTTGACCCAACGTCGAAGAGTAGCAAGTATCGTCTGGAGACTGAGAGCACAGACGATTGTCGTGATTATAAATGCTGCAATGACCCAAATGAAAGTTCCCCAAGAGGCATCGTCAGGGACAATGCCGTGTCCCATGCTGAAGATTCCTGCGATGAATGCTAACGGAAGATAGACGATATTTATCCACGTCAGCATTCCGATATTTTCGTTCTGCTCGATGCCCACGACTGAAGTAATCTAGTTTTGTTACTACTGTAATCCAATAGTCTTCTGATCTCAGATTTACTTACCCCATCACTGAGTCTACCGCATTGCTCAATCCTCTGCTGTATCGAGCTATGTGCATTTTCGAGCCTCCCTTGTCGTTTTTCAAATTCATGAATGACATCGCTGCAGTTCTTCACCATATCTCGATGACGAATATTCTCTCCCTGTAAATATTAGCGAGGCCCATACCTTCCCATGGGAGCCAAACCCTTTCCAAGTCTTTTTTCATGGCCTCCTCGCTCTCCTTGATTTTCGCTAATGCCATTTTCAATTTGTCATCGAACACCCGTAAGGCCTCTAGGCCCCAGACAATTTGCTTCAGCTTTCTCAGAGCAATGTCGGACTTGTGCCACTCGAGACCTTTGAGTAGCACCATTGCCTTTAATTTGTAAGTATGCATCATTAAGCCTATTTCTCGAATTGTCTGGGGGGCGTACCTCCATGCCCATTATTTTGTCCAGCTCCTCCGCAAAGCTCTCGCACTCAATTGCTAGGCTTTGACACATGTATCCAAGTAACAGGAGAAAGCAAAGTGCTCTTCCCGCGTATTGTTGGTGGATAAACATCTGCTGTATTTTCATGATCTCGATGATGTATGTTGACATGGCGCTTTCCTCGATCAACTCGCACATGATCGTGCAAGTCCAACACCTACCCATCCTATCTCCTGTGAAGACAAGGGACATTGACATTTCGTTGATAGATAGCAAATGGTGGTGGCCTTCTTCTGCAAGAGTTCTTTTGTCAGATACGTTCTTCGGTGGGAAGTCAGTGATCGCCCCCTTATTCGCATCCTTTCCATCTTCTATCTCTAGCAGGTCTTTCTCTTGGTCGCTGCGCAGTCGCCAATGGGAAAGGTTGATCGAGGTGATCCAAACGTCACCAGGATCGACTCTACCCTTGAGTTCATTCAGAATGGTAGTAGACTGAGTATAACCATTGGAGGACTTTGACAGATTGCCCAGATGATCATCAAAAGTATCAAGCGCATCTGGATGCCACATGTAGACGAGAGCTTGTAGTATGATCGGCGTCGGCTTTTGAATGAACCTATGTTCGGAGGCACAATCAGCCCAGGAGCAATAAGTCTAACAGGGAACTTACAAAACTCGATATTTTGTGCTGCGATCAACCATCTATAACTTGTCAACTCCCGAAGTACACATATCACCGGCTTATGCGTGACCTTTATTCACTTACACTGTCATTGAGAACCATGAGTAAGGATCTCTGGTAAACTTTCAGGTCCTCTCTTCTCAACCTGTCATCTTGTAATCGTTGCCTCCACGCCAATGGGAACTTGAGGAAATCTGAGTGCTTATGAGCCTTCCCCAAGAAGTATAGAAGCCAAAGGCTGGTATCCTCAGTGTCAGTGCCGTCTTTCCTTATGACCAATGTTTTTGATCTGCAATCGTTGTTTTCCTTGTAGCCAAGTTTCATGTCATGGAAGTCTGCTCTTCCTCTTGTTGCAAGGATACCGATCTCGGGGTACTCTGTCCCATCAGCCTGCAGCGCTAGGTCGAAGCAACTGACATGGAGGAGCTTTTCAGCTGGTATGTCATCCTCAATAGTTGCCAGACTCCAATTTGGCGCCTGGATAGAGATGTTGTTTTTCTGCAGGTACTTCTGAAAGTTGGTGCGAATCTTAACGTTCCTTGTTTGCTTCAATTCGAACACTTGAGGGGTGTCTTCTAATGATTGCACTGAAGTGTCAGCATGGTAAAGCCGAGGTGGCTTCCTAACACGATTGAAAATCAGCCCATGATCGTTAGGTGGATTCGTGAAAGCTAAATCTAACTGTCCGCAGCTTACCTCTTTGTCCAAGTGAAGCCCTCTCTATCCTCGTCTTTCCAGTGCTCTTTGATAAGCTCATAGATCTTTCGTGTGTTTTCTGTAGCCTTCTCCCGTGATTTATCTGACGTAGGCACTTGTGGCTGGACTGGTGTCGGATCATGCTGTGGAGTTTCAAATCTCTTTCCAGTCATCGCAGCATCTGGTCCAGCAGTCATACCTTGGTCGATAGACTGGGACCTCGGATGAGAAGGTGTTGGACTTGCAGATGGCAGCGGTGCCTTCAGGCTTTTCCTGTCGCAAACCTCTGTAAGAAGCTCTGCAGCCATGATACTCGAGGTACAAATATCCCACCATTGGCCGATGCTGTCAATCTTGCTCTGGTCCCATGTTGCCATAAACGTGTAATCCCCGAGAAGAAATTCTTGACAGTTGTTCAATTCATCCCTGGGGTTTTGTGACGTTCCGATGCTCACTGAACTTAAGTGGTTCAGACAACTTAGTTCCCAAGGTGCAGGCCGCGGGGCTACAGATCTGAAATCGCCCGGTCTCCAGTTCGTAACGTCGGGTCTCCCAGGACTCAAGATCTTCGTCTCCTTACGGGAATAAAGTAGATCTTTAGTCTGCTGAAGATATGATTTATATTGCTGGGTACGAGCCTGGTTGACCACTGATATCTCCTCTCCAAGTAATGCCAAGTTCGCTACCTCATAATCAATAGACTGTTGTGCCAACCGTCCAGATGCTCGACCAAGTAAACCAAGTGACTTTTCTGTTCTCATATGCCACTCTACCACCCATTTCTTTCTTTCATTGAAGTCCACAGCCAAGCTAGCGAATCGACTTGGATCTTCATTTCGAAGGACCTCGTACAGTTTCGTGATAGAATGGTTGTGATACCACAGTAGGAAGCAGACCGAAGGCTCATCGGCGTACCGCGCATCTCTTTCGCCGTCGTTGCCGTCAAAACTGCTCAAAGTCTCGATACAGTTCCACAGACGCTCTCTCATATATGCAGAAGCATAGATGGATGGGCATTGACACATGATGTACCAAAGAATCAATGAGCAGCACCATTTCTGGTCTTTGGCTTTAGAATCTCGATGTTGCCGATTCTTCTGTCTCCGAGCGTGCCTATCATGTTGTGTTGGCAACTCCGCAATCACAGTCGGCCCTATGCAACAGCTCCTTGCTCTGGAAATCTGTGGCATAATATCGCAAGGTAGGATACCCGCCATGGGTAAAACAATTCGAGGACGCCCACTACTCAAATATGGGATGATATTCAGAGTCCATTCGCATACGCCTTTGACGTGCGATAGAAGCATGCCACGATAGGTTTCTCGCTCCTTCGTGAGTAAGTCTGTATTGTGCTGTGGCAACCTTGGGTCTGTCGAGACAGCTTTGTAACAGTTGAAAAATCGTATTGCTCTAATCAAGACGCGAATCTGCCATCTGTTTGGATCTTAGGTTAGTCGAGTGGTAAACCTTTGACACAATATGCACCTTTCAAAAATCATACTCGCATGGAAGAAGGAAGACTCACAGTGCACTGCCGAGATCAACTAATTGCGGGGTCATGATATTCTGGACAAGAGCAATTCCTTTTCCCGTGCTCTGAAAATTGTGTGTTTTGTCAGACTTCGAACCTGTCGTCGAAGATCCACTCGCGCTCGAAAGTAGAGTGTTGGTGGATTTGCTTCCACTATCTCGTGTCAGCGCAGGGAAATTGGGGCAGCCGCCTGGGTGTTTGTTGTCGACACATAGACCGTGGAAGGGTACTGATGAGACACCAATTATCTGCTCAACGCTCCTTCCAATGGCATTCAATTCGAAACTTTCCGCTGGTAAGTCTAGTGCATTTGTCCACAGCCGATAGGGAGCTGATATCGAAGCATTATCAGCTCCCAGAAATTGCTCAACTTCAGCTGAAGCGATTGCGGGCTTGGGATCATCGTCAATCGCTGAGTGACTTGAAATGACCGAGATTGCTGCGATAAGTACAATCGGGGTTGCGTCAGGCAGTCCGAGTTCGATGCTCGCAGCTAGGTCAATGATCTCGTTCACGTAATCAGGGTGTCCATTATCGTCAGGCGTGCTAATTCGATCGGTTTTCGCTTCTCGTCGCTGTAACTGCATTTGTCGCCCATTGATCCAAAGTCTGAGCTCCACACGCTTTTCATGCCTCTCGCTTGTAAAAGCAAGGAGATTGTCTTTCCCTCGTGTCACCTCAGGTCGTACTACTGTATAATTATCCTTGGCGGGAGTTGAGTTCCCGGCCAGGCCAGCACCGTTAGAAGCGGCACAACCAACCCGCATGCATCCTCCAATCGTAAACTTGCAGACAACTGGCTTCAAACTTCTGTTGCCATCAGACATCGAGGTGCTACGTGGAGGAGCAGCAATGCGGCTAATCTGGTAAAGAGTGTGGTTTTTGACAAAGGAGCAAACGGTATAGGTAGCTGCCGTGACAGATCCAAATAAGAGCTCGTCGCCCTTTCTGACCACGTTGAATCTGGTGCAGGGCCATCGAAGATTTATCATTCCCTGAGCTTCTGATAATTCCAGCGTAACATCATCGCTAGCGAAGCTGAGCTCGAGGCCAAAAGCCCCTTTCTGGTTCCTTCTTTGAGCTCGAGCGAGTACTGACTCAGCATTGTCGGGAAAATCACCACGGACATAAACAATGCCGCAATAAGGATCGGAATCGGTCAATTGCAGAAGCTCGTGCCACGTTGTCACAGACGCAGTTGTGCCTTCTGCGCCGAAGTCAAGAGTCTTCATCGGCTTCTGGATATCGAGTATCATGTAACAGTCATCTGTAGACTATGTATCAGCATCAGCTTAAGTTGCAGCGCTAAACGATGTATACCTCGATCAATAGTCTCCAACCATTCAAATTGGTCGTCAGCATTGCTGTGAAGTCAGTGACATGCATCGATCGACGGAAATAACTGTTCGCTCACCTGTCTTCTGCGGAGCTTCGAGCAATCTCTGGAAGTCCTTCCATATTTGTAGCAGTGGTCCTTTGGGCTGTTAATGATTTGTGTCAGAAATGTATCTTGCTGTGAAGAGAATTTTCCTATCAGCATGAAAATTAGAAAAGGTTACGAGATGATATAAATGCTAGAGATGCAAGCAATTTCATGCCGTCGTGGTGTGACAATTGGAGGTCAACAGTCGTGAACGCCATTGACTAGGTATAGAGGAGCGAGACAGTCGAACCCTTCGAATGAAAGCAAATACAAAAAGCCATATACCTGCTCTTCTGCACGACTCGGATTGTATCTGAGCTCGGCCTATGACACGTGCATAGCTTCATTCTTGTCCAACGCCAAGATCCATGAAAGCGTTGCCGCAAGGTCTCGCGATGATCAGACCACGTCAAGAAAGGTGTGCCATCAAATATATACCAATAGCATAGATGCAAATCGGCACAACTCGGCTGATGATCTGATCTGTCTCGACTATTCCATCTTATGGTGTGCAGATACGATGTTGCGCATCCTATCCTTCGGTTCGGTCCGCATCTGGATCCATGGATGCCGGGGAAGTTCCCGGGTCTATGTTCGATGACGAAAACCATCGTGGAGTCTTTTTCCATGGTTCTCGGGAGGGTGTGGCACATTCACGAAGAGGCTTGTGACTTGGATAGTCACTCCGAAGCTCCAATTCATGTTTCCGGATCCAGCGACGACCTACAGTGGCCGCGCACATCAGGGATAAAACGGCGGACTTGTTCTGATAACGGACATAAAAATGGGAGCGCCATACTTCGAAGGGGCCTCCAAGTTGCTCTCCGTATGAGTCTCGAACAGGTAGCCCTGTCCTTCGATTTTAAACCCCCCAAATTTAAGCAACTTTTGCAAGTAAAACATGATTGACGAGCGGAGGTGAGTGCAAACGTCATCTTCGAGAATCTCGTCTATCTAAGTGTACGCAGATTCATATAGCACTTACTCCTTGCCTTGCCCAGTTTCCCTCCAAATTGAGGCGGAGTGAGAGGGTTGGATTCTGCAGGGCAAGCGTGCGGACCAACAGTACCAGGGTGGCCCAGAAGATCGGTAGTCCCTTGAGCGAAAGTCTTCTTCGAATCAGTCCAATAGCGAAGGATGTTCCTCCGCGGCTTTTTAGAGAGTACTTGGATGGGCCTACCGTACATCCCTGTAGATGTATCTTTTAACACAGGTAGTGCTGAAAAGAATGGAAATCCTATATGGTCCTCTCGAGAAACTCCTCTTTGCTGTGCAACGTCGAAAACGAGGCTGAGGTGGTGTTTGACGGTTTTTTACATCCGGCTAGAGTGAACATTTTCCTCCCTTATGTCCTCGCGATCAAGGGAACCCATTTTCTGAATTCAATTCACGACACACTCTCTGAGCAACGAGCCCAAGCCTGTGCTTTCGTCTGCTTCAGCAGGTGGACAAACCACCTTGCCTCCTTCCACCAGCACAAGCTCATCTATCTCTTGTTCAGAATACTCAAGTCGCTTATATGTTTTTAAGCCCCCAGTACTCGTATCGATCTCCCAGACTCGCGTTCGTCGATAAAACCGCTTCCTGCCATATGAACAATAGCCTCCAAACCCACTACCTCCTCCATAGCAAAGCCAAGGACCAAGCTGAGGAGTTTCATGTGTAGAGTCTCTCTGTTTCCTAGGAAGCAGAGCACAAAAGTCGTTTACATGGTCATGTCCACAAGCTAGAGCAGATATGCCTTCATCAATGAGGGCATCGTAGAAGTGCGAGTTGAAGCTTGGTCCTTCGGTAGGTTCTCTTCGCTTGCCACCACGTGTGATGAGACTCCTGTCTCCGTATTCTGGTATTGGGATGTGTAGGAATACCATAGACAGATGATGGCTTTCTCCAATGTGTTCCTTCTTGTGTGTTTTGGATGTAGAAGTGAACCAGTCGATCTGACTTTGCTTGATTGGGTCGTAGTCTGGATTGCGGATTTTGCTTGGTAGTTGGCCATGAGAATCGAGCAGATACAATGTTGAAAGTGCAGTCTGTGATGGCTCAGCAGCTAGAATTTGGAGATAGTAATTGCCTATGCCGTCGACATCTCGTGGTCCAGACTGGCACATGCTAAAAGGCAGGTCCTCGAGAATTGCCATTTGTGCCTCCCCTTTTTGAGTAAATGTCAGCTCATCAAGTTGTTACTTCACTTTGGAAACGCCAGCAGATGCAGCTCTGGATTACCAGGACGAGCGAAAAGCAATACACTCACGAGACAACGCATATGCTCCCTCACTGTCATGATTGCCAAAGACAGCAGCCCAAGGTATCGCACGCTCGATCAAAGGAGCAACAATCTTGAAGATTGCCGACTGACTATCAGGGATGTCATGATGCAGTTGATCTCCCGTAAGAATGACAAGGTCTGGCTTCTCCTCGTCCAGGATCTTTCCGAGGAAGATAACAGTGAGAGGATCCGCTTCACTTTCAGGCTGTGCCTTCCCATCGCCATCAATAGCATCTTTACACGTCCCAACACCAGTGACCATATGTGTGTCGGAAATCTGAAGTATCTTGAACTTCCCATCCGCATTGACTCGCAGTGCTGGCCGAGGGCCATATGGCCTCGCTGTTGATCTGCCTTTCAGAATACTTAACCTTGCAACTGGCACTTCCGGCTTCGCGTTTAAGTGAAGCGATTCTTGCATAATTTTCCATTGCGGTCTTGGATCAACAGCATCCGTCCCAAAAAGAGCATCGATTTCGGTGACAGCTTGTTGAACATTCCCAGCATAATTACTTCTTCGCACCCAAAGTCCGGCAGGACGATTTTCCCACGGCTTATCAATTTCTTGATCAGGATCGCCTATTCTAATATCCGTGAGCACTGAGTTATCGGGAGTGAGATCTGTCTCTTTTGTACGCGCGACGTGCAGCCAAGCGGTCTGCTTGGCGCTATGCAGAAGGAGATCTTTCTCTATACGGTGCCAATTCTTGCCATCTGGCGCACATTTCTCGCAGGTAGCAGGTGTCTCAGGCGAAGAGCAGAAGCATATTTTGAGATCTGTTACGACTGAGCCAGTGGTATCGATGTAAACAGGGGAGAGATCTAAGAGTGTCGCCATCTTTGCCAAGAAGAAAATTAAGGATATGTTGAAGCGAATGACCCGAAACAACTCAAGAAGACACAGCACTTTGGGCAGTATCGCGAGGACGCTAGATAGCGCAGATATCTGTCATTATGTTGACGCGTCGTGCTCAAACAAGGAAGATGAAGCCTGAGGGCTGAGGAGGAAGGGTAATCCGGCCACCATCTCACTCAAGGCAAGTGGTTCGTCCCATTAGCCAATCAGAAAGGCCGTGTACTTGTTCTTTTGCAGGAAAGACATGGGATTGCAATTTCATCACTGATGCTGCAAAGATCAGCTTGTAGCTCTGGTACAAAAATTTCCAATCAAACTCATGCAAGGTTGGGTGCACTTTACTCAGGTAAGGCAATCGAGAAATTCATGCTAAGTTAGTCAGAAGAACTTTATGCAACACGTGGAGCAAGTAACAGTAGGTTTACGAGAAAGTGCATCGATAACATTTGTAAACTTCTCGTCGGATACTCGAGACCTTGAGACGAACTTGATGTGGTGTCGATGAAGCAATTCCGGCCATGGTACACCTGGAGTTGAAAGAGCTGGGGTTAGGCTTGGCATAGAAACCCGAATCATGATATTATTTTGCATGAACATGCTACTTTACATGATATCAACCTTCGCTAGACACTGACCTTTTCCCAAATCAGCTCGATCTTCTCTCCCTTCACACTTGAGTTGAACCACTCGTAGATCTCGACCTTATCCTGCACAGCCTTTGCACCTCTCAACACATCCCTCTCAGCCATCTTCTCCGTTGCCATATACAGCTCTACTGTCGCCAGATTACGAGCGATACAAGCTCTCGAACCAGCCCCAAATGCAAAGAAAGATTTGCTGGCGTCAGGAGTGATGTTTTCCTCCAGCCATCTTTCCGGCTGGAAGCTGTACGGATTGGGGTACACTTGTGGGTTAAGATGGAGCTCTGTCGCTGAACAGCCGACGAGGGTACCCGCCGGGAAGTGAGTTCCCTTGAATGTCCAGCCGCCATTTGGAACAATGTGAGGTAGTCTTGTGGGATTAGCCATGCTGAGCCGAAGGCCTTCTCTGACAACGCCAGAGAGATATGGTAGTGCCTGGATATCTTGTTTCTTCTCGCCAGCATTCGCGTTGGCGAGGACTTCTCTACGAAGAATGTCATATCTGAGCACCTGTTAGCAGTGATATCCTATTCATTTTAGAGGGCATACTTTTCGGGATGCAACGCCAGATTCCTGCAGATCGTTGATAGATTCATGCCCGTGGAGTCCGTTCCAGCGAAAATGAGATCTTTACACTGAGCCATAACTTCAGTCCTCTCCAACCCAAGAGGGATCAGCCGACCAGGGTAGTTCTGAGCACCTTGAGGTGTCGAATCCACAAGCTGTTCCACGAACTTGTCCACAACTTGCATTGATGTAGCTGTGTGCTCGTCGGGAAAGCATTTCTCAATAGCCCATTCGAGCCAGATGAACACAGTGGTGGGCAGATAGAAGAAACGCCCCACGGCAACAAAAGCATCCACAAATGCGGAGACCGAGAGAGTCTTTCCCTTCTCCGAGGTGCCATTGTAGTTTTCCTGGAACAGATGTGTCGATACAGCATCCACAGCCAGACTCCTCGAAAGGTTCAAGACATTCACTGGGCGTCCGGTCACAGCTTCCTCTTGCATTCTATCTACCATCCGGTTCACACAACCATACAGCGCTGCCTCATTCTCCCTTATGCTCTTGGTGGAGAACATAGGGACCACAGCTTTCGCCCTTGTAGCTCTATGGTCAGGGTCCAGTGCAGAGAATATCGTAGGGTGACCATCGATATCGAAGTTCGCATAGCACGGAGCCTTAAGGAATCCACCCCTTGACACATATATGGCATTTATAGCATCCGCATCACCAATATCGACTTCGTTGGGCGAGACTCGAACGAGGGGTCCGTATCGTGCATGAGCGGCGTGGATGACGGTCGCCTCGTCACCAATGTACGAATGGTAGTAGAGCCAAAGAGACGAGGTTTTCCAGAGCGGAGGCCCTGGTATGTGTGCGAGTGGGTGGAGCGTTATCCGATAAATGCAGCGACAGAGCAGTAGCGACGTCGATATGACGATGGCTGCGAGCACTGGGTGGCTTAACAGAGCATTGAGAAGGACCTCGACAAGACCCATGATGTGGCAGAACCTCGTGGTATTCAATTGAGGATTACTAGGTAAAGGACGAAAGTTAGAAAGTGTCAAGCAGTGGGAGTCATTGGGGAGTCATCTACATCAAGGGTGGGAGTCAATCTGGTAGTCCCCGGCATGGGTCGGATGCCGGCCGGATCATCCCATTGTTCCTGATCCTTTGTAGACTCGGGCGAGCTTTATATCTGCATCGACTCTTCGTAGGCCGCTCATTGTCGTGATTGGTGTTACGCGATAAGGCTGGAAGTGTGTTGTCATCGAAATGCGGTGGAATTGAGGTCGAGATATGCCCGATGAGGAAAGTGGGGGACCGTGCCACATCTGATAATCATCTTTTCCAATCATCACTTTCACATTACAACCTTCATTATCTTTGCATACCCACAGAATATTTGGCTCTAAACTTAGTGCGCCACCGTGCGCCACCGTTATCTTAAGGACCTCTTAGCTAGCTGACCAGCGTCAATGTGCTTATCAAGTGAAGCTGTCAGAAAGAGCTCCAGAGCGGTTCGAGTTCTCTTGTCTCAACTGTTGACGTCCCTTAGCTGCTCTTCATCTGCTGTAACCGTTCTTTTGATTGTTCTTTATAAACAATTGTACAGTATCATTTTGACTACATGTTCTCCTCTCTGACCTTCTGGAATTATATTCCTGAAAGCTCGTTTTGTCCATGGAGGAACTCCGTTCATCCCGAATCAGCTCAATATCAACACACGCATATCTTCTGTAGCGAGCGACTACCTAGGGCCAATAGTGTTACATGGTTCGATGGCTCTATCTCATATCTCACGCAATCCACAATAAAGGAAATGTTCCGTAGCGGAAGCTTCATTCTTTAAAGCGATTGCTATCATCACCATTTGCTCGGCTCTCCTTCGGCCTCTGTGCTCGATCCTCAGGTTCCTTTGATCTTTTCATTTCATTTATAGACGGAATCAGCAACCGAGATGATGCAAATCCTATCGACTTCCTCTCTCTGTGCCTTAAAATTGTGAGTCAGAAGACATCGGGACTTCAAAATAGGTACGGTAAACAGCAACCGGAGCGAATGAAGACATTTACGAAGAGAACAAGAACGCTCCCAAATTATCTTCCAATCGATTCTTCGCTACATTATTACCAAAATTTGTAATCATCGTGTTTTTCTCATCCAGATTCAGGATGCCATCGTTCCGAAGAAGGACAAGGCCCGATTCCCAAAACCGCGTTTCATCATCGTTCCACGCCCAACTCCCTTCGCAGCCAATGCTTCTTTGGACGTTCCACTCTCGACACCCATCCCCAAACATGAATCCGATTGGACGAAAGCCCTTCGAAATACCTCGGGGAAGCTGATCTCCCGCTTGCCCGCAGTGCGGTCTTCAAACATCGTTGCTCGCTTGAAACAACACAACATCAGATGCTCGTTGCATCATCTCGGCTTCTGCAATGGCTGTGTTTGCTTCATCTGGAAGTGAGGCTGTGTCATACATTTCATACCGGTACGGTACTTTCTTGCGAGCCCGAGGGAACTATATGAGCGCTGTGTTCCCGTTCCTTTCCCATCTCCAAGTGTAATTTCCTGTACCATCAGCACCACGCGCAATATTGATTATTGTCTAATACCACTAATACCACAGCCACACTCATTATCTTCTCTTTCTTCATTGCCATTACCATGCGCACCTCAACGCTCCTTTCCGTAGGCTTCGCGACCCTCGCCACCGCTCTTCCAACCCTCGGAGTACGCCAGTCCAACACCACAGCCAATAGCACTGCCTGCGCAACCGGTGTACACATCATTGTCGCTCGAGCCAGTACCGAGAAGCCCGGCGAGGGAATCATCGGTGCCGTAGCGACACAAGTACAGCAAACAGTGCCAGGCTCCGACTCAGAAGCAGTAGACTACCCCGCTACGTTAGCGAACTACACGACGAGCGAGGGCCTGGGTGTTGCTGGGATGACGAAGTTGATTGAAAACTATGCGGCCAGGTGTCCGAATAGCAAAATGGCGCTTATGGGGTATTCGCAGGTACGTTATTCACAGAATTCGGCGACTTGTTGGATGGACCGAGTGCTGATTGTTTGGTATGGTACAGGGAGCGCAGGTCATTGGCGACGTGATGTGTGGAACGAGCGAAGCGAACTTCAACCCAACACCACCACTCAACCCAGCTCTTTCAAAAAACAGTTCGTCTCCTCCCGTGCCCCAATTGAAACTATACTAACAATTTCCACAGTAATAGCAATAATTCAAATGGGCGACCCAACACACATCCCCAACCTCCCACAAGACGTCGGCAACAGCACCAAAGCCGGGATCTTCCCCCGTCCCAACACCACAGCTTGCGCAGCAATGGAGCCAATCACCAAGAGCTTCTGCAGCGCAGATGATCGCTTCTGTGATAGTGGGAATAGTATCCCTGTGCACCTGAGCTATGTGAGGGAGTTTGGGGTGCAGGCGAAGGACTTTGTTGTCTCGAAGGCGATGAATGGGACGAGGAAGGCATAGACAGAGGGCTTGGGAGGGAGAAGGAGGGGGATGGTGGGATGAGTGTATATAATGATGAATGTTTTGTATATATTGTGTGTTGATAATGTATTTATTTTCGATTTCGCTTCGATCGTTGTTGTTGATTTCAAAACTCCGACGATCCGACGTTGGCAAATCCTCCTTTAATAACAAAAAAAGAATCACTCGCATCCCACAACAAAGCTTAGCTAGAGCCTTCTTCTGCTTTGTGTCCAACTCCAAGCACTGGCTTGCTGGCCATGCAAGGACTTCTGTGCTATTAGTGTTCTTCACCGTCCAGAACGCGGCAACTTCTATTCTAACACGGAACAGCCACCATAAAAGCACTCAGTGGTTCAGAAGGCCTTCCTTTATCTCACCGCATCGTCAGTCTTGAGAGCAAAGATGAAACAGAACATACCACACCATCACCCCTCATGTATTCAACCTCCACTGCAAATCTAACCAAAGAAGTACGGATTTAGGAGGCTGGACTTTGATCTTCGCGACTTTCGTCTAAAGATCAAAAGACCATGCTAGAGCGAAGATATAGTGAGATGTTAGTAATGCAGTAAAGTTCACATACTTGGGTACGAGAAGTATACAGATCCAATTGAATTGTATAAAACCACTCGTGGCGCGAAAGCGAGCCAAGCAAGCAGCCAGTCAACCCATCGATCGATCGATCAGTGAATCGCTAAATAGGTATCTAATAATGCAAACTAATCCCGAAGCACCAAGCCATCCTTCCTATGCTATCCAAGCAGAGGTAAGCTATGTCATGCACCGATCCGATATCCAGAAGGAAGAAACACAGTCAAGAAGCAAGCAAGCAAAGCACCCGAGCGCCTAGCCATCCTTCCCAAGTCTGTACAGGGGTAGGCTGCACGCTCCCAAAGCAAGCCATTATCGTGACAAAAATACAAAGAGGGTAAGCCATCCTTCCCACGCTGGGTAAGCTTTACCATGCATCCGATCCAAAACGCCATCATAAGAGAGAATGCCATCAAGGCGAGGTCGCACGGAACGTAATTATGCGAGGGGAGCATCGATAAGCTCGAAGTCGTCATCATCAAGTCTAGCCTTAGGGACGACCTTAGCAGCCTTCTGCTTGGGGCTCTTCTTTCCCTTTCCCCTGAGGAGAACAGTCTCGCCGGAGTTATCCAAAACCTCGTACTCGCCCTTCACAATCTCTTCGGTCTTCTTGTTGAGCCATTTCTGCTCTGCCAAATCGACCAAGCCACCAAGATCAACCTTGCGGCCCTTGTCACCAGGGCTTGGTCCCTTGTTATCATAGCTGTAGAGAATGTCGGCATCGGCAGCGACAGCAGATTCTCGAAGTGCAATTTGTATGGCAGATTCGGTGTTGTTGGAATGCTGAGGGAGGAGTTCGAGGAGTGATCTGGAGAGGCTAGAGCTAGTGTGGTCGTTGGCATCGACGACAGCTGAAGCCTTGTAAGCAAGGCGTGCTCGGCCGTCGTAGTTTCCGTTCGGCTTGGGAGTCTTGTTCGCGTGCGACTTGGGTTCCGATGACCTGGTTGATAGCTTGTTAAAGGGTACTCTTAAAGTTTTGAAGGACGGCCGTGGATTCGGAACGTACATTTGACTCCACTGCTTGTGAGGGCGGATTCTCATCTTCTGACCCTCATTGCTAGCGCTCAAGACTTCATCGGTGTTGAAGTTGAGTATGACGCCAGGTGCTGGTCGAACACCGTTGCTCCACTTCTCTCTCTTGTCCTTGTCATGCTTGAAGGGAAGGCTGGCAGATCGGATATCCTTTCGCTCAATAGCTTCGATGGGGTTTCTGGTGGAGGTAGTAGACATATTTGCAGATGCTATCCGATTCAGTGTTTAGTGTGTTGATATGTCGGAAGTGGAGTTGAGAGCTTGGTTGATAAAGTAGTTTTGATGGGGGGTCCAACAGATGTTACAATCTGGGGAGTCTTTGTTCTCGAAGCTCTTGAATAACCAATAAAGAGCTCGAAATTTCCGAGAGGCGTGATTGGACGATGTTGTGTAATCAAGTTTGGTTGAGAGGGAAGACACGTAGGTAGAGCGAGTTGATGTTGATAAGGGGATCGATTATCGAAACGAAGGAAGTCGCCGGATGACTGGATGGATGCTCCGAGTCACAGGAGATTAAAGGAAGGCGCGTCTTATTGATCGACCGTAGATAGAAGGACTGACCACACACAGTCAAGTGGTAGCCGAAATGACGAATGAGCCCAAGCTGCAGCTAGAACAAAGAGATGGGTATGTGCAGGAGGCCGCGTTGGGACAGAGACAAGAGCCGGCAGTGACTCAACGAGGCGAGGCGAGACGAGGCTGAGCGGCGATAAGGAGAGGACTGGCTAGGCTGAGGATGGATAATGGACAAATGAATGATATTATCCGGACAACTGAAAGAAGATACAAATATGATACTGGAAACGATGATAGCTGCTTGGTGTTGTTCTTGAGTGTTTGATATGATGGATAGAGGAAGAGAGGGAAGAGGGGGGAAGAGAGAGGGAGGGACGCGTCTTCTTATTTACCTCCACCACCAAGGTCCTTATCACCTGGATGGGTTCAGCAATCACTCCCATCCGCAGCGAAGCCTGCCTGCCGTCAGCTGTGACCCGTCAAGTCCAGCCCATCAAGGCAAAGACACGATCTGTATCCGCCGCCGTCATCACTGACTTTGCCTAGGATGGGCAAGGCTCATGATCCTGGTGTCACAGGGCTAGGCTGAGCGAGTGAGCGATAACAAAACGATGCTTCCGACCTCTCGCGAAGGAGGGACCACCTGAAGTCCAGGGCCAACGGAGATTGGTAGCCGCGGGGTGGAATGCTTCAGGAACGAGATGTGAGAGGGGGGAGGGTGGTGGAGGGACAGAGAGATGAGGTCGGTGTTTGGGATTCCAGTCCCGACCGCGTCCGCGATAAAGCTGTGTGATCCACGCTTGCATGATGCAGATGCAGATGCAGATGCATGCGGAGCGATAAGAGCTCGGCCATCCAAGCAAAACAGCATGTGCCTTGCCTGGAGCTGGCCAACACAGCACAGCGAGACAAATAGGCCTGAAAACCTGAAATGAGGGGATATGGGGATATGACTTCATAGAAAGGTATGTCCAGTTGTTCTACACGTATCGAAATACGTGATTCTGAATGGTTACATTCCTCTCGAAGATTACATAAGGAAGTAGTGGAGAATGCGAGCACGAGGTTCTATTTTAGTACCAGATGGGACTGGCTTGGGCTTATCGCGTCAGATCTCCAGGTCCTGGTCGTCCTTGTTTTGACGTGCTTCAGCCTTCATGCCTCGGGCCAGCAAACCGGATCTGATCTTCAAACTCAACTCAAGGCTCTCGCCAACTTTTGTCAGAATAAACAGTTTGATATCAGAAACTGCTGTCAAAACAGCTTGCGCAAGGCAATTGCAGCTATGCATGTTACACTTAAAATCTGAGAATCGAAGCTCATCCCTTCACTAATTGCATGCCATCCCCGATCCGGTACAACAACCCCCACCTCGCTCACCCAGGATCTAGGTCAGCAGGCACACCAGCCGCCAACTTCGCTCTTTAGGCGCATCTGTATCAAATGACGATTGCTATTCCGCTGTCAAACTGTACAGCTGCTTGCTTCTTTTTGAAACGGATGCATGATGACGCTTGAGGATGAAGGGATCTGGGGTTCAGCGCGTTGCACATGGCATGCTCGCTTGATTCCAGGAGTAAAGGGTCCGGTTGATTCGCTCGGCCACCTCCGAAAAGATGGCTGAATAAGCATCTCTGTCTTTGCCCTCATGCTTTTATTAATTTCAGTAGGATAATGATGGTATACTTAACTGGGCAAATACAGAGTCAACTCGAAACTTTGTGTCTATATCAGGTGATCCATTGCACCCTAGGTAAGGTAGGTAGGTTACGGAGTCAACGGGCGAAGAAGGTACTAGTGCGGCAGGACGACTCAAAATGCAATGAAGCGAGCTTTTCATACACCAGTCCCACCGAATACAGCCAATGTCCTATAAGAAGTTTTAAAATACGACCGCCTTTGTTTATGTCAAGCAAATACGAGTGCTCAGCCGAATCGGCGGACCAGGGGCCTCGCTACGAGCAATTGTCAACAAAAGATCCGCTCTATAACTCTTTTGTGCGGCATAAAGAGGGTCTATCTCTTAGCAATTAGCACTAATCTTCCCTCGTCCTCGAGTGGATTTGAATGATTGACCTATTTTGCTCCACCATCGTTGTTTTGTATGGCCGTGGATGAGTTGGTTGGTGTTTCGCTAAAGGCTACTGGGAGGGAAAGAGGGGCAACAACATCGGTTGAGTGCATGTGTTCCTCAAATGAGCTGTAGATATGAAGAAATTGAACTGGGGGCTTGAGATTATGCAGAACTAGAATCAACATTTCCGAGACTAAAATAAAGTAAAGACTCTGCACAGCCAGAAACTGATAGACTCTCACGAATCCCCGGAGCAGTCCAGGCAACCGCAGCCCCGCTCCTTCAAGCACCGTCCCACATTGGCGGATCGGCTTTTCCCCCAAGTTCAATCTCATCTACCCGACAAAACATAAAAAGATAAAAACCGCATCCTGCCCCCAGAAACATCCTCACTCAATCAATTCGGATCATTTTGAAAGCTACTTGTCATACAAAGGTGATGAATTATGGCATCCTCAGATATCAAGGAATACAAAGGCAACTGCCATTGCGGGCTTTTCAAATTTACCATCTCGGTCCCAGAGCTCAAATCCGTTAGAGTCTGCGATTGTAGCTATTGCTACCGAGTACGTTCAACCCGTTTCCAGCATTAACATGTTCTTGCTCACAAATGATGTTCCCAGAAAGCAATACCTTGGGTCTTCCCAGCTGGCGATTTGAAGATCCAAAATGGAGAGAACGAGCTGTCCACCTATCAATTTGGCAAGAAAGAATTGCTCCATTCGGCAAGTTTATCTTCTCCATTAGACTTGCGAAATAATATGCTAACACCATCTCAAGTTCTGCCCTAAATGTGGTAACACAATCATCGCCCAACATTTACCATCTGGTACGCAGGGTATCAACGTATGTCCTCCTATGACCACTTTGCAGTGCTTCGTTGTATGCTGACGAAGTATAAGGCGCGCTTGCTCCAATCCGTCGACTTGGAACCCTTGCAGAAGACAAAACACGAAGGTGCTTCAGGCGAAGAATACGGCTCCAAGTACATGCCTCCTTCAACTTACCCAGCACCATCCACGGCCAAGAATGTGGAGACTTCGATCCCAGATGCCAAACTGGATACCTTTCATGGCAATTGCCATTGCGGCGCTGTAGCCTACACAATGGTCTCAAAGCCTCTCAATGAGCGAAAGGTTATCTCATGTAATTGCAGTCTGTGTTACAGAGTAAGTTGCTTCCACTACTCTTGGCGTGACCTTCCATACAACGTATACATATGGCCGTGAATGCTGACACATTCCAAAGAACGGAGAGATCTACACGTACCCACCAGCCAGTTCCGTAACATTCATCGGCAAAGAAAATCTGATCGGCTACCCGTTTCTGTCTCCGGACTCGCTCCATAGTTTCTGCAAGATCTGCGGAACGTCTGTCTGTGTGCAGGTCTTGAAGGAGGGTGAAGATCTGATGCCGCTTAATCTTAGAACGATGATGAGTGGTGTCAATGTGAAGGATCTGAACATCACGGAGTACGATGGCGCGAAAAACGATCCGCAATATATTGTGCAGTGAGCGAGTAGAAGTGGGTCTTATGTTAAGCGAGATCGTTGTTGACCAGGCAGGTGGGATTCAATGAAAGGCGACTGGCCTCTCGCAGTTCACAATAGCACTTGAATCACAATTCGTATTTTCATGCCAGATGTGAAAGGACTCCTCGGCTAATGCAGTCTCTTGTAAAACAGTAGGTACCCAGAGCAGAAAGAGCTCCTTCCCAGTCTGGACATCAGACTTCTAACCTGATATCCGTGAGAATGCAAGCCCTCACTTTTCCAAGTCTAATTCTCTTCCTCATCTACAATACAATTTCGAGCTTTTCGTAGCCAAATCACCTCTTCTCGCTCCATATACACCATGATCAGAGTCCTCCCCATCAGCCCTTCTCAATGTGCTTCACACAGCGCGGCACCTTACAGCTTCATACCGCTACCTTTCTTGGCACCATCTCTGTCGATGATCTTATTCAGCTTCTCGATACCTTCATACATCTCCGAATTCCTCTTCCTCACATTCTCAGAAGTGTCTGGGTCAAACATGATCCCTTCTACAGTGGACGGTGCCGAGTAGATGTACACTTCGAGCATGGAGGGACTGCTGATAAGCGTGATTAGTACCAGATAAATAGAGTGAGCAGGCTTGTGTCTTACTTTGATTTATTCGGTGTGATTTTCTGCCCTTTCGTTGCTGATGAGAAGGAAGACATGTCTGTCAAGTCGTCGAGTTGTTGATCTTAGTACGCGTTTATTTTCTGCAGTCTACTGTCAGCTCAGCATCAAAAGGACTTGTGCTCGCATCACTTACCATAAACCCTTGCCAGGTTCCAAATTTATCATAAAACCAGTTCCTTCTTACTGCCGAATATTCCCTTCCTGAACGCGGGATCACGTTCGTTTTATACACCAACCACATCTTCGCAGCTGCGGAAAATCTACACTGCGATCTGTATTTTGTTATTCTTTGTACATTCAGAATTGCAATTTCGACGCTGCGAGGGTCTCAGCTACGAAATTCGTGGGTAAGTCCTCGAGGTTGCGAGGTTCGTTTGGTCCACGTGACGAAGTTCGCAGCTGCGAGGATGGCTGGTTCGCCCGACCAGTAAGGTGTGCCCATTGCAAGGCAAAACAAGTGGCTCGGCCCTTGGCTTGAACTCTTCTTAAATTCAATCGTTGGCTGTTCAATCCGGATGACATTCACACTTCTATATCTTTGGTCGAAGAGCAATTCCCAGCTCCTTGTGCTCTTGACTCGAACGAACCAGGTGGCAAGTCATATGTCTCAATCTTGTCGTCTGGGAATTGTTTCAATTGTTTAATTGCTTTTATCACTTTGATCAGACCAGGCAGCACCCGAAAGCAGGAGGTCAACTGCATCAACATCTGTGATTTCGACAGCTCGTGTTAGCGGAATTTTCAGATGGCAAGCTCAGAAAGTCCTCATTATTGTGCTGAAGTGGCCATGCCAATGGACGCAAACAGTCAGAATAGGGACAATCAGCGGCTGGAGCAATATTCAGGGCCCCTGAGAGTGGCCAAACCCACAAGAGCCCGCGTAGCATCGTCCATGCGCTATTTCGCATGCCCCTTTCGAAAGCGTGATCCTCTGTTTTATAATCTGCAAAGTCACCGTTCTTGCAGTTCGCAGGGTTACAGAAGTATAAGACGGCTAGAGTAGGTCATCAATTGCATCATGCATGAACAGCATTGCGACAGAGTTAACGTCCGCCCAGAGATCACCTTCGACGTGACCATGAAGGCTACCGAAAGCCGACTTTTCCAGCAGGAAAACCTTCTAGGATAGCCCGATTGAAGGAATATTACACAGTTCCACGCCAACGTGACGAAGACAGGTGGTCCGAAATATATTCACAGCTATTTCCCGATACAGATTACGGCATGGTTCCTTCTCCTCGTATGTCACAAGCTCCTCTTCTTGGCGCCAGCATCTGCTTAATTGTGACTGATACTGGATAGATTTCATGCCCCTATCAGAACGCGAAAGTGCTCTGGACACAATAGAGAATACTTTTGTGTCTATGCTGATAGGAGCAAAGCAATCGCGGATCACTAAAATTACAGAAGCATTGAGCGACTTTTCTCGTTGTGTTGATGTAACCGATCTACCAGGCGACACGGATTCTTCGCCGCCATCTTCTGATGCTCAGTCCGAGGCAACTTTGCCAGCCACCGCCTCTGTGTCAAACCCTGAACCGCGATCGAATTCCACTGGTAAGCGCAAGCTTACAGAATCAGAAGAGGAGCTTCCGGAAGATGACAAGGACGACGACAAAGAAAGAAAAAGGCATAAACAGCTTGACGATCGTACCGTACCAGAAGTAGAACAGGATTTCGCATGCCCTTTCAGGAAGTATTGCCCTTCTTTTTACGGCCTTAAGAATGTTCGTTATAAAGTCTGCGCGACGAATTCTTGGTCTAAAATCAGTCACTTGAAGGAAGTAGAGCTCGATCAATTTGACGGGCATGTCTGAATCAATAAAGAGAACATATCTATCGCACACACGGAGCTCGATGTTCTCGGTGCGTGACTGCAATTGAAAGTCCGGAGGATTTTCAGAACCATCTCGCCTTTTCTAAGGACTGTACCCTCGAGTGTCTCGATGGTCTGTACGGCATAGCAATGATTGGTGTCAGGAATCTAAACATTAAAAATCGGGGGAGGCAAGCCAGCTGGGAGATCATCTTCACGTTCCTCTTCCCGTACGCCTTGCCAGTACCAAGTCCTTGTGAGAGCACATTCAAATTGCAAAATCTTGTACCCTGCTGATTCGTTATCGACAGGGTTTGTCCCTCCCTGTGACAGCCAGTGCCAGATGGTAGATGACGAGGAGCTGAAACGGATGGTCAAGGAAGACCTGCCTGATGAAATTGCTGCCTTCATCGAGTCACGCTTCACGGCTGTTTACGATGAAATCCTATCGAAGAAGCCAGAGATCCTCGAATGCCTCGTACAACGAATACAGCAGCGCAAGAATCCATCTAAGGCCAGGGAAGAGAACGAAATAGGCTCAAAAGAACTGTCGGCCGTGATTGCTGATAACGGAGAAGGCCCATCTTCTACCTCGGGACGGGACTCAGGACCGTCCATGGATGATGGGAATTGGTTCGCAGATGATACAGGTATAATCTCTGGCGAGCCGCTGGACAACTTCAATTGGGACCTTTCACTACCTTCATATGGATATTCCACAAACGGGGACATGCAAGTCATATTTCCAAGCGGCAACTTTGCCGACTTGCCCGTGGCGATTGAAGATGCTCTCGGTACCTACCCGCGCGCTCCAGAGGCTTTAGTAGCAATCGCCGAACCACAACCAGAAGAATCAATCTGCGATAAAGATCAGGCAGCTACTTGGGATGATGGATACGAGAAAGGAAATCTTGCAGGATATGCTGAAGGCTTCAAAGCTGGCAAGAAGGCTGCTGAGGAGGCACGTATAGCGGCCAATAGTCGCAACTTGTGAGCGAGGTAGCAGCTTGCAGCTGATGTTATGGAATTCAACAACAAGCCGAGCGGGTCTGTACTGGAACTCTGCATGAAACTATTTGGAAAAACATAGGCAAAAGAAGAGCAAGAAAGCTTACATCATGTCTTCTGGATTTCTGGTCATCTGCCACGAGTGTTACCACACTACCAAACCCACCAGCTCCTGATCGCAGTGGTCTATTTCATCAGACCAGCTGTGAGAACAGTCAGAATTTCCGTGCTACGTTGTTGGTACTAATGTGATTGCCACCAATACCTTTCACTACTCCCGTCCCTAATGGGACATGAACTTCAGGTATGTCATCGAGACAGCCGGACAGAAATGCCTAGCCGTTACTTGATGACTTCTCATCAAGCCAGACGGTAAAAATGGACCTCTCAAGGATAGAATTGCTAGTGAGCGACACGATCACCGATGCAATGTATTCTGATCGCTTTCAATTAATCAGAAAGTCGTCTCGTGGTAGAGAAAGGGGCTACTGGCGTGTAGACAAATCTCAAAGCTCACTTCCATCACAACAACGCTAAAAACAAGACCCCTGGTCACTCACGTGCAGCTCTCCAAATTTCCAGCTCCAAGGTTGAAGTTCAGCCTTCTGCAACCTCACTCCACCATCGTCGAGTGCAAGCTCCCAAACCCGCCAAAATGTCACTCTCCAGCTACCTTGCCTCCAAATACCTCACAGCCGACACCTCTTCCTCATCTACCAGCAAAAAGCGCAAACGCAAAGCCCCCAAGGAAAGCACCGGCCTCATAATAGCAGACGATGACGCCCTAGGCTGGGCGCCTACCACATCAGCCAACCCCGACGACAACGACAGCCCCCTTACAATATCCAGCGGCTCAGCCGAGTTCCGCAAAGCGAAGAAGAATGCATGGAAGACTGTAGGCGTGCCTGCGCTGCAGCCACGCGATGAGGACTCTGAGGCCGCGGAAGCAGATAGGATTGTAGCGGAAGCAGCGAAGGAGAATAGTGCTGCTATGCACGAGGATGAGGGGCCTGTCATTGAGGATGACGGCGTAGTCAAGATGGGAGACGGTACCCACGCCGGGCTCCAAAGCGCCAAAGCCGTCGCCGCACAATTCGAGAAGCGGAAACGCGAGGAAGCTGCGGCATGGGAAAGGGAGCAAGCTGCTCTCGGACTCGGGCCTGGAAAAGGTGGGAAGAAGAAAGAAGAGGAGACAGTGTACCGTGATGCTACGGGTAGGCGAATCGATATCTCGATGCGGAGACAGGAGGCAAGGAGGGAGGCGGATGCGAAGGCACAGAAGGAGAGGGAGGAGCTGGAGGCGCAGAAGGGGGATGTGCAGCGGGCGGCGAAGGAGAAGAGGAGGGAGGAGCTGGATGAAGCGAGGTTTATGACGGTTGCGAGGGGGGTGGATGATGTCGAGATGAATGAGGAGTTGAGAGAGGTTGAGAGGTGGAATGATCCTGCGGCGCAGTTCTTGAGTAAGAAGACGCCGGGAAATGGGAAGGGTGGGAAGTGGAGGAAGCAAGTTTACACGGGTGCGGCGGCGCCAAATAGATACGGTATTCGTCCTGGGTATAAATGGGATGGTGTGGATAGAGGCAATGGTTGGGAGGGTGAGAGATTCAAGGCTCAGAATCGGGCTGCGAGAAACAAAGAATTGGACTATGCGTGGCAGGAGGATACGTAGATGTCTATCACGAAGCAAATTTCACAAAGATATACTCAATGCGTGTCTCATTTATTGTCTATGCTGTGAAGAAGGCCGTCTGATGCAAATCGCAAAGCAGAAATCCTGACCCCAACCTCGATAGACATCGAAAAGATTATCATAATACAGGGATTTTAGTTCCCTCCAAGAAAGTTCATATCCATAGCCCACTAATATACTCCTCACTTGTATCGCCTATTTTGGACGGAGGAGTTTGTCGGGACCATACTTCGAATTCTCCTTGACAAGATTGATGAAGTGCTTCTTGTCCTGCTCGCTTTGTACACGCCCAGAGAAGCCCTTGAGAAGATCCTTGAGGGTAATGCCAGAAGCTGGGAGAGCAGCGAGAACCTCATGGGCCTGGACTTGATTAGACCCTGGCGATTGCGCACGGCCTGGTGATCCTGAACAATAATTAGTAAATGAAGGCTACAACGAAGCAGTCTGCTTACCTGATCCAGCAGCTGGGCTCCCAGAGCGACTTCCACCAGCGCCAGGAACGGGACTGCCCGCTCTCGATCCATTGGGAGTATTGTTGAAGCGAAGCTTGATAGCCTTCTTCTTCCTTCCTCCATCTGACATCTCTCCACCAGTTGCTTCACCATCACTTGCCGCACCGCTGCGAACTGGGCTTGGATTTGGCGGCGCGGATTGTATGTTGCTGACCTTGTTCGGGTTGACAGTGAGCTTGACGATCGAGGATTTGCGGGGACTTTGACTGCCAGCCGGTTCCGGAGACATTGGGCGAGAACCAGGTATTGGGGTAGAGGTGCCACTAGCACGGGATGATTGATGCTTCTTCTTCAGCTTCTTTCTGGAGGACTCGTTGCCGCTGGACTCCGAGAGGTTGGGTGAACCAGGTCTCTTAAGACTCTTCACCTTCTTGAGAGGATCAGAGTGCTTGGGGCGGCCAGATGGTGTGCTAGTGCCCTTCGATGAAGCACCAGAAGGAAGCTTTGAAGCTGATTCCAATTTGGCTTTGTTCTTGGCTTCTTCATCCTTCTTACGATCAATTTCCTTTTGCTTCTCCTCATCTGATGTGTCATCATCGCTCTGTCAAAAGGTCAGTACAGAGCATTGAAATATTGTTAAGTGGACATACGGATTCTGAGTATGGGTGGTCAGAGTCGCTGTTGTAAATGAAGTTTCGCTCTCGCTTCCTCAAGGCCTTGGTTACTTCCTTCCCGAGCTTTCTTCTCTTCTCTTGCTCCTTCTTCTCTTCCTCTTCTTCTTCGTCAACATCTGCTTCATTAGCTTTGTCGAAAACATTGGCAGCTTGACGGTCTCTCTTGACTCGTTCCTGTGCATCTTTGGTGTCTTCGTCATTATCAGGCTCAACTGTGACCATCTCATCGTCATCCTGGAATAGATCGCCCTCTTCGAAATCGAGCTCATCCATATCCTGTACCTCGCTCTTCCCGGCGTTCTTGAAAGTACTGCTTTCTGCCTTGACGGTGAAAAGATTGGACATCGCCTTCTTTGATTCTTGCGCCATCTTGGCATTCTCCTTCTCCTCGTTGCTCTTCATCACCCATCTCGACTCCTTGATCTTTTTCGCAAATTGAGCCTCAGCTTCCTCGGTCGTGAATGGCGTAAACTTGCCCTTGGATGTGAATTTATACCACTTCTCAACAGGAATCATCTTAAAGGTACTCCCCTCAACTACCAAGATGACATTTGTATCCGAGAGCGCGGCTTCATAGTTACCAACCCAAGTGTTCTTATTATCCGCATCCTCCAAATGCCATGGGAGTGCTTCCTCGTACTTCAGATCCGACAACTTCTTCTGCTCTTCGGTCTTGTCGAGCCGATGGACCTGCGTGGTCTTCTCGTTTCTGAAAGACTGGTTCTTTTTGGCAGCAAGTGCAGAGGCATTATTTCCGGTCGGTGCAATCTGAGCCAAATCCGCCGCCTTCTGCGCTTCCTTCTCGGCCTTCAAGATCTCCTGCCTCTCACGCTCCTTGGAATCTATGGGATTGTCCGTCATAACTGTATCCTCATCCTTAACTCCTTTGCCTGGTAAAATTTGTCTCGGGTCGCGTCTATGTAATAGAACAGGTCGGGTAAACTCGTTCTGATCACTAGGGTCGACACCCTTCTTCGAGGCGAATCGAGCAATGTGGTATCTCAAGCCTTCTCGGAGAGCTTTCTTCGACGTGACGAGCGGGAAGTCCGTGAATGATCCAACCGGAACATTAGTCCAGCCCCCGTTTGCAGGATCTACGGCAGTACCATTCTGCTGCTGCATTGTACCTGGTCCTACTCCGCGCGGGGCGTTCACTCCATTCACAGGGTATTGAGGAAGCTTACGAGCCGGAGCTGGTCCATTCCGCTTTGGCCCAGCAGTATTCGGAAGGACATTCTGGCGTCGAACAGGTTTCTTGCGTGCTACGAGAGGGTCTGCTGCTTTGGGTTTTCGCACGAACTGACTGCGAGGAGGACCGCCATTCGGGGTTGGGCCATTCGATTGCCCTGATGGTGAGGCGCTCATGCTGAGTGGGAGGAGGGATTGCAGTTCCCAGAGAAGGGAGATCGAGGTCGCAGAAGAGCAACTAGTTCGGGGTGGTTGTCACCAGCGCCGGTGTTGTTGCTTGCCTAGCTCGACTTCATGAAGTGAGGAGATCTCGGCGCGCCGTTGACGCCTAGCGTAGGGGAGCTCGGTGCGATCGAAGGATATATCTTGTGCAGCTTGTATAATGGCTGGCTGATTGAGTGTGTTTGGCCAGGTCGCGCGACAAGAGACAGAGATGTTGTCGCGGTGTCGAGAGAATCTCTTTGTCGGGTGAAAGAATGCGAGCCTTTGATGGAGATGGAAGCACGACACGAGCGAGTAGAGGTCGCATCGAATCTCCATAGAATGAGCCGCTGGCGACCGGGCTAGCTCAGAGGGCTGATCCCTGTTGATGGTCTAGACGAGATTGGGGAAGGTGCAAGTGCCAAGAGCATGGGCATGAGCAAGCCTCAAATCACCAGCCTCGTCCTCTCTTCGCGTGTGGACGAAGAGAGTCAAGGAGGGACAGAAGCGAACAGGTGAACAACTGACAAACTCCATATTTGTCTGTGACTTCAGGCAAACAAAACTTCACCTTTGGACTCATTGGAATCCTTCTATTAGGAAGACCGGCATTCTCTACGATAAGGTTGCCTCGAAGCTCTACCATATGTTGAGGACGATGGAGAGCAAGCTCTATTCGCATCGAAACACCACTTCGGAATACCTGCCACCCCCCTTCGAGTCAACATCGGAGCTGAACTCCTCCAACTGAAAGTGAAGTTATACTCTAAGCTTCACTGAAAGCCAATCACTGCCATCAGCAGCTGGCATCACGGCTCAAGCAAGCACACTCAATTCGTCGAAACATTCCAACAACAATTACCGCATTCAGTCCAAACTACCGGAGTGCTCTCTCATCACATGACCGGCCTCCTGGCTTGATGCTTCAATAATTAAGGCTGATTGGAAGCACTGAAGAAGCTCGCAGTCCGGGGACAAAACTCGAGATACACCCATATTTCCTCCCTTTCGACGTAGTGTATCGTCGTCCAATTCTCAAACCAGGTCGATCGCATGACTCAAGATGTTTCCACCAAACAATGATCCATCGGGGCAGGGTGGTGGTACCTTAGAAGACCGCCTACGCGGGCTGATACTCAGCAACTCGGATCCAATGTTGATTCCAGTGGCTGGACGTCCTGGCCCTCTCGGCCCTCCGCCCGGATTACAACCTTCACATATGCCGCCGCACATGCTCCAACCAAACATTCCGAGCCAACATGACGGCTTCCAGCCTCCAGCTCCTCCCCAAGCGCCGTTCGAAAACGCTCCGAATGATCTTGCCCCTGGATTGTCATCTCCGCCTGGCAGGAAGAGGCCCAACCAGGCTCAACGCCGGCAAATGAATGCCCAGCTATCCATACCAATCGATCCTCGCCCAAATTCAGGAATCCAAGCCGGACGTGGCAATGGCTTCTATGGTCCACCTAATTCCCAGTATGGCCATCAAAACTTCGCCAACCGATCTCCGCACCAACCACACCAACCACACCGATATAACCAACACCCTCATCAGCAATATTCCCCACGTTTTCAAAATCAAGGTCCTGCTTCTCCGTATTCGCCTTTACCAAACTACCAGCAGCATTCTCCTCAATCACCCATGCACCAGTATCAATCAGGCCCGAATCCACAATCTCAGCCGAGACAAAGTCCAAATCATTACTCACCTCAGCACCAATCTCAACAGCAAAATGCGTACACAAGGCCACCACCGCAAAACCGCCAGCTCTACCAACCAGGGTCTCAGACTGGACACGGCGGCAGACAATTCGGTCACAATCCGCAGGAACTGGCAGGCCAGAGCTCGCACCTTGAATGGCTTGTTGAGAGATATGTACCAGACGTTGGAATCGATTCTCAAGAAGAAGTGGAAAAGGAAGCATTTAGAGCAGTTGTGGAGCTGGCATGTCGAGAGGCTATAACTGACCATGAGCAAACAGACTTGCGTAACGAGAAGTTTGACCCATCCACAGTCCAGCTCCAGTGCTTTGGCAGCATGAGGTCTGGCTTTGCTACAAAGGCTTCAGACATGGATCTTGCACTCCTCACCCCTAAATCTGTCCCAGCAGCTGATTCCCCAGAATCTGTTATTCCTCGCATTCTGGAGAAAAAGCTACTGGATCTTGGTTATGGAGCTCGACTTCTGACCCGAACGAGAGTTCCTATCATTAAGCTTTGTCAGAAGCCCACAGAAAAATTACTGTCAGATCTGTCACAAGAGCGTCAAAAATGGGAGAGTGGCTTCACATCTGACCATGAGGACGAAGATGATCATCATGAGGCTGTTAAATCACCGATTGCTGAAGAACCACTCTCTCAACAAGAAGATGCGCCAAGCCCATCACCAGCTATCGAGGACCATCGAACGACAAACTCCGAAGGTTACAATGATAAATTGGCATCATTGAAGCAAAAAGATCAGCAATCGCTTGGGGACTATTGCAATTTGGCGAAACGCTTACTCAGACGGCTTGGTGGTCGAGACATCACGCTGAACTCACCAGACCTCAATGAAAAGGAATCGAAAATTCTCAATGATGTCTGCAGAGCTTTTATATCAGGTCTTTCTTCTGAAGCTTTGTCGGCAAGGCTCCGGCAATACCAATCAATCTCACCACTCTTTGATCCAACTCTACCATTCGTCCAGCGCTCTATCCATGGGGTCTGGACTCAAATCGAAGGCGAGCGTTTGGCTATGGCTTGGGACTCGCGGCCACTTACCGAGCCAGATGATAAGCAGGAATTTGAAGCTTTGAATCTGGTGGAAGCATGGCGTAAGTTGCAAGATCGGACCGGTGCTCTCATGGAACCCACGATCTACAACAGACAACTTTTCATGGCTTCCGAGAAGTTGAAGAAGATCAACTCTATCCAATTGGTAGCCTTGGAGCAAATCCAGCACGAAGACCCCGTCTATTACCAAGCAAGGGCGCAGAAAATCATGGACGAGTTGACGGGAAGAGGGCAGTCGTTCTTGGGATCTAGTGTCACACCGATCATCGTCGCTCATTACATTGGCGGCATTAGCAATGAACGCATTCGCGATGTACTTGGGACTACAGATCACAGCGAATCAACTCTCGGTCAAGTTGGCCTTCACCACCGAGCACTGCAGTTGGCACTCGACTTTGAGCATGCTCTTGAAGTTGGGGGGGTATATGAAGACTCTGACAGACCGCATGTTGAGCAATATGTCACCCTACTCCGGTCTCGAAAGTTTGGTGGGACTCCCAGTCCTCCAAACGAAATTGAAGCCGACTTGATAGCAAGAATGCGCTCCTTGCCCGATCCTACTCCTACCTCTCTTAACAAACCTCGAGATCGGTACAAGGATCATCTCGAGTTTCCAAAGACAGATATTGGCATTCAATGCGATATTAATTTCTCAGCTCAACTCGCAATCCACAATACGCAACTCCTCCGGTGCTATTCTCAGAGCGACCCACGAGTCAAAATCATGATTCTGTTCATCAAGCATTGGGCAAAAGTTCGTGGAGTCAACACGCCCTATCGAGGAACACTTAGTAGTTATGGTTATGTGCTCATGGTTCTGCATTACCTGGTCAATATCGCTCAGCCATTCGTCTGCCCAAACCTACAGTCGATCCACAAAGAGCTGCCACCGTATCTTCCACCAGCTGAGGTTGAAGCTCTCACCACATGCCAAGGTCGAGATGTCCGATTTTGGCGGAATGAAGGAGAGATTAAGAATCTAGCGGATCGAAAGATGCTTAACCACAATCACGACTCCATCGGCTCGCTATTGAGAGGCTTCTTCGAGTACTACGGTCAGACCGGACAGATGTCAACTGTCAATGGCAGAGGCTTTGATTGGGGAAGAGAAGTATTGAGCTTGAGAACTCAGGGCGGAATCCTGTCAAAGCAGGAGAAGGGGTGGGTAGGCGCAAAGACAGTCGTCCAAACCACCACCATTGCTGCTCCGCCAACACCATCTTCAGCAAATCCTCCAGATGTTGTCGACCAGCCCGAGGCTTCCCCTGGAGTAGACGTGCCAAAGACTCCAAAGCTACACGCCAAGACTGTCGAAGAGACCAAGGAGATCAGACACCGTTACCTCTTTGCGATCGAAGATCCGTTCGAGCTAGATCACAACGTTGCCCGGACAGTGACACACAACGGAATCGTCAGCATCAGAGACGAGTTCAGACGTGCATGGAAGATCATCAAGGGTATTGGTAAGCCATGGGAGGGTAGCGATGGACAATTGCTGGATCCAATTTCGCAAGCGGCGGATGAGAAGAGTGGGTTGCAGGCGCTGATGAATCTCATTCATGGTCCTGCTCCTGCTGCGACACCTGCGCCTGCTCAAAAGGCCGAGGTTGAGAAGGTTGAGATGACTGCGTAGGGATTTATTTGGGTTGAGATGGTGCATTTGGGCGGAGTTACTACAGGAATGGTGGCAAGGTGGCAAGGTGGCATGGTGGCATGGGTCGGAAGTATTAGATTACTTGGGGGTATAGACCTCTGGATCGAATGTGTGTGTTATAGCATATCCGATAGCTTCGAAACTCAACTTCACGCAGCATGAATTTTCTTAAAGAGTAGAAGTGTCTTCCAAGCTACTGCTCATAGCATCCCTCTTTCTGATGTAAGAAAAGAGAGGTTTTAGTGACAGATCCAATACACTCCGTGAACTCTTCCTGGTTGCACGGCGAGAACTGAAGTTATCAGGTTCCTCTCTGAAGAGGGACCTCGACGTAATGGCCGTTGTAATATTCTATAACCTTACGCTGTTTCTCTGTTGCTCTGTTGCTCTGTCTGGGGACGGGCGGCGATTGTAGGTGGGTTTTCAGGGTGAGGTGAGGTGTTATGACACGGAAAGGTGGTGTAAAAATGGGAGAGGGATGGTAATTTACGAATTATAAAATGGCGGTATTACATTTAGATGAGGTGGGTCGTTTTGTCGGGGTGAGGGGATTTTCACGAGAGTGTTAGAGGACAGGCGAGGGTGATGGAAAGGTAGAAGAGAGTTGATGTTAGATTTGTTGCTTGGAGAAAACATGTAAAGGTATTGATTTAAAGGAAAAACCGAGCTTATCTTTGATGTTTGAGTGCTGTTCTTGCAGATCGATCTTGAGGACTCGATTGGATGACAGAGATGGGCTCACTCGCTTAGAAGAACAACTCAGTCAGGTTACCATCACTCCACTTCTATCGAACACGTTACTCTAAGCAATCAGTATATGTCATACGAATGCATAACCAGCTCGATGGTATACTCTCCAGATAGACTTGCATCCATATACCAGGAACGCATCCGACTCAGCAGCTTGGTTCGGATATGGAGGACCTGTTATGCCAGTTGTGTTTACCCGGTAGCGGGGACGTGATTGGTGTACCTGAGATTTATATAGAACAGCTGTTTCGTGGGAAGTTATGAGTTTACATGCATCATGTGCTAGATAGTGCCGAGGGCAGATTCGGTACCTGGCATGATATGGTGCGACATGATGACCTTTTTTTTCGATATATACACGTGCTATCCGCTCAGTCATTCGTACCAGGACTTCAGATCAGTGAGCAAACCTCAGTCACTACATCCAAATCAATGATGCATTGCACAGAATCACACCATATGCCAGAGTATCTGGCAAGACAAACTTGCACACTCAAGAATACTGGTGGCTTTAACTTCCAACAAGCTGCACTACTATCATGCTGCGGTTCGGAAAATTCACAGATTTTAAGCGATGGCCAGTACACCGTTTGCTGGCTTGCTCCAGAGAACAAACATATCTCTGCCTTGAAGTCATGTCTTCTCGAAAAGGTGGGAGATCATGGCCATGGCGGCATCAGCATCATCTGCGGCGATGGGCATGGTGAAATTAGCTTCAGCGTGCCAACGCCATCTCCACAGCTAGAGTTGAGACACGAGACGCATACCGAAGACTCAGAGATGGATCATACATCGACAGACATCCACGAATCGCATACAGACGCTGAATCCGATCATTTCTCAACAGAAACTCACGACTCGCTCTCACATACTGAGACAGAAGCGGATCACAGCTCCACCGACTCTCACTCAGAGCATAGCAGCGATGCCGAATCTCCACATTCACACGCTGCGACCACAACACCGCCCTTGACTGTGGTCACCAGCTCGGCAGGATCGGGAGCGGCTTCGACCGATCATGCTACGATATCGCATTCGAGCTCGCAATCTGAGAGAGCTGTAACAACGGCCCCTACTAGGGTATCGAGTACTGCTTCGACGACTTCGGCGTCTGTTTCGATAAGGACGACTACGTCGGAAGCGAGGGGCAGAGCACGTCCTTCGAGCCTGGCGGCTGCTGCGATGATTGCATTTCTGTACTTTGGGGTGTGGTCTTGGTGAGGTGAGAGAGCAAGGATGGACGGTGAGGTGTTCGGTGAATCTTCTGGAGACTGGCAAGAAAGGGATTTGGATTGTGGTTATATTCTTTCATATAGACTTTTGTAATGTTCTGGGAGTATAATGCACTGGAAACTGATGCCGCGGATGAGACAATGAGTTGAGTAGATCACGAGAAGTACTGTACTGATCTGAAGACTTTTTCGAAATTTGCGTTTTCTGACAGGAAAAAACTTTCTGGTGAGTAAAAGAATGGTGTTCAAAAAGTCACAGAGAGGCTTTTTAAGCACGAGATAAATATATATATCCAGGACTTCATTGTTGACATATGTGATGCTACCCAAATATGAGGGGCAAGAGGTACCCCGCGCTAGTGCCCTGATTGCCGTGAGAGGACCCCGATCCCGATGCCCCGCAGTGCTGTAAGCCGTTTGGTATTACCGGCCGGATAGTTGTATAGATGCAATACAATACAAATAGCAAAATTTCCTTTTGATTCAATTCTCTGCCCAAATTGTAACATCAATTACAAAAGTCTGTCAACAATTCACTTATCAACATGGAGGCATCAGGAGCTGTTGAGGTAGACATCGAGGCTAATCCCACAGCGAAGAAGCTCGTTTCCCGATGTCGTGAATTTTTTGCTGAAGTTGACAATCTGTAAGTAAGCCTCTCTTTTGGAGTAAGATAAACACAGGAAAAAAAGCAGCGAAAAATAGAAACTGACTATCCGACCCAGCACACCGGGCAAAGCCCTCGAAGAGAAGCTCAACTCAGAGTACGGACCCGGCAATTCGTACTACGATGATATATGCCAGTACGTCCGTGAAGGATTGAAAGAAGGCTGGCTCGCCTCGACCGAAATCGACGGCCCAAACTACCGCCGTAGCAAGATATGTTTGCCTTCAGCTGAGAACCGCTATTTCAGTATCACGTCTGTGTACATGAATAGTGAGGATGTATATTCTGGACAGTATCATGCACATCCATATGGAGAGATCAATTGCGTTGTACAGGTGGACGAGGGAGCTGAGTTGAAGGGTATGCAAGGCTGGCAGGGGGCTGGTTGGACTTCACCTGGTCCGGGGACGCATCATTATCCACAGGTTCGGGGAGGTGCTTTGGTAGCGCTGTTCTTCTTGCCTGCTGGGAGAATTGCATACAATGCTGAGCCTGGTATGCCACAGCCTCTGTCCGTGTAATCATTGTCCAGTGAGATAGAAATGTAGGATGAACTTGGGCAAGATGAGGGCCAAAGCATTGGGATGGTAATAAAGCACTCTCCTTCAATCCCAAAATCTTTCCCGGTGATAAAATATCTAGTACATAAATATATCAACACGAACCTGTGATACGCCGGAAGTCCGGCGGTGATTGCTACATGCGTGAATTGGATACTGATGAATAGCACAACATGACACGTGATGATGTAACCCCTCATCATCGATTACATGAGCATAGCTCCTGCCTCGAACCTTCTCCAAGGCTACTCCCTTCTGATCTTTCTCGACTCGAAGAAACACAGATACAAACATTCAATCAAACAGAACAGCTAAAACTCTGACATCAATCAGCCAAAACAAAATACAGTACTCACCATGCCCAAGGGAAAAGCAACCGCAACCGTATCCGGTCGTAAGATCGCAGAAGCTGATGAGTGGGAAGTCGTCGAAGGCAATGTCTACGTAAGCTCCACGATCCGATCAGCAAATCACTCTTGCTAATGAAAAGATAGTTTCCTCCTTCGTATGTACGACACTTGTTTGGAAGATTCGAGCTAACGGTTTCCAGCTCGGTCGATATGTCCTTCCTAAGCAAGACTGATCACTCGACTCACTGTCCATGGAAGGGTGATGCTTCTTACTATACTATTTCTCTTGACAGTGAGACTTGACAATCCCTGTTGAGAGCGTAAATGCTAATGATAGGCAGAAACCGAATTCAAAAATGCTGCGTAAGTACGCATTGGGGAATCTCAACTTTCCCGTTCAATGCCTCAATATTCTTGAAAACTTTCTTTGTCCTTTTCTTGAAACTCAAAGCAGATGCTGACTCCCCGTTCCGTAGGTGGTACTACCCAGCTCCCAAGGAGAAGGCCACCAACATCAAGGACCATGTTGCATTCTGTAGGTTCCGCTATTCCTATGGTCTTCGTCTCTACCGGAGGTTGCGACCGGCATCATGTTCTCCTTGAGAATGAAATGATAGTCGTCTAGGACAACCTTACAAGTAGCACTTTGTGTCATTGCTAACAGGCACTTTAGACAAGAACATCGTCACTGTGACCACTGAGTAGACGTTGGCTCTCGTTCTTGTGGCGTACAAGAGATTTCTGGCCGTCCTGGGGTTCGGAAACTAGTTCGTCTAGAATGATGGGTGGAAAGGAAAGGGTGGCGCGAGATTGGAATTGGGAGCCTTGTCCAAATTAAAAGCGTTACCAAAATCAAAAATGGAAGATAAAATGGATCAATCTTTCAGAAGACATATGACCCCTATTAGTACCACAGCCTGCACTTAGCAGTCCCGCAGGATGGCGTTCCGCACGTGTAGATACCTTCTATATCCATGGACGACGATATATGTTTACATATGGAGGATGCATTGACTCTTCGATTAAAACATAAGAAAAAGGATAAGACGATCAGAACCAGAAAAAGTAATTGTGTAATGTACTAGAAGGGAAGATTCTTGAGGGTCTGACGGCTAAGGTTTTCGTGACGCGCTAGAACGCGACCTTCCCCCACATCGCGTCGCCCCGTGAGTCCATTTTCGAGATGTCCTCAACTTCAGAATCACGATCGAGTGCCTGATCACCATGGACGCCGCAGATCACGCAGCTCCTGGCTACAACAATGGCAATCGCGCATTTATTCAATCCTTCATGGCCCGTGGGACCTTGACTTTGAGGGAAGCCAAGCCAATCCTGGCAGCTATCTTCTCACTCGAATCAGGTCTGCCTAGCTTTCTTCTTGTCACTTCGAGTATACTGAACCAATCTCGCAGACAGCCTTGTTGAGCCTGCCGATGTGACGCAAGAAGATCTAGAATCATACATCTCTGCAGCAGCAGATGCTGTCTCTCCCTTGGACTACGATATCCGAACCACGCAGCACCAAGTGACGAAGGAACGGGTTTGGGCATTCGTGAACAGTATCAGCGACCCTCTCACACAGATGGCCACGATCCGAACAACGGAAGAGACGTTCTACATCAAGCGATTTCTGGACGCCATGTTCATCACCTACAATACACGGCGAAGGGAGGTGATGGCGATCAACAGCATGCAAGCACTGGAAGCCAAGATCCGGAAGGCAGGCAAAGAGGCCGCTCCAGAAGAGGGGACCCAGTCGCAAGCTCCTGACAAGGGCGTCACGGCGGAGCAAGCTGAGACCCTTTTGAGGAGCCTCGCGGAGGAGGGCTGGATTGCCAGGAGTAGAGAAAACTATTACACTCTGACGCCCCGCGCACTTCTGGAGTTAAAGAGCTGGCTGTTTGCGACCTACAACGATGATGAACTTGAGGAGCCTGTTGACCCCAATGAACCAGATGGCCCCAAGAGGGAAAAGTGGCAGCCGATCAAGCAGTGTAAGGCATGCAGGGAGATAATCACTATTGGGCAGAGGTGTGCGGACCTGGCCTGTACTGTTCGGTTACATGATATTTGCGAAGCCGGATTTTGGGCATCGAGGAAAGGCGTGAAGAAGTGCCCGGAATGTAGCACAGCTTGGGATGGAAAGCATTATGTTGGCCAGAAAGCTGTCACGACGACGGAAGAGTATCTGAAAGGCAAGCGAAGGAGCGGTGTTAGCAAGAAGAGACCAGCGGAGCAATCCGACAGTGAGGAGGAGGAAATTGAAGCAGAGACAAGTGCCATGGGAAGCAGGAGGACGAGAACAAGACGTGCTCCGACTCCGAGTGATTCAGAAGAGGATGAGTAGATAATGTCTTTTCGGCGGATGATATGATTTTGAGATGGCAATTCTGATCGGCGTAGGCGGCAGCTTTGATAGGCGTTCACGGACTCTCATGGCTGGGACTAAATGCCACAGGAAAGGAGTCTCGGTAGCTTGATGGCTCATTATCATGTACGGTATAAGATCCTGGAACAATCGAGGCTATAATGCTTGAGTAGCAGAAAGTCTTAGTCTTGGGTTCGTTTTGCATGCTTCAGTACGCCGAGACTGGGGAAGCGATATTCCGGAGCGATATGCGATTATGTGGAATAACACAATCGTACAAGAACGAAAAATAGCCCTCAGATGATCCTAGGTATCAGGTATCAGCTGCAGACCCCATCAAACAAGGCAGCATCAAGAATTGTGCAAAGTAAATATGCATTACCAGTAGTGGGGTAACATTTAGTTGCCGCTATTCCGAAATAGGCGGGTGCTTCAGAATCTCCAACCTCACGTCTCTCTATCTTCATCCACCATTACTTCTCAAAAGTTCCTTGGTTTCGACCATTCTTGCATCTCGGTATGAGGGACAGCCCTCTTAGCAACATGTATAAACAATTGGATTCCGACCCGTTTCCTGCGCCACCTCGACGACAATACCGCCCAAAGCTACCAGTTTCAATCATCACAACCATTTTGTTCATTTTAGGCATCCAATTTGTCATTCTTCCTAGATATGTCTATCGAATGTCTCCGAGTGAGATGCGACTCACTCAGTTCCAACTCGATGCACTAGACGAAGGACTCCGGAAATGCCAAGCAGATAGAACACCTCCAGTTCAGTACCCCGTGACCACCGCAAGCTCTCGAAGCAATGCCCGCTGGAATCCTAGCACTGGGCAGAACGATACTATTATCTTACGAAACGCCACTTTGTTTGATGGGGAGAAGATCTTTGAGAATGCTGTCGATATCGTCTTCAAGAAAGGCATCATTGAATCCGTGTCAGATGCCGCGCAATCCATCCTCATCCCAGGCGCTAAAGTCTTCGACTTGGAAGGCAAATATGTGACGCCTGGTCTGGTAGATATGCATTCGCATCATCTTTCCAACAATTGGCCGCTACTGTCTTCCACAAGTGACACCAACGAGATAAACCCCGCTTTTGGACCTCTCACACCTTTCGTCAGGATCGTGGATTCGCTAAAGGCTTATGATTATGCTACGAGTGTCATTGCTTCTGGCGGAGTCACCACTTCGCTTATTCTGCCGGGTTCGGCGAATATTATGGGCGGCGAAGCTGTCGTAGTTAAGAATGTACTGAAGTCTGGCGATAATGAGGAGTTCGTTGTTGAAGAACTTTTGCTAGAGCATGGCGAACCAGTGGAGAACAGGAGACGGTATATGAAGATGGCTTGTGGAGAGAACCCGAGACGGGTGTACAAACATACTCGTATGGGTAACGCGTACATTTTCAGGAAGCAGGTTAGTAAACTTGCTCGACATGGTCAATTTATTCAGCACAGACGCTCCCAAATTGTGCTGAAAATAAATGGTAACATCGGTACTGACATGTAACGTAGATGGAGAGAGCCAAAGAGCTGAAGGATAAGCAAGATCTTTGGTGCCTGAAAGCTGCTGCTCTCAAAGAGAATGGCAATGTTGCAGCTATCTCCAGCTTCTTGGACACAGCTTCCAAAGACGAAAGCGCAACCGACTATCTAGAATTCGACTCTAGCGTCGCCATGCTTAGAGGAAAAGTGGGTATCAATGTGCATTGCTACGAGCCTGAGGACTTCGAAGATATGATCAAACATAGCAAGGAGTTTGGGTTTAGGATCCAAGCTTTCCATCATGCTTTGTCTGCGTGGCAAGGTCAGTCCAATATCTCATGAAAATCTCAAGTCGCCAGGATAGAGGTCGCTGACGAGAAAAATCTTCAGTCCCTGAAATGATCAAAGCAAGCGGCGAGTACGTTCAATCCAAATCCTCAGGCAATGTATTGAAGCTTATTCAGTACATAGAAATATCACAATCGCGACCTTCTCGGAGTTTGGATTCTACAAGAAAGAAGCATACGAAGCAAATTTATGGGCTGGGAAGATTCTCTCTGACCACGGAGTTCCGATTGCCTACAAATCAGACCACGTTGAGCCAGAGACGAACGCCAAGTACCTGTTGTAAGTCAAGTTTATACAGTAAGATCCGGGAGCTTCGCTAAGCAGAGCTTCCAGATTCCAAGCAGCAACAGGTCACTCTTTCCACCTCCCAGAGCTACTAGCCTTGCAATCTGTCACGAGCGTCCCCGCGCAGTCTATGCAGATTGACCATCGAGTAGGGTATGCTAAGCCTGGATATGATGCCGATCTTGTTGTTTGGGACTCCCATCCTCTCTTGGTCGGAGCTACCGCCTTACAAGTTTACATTGACGGAAAGCCTACCCTGGATCCCAAGAAAGTGGAAGAGAGTTTGTCTAGCGTTCAAGTCACAAGCTCAAAAGACCTGGGTGCACCTATTATGCGCAAAATTGTTTCGGCAGAAGCAAAGGAAGAGCTCTGCAGCAAGGTAGAAAATGCCGGAGCCAAATTTACGGTCACTGGTATCAAGAATTCCTACTTAGAAGGACACGCTGCTACAGCCGCAGCGTCCGACAGTCTCACAATGGTCGTCGACAGCGGCAAAATCGTATGCTTTGATTCGTCATCGAAATGTGCAAGTATCAGCGCCGATAGTCCTGTCATTACTCTCGAAAACGGTCATGTTCTCCCAGGACTTACTGCAGTTTCCGCGCAACTCGGCCTGGCAGAAATCACTACGGACAGTGCAACATCTGATGGAGAACTCAAGAAAACTGCCGGTGCCGACCCACAGAATGCCGTATATGCCAAATACGGGGTTCATCTTGAAGGTAGAGGTTTTGCGAGAGCGAGAATTGGAGGTGTGACCAGGGCGATAACAGCTCCGATGTCCGAAGGCTTCACCGTCGGGGTCAGTACAGGTATCAAGACAAGCGAAAAGAAGACAATTCTGGATGGTGGGATTTTCCAAGATGATGTGGCAGTGCACTTTTTTATCGGACAGGACTCAAAAGGTATGCTCTCAGCGCTGCATTGGGGTGAGGCTAAAACCAGTTACAGGAACGGACTCGCTGCCAACAATCTCGTCTGAGATTTCAAAACTACGCAAGATCATTGGTGAGAATGAGAAGAAGGACAACATCTACGGCAAGGCTGTCAATGGGACGATCCCGCTCGTTGTACACGCTGATAATGAGGTGAGTTAATCCCAAGCGATACAGGGAAAATCTGACGTTACTTGAAGTACGATATCATGCAACTCATCAAGATCAAGCAAGAATACTCAGAACTCAATCTGGTGATCTATGGTGGCTATGGCGCTCCTCTCGTAAGTTTAATATTTTCCCAAGATGTCATATTTTCTCAGGACTTCCTTCGACACTGACGAATATGTTCTCAGGTAGCCAAAGAGCTGGCCGAGGCCAAGATCCCTGTGATTCTGACCGCCAACCGTGGCGCTCCCGCCGCTTTTGAAGCCAAAAATTCACTTCCGGGACCACCTCTCAGCAGATCTCCTGCAGCTGTACTTACTGAAGCTGGCGTGAAATACGCACTCTCCATATTCGGCGAAGGTAATGATTTCCTTAGACCTTTGTCACCCACGTGAATGCTCACACATCATTAGGTGAAACATCACACATCCACAACATTCCCATCGAAGCTGGATGGGCAGCAAAGTATGCCGGTCTGTCTGCTAAGCAGGCTGTGAATTTAGTGTCGAGGAACGTGGAAGACATTCTGGGCTTGGATGTTGAGGAAACGAAGAGGGACTTTGTGATTTGGGAGGGGAATCCGTTGAGGTTTGGGGCTAGTGTTGTGTTAGGCGTTGATGGTGAGGATGGAATGGTTAATATGTGTTGGCCAGAGTCTAATTGAGGAGTCCTAAGGGACAAAGTCCCAAGGTATCGCCCATTCACGTCGCCCAGTCTCCAGACAAAAAGTCCAAGTAGAACCTCTAGCTACTGTCCGAGATGGTAGTGCACGGCGTGGCGATACAGACACATCCCTGTGGTTAGGATATCCGAAGTAGAATTGAATACTGCATCGGACAATTCTATTTACACGTTCTACGACGGCCACAGTGCTCGACCCTATTTGCCATCAACTCAACTATTAGGATGCGCTTGCTCCCTGAAACGCAGCTGAAACGTGTGCGAATAATTTCACTGGAGACTTTGGCACCTGACAGAACGCACTGGCTGCTTGCCAATAATTCGAATAATTCGAATAAGAGTCGCAAGAAGCCCCGAGGCAACGACCTCCTCTCAACAAGGAGGTTATATGAAGGCACCGGGAGCACATACTATGGCAGTATGCTTGGATTGTTCGGAGCCGCTTACCTCCGCTTTTTCAAGAGATATTTAATTCTTCTACGCAAATGGCTTTCAACTGTGTTGCTATCTGCAGTGATGGACATTACCTGGGTATCATCTTTGGGTGATCATCACCATCCCCAGCGGCCTCGCCTCGCAGCTTCCTTCGACTCCTCGATCCTCCTCAATCTTTCTCTTTCGAACTCAGCGACAAACTGCATCTCGTCCATATATGCCTTTTTCACCTCTTCGAAGAAATCTGCATACACTTCGTCGACCGGCTTTTCGTAGTCCACTACGAGTTTTTCTCTTATGTGCTCTGGTGCCATGCTTCTCAACGCATAAAGCATGTCCCTTCGATTCGTTGCCTTTCTGTACCGCATGTCGAAGGCCTGGTCAAGTAGAGTGACATCCCTACAGGGCTTGTTCAATTCTTTCCTAGAGATCATCATACTTTGCTCCAAAATCTCAAGCAGTGGCCGGAAATCAATCGCTTGCAGCCCGGCAGCATCCCATCCAGGAGAGATAACTGTAAACTTGATACGGCAAATGGCCTTATAGGTTTCGGGACCACAATGCCAAGTAATGGCTCTATTACCAACCTGTAAGGTAATCTTGACGGCCAGTGCATTCTCCTGAACAACCCAAATGCGTTCGAAGTAGTCTCTTTTCAGTATATCGTTGAGCCCAGCATACAGCTTCTTTGGCGTGAAAGTCTTCCAAGGCGGCATCATGGCAAGGTCTTCTGTCCCGAACAGGTAAGACAGAGCTTCGATTCCCACGGCTGTATCTGCGGTCTCCGGGCCCAGCCAATTAACAACACCTCGTGCACATTTGTAGATCTCGCCCATTACCGACACTTGCCCATTCCGCTCCATCTTGTTATTTTGGTCAATACAGATGGCATCTACCCATATTATACGGTTGGTGACCTTCGAGCGCACGTGCTTCAGAGCCGCATGTAGGTTTTCTGTGATAGGGAAGTGCTTGCCATTCAAAATGATGGACCTGCGCCGTTTCGAATGACCCCAGACGTATGAGAGTGCTTCGTAAGGTTGATCTGCCTGCCAGCTATGAAATCCTTTTGTCCTGAGATAGCCTTTTAACGGCTCATCTGGATTGCCACTGTATAGCTCGAGTAGCCGGATGTCGCTGACAGTTATCGATGTTGAATACAGCTGAGAAGCTAGCCGCTCAACCTCGCGGTCACTTGTGGCGCCAAGCTCAAGAGCAAGCGATTCTCTTTGGAGACCTAGAGCTGTAGCCTTGAAAGGACGGGAAATTGCGAAGGTATAGCCAGTCCGAGACCGCATCCAAATCACCCGCGCGATGAGATATAGAAGCTCTAATACGGAAAATAGGTGGGTTGCAAGGCTGCGAATTCGGCAGAAAAACGACTGAAACATGCTGGCTAGGCAATGTGAATCCCAACTTTGACCAGATCGTATACTTAGACAGCTGTCAGAAAAGAGCTCAATAAATAAATGCTGTAAGCTCTATATGGGTGCATTCCCGTGAAGAAAGGCGCCCTTAAAGAAGGAAGTATCAGGCAGAACCAACAACGTGATTGACGTGGTACCAGCCGAAAGCTGAGACACTCCAGGTGGCCCATGTTTGATTAGGCGGCAGTCGAGAAGAACGCCACACCTCCACGTGCCCGTATGAAGCATAGGGAAATGGCTCTCGAGTGGCCAAGGTAGTTGTAGTGTTATACGAAAGCGGTCAAACTGTCCAACTTACTGGGATACAGCGAATACCTCCTGTTTCCGTCCAATCAAAATTCGGCACAGCTTAAAGTGAAATCTATGACTGAAGTCATACCAACGTAAACAAATCGCGAAAGAAGCGGAACATGTGGATAATCTTTGTATATCCATGTGGCGATAAGCTAACACCTCTCAAGCATGATACATATTTCAAAAAGGCTGTGTGAACGTCAAGTTCTGATATTACAGCTGGAAATCGCAGCATAGCCAACGTATAGCAGATGACCAGGAGCTAGAACTTTGTCGCTTTGCTGGAGTGCCAGAAATTTTGGTCCCTTATTATTGATACTGCAGCAGCAAAGAAGGAGTACCATGACATTTCCAAAATGTTTCTGCAACCGACTTTACAGTCAATGATGTCAATTCTCCCAAGTATTTATTGACACTGAAGCGAGACTGACTCGGCACGGAACGTAATTGACCCGAGCCGACATCGACCCGGCGGCTGGGCATGTGAGGTCGTCTGTGACGGAGGCAACCCGATAGCAGTTTCAAGAACAAAGACCCTCTCCTTTCAACCTCACGACTTCAAACTACCATACAAGCCTACCTAAAAAAAATCCGCAATCATGAAGATCCACTACATCGGCGTATGTTTGTCTCAATCCCAGCTTTTGTGTACTTGTCTTACTGACCGCCTTGTGCAGATAATCAAGAACGAGAGCAAGCCCTCCCACGAGCTGTGCGCTGAGAAGGATTTGACTGCGTATTCGCGATTCACTCGAAACAAGTAAGGATATATACTCAAGAAGAGAAGGTGGCGTTCTATGTGGGGTAGGGCTGATGTGTTGCAGTTATGGCGAATTCATGACGCTGTTCAGCAAGACTGTGGCAGAGCGAACTCGACCTGGACAACGGCAGGATGTGGAAGAACAAGGTACGGCATTTCGACACCTTGAGTACACATATCGAGAGGACGGCAGACTGATGGTAAAGCAGATTACACCTTCCACGCCTACGGCCGCACCGAAGGCATCGCCGGTATTATCATCTCAGATCACACCTACCCCGCGCTCGTAGCACACCAGCTGCTCTCCAAAGTTGTCGATGAATTCCTAGCCAAGCACCCACGTTCCTCTTGGGCAAATTCTACGCCTACGCTTTCCTTCCCAGAACTCAAGGATTACATTGTGAAGTATCAGGACCCGGCGCAGGCAGACAGTATTATGAAGATCCAGAAGGAGCTTGATGAGACGAAGATTGTGCTGCATAAGACTATTGAGAGTGTGTTGCAGAGAGGCGAGAAAATTGATGATTTGGTGGCGAAGAGTGATGGGTTGAGTGCACAGAGTAAGATGTTCTATAGTAAGTGGCCTATTTCCCAACCTGTTTTGCTTCTCTTTCCACAGACCAGTCTGGCAGAGATTCTATTCTAGATATGCTTGTAGGACAATAACTAATCTACAAACCTATAGCACAAGCGAAGAAGCAGAACTCCTGTTGCATGATCATGTAGAGTGGCGTTGGAAGTCTATGGTTTACGGGCAGGCAGGCAGGCGTTTTCATACCTTTCAGGGCTGGATCAGCATAGCAATTTTCCGCAGCTTCGTTCAGATTGTACATGGGCCGCTCTTTTTGTTTTATACCAGCCCGCTGGTGGCGAGGTACAGAAGTGCACTCGAGCTTTGAATATAATACAGGCGTTGCGAGCATGACATTTCGAAGGCGTGAAATTAAATTGAAAGTTGTTGCTTGTGTAGAACTGTGGCCTTCACGGTAAGTGGAAATGATGGAACGAACAAAGATGATATCCATTGCAAAATCCAACTTCTAACTCCGTATGCAAATGCAGACCATGCTTTCCCATGCCATGCGATGCCATGCCAAAATGCTAGCAATTACCATCACCCACCCATCATGCTCGCTCACATGCATACGACACATAGTCCAAACGGTAATCAAACCAACAAATACACGCTCGCTCGCTCATCCAACAAGTATAACTCCAGGGTATCCAGCAACCAAACAGAACCAGCCAGTCCAACACTGCTCTAACAGCACTTCCTCCTCGTCTTGACCTGTCCCTGCACCTCTCCAGCAGCCCCCTCACCCTCCTCCACATAATTCTCCACCGGCACCCCAAACCAACTCCTCCTATCCCTCCCGACCCTAAAACTCCCCCCAGGCCTCCCCATCATCCCATCAAAGTATCCGCCATCATTACCCATGCCCTCAATCCCAGGCGTCATACCCGGCGTATTCGTCGCACTCAACACACTCTCCTGAATCTTCCTATTCTGCTCAACCAGCTTCCTGGTGATAACACGGAAGACCTCTTCGACACCCTCCCCACTCTCAGCACTCACTTCATGGCAGCAGTCCCAGCCGACTTCCTGCCCCCAGAACCCACTGCTGCGTTTACTACTCGGACTCCTTGCGCCATCAACACCAAATATGCCACCTCCCCCAGCACTCCCTCCACCATATCCATGTCCCATAAAACTGCGATACGCACTCCCGCTGCCCGCTTGATCGAGCACACCGCCAGGCGTGGCTGTCGCGGGAGGCGTAGAGCTCATGCCTGGCGCGAGGTTATCTGCTACGTAGGCGATGCAGCGCTCGAATGGGACGTGCCGCTGTGAAGGGTCCCTCGCGACGATGTCGGCTTTAGTGCCGACGACGTGGAGGATTATGTCGGCGGGGAGGTTGCGGCGGAGTTCGGTGAGCCAGACGCCCATTTCTTCGAAGGAGGAGGGGTCCGTGATGCTGTAGCAGAGGATGCAGGCGTTGGCGCCGCGATAGTAGAGCCGTGAGATAGAGCTGGAGAGGGCATTATGGTTAGTATGGGTTTGTATGAAGAACATCCGGACTTTGTTTTGTGGTGTGACGAGAGTGGAGCGGAGGGAAAGAGTGTTGGGCTTTAGATTTGGTGCTTTTCTTTGCAGGACGAGGTCTGCAGAACGAGGCGATTGACTTTCGACAAAAGTCAAGAAGTAAAACAAACATACCGAAATCGTTCCTGACCCGCTGTATCCCATATCTGTAGCCGTACAACAGTATCACTCTCATCGTCGACCACGCGCTTTGTCAGGAAACTCGCACCGACCGTAGATGTCGTGCTCGCGGGCGCAAATTTGTTCTTCACATATCTGGAACATCGTTAGCTTTCCCTCCAGAACTCCCAAAATAAAAATCACAGGAATCATAAGAATAACTGACCTGTGTACCAAAGACGTCTTCCCAACACCTTGCGATCCCAATACCACGATTTTCGCCTCGAGGGATTGTGCCATGCTTCTCTGTAACCGACTCGGATGTCTCTCTTCTCGTACCGTATCTGCCTATCCTCGTGTCGCCAATCGTAACCTCGGCGGAGTCTTCTCCCGCGTGCCTCGCGACGAAACCTAATCTCGTGGTAAAGAACGTGCTGCAGGAACGGGAACTGTACGATTTATCAAGAGTACAGAGAATCAAGTCAGAGACAGATTTCGTGACTTTCGGTAGCTGCACGCTTATTTTGAGGAGAGGTCGTTCTTTAGCAGCCTTGCTTGCTTGCTTGCTGGGCTCACTTCCGACTCGGTCTCACAACGAACTTCCTGCTTTGGAGATGTCTCATATCGTGCGCCTCATTATCTGCATTCGTACACAGCCTTCTCCTTCCTATCTCAGTATTTCGTTTCGAACGTTCGGTCTCGTGCTTCGAGCGTACGGGATTTCGCTGTGAGAGGACTTTCGTCGTTGATTTTGAGCGCGTCGAATGTAAGATGGGGAAAAGTAAACAAAGCACAGGCTTTCGCATGAACAATAATATTGTGGATATGGCGGGACGTGGAGATACGAGGTTTAATCGAAATTAAAGATCACCGGGATAGGACGACGCTTGGTATGACCGCATAATTCGGCTGAGAAGTGGCTGGCTCGCTGGGATCAGGGCGAGGCTGTGGTGTTTATCTATCACGTGGAGAGGGAGAATGATATCTATCCGTTTGTGGGGAATGATGCTGATTCTGTAAGTGGTGGAGAATGTGGTGAGATGTCCTGGTGATCGTTATCCGAGTCAGTTTGGAAACTAACTTGGTACATCGAGTGAGTCTGAGTGAGAATGTGCTGGGATGATAGGCTCAGCCTTGGGCAGAGAATGTGGGGTGGATGCCTCGGGACTACAGATCTGGGACAAAGATACGTTTAGTCAGAATACATGGCGGTTAGATTTATGGAACAAGATATGAACGTGTATATAGTCTCAAATATGTACATATCAGTCCTAGAATGGACTGGGTATATCCTCTCTTGTATCTTTACAACTTGGCCTTCGCACCGGGGCTGATCAATGGATCATAAATCGATAGTCCCTAAAATCCGAATTAGCACGGTATTCTCATCAAGATTAATATGACTTACCAAAGTATCTGATGGAACTCCAGTAGTGTGCATGCTCAAACCTCTGGTATCAACCAGCGTAGGGTTGAGTTGATCCACACTCGAGCATCCAATCAATCTCATGTTCATCTCCATCTCATCCTTTAACAGTTGCAAAGCACGATCCACACCAGGCTGTCCGTAAGCACTCATGGCATACAGGAATGGTCTTCCAATACCAACACCCTTAGCACCAAGACACAATGCCTTGATGATATCCGTACCTCTCCTCACACCGCCATCGATGAAAATCTCGATACGGTTCTCCCAACCCCGCTCACGCAGGACTGGCATAACTTCAGCAAGAACTTCGATTCCAGAGCGTGCGAAATCAAGTTGACGACCACCGTGATTGGACAGTACTACACCCTGGCAGCCAACCTCGATAGCTCGGATGACATCCTCAACGCGCTGGACACCCTTGAGAATGATGGGCATCTTTGTGATTGACTGGAACCACGGGATGTCCTTCCAGCTTAAAGCAGGGTCGATGAAACTGGAGATGGCTCTGGCGGCACCCTGAGAGTTGTCTGTCTTGTCACCAGATTGAACATTTGATCCAGTGTCTGTGAACTTGACTCTCATATCCTTCTCTCGACGGCCAAGTTGAGGAGCATCAACTGTGATGAATAGACCCTTGCACCCACGAGACTCGGCGTGCTCAACAATCTTCTTTGTGATAGCCCGATCCTTGTTGACATACAATTGCATCCATTGAACTTGATCTCCTTCCGCTGCGTCCATGATCTCGTCAAAAGAGCATGAGGCCAAAGTCGGAATCATTTGGACGACATTGTGCTTCTTGGCTGCTCTTGTCAAGACCACCTCTCCTTCCGGGTTTCCTAGCTTTCCTAGAGCAGTGGCAGTAACGTAAACTGGTAGATCGCATTTCGTGCCGAGCATAGTAGTAGAGAAATCGACCTTCTCAACATCGACCAGGATGCGAGGTCTAAACCAGATCTTGTGGAATGCGGTGTGGTTTTCTCTCATAGTCTGCGAAGTCAGTATAGACCCAATCAACCTGCAGGAGCCCTTACAATTTCGTCATCTGCACCACTAGAATAGTATGCCCAAGCAGTTTTCTTCATCACCGTACGTGCCACGGCCTCGAAATCCATCAAGTTGTAACATTGTTCCAGAATTGGCATGCGGGCGATGCGATCCTGTCTCTCAATCTCTTCTTGTGACTCCTCCTTCTCCTCCTTCTCGACTGTGTTCATGTCCACCTCGCCCAGGTGCTTCGACTTGTGTAGATACTTGTCTAGGGTGTCGGGAGGATGGATCGGTTCATATTCTTCGGTGGCATCTTTTCCCTACTCAATGTCAGAATTGCGCGTGCTTGCTGGTACAATTCCGCAGACTTACCGCATACTTGAGAATAATCTTGGGTCCTCCAGGATGTTCTGTTATCCTAATCAGCCCAATTTTCCACGCATACCTGTAAGTGGGGGGGAATACCAGGGAGGAATTCCGTCACATCGTATGCTTTTCCCTGCGCAGATATCAGCGGCTACCCAACTCCAGAATGTTTAGTGAACATACATGTACAATAACCCAACAAGATTCTCTCGAGTTATGCTTTGCGATCTCTTCACCGGTGAGAGGCATGGCTGCGATTGTATAGCGGTACCGAGGCAAGATAAGAGAGAATGGTGGGACGATGTCTGGCAAGTTGAGGGATGAACGGAAATAAAAGAAGATATATAACAAGAGGGCGCGAGAAGAAGCTTTAGTCTAGTCTAGGCGGTGGAAGGTGCCGATCAAGGAGACTGGCGCAATGATATTTGTGATCTCGGCCGCGGGAATCAACACAATGGACGCGGCTGGGGGAGGTCGAGTCGAGTTTTATGACGACTCCATTCAAAAAGTGCTGGCCGCTCGGCAAGTCAATGCATCGCGCTTTTCGGGTGAAAGGGAAGCGACAGTTCTCCATCCTTGCTGCATGTTTCTCAACAATACAATCTCTAATGTTTGCTTGAATTCTTAATCTCAACTAATGCTTTGTTACTCGTGATAAATTGAAAGAACGGTGCAGACAGCAGTCATTGAGATGTCAGATCCCTTGAATATCCGTGGTGAAGGCAAGTCGCGGAGAAGTTCGGCATCTCTAAATCTTGATGCACCAGATGCGGGGGAGAGCTGGGGTAGGATGCCAAGGTTGCGGTGGGTTCTGGCTGGGCCAATGGCTCTCGTTGCATTTGGAAGCTCTCAAGATGACTAAAACGTTGCCTCTTCGACTCTCGCTTTGTTGTCCATGTCCTTATTTTGTCATGTTTACAAGCTCGCTTGTATTGTGTTGTATTGTGCTTTTTGGCACTGAAATTATCCAGCTTTGTTCTGCGATTACAGCTGCCCTCCTTATATACAACTCTGCATGGTGCCTTACTTTTGCAGATAGTCACTCTAGTAAGCTATTTCCTTGATATTACGAGTTTTCTATTGTCTTTTCGCTTGAAATCGGAATTATCACAAAGTTTATCGTGCATTGGAATCCGAGAATAAATCCAGTATTTCACAGCTTGGCCCTTCACGAGTTTTCAAGTATGTGCTTGGGTGTCCCGCAATACTCTCACAGACCTTATAAAAATAATTCCTAGTAGAGTCAGACTTAATTCAGATATTAAGCTGTAAGCAAAACAAACATAGAGCGTTTTTCCTAGCCTCTTTATTCCGCGTGGGATAGGCTCTGTGCTGCCAGTCCTCGCTTAGCGGGTTATCTAGTCTACCACTTATTTATTGACATCTTAAAAATAATACTGGCACATAGAAATATGAAGAAAAAAAGAATCCATAAGTGTAAAAGACAAAACAAACTCCCACCGGATGGTGGGAGAACAAACCCTTCGATATGGATTTGCTTTTTATCCAGGTCCCTTTCCCCCCGCGGGGGTATTTCCTTCGAAAACTACTGTCCTGGGGTTCCATTCCAGGCCTGTTCCACTGATTATGCTATTGGTTATGCAAGTGTCTGTTGGGCTGTTTATCTTGCTACCATCTGCGATCAGGTGTTAGGCCTGGAATTTGGTCCTGGGCTCCAGTTTGTTGCTGCTATCCAGTTTGTCGTACCTCTTGTGCCGGTTGGCGGGAGATATTTTCCAAATTCAATACATATACTGTCAAAAGCTGGACCAAAGCTGGCTGTGTGTGTGACTAGCATTCACTTATGACTAGGTTTGGGGCCGCGCCTTGCGGACGCGGTGCGGTGAATACCGTAAACGGTGAATGTCTAGGTGTGTTCTGCACTAGGTCATTCTAGACAAAGTCGTGCAATCTAGCTCTCTAGTAAAGTGAATGACATCGGGGATCAGAACACAGGATTTAAAACTTTTGAGTCTGGTAGCGAATATAAGAAGTGACGCGCCTGTGCTTGATAGACGTAGATATTCCGCAGATAGTTCTCAGAAAGTCCTTTGCGATCTGTCACACAATCATGGTCAATTCTATCCTTAGTGAGACGATGATAAGTCTCAGTCTTCAGCGGATCAAATACCATGGACTTGCATACATGTGGAGACTCAAAAAGTAACCTCGGTTTTGGCTGGAGCCATGTTTTCCCTCCTTGCCGTTGGTGAATATTGAATCTCCAAAAGCTTCGTTTTTCCAAGACAAGAACGTATCGCCATCACCATCTTATACCCACAACTGAACATCAGTCGAGTGAGAAGATATGCAAGTATAAGGAGGAAACCACCACTTGCATCGCGATTACGATTACGATCTTCCCTGTTTGCAAACAAGTGGTTGCTCCTTCCACACAACGATGCTAAGCACATATGGTGAGAAAGAGCGACTGGGATCGAGAACATCGCAATTCACTCGGTAGCTTCTCAAATGATTACCTAGGTAGGCACAGTAGATACATAAGCTCAATGAAGCGAGGAACAAATTATATCTCTATCTCTATTACTAACCACGGCTGCCATTATTGACATAAAATTCTCGCGTAGAGACTTGGCACCCTTCCGCCAAAAGCAGAGGGATGTCCATCCCTGCGGGGTACTGAACCTCCGGGTAATATTCGTCCGCTCCTTGGAATCCGATCACGACAACGACACAACTACCACATGTTGACTTCAGAATTATCTTGACTCTCATTCAACACTATCGGCGAAGCTGGTAATCAGTAGCAATTCTTAGAATGGAGCGCTTAAGCTATTATGTATCGTACCTTACTCGGTATCCGAAACTTCTCGCGTCGGCGTTGCTCATCGGTGCTCCAATTGCCAATATCTTCTACACACACTGGTCCCTCTCCAGATTCGTACAGCATGGCAAAGAACTCAAACTTCTCACGCCTTCAGTGAAGAAGACCGTTTCATCCATTCCCGACGAAGCTCTCTCAACAGAGAATGTCATGTTCCACGATGTAAGTAATACTCAGAATTACTCTCCCGCCACCAAACCCATCGAGAAATTAATATGAGACTTACCCATTTCCTATCATCCAGTGGGCACAGCGTTCAATACCTGCCTCGAAAGTCCCGGATATCTCACCAGACGAGCTGGTCATCCTTTATCTCAGACACACAATGTCTCGCTTCGCGCGCATGCCCCAAGCCTACGTAATGAAAGCTATCGCCACTCCTGAAGAGCGCAAAACTTTTGAGCCCTCTTTCATCGAAACCCTAGACTTCAAAGTCGGGGACGTAGTTCAAGGCATGTACCGCGTGATAGCGCGCAGTGAAGGTAAAGCCGAGTTCGAGATGACGCCTTTAGTGGGCGTCATGAAAGGTGGGAGATTGGTGATTTCGATTGAGAGGAGAGGAGATGAACTGGTCTGTGGGAGTGAGACGGTGATGTGGAAGGATGCTGGCGAGAAGGAGAAGATGCATTTGGAGAAGGGCGTTGTGAAGTGGTTCCATGAGATTGCGTCGTGGGGACTTCTGAGGGCAGGAACGAAGTACTTGATGAATTTGAAGAGAGAGAAGAATGAGCTGTGATATTATCTTCGGATGGGAAGTTGAACGGAAAGTTAGGTGGCTTGTCTTATTGGTTCGGGAGTTTTCTGGCGGACTGTATATTATTTCCCTATATTTTGATACCACCTCCACTACAAATTACAGTATTTCCCCCACCATGCCTACAGTACTAGGACCATACGTGTCTGAAATCGACCCCAATCCGAAATGTAAGTACTAAACGTGTTATAAAGTGACTTTCTGCATCCTTAACACTCTCTCATCAAGTCTAATCTCAAACTAGGCACCCTAACCTCCACCACCTCACCTGTCCCCTGCTCTCTCACAAAGACAAACCTATCCGCCGACTCGCCCCCATAAACAATCGCATCACTCGTCTGCCAAGCCGTACAGAACTCCTCCAGCTCCTTCCACTGCGGCAATTCAGAGTCCGGTTTCGCGACCGTCGTATCCCAATTCATCCTCCAATCCTCCTCAATTAATATCTTCTCATCGACAGTAATTTCTCTCATCACATCCGTGGGATAAAGTCGAAACTCGCCAGTAAGATTCCCAAGCCCAACAGGTTGAGCATCCCAGATTGTATGGAAGGCGTCGAAAATATCTGACCCATTGCGAGTCAACTCAGTCAAGTGCAGTCCAGGCCCGTCGTCGATGGTGATTTTGACAGTTGCTTCCACATCGTTTGGGGCATTCGTGTAATTCCCCGTGTAAACAAGAGCTTCCTGTCTAGCTACTTCTTCAACAGCAGGCATCAATACTTTCATGAGCGTTCCTTCCAATGCATTCTGCGCTTCCACTCCCTTTCCTCCCGCAGTGAGAATAGAGAAGCCAAGCCCATACTGCTCGACCACGCCGAGGATGGATGCATATCCGAAAGCTCCTCCACTTTTGGTGTACACGTCTATCGTATGGGGATGAGCTGGTGTGAGGCTTTGAGCTCGATAAATTTCCCAGGGGAGGCCTACGACTGTCTTGAGATCTGTGGTCATTGAGTGTGGTTTCAACCAGGTGTTCATTTCGGATCGAGTTAGGAGCTTAGGGCTCGGGGACAAGATGTCTAACAAGAGTGTTGATAGATCTTGGGTCGTGGAGAAGAGACCACCTCCACTTGACAGATGTTAGTAAAGGTCTCTGGCTCATTGGGATATGAATACGCACGGCGCATTATCGCCATAATCAGACCCCCAAGAGTTTTGAACAGGGGGGATGACTGCTTTCTCATCGTTCCCAGGCGAGACACCCGTGTTTGTCAAGTTCAGAGGATTGAGGATGAAATTCTCCAATAGCTGTGTGTAGTTCTGACCAGTGGCGTTCTGCAGAGCGTAGGAGAGAATTGTGAATGAGTGAGAGGAGTAGATAGGTCGTAGGAAAGGTGCCGAGACAGGATGGATCTCTTTCATGTTTTCGAGAAGTTCTGACGCAAAATGAGCTCCGGGACTTCTGGTCAGGATCAAGATGAAGAGGCACTTACGCTGTTTCGTACATCCAGGATTAAGCCCAATTATTCCACAATCTGGCCAAGCTGACTTGGGAAGTTCTGGCAAACCCAGAAGCTGGTAGAGTGGAACGAGGTCATAGATTTCCGGATATCCATCTATCAATACATCAGCAAAGTCTGATAAAATTCCAACACAAGGCTTACAAGTCGCAGGAATTCCAGACAAATGATTCCCTAAGGACTCTAGTGTAATATTTTCCCATCTCACAGGGCTATCCTCACTCTTCAACTCCGGCAAGTACTTAGTCACAGGATCATCTCGTCTCAACCCCGTTCTCAGTAATATCAAATCAGTAAACAGCTTCGAGATAGATCCAATCAGGTACTGGCTATTCCCGTCGACATTGTGCGTACCATTGATGTTTCCAGTTGCTAGATGGTGGTATTCCCATAATGGTGTTTTGGGGTCTGGCGTGCCGAGCGAGACGACGGCGATGGAAAACGACACGTTGGGAACTGCCCAGGGAACTTGAAGTTGTCCAGAGGTGGCTTGGTTGAAGAGGGTTGTCAGGTTCTCGGTGGCGTTCCGGATTGCTGGTGATGTGTGGATTGTCGTTGGGCGGGGAAGGAGGGGGCCCGATGGTGGACAGCCTGCTCCTTTTGAGAAGCTGGGGAGGATCAGTAAAATTACTGATAGAATTCCACTGTAAGTCATGTTCCCGGTTTCCGTCTTAAGGGTGTATTTGGTATGAGCACGTTCAGGAAGTTCAGCAGGCTCGACCTTTTTATATTCAAGCCAGAGGAACGCCGAGAGCGCTATGTCGTTGCCTTCTGTAACCCTTCCCACCACTCAATCCCAATCGTATTGAATCCGTCCATCATGACTTCATGTGTGTCTCCGGGACGATCGATGGTCTCCCATCAGAGACCAACATCCCACAGACGAAGTGCATACCCGTCTTGCTTGTCCAGGTACCACCTTTCGAATGGCGCAATGCAGCTACATTAGGTCTGAAGTTGAAATGCCAAGTAGGATCAGAGGCATTTTAACATAGAACCAATCTTTAAGGTTATGGGAAAGGAAGTCATCGAAGTGATCATTACCATGCAGGGCATAGTTGCCGAGAGATCGATGACAGGGATCTTCGTATCCTCCCATTCCTTTGGGATTGGCTAAGCGTTCAGGCTTTTCACCAAACTCATTCTCCAGTTTATCGGGTGTCTTCGTGCGAGCCAACTCGAAGATCAGGTATTGTTCTGGGTCAGACTTTCTCCCTGAACTCAGAGCTGCCTACTCAGTGAGTGAGTCGCTTCAGGCATGCTCGTCCCCCAACATAGCCTAAGCGAGAAATCCACCTGACAAAACAAATTGGAAAAGAGCCTCTATCTACCACAGAATGATGAGGTGATGACAAAGCTGTGGTACATGGTATGTGATATCACTGCAAGAGTAGTGGGTGTCAAGAAGCTGCAGAGGAAGGCGCCTTGGTTCTTTCCACCCTTTTCGTCACGGACAGAAGGGATCATGCGCGTCACTACTATGGAATATTTGCATCGTCCTCGACCATTTGCCGGCGAGAATATAGCCCTCAAATCATCGTTCTCGAGTCATGAGAAGCGAAAACTCCATTGATATCTAGGAAATCACTTTGCTAAACTCAAATGTATACTCATAATTGTAAAAATTGCTCCTCAAAACCACTTCGTATGCTCATCGGTCTCGTCGTCCCAATCATCATACAATCCCTACGAGCCTGGAATATCCACACGTCTACATTCCAAGCTCTCAAGAAATCCTTCTTTTCGACCTCTGTCCCATCTGAATGTTCTTTCCCTTTCCCCGACCGCCTCCCCCGGGCCTCTGTTTCAAGCTTAGTGAGGCAAGAGCGAACCAGCTTCATCTCTCAATGAGATCCTGCCACGCTCACTCCTCCAAGCAACAATCAGAGTCGAATAGTAAATGCCACTACAACATCGTCAGCCTCTGATGCTACGTCATGCCAACCCAAATCTCGAATGGGGAAAGAAATGTTACGAAATTGAAAACTTACCCAGCAAAAACTAGCGACACAACAGTCGAAATAATCTTATGCACCGTCCCATGCCCACTCTTGTTTCCCCAGAACGCCCAGCTCCAAACAACAAGCCAGATCCATAGGGCAGTGACGAGTCCGGATTTGATGAATTCGATGTTGAGGGTCTGTTTGCGTGTTGGTGAGGAGAGGCGCAGTTGAGTGAGGACAGTGAGAAGGAGCGCTAGAGCGAGGATGGGAGCGATAGCGTGATTTCTAGGAGCTCATGTCAGAAATCATTATTAGGTGTTTTGATGGGGGTGTGGCGTTGTGCGATTGCTTCGTGGTACTTGGGGAAAGATATGCTTTGGCGAAGGTGAAGGGAGAGAGCTTACAGATAAATGGGGAGATTATGGGTATACCTCTCCGTGTTGAAGGAATAAAATTGCAAGACTTCAAGACCAGCGATGAATGCCTGAAGGAGGTATGTGCCCTCCAGCAGCGCGGTATGAATTGATGAAGACATGACGGTGAGCTGTTCCGATTGTTCCAATTTTCAAATAGGCGAGCTTATGGAGATTTACGAAGAAAAGAAAACAGATGGGAGAATTTGGGGGAATCTATGGGTTATAGGTGTTTTTAGAGATGATATGAAATGTCGTGGTTGCCTTGTCAGATTGCGTAACGAGGCACAGGAAGGAATGATGTGCGGCAAAACACCACAAACTTGGAACCTGACGCTTCATAGCCACAATTTGTTCTGTATTATAGGTTGACGTCAGAGGTGTTCAAGAATGTGTTGCACGATCAAGATCTCACTACCTCCAGTAATATATATGCTGGGGGCTCAGGTGATAACATCGGGCAAGCGGTCAGTGATAATTGAAGCATATTAATAGACGGAAGGCTGTCAGTGGAGGGTAGGCTTGGCATGAGAGAACTACCCTGCATTTACTCCGCCATCGTCTTGGCACAAATTCAGTCGTGATTAACACGAGAAATCGTGCAATTATATGCGAAGCAGATTCATCAGTCTTCTCACCTTCCGAAAGTTGTGCTCAACAGTAGATCGGATAAATCCATGCCACCAAGCTCACCTAGCCGTCAAGTCGCCAGATCAAAAGTAGAAGATCAATATCAAGTGAACAAATCGTGAATCAGACGATACTCAGATATGGGAAAACAACACTCTCGATTCTGCCCTTTCCAGCATTCTATTCGCCGTCTATGCAATTACACTGAACGCCAAATCCCAGGACGCGAACTGAAAGTCTCAGAAGGGACTACCATCCTTCAACCACAGTAGTCTGTACATCATACCCTCCAATAATTCTTGCCGTGATTCCCCAAAGAATATTGATAGCATCCGGATTGGTCCCAGGGACGGGCTTGAAGTCAAAACTGCCAATCAAAGCAGCCAAGATCGCCTTATTCTCTCCAATCGCAAATCCTGTGCCCTGGTCAGCTGCTGGCAGATCGACCTACTTCGCTGGAGTCAAACTCACCTCTTCCGATACAACCTCTGGGCCCGTGACCGAAAGTTAGATACGCTAGACTATCCGTCGCACCCCCATTGGCCCTCTCCTTTCCCGCGAGCCATCTCTCTGGGTTGAACTCATGCCCATCCTCACCCCAGTACTGCCTCGCTTGATTCATTGCCCACATATGTAGCCGGACTGGAGTGCCCTTGGGGATGTTTACCCCTAGAAGATCGGTGTCTTGATGAGTTATGCGTCCAACTAGCGGCACCGGCGAGTAAACACGCATAATCTCCTTGCTCACGGCGTCGAGATACGGGAGTTTGTCGAGCATGTCCGCTGTCACTTCCAATCCCGACGATGGGCTAGGAAGGTTGACTCGGATTTCTTCGCGAAGTCTACTTTGAATATGCGCATACCGGGGCTGAGAGAGGATATAGATACCCCAGGTGACCGCGGTGGCAGACCTGTTGATGTCAGTAAATCGGTTGAACTCATCCGGAGAGATACTAACGTTTCATGCCCAGCACCTAGGAGTGTCTTCGACTGGTGCACCAGATCCTCCGTGCTGAATGCCTTTGTCTTCATGGCGGCCGCAATGATATCTTTCTGTCCATTCTTATCCATATAATCCAAATCATCGACATGTTTGTACATGTCGGCCTTCCTGTCTTCAATGAGATTTCGGACCCAATCAGTCACCGACCTCTTTCCTTCGCGAAACAATGCGCTGTGCTTGCCAGGTAGCAGGTTCACCAGTTTCGGCGTTGTCAGCAGAGATAGAACAAAGATGAGTTGCGAGTGTTCGTTCGGCACAAAAGCAGCTCGGTAGGAAGTGTTAAGGGCCGTATGGGGATTCGAGAGAGATGAGAATTCCGAGCCGAAACCTGCTTGTCCGATGATATCCAGAGAGACACGACCAGCCCAGTCATCGATATTCACAGGTGCAGAAGCTTTCTCAGCTTTGGGTCCAGTCTCCACATCGCGCTTGATGAGAGTGACCATCTCGGCAGCCTTGGTCCAGAATAATGGGTAGAGGTTCTTGACTACTTTGACATTGAATGCAGGTAAGAGGTGTTTCCGTTGATACTTGTGTTGTCAGGCATAGTACCAGATGTCGTAAGAAGACATACCTTATGGTCCATTCCTTCTGAAGTCACAAGACCATTGCCCAAGATATTCTCTAAAATCCTCTTCACTTTGGGATTCTTGACGTATTGATCGGCTTTGACTTGCAGGAACTCGGCAGCTCCTCTTGGAGTCGTTACAGCGACAACCTCCATGTTGAACACATCAAGATACCGAATGAGACCGTCATTCGGAATCGTCTCCATCCATCGGAGCATCTGCTTAGAATCTCGAGGCCTGAAAAATGATCTCCATCCGCCTTCGCGCTAGGGCTGATTTAGTTGAGATAACTGGTAATAAGCATGATCGACTTACTGGCGCCTGTGGCAAGGCTAGAAGAGGACTGAAATAGAGGGGATAGAGGAAGAGACCCCATGTTATATGAAACGGAATATAGAACAGCAGTGCATATATCGAGGCCCTAGAATAGGAAAATGGTGGGCTAGAGTGGCTTGCAACATATGCTCCAAGGCTGAGAGCTGCAAGCGCAAACGATATTCGCAGAGCGCTCACCATCTTGAAAACCAAAATGATAGCAGTTCAAGGGAAGAAGAGCAAAATGTTAAAAGTTCTTCAAAGCATATTTAAGGATGGATATGAGCTTATATGCATATGTAGCCAGCCACACATGGTGCAAGCCACAATATCCCAGCTACGCCGTGGTCGCCGTCTTAAGAACTTTCAATCTGCATCTCTCGCAGGCTTTGGTTGGCTGCGTGTACGGGCGGGTCTAATCCTACCACTCACTGGCCTGACGCTGCACAGCACAGCATACCTAGATAGGAGGCTTACCTCGGCCTCACTGGGCCTGGTCATCTCACCTCAGCAGTGTCTTCCAGTCTCTCCTGAGCAGCCTTTGATTCACGCAATGTGGGAGGAGCATATTACCAACTGACCCGCTATCTCGGATTCTGGAGAGTTTGCCACGGAAGGAGTGGCAGCACTTCACCACAATGAAGACTGGCTCCGATTTTACTTTAGGATGAAGCCACTTGCACCAGGAGTAATAAATGAGGTGGTTAGGTTGATGCTGAGGAGACCCAATGCCAAGATTGATCATGTGGGCGGCGTGCACTGGCAGAATTTGACCCCTCCAAAACTTTTGTGAAGGCAAGATGAGACTGAGGAGGGGCGGCAAGAAAGTACCCAGTAATAACAACACCTCACTAGAATGCCTACAGAATTGGAACAGGTTTGCGGATCTCAATCTCAGCAATGGATTTTGCTAATCCGGCAAAAAGCTCGTTGACTTTGTCTCGCACGGCAACACTCAAGTGCGACAGCTTGGTAAGTTCAAAACAGCTTCCACTCAGATAGCCAGAGAAACTGACAATTTGTGACAGCCGTCGAGAATCTCGTCCCATACTCTCTTACTGATCCCGCGATATTCAAAACAAATGACCTTCTGCCCATAAAAGACTTGAAGCTGCTAGTGCGAGATTACGAAGTACGTCTGCCAGATCCGCTGCCTCAGCAGTGCTCGAGTTGACACTCCCCCAGAAAATCGCCCACAATGCCACGACAATCCTCATAAATCTTACGGCAGACCGGAAAATACTCGAGAGCTTAGCATCAGACAAAGACTTCGTCAAGACGTTACTAAGTCGTGTGACAGTATGTCAGTCTCCATACTCTTCCACCACAACGCCAACTGATCACTCCTACAGAATCCCGCCGAACCCAATGCGAACCTCATATCCATGCTACTCGCCAACCTAGCCAAATACGACGAACTGAAAGACATTTTGGAAGTCGAGGCACCAGCACCAAAAGAGCTAGCATCGAACAACAAGGCAATCGACCAACTGCTAGATCTGTTCGTCAAGGGCGCAGACGGCACCTACAACAAAGCCGCCGATTTTGACTACCTCTCCTACCTCTTCGCAGACCTGGCAAAGCACAAAGAAGGACGACAGTACTTCCTCACGAAGCAAGAATACGATGGCGTCGTCCCACTCACGAAACTCGTCGTCTTCACAGAACACAAGTCGGATATTAGGCGGAAAGGGGTAGCGTCGACCATCAAGAACGTTGCGTTTGAGATTGATGCGCATCCGGCGTTCTTGGATGAGGATGAGATAAATATCTTGCCGTACTTGTTGTTGCCTATAACTGGTAATGAGGAGTTCACGGAAGAGGAAAGTAGTTCCATGTTACCGGATCTACAACTCCTGCCTCCTGATAAGAGGAGAGATTCGGATCCGTTGATTATACAGACGCATATCGAGACGTTGATGCTCCTCACTACAACGCGGCAAGGCAGAGATCTGATGCGTGAGATTAAGGTGTATCCGATTGTCAGAGAAACGCATCTGCACGTTGAGCATGACGAGGTCAGAGACGCATGTGAGCGGCTGGTACAGGTTCTGATGAGGGACGAGGAAGGTGAGGAGGTTGGCGAGGGGATGAAAGCTTTGGAGCGGATACCTAGGACGGGGAAGCCAAGTCATCCTCAGATCGCGGCTGGTGCGGGAAGCTGGGCGAAGCAAGATGCGGAAGAAGATGATGATGATGACGACGATGACGATAAGATAGTCGAGGTTTAGATCTAATGTCAGAGCCCTCTCTGGATATCTGTACTTTCGTTTTGGGACTCTGCCCACCAAGTGGCTGACTCTGTTCCATGGTACAAGATTTTGGAGCGGCCAGCCAGTTGCATGCCTCTCCGTGGAACGATATCTTGAAACAGCGAGGTCTATTTCCCTTCTACAGGCCAGCCTGCCAATTTCTATTTCAAGACCGTTAATCGTTCAACGCGTGCCCAACCATGGTCCCCCCTCGCTACCATTCACTGCCACTCGCTACCCCTTTCTCAATCACGAATACCTCGCTAAACAAAACAACATTGCTGTCAACAAGGGAGGCATCTATTGAGCGAGCACTAATGCTGAGGGAACTGCGGAGAGTATCGAGGAGGATTACTGAAGGGAACAAAAGATCAAGAAAAGAGTGAGCGTCTGAGATTATTCACTTGAATAAATAACTATTCCATTCATGTCATGTAAAAATATCATTGCTCATTCACCCACCTATATGCACCATAATAATCATAACGAAAAACAATTCCCTCAACCCCTCCCCTAAACCAACGTAAAGTTCCCACTCGTCCCCGTAAACGCCGTGATCTTCCCACCAAGCACCTTACTATCCCCATAGTACACAAACCTATACGTCCCCTTCACCGCATAACTCTCCGTCTCCCAGCTCAGCACCACATGCGAACTGCCGATCAACCCGTCATCACGGTACCACGTATAGACGAGAAACCAATCACTATCATCGCGGACTTTGGTCCATGCTCCGTTGACGAGCATCTGGACTTCGGCGAATGTGCCTTCGAGACGGAGGTTGTTGCGCGGGTTGGCGGCGACGAAGGTGACGTTCACGACGGAGCCGACTGGATAAGAAGCTGAGGGCTGGGCCATGACGGAGCCGTAGGATGTGCCGGGGTGAGGAGAGTCCCAGACGACGTCGGTGATTAGGGAGATGGAGCTGCCGGAGTTGTCCGGTGGGAGGGGTCCTGAGGCTGGTTGGCTGGTGTTGCTGGCCATTAGGTAGCCAATATTTTGCTCTGAGAGGTACATGTGCGCACTTGATGTCCAAGGGCCAAAGAGCGTCGAAGCACCTTCGTAGCGCTGGATGCCATATTCTTCGGGCGTGGCGATGTAGTGTGCGTACGTGTTTGCTGGTCCACCAAGCACGACTTTGGGTGATGTGGTAATTCCTTTAGCGATGGCCGCCTTGGCCACTGTATCCTTCCAGCGGCGACCGGTCATGGTCGTAGCTTCTCCTGGCGAGATGACCATGAAGAGTTGACCCACTCGGAAGGATTGAATGTCGACGATGTTGGGTGACCATTCATAGGGAGTGTGCATCTCACCGACATCGAGGAGAATGGGCTTCGGGCTATGGCAGGCGACCTGCTTGGCGGAGGGGGTGGTGAGCACATCTCGCACGAGAACCCAGAATGGGTTCTGGGTCTGAGAATCATTATTTGCTTGCGTGAAGTCGAAAGCTCCTGGCCAGTCGCTGGTGCCGGCAGCAAATCCTGCACCGAGAGCAGCTGGACAGGATTGAACTACCGTTCCATTGGGAAGGGGGAACTGGAAGTACTGCATGTCTTGGAAGGTCTAAACAATCGTAAGTAACTTGCTGGCTATCAAGTAAAAGCAGTATAGCTTACATGGTAGAACTTGACGCTTGAGTCAGAGACAGCTGTTCCAACACTGTCCAAAGAGTCCTGGCTACTGTAAGCATATGTATCTGAGCTAAGAGTCAAATCACGAGCTTACGTAGAGTGACTTAGCTGCTGTGAACACTCTTCTGCCAATCTCATAACAGCTGGAGATACCGAGATCAAGTTTCTGGAAAGCGGGACCTGGTTTCTGGTCAGTGACGAATTCTACAAATTGAGACTGCGACATACCTCGGCCGTGGCAAGCCTGACTAGTGCCACCACAAGTACTTTTATCAAATGTACATTGAGTTCCAGTGCCATCATCACACCATGCGCCCAAGACATTGGGCGAAGTGTCACCGACACTGCTCTGACTGAAAGCGGCTACAAATCCAGGAGCAGCTTTGGCGTCAGTCAAAGCAGCTTTCTCGAACAAGTAGGAGCTGACGCCTTTGTTATCTGATGTTTAATCATTAGTATGTGCCTTTGTTTCAGAGGAGCCTAACGCACCTCCCGTGACGTGGGTATTGTTGGCCAAAGCAGAGGTTCCGTGAACACTGCTCAAGTTAGCAACTTATCTTTTTCTCCCGCGCGTGGACGATCGACTTGAAAAGATTTGATTGAATTGTAAATGAAAGTGGCTTACCTGTGCCATCCGAGAACCCCAGTGTTCAGTCCATCTGAGGCTCGTTGGAAACGAAGCAAAGTGAGAGTCGTATCAACATTGCTCACATACTTGGCTCGCTCCGCGGCTGGGTTTGCGAGATAGGCGTAGAGACTGCGATTGATATTGGCATCCGTGACATTAGTATCGCCATATTTCAGATAACCAGGTGCAAGGCTTGCATGGGCTCTCTGGATAGATAGGACAGTACTGAGATCTGGTCAGTGGCTCGCTTCTGCTGAGGAGGGCGGGATTCTATACCCATCAACGATAGCTTGGTAACTTTGCTTGGAGAATCCAAGAGTCGTAATTTGGGGAAGTAGATAGTTGTTGTAAGCTCCAGGTCCAGAATGGGAATGGGTGCCCGTCAGGGCGACATTGCTCTGGTTGTAGATACCTAACCCAGCACTCTTCAGTGCATTGACAACACCGTAACGAATTGCAGTATCTCCATTCGCAATGTCAAGAACAAGGTAGACGAAGCGGTCAGATGGCTTGTTGACGTTACCAATGATGTAGGCACGTGAGTAGAGACTATTTCAAAATCAACCACATCGATCATTGCCATGAAGCGCACATCTTACCGTTGTCTGAGACCGGTTCCGACTTGATCCAGGACAGCATATCCCATGAAGCCGATTTCAACAACAGGTCTAGAGAGTTGTCAGTAAACACTACAGTACACACCCTCGAGTGTTTCGAAATACCCAGTAATGTCAGCCTTTCCAACTCCCAGAAGATACTGTTGATCTCCCGCTCTTCCCAGATTCGCCAGAAACTCCCTCGATTCATCATCCATGGGCATAGCATCAGCAAGGTCAGGGACAGGTTCGGCTTCGGATACCCATGGCGAAGTGAATGCAACCAAAGCCAACAAACCCACAGCGATCAGCGAGGCAATAGCGAAATAGAACTTCTTGCTCCGTGCTTGGCTGCGACTAGGGATTGCGGGAGTTTCATTCTCAGCCTCATCTTGGTGTTTCTCCTGTTCTGGGAGGGCTTGGTATTCTCTGTTCTGGAAAAGGGACGACATGACTGACAGAAAGTAGAAGCATCGACACAGGGAACAGTCGGTGAGAAGGCAGGAGGGGGAATAGATGCGCAGATGTCCCTTGTTATAGGGCAGTCAAACACTGGGTAAAGGAGATTCTATGTACTTACTCGAGGTGGCGGTCCTGCACTTGGTCAGTCTGCTCTTTCCCTTCCCTGATCTAAGGCCTGCACAACGTGGCACTGACCGACGCTTGTCGACGACGACTTGCCTGTCCTGTTCAACTGCTTTACACTTGTGACTTGACCATGCAGAAACGGCATTGCCTATTACGACTCGATACCCGATGGAGTCAAGATACGGCGACGATAAGTGCCTGGCGGTGCTGTGCAAATACACTTAATCTCCTCTCCAGACTTGAGGTCCTGTGGTTGACGAGAGGGGTTGTTCGGCGATCATGCCCGCTTCAGACCAATCAGCCGGCCAGGTACTGGTGGCTCCTAGACCAAATGAGACACCGTGAAATTAAAGCCATGGGACCTGCCCAACCCGAATGCAGCGGGCGGGTTGACGGGGACGGAGTAGTTCGATACGGATGCATAGCTCCCAGGAGACTGGTGGAAGGAAGTTTACCACAATTTTGAAAGTTTATCTGCCGGTGCTGGTTAGGTTTACAGGTTGCGACCCATTCAGATAAGGAGCTTGAATTAAGGTTACTCTAGCTTTAGCCGAAGAAATTGTGGATCCCCAGTTGAACTCCCAAAGCAGCTTACATCTTAGGCATTATACAAACCCCAAGAATTGAATAACAGGAAGGCACGTAATTGTCAAAAAGCGGAAACTGTCCTTATCCGTTGTGCTAGCATTACTTTCATACAATACATCAATAGAATGACCAGTTTTGTAGACTTCGTTATTGAAATACGAGAAGGAGTTATTGCTCCGACATTGAGGTACCCATTAAAGGAGTCGAACCCCCAAGAAAGGGTTCGGTGAGCCAAGAATTATATTACATCACTGCCAGTCGCACGGCCTTGATCTTTTCTAGATTAAATATTTAGAAAGGAAATGATCAATCTTGAGTTTCTAATGGATCATTTCGATAAGATAGCGATGCAGCCAATGGTAAATGATACATAAGTTGAAGGACTATGAGGCTGGCAACAGGCCCTTTACTCACAAAACTCTACGACGAGTACCAGACAAATTTATGGAAGTACCGTAATGAGACGATCCGCGGTATCCAACTCATATTCCGCACTTCAATATCTCTCGAATTCCAGCAAACTCATACTCGGTCATGGTGTCCTCCCAGAGCGCATCCATTACCTTCCTTCCTTCCTCTGAGTACACAAGGCTGGCAAATCTGAGCACGAATCAGTACTACGACGGAAGTCTGAGATGGGTCGATAAAGAACAAAATATTTGAGTTGGTGGGAACTACATCAAACTTACGGCTGGATCTTGCCCTCACTGACAAAACAGCCATGGGACTCTTTACCTCTCAATACCACAGCATCAACATACAACCATGCACCATCCTCAACTGACAACGCGGTCAAGAACTTGACGACGGAGAAAACAGCATTCATCACAACAGGTGCCTCACGGAATAAGCGAGTACCCTTACAAAGTCCTGGCTGGACGAGGTTGACTGTGGCGACTTCTGGATCGAGGTGCCTCAAGAGACGAACGAAAAACAGATGACCAAGCAATTTGGATACGGAGTATCTCTCCAGAGTATCATATGGCAGGACGTGGATGTCGTCGAAAGATGCTAGGACATGTCTCTGAGTTCGATTTGGGAACTTCGCTGCTAACGCCGATCCGGAATTCACGATGGTCATTCTGGGTGCAGAGGTTGTTGGTGGTCTTGTGCCTTTCTTTTTCCTTAGCACTTGTAAAATGAGGATCGCGAGAAGGAATGTGGATAGGAAATTGACTTGGATGTTCTCGCAGTGGCCAGTGCTGGGGCAGATCGTCAAGGTCGAGTGGGCGATGCCAGAGTTGAGTATGATTATGTCAAGTCTGCTCAGTTCTTTTTCAATGCGGCTCACGAAAGACTGGATGGATTCGTACGACAGCATATCGAGGTCCCAGACGTCTATTTGAGCAGCAGGGAATTGTTTTCGGAGGTCTGTTTGAACATGAGCATATGGACTTCAACCATGTCGGGGGAATTGGTTGACGCTTCAATAGATCAATACGACAACAAAATCATATACGAGCAGATAAGCAGAGAACATGCGTACTTGTAGCAGCTTCTTCTCCCTTCTCCATGGACCGAACCGCGAGTATCAAATGCGACAGCTTGAGACCCAGAAGATGCTTCGCTGAGTGGAAACCCAAACCCGAACTCGCACCAGTTATTATCGCAACTTGATTAAATAAGTCAACATACTTTGCTTGACGAATTATTTTAGGTACACCATGCTTGGGAAAGAAGCCTGGAAAAGGCGGCCTCTGAAAGGGTGGCGTTTCCAGAGACGCGGAAGACATGCTGATGGTGGGGGGATTGAAGGGCAGGGGAAACGTGAGTATCAGTGCGGAAGTGAACATCAAATAAAGAGGGAAATCTTGGACAATTATATAACACGTCTTTTCCAACTGAAGATAAATTGATCCCGTGAGCAATTTTTCCCTCTAAACAAAGCACTCGCTAAGGATGCTGAGTTGGGAAGTACTTCGCAGTCTTGGCGTCAGCATGAGATACCCACCACGCCAAGGTAACGATTTCTTCCTCTACAAGGACATACTTTCGCGTCAGCGCATCTTCTTTCGAGCTTCTTTCCATTCTTCTTATCTTTATTGTCCTATTCAGTCCTAAGGTAGCACCACAACAGTCACCAGCAGAATTCTACAATCCCAATTGCGTTCATTATGTCTCAAGATTTACACCGCCCGTTCATCATTACCACATCCTTGGAAAAACCCGATCGAGCTACAAGGAGATATGCTCGTAGCTATGTAATGCGAGGTAAGAATACTGGGAAACGACATAAGCAAATAAAGAATGCCCCGCCACTGCCTTCTTGGATCAACGATCAACTTGCAAACGAGGACTGCCAAGAGACAGACTTGGTCTCTCATGTTCAGATCAACAGACAGATAGCCTCTGAGTGGAGGCTTTTCAATGTTGCAGAGGACATTGGCTCTCATCCACGTCAAAAGCTCTACCAGTGTAAGTCACAAAAATGACAAACGTCATTCAGGCACTAATAGTCAAAGATAGACTTCTCAATCCTGGAACAAACTTCATATCCCAATCAACTCCTCGCTGGAAACGTCTTCGACCGGCAAGCTCCTCTTTGGCTTGAACATCTCGGTCAGAGCCCAACGTACCTGCATAATCAGCTCTTCGTTCTTCTGGCGTATTATGATCTCATAATCGCCAGAACCCCAAATATCAGCCCAGAAACGCTATCCCACATGAACAGAGCACTCGGTCTCCTCCAAACAGACTTGGGGCTAAGCAATCGAGCGACAGCTGAGGTGACGATCTCCACAATCATCACATTTGCGATGGTAGCGTTCATGTCAGGCGATACGGTATCGGCGGAAAAGCATCTCCAGGGTCTTTACAAAGTGATTGCTCTGCGTGGCGGTCTCAGCTCACTGAAATCGTGTAGATATCTTCAGACGAAGTGCTGCAGGTCAGACTCCGAAAAGCTCAAATTGTAGATCATGTCACTAATCTAGTCACAGACTTGATCTCAGCTACGCCATGTGCACAAGCTCAGCGCCCCTCTTCTTCTCAGCGGAGACGATATCCTGGACAGCATACCTTCCACGAACTCTACCGGTGCCTATTACTACAGCCATACATGCAATACTCAGGGACTCTGGAAGGGCTCCAGACAGCAGACTACTTGCCATATATTCCGATCTTCACGAGTTCTCTCGAGCAGCAAACCTCGCTGCTCAAATCGGCCGCAAGCTTGAGCCCGACCTGCTCCAAGATGTCATGATTTCCGTCCAATATCGTCTGATGCATCTCAAGTACGAGTTCAAGGATCCTCATGAGCTTTTGCGAGTCGTTATGCTAGCTTACTCGGCAACTGTTCTCCCTTTATTGTTCTCTCAGTTCGGGGGCTATTCGTCCCTAGACTTTCCGTCTCTCGAAGAGTATTTGCGTACACATGCGCAAAAGGAAGGTTCGCCCGAGAGATCAAGAGCCTGGCTTTGGGTTTTGGTTGTGATTGGGCTATCGAGCTTGCATTGTGATGTCGACGTGCTTGATTCTCACTTGGCCTGTACTGTGCGAGACTTGAAATTGCAGTCGTGGAAGGATACACTTATTGTTTTGAAGTCATTTTTCTGGGTTGATGTACTGCACAGCGAGAGAGCAAGAGTTTGGTTGACAGATATTATAGAATTTGAATGAGAAAGAAATGATTTCAGCAGCTTGAGAAATGCTACAGTTATGCCTCTAGCGAGTCACTAACTAGGCGTACCTCACTGAAATTCAGGCTGTCCGGCGCCTTGCCCCAGGTACCTCACCCTGGGGAACTACCCTGTGCTTCCCTGCGTTCAGAGGCTTTACTGATCCCAGTCTTCCTAGATCATGTATCGTTTTCATATTTTCAGCCCAGATATAAATCACCAAATTAGAAATGAGAAATACCAAGAGGCACTGCGCAACTACAAACGTACAAATTTGTCACCTCAACTGATTATAGATGTATTATTGTTCAAATTGACTACCCTACTGTAAGCATTATATTTAGAACTTTGAACATTTACAGGGCTGTTTTAGTACTTGCTTTAGATCTTATTCACCCAAATAGAGCCCAAATAATCATTTCCCCTTCTAGCAACTACTAGGTAGTCTCCTCGACTCATCGCATCTTTCCGGCAATCTACCAAAATCCCCGGCTCAGCATCCGACCTACCCCTCCAACTGGACCATCAATCTCAACACCATCACCAGTCCATCGAACCTCGGATGAAATGGCGGTTCTGCAAATAGCAGCTGATAATCACAAATATACTCTATCGAGTCTAGTGCTGGATGCAGGTACCCTTATCCTGACCCTTGAATCTTGAGAGAGGGGACGCACGCGACCGACTCCACACTGCCGGACAAGACACCTTCTTCAGACATCCCCTCCTATCTTATCGGTAGAATCGATAAAGATGCAGGAAGTTAATATATATTGATATCTGATATGTGATCCTCCCACTTTCTATATCGGGTTCTTTATCTGTGGATAGATTGGGATTGTCTACATGAATGAACAGGAATTAATTGCATGTGAGATCTCCGGTATCGATTTTGAAGGAGATCGATACGAAGTTGTTCCTCTCTTCTCTTCCTTTCCTACTTAGTCGTTGATGACGCAGTTGCTTGCCCAGATTGTTCTACCTATCTGTTTCGGCGATTCCGTTTCCCAATCCATCCCATTGCAACCAATGCCCCATCTCGCTTTCCCTTGGCCTTTCCCTCTTCCTCCCTCGTCCTTCAACCACAGTGTGCAGTTCAATCACAATGCGCTAAAGGCGGAAGTCTCACTCCATCCGAGTCTCCTTCCCTATTACACATTCGTTCCCTTCCCCTCAAGTACCGGTCACTACACTACATCACCCGTGTATCTCGGTACCAAGATTCAGCTCAACGTAACTCCTCCAGCTCCAACGCCATCTCCATCTCCATCCACCCATCTACGTACCGCAAGGTTACAACCACTCGGCTTTCGCCTACCCCTCATAAACCGGGTCTCCCTTCTCCAGCAAACTCCACCCGTACCACGATTCACAACCGCCGTCTCAAACCCATTCTCACACAAGGGCACACCAGACACTTGAAAGCTGAAGAAACAGAAGGACAGACATGACAGATCTGCAAGTTGATCTTCTGGAAGTCGTAAGATCCGAGGCTAGTTCATTTCTTCTTCAATTACCGGACTGGGTTGGAAGATGGCGTCTATACGGGCACGAGACACGAGACATCTCTCGGTAGACTAGAAATACATGGGGGACTGACTTCGACATCTTCCTACGGATTTAGAGAGCTCGCCTAGAATCTCAATCATACATCGTGGGCAACGATAAGCTTACGTGGGCTCTTCTCGTGGGGATTGGTCGCCTCCGAGCACTTAGTAAGGAAGGTCCAGTACCTCAGGAGTTGTGCTACGCAGAGACACAAGATCGAACACGACGGATAAGACGCAGCCAGACGATCTCGAGACAGGCAAACAGAATGAAGCATGTGAGGTTACTGGTAATGAAGTCTAAACTTTATTCATACTATATACGAATTTCCTTCCCTCGAAGCTATCGAAAGCTCGTAGTCCCTTCCTTTCATCTTTCATCCGTCTTTCCACCATTCTATCACGCTGAAAACCGCCCGATACAAAAACAATCCCATTCAATAAATCACTCCGAGCAGGTAAGTGAGGGAGAGAACACAAACTCGAGAATACGCCCATTATTATCATCCCGCCATAACAAGCAAGCCAATAACTCAACACCCAAAATATACACGAAAGGCTAATTCTGTCTGTCTGTCTGTTTATCTGTTTAGAAGGAAGCGACTGCGATAGCGATGGCTTGGCTATCGGAGTGCGAGATGGAGATGCTGATTTCCTTGACACCAGCCTTCTTCGCTGCTGCGGCGGCACCACCATGGAGCTGAGAAATGTTAGCTGAGTTCGAGATGAACGATGATGTGGGAAGAACTTACAGTGACGATCGGGGCACCCTTCTCGTTGTTGATGATCTCAATCTCCTTCAAAGGCGCGCCGGCTCCCTTGCTTGCAACACCCAGAGACTTGAAGACAGCCTCCTTGGCACTCCACTTGCCCGCGAACGAGGACTGTGGGCTAGGTGCCTTCAAGCAATATGAGCGCTCGGCATCTGTGAAGTTGCGCTCGAGGAATGTGTCGTTCTCGATGTTGATTGCTGAGATGTCCTCAACATCTACACCAACCTTGTTGCTTGCGGTAGCGGCGCCTTTAGCCAGCGACTCGACCATTTGCTTGGTAGCCTCATTCTTGGCCTTGTTCACTGTCTTCTTGGAGAAGCCAGGAGCGTAGGTCAAGGTCGATGTCTTCTTATCCATTGACACGCGTGCGTCAGGGTTGAGGAAAACCTCTCCTTGCTGGTCATCGGTGTATGGTGAGTGTGTCTTGGCAACAAAGATCGTGTTGGAGATCATTCCGTTGTGGAAGTATCTGTAGGTCTTCTTTTGTCTGGACTCAACCTTGGCACAGTAGGTAGCATACGTAGCCTCATCGAGAGTAGCGAAGAGATATCTGGGATGGATACCGATCACTTGAGCACCCTTTTGACCGAAACCGAAGGAAGTGACTGAGAAAGCCTTGACACCATCCGTTTGAATGCTTCGGTTGGGGTAGACGATGTAATCGAATTGCTCCATGATTTGATCCACGTTGTCGGCATTTCTATTACCAGGAACCAAGCCGGTATCGAGGACTTGCAAACATCCGTTCATCATCCAGGCACCGGCAGCACCCTTAGGATGACCAGTGAGGTATTTCTGGAAGATACCCAATACAGCGTTACCTTTCTTTCTGCCAAGATGCTTCAATTGCTGGCAGATGACAGAGGACTCGTTCTTGTCGTTGGCTACAGTTGAAGTACCGTGGAACGAGGCAACGTCCAGGTCATCAATGGTAAGACCCCAGGTAGCGAGAGCACCACGGAGAGGTGCGATGGAAGGATCCTTCTTCCAGAAAGTGTTGCCGAGGCTGTTCAAGACTTCGCGCTCTTGACGGGCAGCTTCACGCTCGATGTGGTGGGCACGTTCTTGAGCATACTCAGATTCGTTGAACTCCTGTCCCTGAGCCTTCATAGCATCAATCTCTTCATGAAGATACTCGAGCTCTGACTCTTGCCATTGCTTGATGTTCTTCTTTCGGAGATCGATTTGACGGCGGCGGTATTTGATGTCGAGGAGCGGCGATGGGAACTTGCTTGGGTTCTCACGAGCAGTGGTGAGAACACCCTGTCCAGGAGCTGGAACCGATCGGCCAATTTTGTCAGTGGCGGTAGTGGTCAAACCAAGGATACCGTAGATGGGAACACCCATATCAAGAGCAAGCTTGGCTGTCATGATGACTTGCATACCGCAACCTTGCGATTCCATGAAACCATTTCGGGTGGTGGTGGTAGGTCGGGACATCTCGGCTGGGGTACGGCCATGGGCGATTTCGTCCACAGCATTGCTGGTGGCCTTCATGTTGGCAAACTCATAGGAACCTTCCTCTTGGAAGTCATCGAAACCACCGACGAAGCAGACACGAGCCTTGCCTTCGACGATAGTCTCGTATCCAATGTCGACGGACTCGACAGCAGTAGCGCAAGCACCGACTGGAGTCTTGATAGGTCCAGTGGATGAGAGCAACAACATGTTGACCCAAGCGCTCATGGTGTTAATGAAGGACTCCTGGAGAATATCCTTCTGGAGCGGCTTGTCCAAGAATCGGTCCTTGTACATGCCTCTCAATGCGTGGGTACCACCAATACCGGAACCGATACAGTTACCAACCTCAGAGATGTGGACGTACTTGTAGAACTCATATGGATCGGTAATACCAGATGCCAGAAGAGACTCGACAGTACAGACAAGAACGAAGAGAGTGACTGGATCGACCTGCGAGATGATATCGTCGGGGATACCGTAGTGCTTGGCATCCCAACCGGTTGGTATTTGACCAGCGACCAGGCGGTCGAATTGAAGAGCCTTGGGGATCAGGAGAGTTGCTCCCTTTCTCATACGTACAATATACTCGCCAGACTCAGGGATCTCAAAGATCTCAGCCTTATCTCCGTGCTCGCGCTGGAACTCCTCAGCTGTCTCCTTGGAGGTCTCAAACGGCTCAAGATCCTCTTGGATAACAACTTCTTGAAGCAATTGCTTCTTGTTGGGGTCGTATCCCTTGAAAAGTTCAGGCTCGATAAGACGGATACCAGAGTGCTCGAGAATGTGCTTTTCGTACTTGACCTTGATGTCTTTGTCGTCCACAGGCTCTCCAGACTTGGCATCCACCCAGCCAGCATATTGCTTGCCCTTGATAGGACCATTGTGGTTCTTGATGAGACCCATTATCCAAGCCATTTCGACGCAACCCTCGAGGGAGAACTTTCCGTGTGCTTCCATTTCCCATCGAGTACGAGAGTTACCCCAAGGTCCAACTTCGGCAAAACCAGTGACAACGACAACCTTCTCGAGATCAACCATCCCCTTAAGGTTCTCGTTGAGTGGCTCGACCTCCTTCTCCCAGTCTGGAAGACGAGGGAAGTCGAACTTGATGTTGGCACGGGGCTCGATGGTGACCTTCTTGTAGAGAGCCTCGCTGTCCTCTCCATTGACAATCTTGTTCTCAATAGCGGTTTCCTTGGTGACGGCTTGTCTGACCTCACTGGTCTCCATAATGTCCTTTCTAAGCTTCATCATGAGGTTCTGGAGATCTGGGATGAATTGAAGACCACCGTTCAAGTCAGCAAAGACCGGCTCAGATTGGCAAAGGTCGACAATTGATGGAGACATGAGACCAAGCAAGTTGAAAGCCATCTCCTGTTGAGAGAAAGTGCGGACACCGTAGGCTTCGACTCCTTCAGCAACAATGTTGTTACCGGACATAAGCCCAGTACCACGAGTCCAACCAATGACGGCACCGCAGATGGTGAGGAAGTTGCCCCAGTTCTCCGAGTGCCATCTGTTGAACAAGGTCTCGAGTCCCAACTTGGACTCGGAGTAGAGACCGTCGTTTCCGAAAGTTCCATGATTAGGAGACAATGGCAAGACAACCTGAGCGGGTCGGGTCTCGAAGCCGCGCTCTGCCTTCTGCGTCTTGACGGCTCCGAGCATGCGGAGAAGGTTAGTCAACATGATGCGGTGAGCAAGCTCAGACTTGGAGTCAATGCTGTCGATCTCGCGACCATTCTCGGGAATGGCGGCGAATGGGACAATGAAGTCGAGATCCCATCCGAGACCCTTCTTGGTGTCGTAGATGTAATCGATCAAAGCCTCCACATCTTGCTTGCTTCCTTGGTTGAAGGGCACAACAATAAGTTGAGAGCCTCGCGAGCCGAAGCGAGAGTACATGGACTGGTAGTACTCGGTAACCTCGCGGGAGAAACGGCTGGTAGTGACAACAACCTTTGCTCCTCCGCTGATCAGACCTTGCAAGACATCCGCACCGATGGATCCAGCACCAGCACCAGTCATCAGAACATTCTTTCCTTGGAAGGTAACACCGTTCTTCGCAGCTGTCTCCAATCCCTCGATGTAGAGACCAGTGAGCTTCTTGCTGTACTCCCATCCGTGCTCATCCTTCCTCTTCAAATGCAAGAAGGGGATTGTCTCAACCTTGCCGGTCTTGGCGTGAGGGTTGCGAGCCTTCTTGACCCCGTTAATCTTGCCGTTTCCGTTCTCCTTGGGAATAATTTGGCCTTCGCTCATGGCCAAAGATCGGATAACATCACCATAAAGTGCCTTGATCTGGAGTTGAGATGACTTGGAGAGCTTGTGCTGTTGCTTAATCAACTTATAGATGCGGCTAAGATCGTTCTGGACCTTGGTACGGTTGCCATACTCCGAGATCTTGCCTCCATCAGCCATCTCACGAACGTAATGCTCGAGCTTTCGTGCACTTGTTCTTGGGATTTCCGCATACGACAGATTTCCGCGTGCATCGATTGTCGTGTGAGGTCCAGTTGGGACACCAACATCCTTGTAGCAAGGTGCTGTGTCCAAAACTTCACGGCAGTTCTCGATGAGTTGTTGACCGAGCTCCTTGGCAAGCTGGTAAGTCTCGCCACGCTCGGTTGGGCAGTTGTCAATGTGATATTGCATGAATTCGAGAAGTGTTGGGTTTGATCGGTTCATTATGCGGATACACTGGCTGACAATTTCTCGGTCCACAGCCTTAAGACGGCCAAAGATAATGTCGTAGAACATGGTAAGTGCGTCTTGACGTGCCCAATTCCAGGAAGAATCGTACACTCTTGCTTTGAGTGGGGTGAAAACGGGTTCGATACCAGCAGCGTAGAAATCTCCATGCTCGACATTCCAAAGATCCAACTGTGCCTGAAGAGTTGCCTGCGATTGCTGAGAGCCAATGAAGGCCTTCTCTCCAGCTCGGAGGTCCATCTTGAGGTATCTGGCGAAAAGCTCGAGCTGTTGCTTGAAAAGCGCTCTTTGGTCCTTGGTGAGGGCATCGATAGCGGCGGGATCCATCATCATTCCCGCTCCAGCACCGCCTGCATCTCCACCAGCAACTGGTGCAGAGAGGCTGATGCCTGCATTTCCTGCGTATTTCTGGGAGACATCGTCTAGGAATGCCTTGGCATCATTTTCAGATCCCAAACGAGCTGCAGGCTCCATTGTAAGAGCCAACAATAAAACGCCATCCTGTCTGCCAGAACCAAGACCCCATCTCGTCTCGAGGTATTTTCTGGCCGATGTAATATTGAATCCACCGGGCATTTTCGAGGAGATCAATCGGGCTACAAGTGAGGAGGATTGCTTTCCGAGCTGGCCGTTGAAGGTTGCCTGCATGGAAGCTCCTAGTTCATCAAGAGGGGTATCTTCTGGTTTCTCTGGTGTAGAGCCAAATTCCTTGCCCAGATCACCGAGAATTTCGTTTTGAAGTGTCGATTTACCTAAACACATGAAGTTAGCTTCTGCTCGTCTCCGAAAGGGCACCTTGCCTACCTCCAACCAAATCCTTGATTGCTTTGCTCAAAGGAATCTCCATAAGAGGTTTCTTGAGCTTTTGAGCAATCAGTGCTCGCACAATGTCCACTGCACCAACAGGGGCATCTGGAACTGAAGCAGCTGGTCCAGCACTGGGTGGAGGAGCGGCTGCTGCAGGTGCTCCACTAGATGAAGGAGCAGAAGCAGCTGGTGCAGACTCAGTAGCCACTGGTTCTGGCTCGTCTTCCACTGGATCCACATCGTAGTAGATTTCCTTCGCATCTTTGTTGTAGCAGAGAATCTGTCTCTGGACTGATTTTGCTGCATCGTAGGCTTCATATTTGGATGCAATTGTCCTCTTTGCCATCACACCCAGGGTATCCGCAGGACCAATTTCCACAATGCGCTCAGTTGTCTTTTCCGCAAGAATTACATCTTGCGTCTCAATCCATCTCACTGGTGAGGCAAACTGATATGCCAGCAACTCCACAAGGAGTGTATGGGCGAGCTCCTGCTCGACTTCGGGACGCATGTTGCAGGATTAAACGTCCGCAGACGTTTTGACGGGTATAGAGGGGTATCAAAGGATCGAGTTTGGGGGGAGGTAGAGGAATCGATTAGTTTGCCGTCGAGTTGGCAGTTGTAAGTTCAGTCTAATTTGAAGTTTCCGAGAAGCGACGGAACGCTTGCTGGGACAATGCAAGGAAACAAGCAACGAAGAATTACAACAGAGAAGGGTTAAGGTATAGTGGTAGAGAGAGGGTTGATTGTGAGGAGGCAGAAGTATGGACAATTGATCTAGGAAGACCAAATGTTTCTGGGTATGGCACGAGGAGGTAGTGCGGAGAAGTAGAAAGGAATCCAGCAGAGATGATCCTCAAGCTCGTTCTGGCTGTTTGGCCTTGTTGAATCGAACATCTTTTGCTGGAGCTCCCAACGGGTTATACTATCTAACCAGCTTGGGACTAGTCGGGCATCAACCCCCCGGTCAAAAAGTTACTGGGCCAGCATCCTTCATGCACCACCAACCATTCCATCCATATCCACCCTGACGGTCCAGCGGCAGCGACGTAATAATTTATCTCTCAACTTTTAGTTTTCTGCATCAGCCTGCTGAGGGGTCGAATCCCGCATGAGTCCGCATGTGCATATCTACGCATCTCAGCAATCTGCAGGCCTCGTCTTATCGCGAGAATCCTTCGGAGTGCGCTGAATGCCCGTTCTTGAGGTAAAGTGAGGAAGTAAGGGCTGGTTGGAAATGGCTCGTTTCGCTTTGGTGACTCGAGCTTGACCCCTATCTAAGGACCCTCGTTACTGTGGCTGGGGTGCATAAACCAAGGAAAGGAACGGCCAGATATTTGCCCCGTCTGGACTCTAATGGTTGATGGTATTGATTACAAAATGAAGACATCCCGAGGTGGAATGTATTGGAAGTGTTTGATATGTGTCGTCTCAACAAGATAAGACGGCGATAAAAGTATTGCCTTGTTAATTTTGGCCGAGGAGAGAAGGCTGACAATGTTGCTGTGGCTGTTGTTGTCTTTCACAGCTTCAGGGGGTGCTTTCTTTCTACAGTACTGTGGCCGAATGTCGATTGACAGACTTATGATTACCTAGTGAAAGACTTCAAGCTGGCACGGTTTTGAGCTGCTGCTGTGTTTGTTAGTATGGGCAGTGAAAGCACTTCGAATCGACGAAAACAAATACCTAGGTACCTGGTATGTTCTCGAGATACTTGCCAACACTGCATCCCTTGCCCCTCCATATCCGCGCTACAGTGTAAGTGTGTATAAGGTACCTCTACCCACCTCATCTTTCCGGTCAACCCTCCGGTGCAGCCCCTCAACCCCTCCTCCTTTCTCATCATATCATGCCTTATCCTTCTTCAGAGCAAGGAAAGCCCAGGCCCAAGGCTTTGCCTTCGTCACTTTCTAGGTAGCTTCCGTTGCAATCCTCGCTTTTCCCCTCCTCCTCCCTCCTCCCTCCTCTATCTCCCCGTCCCTCTATCGTTGACCCGCTGTATTCCGTAGCGTAACCACTCTGCCACTGTCCGTAAGGTAGTGCTGCTATGCCGGCCATGCGACGTGGTGTGGCGTCCATGCAGCCATGACCATGACCATGACCCGGGATCTACGCCCAACAGGTTCAGAAGCGACTTAGCGGGTCCCGGCTCTGCTGGCTTTTTGGCGAGTTGAGTTTACGTTGAGGCCGATGGAGCTCAATTATTTCCAACACCCAAGCTGCAAGGAAGGACGAAAGGACACAACCACTTCTTCTCTTCCAAATAAGCAGATATCCTCAATTGATTCCCCCTACATACCTGCAGCAGACCATCCTCCTCTGCCTCACTCAATCATCCCTCCTCCCACCACCTACCACTTTATAGAACGCTCTTTCCTTATTTACAGCGTTAGCACAGTACAATTGTTGATCCGCCATTACTCTCTTTGCTGCTTCTTGCAGCTTCAATTTTTGTGCCCTTCCACTCCTGCTCTTTGCTGAGTTTCTGGAGATCATAGAATAGGTTAGTTTCACTCCTGCGAGCATTCCCAATCATTTTGAACAGTAAGTACTAATTGCTGCAAAAACAGACGGCACTGGAAATACCCCCCTAACTAATCTCCCACCATGTACGGAACCTCAACAGGCCCTCAGACGGGCGTCTCGACCCCACGATCCTCCTCCTCTCTCCGCCCTCTCGTCCTTACACACGGCTCCCTGGAGCACTCCTTCTTAATACCTACGAATCTCCATTTCCACGCCTCGCAGATCAAGGAGCGATTTCTCGCTTCTCTGCCCGCCCCAACAGACGAATTAGCGCAAGACGACGAGCCATCATCAGTGGCAGAACTCGTAGCACGCTATCTCGGATTCGTTGCTCAAGATGTTGATGAGGGGGAAGACGATGCACAAGGTTCATATGAGGATGTTCTGAAGCTCGTCATCAACGAGTTCGAAAGAGCTTTCCTGCGAGGCAATGAGGTCCATGCTTTGGCAGCAACTCTTCCTGGTATCAATGCCAAGAAGCTCGAGGTTGTGCGAAGTTACTATGCCGCTCGTGCAGCTTCTGGACGAGCTATCAAGCCTCATGAATCGGCACTTTCCCGAGCGGCCGACGAGACTGCAACCATTTACAGCATTTTCGGCGGACAAGGAAATATCGAAGAGTATTTTGACGAGCTCCGCGAGCTCTACCAGACATACCCATCATTTGTGGAGGAATTGATCGTTTCCGCGGCAGAGCTTTTACAGAACCTGTCAAGGGATCCAAGAGCCGAAAAGCTATATTCCAAAGGTTTGGATGTTATGACATGGCTTCACGATCCCGAGGCAACTCCTGACGTGGATTATATGGTATCCGCGCCAGTCAGTTTCCCTCTGATTGGTCTCGTTCAGCTCGCCCACTATGCAGTCACTTGCAAAGTTCTAGGTCTTACTCCAGGCCAATTCCGCGAAAGAATAAGTGGAAGCACAGGTCATTCACAAGGAATTGTGTTGGCTGCTGCAACAGCTGCCGCAGATTCGTGGGAGTCTTTCGACGAAATTGCCATCTCCTCTCTGACCATTCTCTTCTGGATTGGATCTCGCAGTCAGCAAACATACCCAAGAACCTCTTTGGCACCCTCTATTTTGCAAGACTCGATCGACAATGGCGAGGGAATGCCAACACCCATGTTGAGCATTCGGGATTTGTCGCAAGCGCAGGTTCAACAGCACATTGATGCCACAAACCAATACCTCCCAGAGGATAGGCACATCTCGATTTCCTTGATCAACAGCGCTCGCAACATGGTTGTGACAGGGCCCCCAATTTCGCTTTATGGTTTGAATTTGCAACTCCGAAAGGTCAAGGCTCCAACTGGCCTTGATCAGACCAGAATCCCTTTCACAGAACGAAAAGTCCGGTTTGTCAACAGATTCTTGCCCATCACATCGCCTTTCCACAGCAAGTACCTCGAGGAAGCCACGGCACACATTGACGAGGATCTCAAGGATGTGCAGATCCTCAGCAAACAGCTTGCAATCCCCGTGTTCAATACCAACACTGGCAAGGATATCCGCGAAGATGTCAGTGGCAATATTGTGCCGACTCTGACCCGAATGATCACCCATGATGCTGTCAACTGGGAGAAAGCTACTGTATTCCCTGGTGCAACACACATCCTCGACTTCGGCCCCGGTGGAATTTCTGGACTCGGCGTCTTGACCAGCCGCAACAAGGACGGAACTGGTGTCCGCGTCATTCTGGTTGGTTCTATCGACGGCACCGTCCCAGAAGTGGGCTACAAGCCTGAGCTCTTCGATCGTGATGAAGAGCACGCTGTCAAGTATAACGTCGATTGGGTTAAAGAGCACGGTCCACGCCTTATCAAGACATCTACTGGAGAGACGTATGTCGATACCAAGATGAGTCGTCTTTTGGGTGTCCCACCTGTCATGGTTGCCGGTATGACACCATGTACCGTGCCATGGGACTTCGTTGCAGCCACCATGAATGCAGGCTACCAGATTGAGTTGGCTGGAGGCGGTTATTACAATGCTAAGACCATGACCGAGGCTCTCAAGAAGATCGAAAATGCCATTCCTGCAGGACGTGGTATCACTATCAACTTGATCTACATTAACCCCCGTGCCATGCAATGGCAAATCCCTCTTGTCGCTCAGCTCCGCGCTGAAGGCGTCCCGATCGAGGGTTTGACCATTGGAGCTGGTGTTCCATCTATTGAAGTCGCTACCGAATACATCGAGACCCTCGGCCTGAAGCACATTGCTTTCAAGCCAGGATCTGGCGAGGCCATTCAAGCTGTAATCAACATTGCTAAGGCAAACCCAACTTTCCCAGTCATTTTGCAATGGACTGGTGGTCGTGGCGGTGGACATCACTCCTTTGAAGATTTCCATCAGCCAATTCTTCAGATGTACGGCCGCATCAGAAGATGTGACAATATCATTCTCGTTGCAGGCAGTGGTTTCGGTGGCTCAGAAGATACCTACCCATACCTCACTGGTGCTTGGTCTGGCAAGTTTGGATATCCGCCAATGCCTTTCGATGGGTGTCTTTTCGGCAGTCGGATGATGACTGCTAAGGAGGCACACACCAGCAAGAACGCCAAGAAAGCCATCACTGAGGCAGAAGGTCTGGATGATGCTCAATGGGAAAAGACATACAAGGGCCCAGCCGGTGGCGTCATCACTGTCAGATCCGAGATGGGTGAGCCTATTCACAAGCTTGCCACTCGTGGTGTCAAGTTTTGGGCAGAGATGGATGCCAAGATCTTCTCGTTGCCAAAGGAGAAGCGTGTTCCTGAGTTGAAGAAGAACCGCGACTACATCATCAAGAAGCTCAATGATGACTTCCAGAAGGTCTGGTTTGGTCGCAACAAGGATGGTGAGACCGTTGATCTTGAGGATATGACCTACGGAGAAGTTGTCCGCCGAATGGTGGACCTCATGTATGTGCAACACGAGTCTCGCTGGATCGACAAGTCCTACGAGAAGCTCACTGGAGACTTCATTCGCCGCGTTGAAGAACGCTTCACACTTGGTGGAGGAAAGCCTTCCTTGCTGCAGAACTATTCCGAACTTGACAACCCATACCCAACGGTCAAGAGAATTCTCGCAGCTTACCCCGAGTGTGAGACTCAATTGATCAACGCCCAAGACGTGCAGCACTTCCTTCTTCTCTGCCAACGTCGTGGCCAGAAGCCAACCACTTTCGTGCCATCTCTTGACGAGAACTTTGAGTTCTTCTTCAAGAAGGATTCCTTGTGGCAATCTGAAGACCTCGAGGCCGTCATCGATCAAGATGTTGGCCGAACCTGTATCTTGCAAGGTCCAACTGCCGTCAAGTACTCGAAGATTGTGGATGAGCCTATCCAGGAGATTTTGGACGGTATCCACCATGATCACATCAAGGGTCTTACCCAAGAGATTTATGGTGGCGATGACTCGAGTATTCCTGTCACAGAATATTTCGGCGGGAAACTCATCGAATCTGAACCAGAAGTTGATGTTGAGGGCCTCACCATCTCCCAAGATAACACCAAGACAACTTATCGACTTTCATCAGCGCCAAGCGCCACACTTCCATCTCTTGATTCATGGTTGACACTTCTTGCTGGTAACAAGCGGTCATGGCGTTATGCTCTGTTCGCTTCAGAGGTTTTTGTCCAAGGAAAGAAGTTCCAGACCAACCCTATGAAGAGAATTTTCGCTCCTGTTCGTGGTCTCTTCGTTGAAATCACTTATTCTGATGAGCCTTCAAAGACTGTCATCACCGTCAAGGAGCAGCCACGGCCAAATCACTACGTCGAGGTCATCAATGCTAAGCTCACTGGCAAGAATGAGATTTTAGTCAACATGATCAAGGACACTACCGCTGTTGGAGAACCAGTTTCTCTGCCTCTGAAGTTTACTTATCACCCTGAGGCGGGATATGCACCAATCCGAGAAGTCATGGAGGGTCGCAACGATCGTATCAAGGAGTTCTACTGGCGCGCGTGGTTCGGTAACGAGACTCTTGATCTCGATGCACCTGTCACTGGCACCTTCAACGGTGGAAAGGCGAAGATCACCAGCGAGGCGATCAACGACTTCGTTCACGCTGTCGGCAACACCGGTGAAGCTTTCGTTGATCGCCCTGGTAAGGAAGTCCTTGCTCCCATGGACTTCGCTATTGTTGTTGGCTGGAAGGCTATCACTAAGCCAATCTTCCCAAGAACGATTGATGGCGACCTTCTCAAACTTGTGCATCTATCCAATGGCTTCCGCATGTTACCCGGTGCTGAGCCTCTGAAGAAGAATGATCAGGTCGAGACTACAGCTCGCATTAATGCCGTCATCAACCAAGCTTCTGGCAAGATGGTCGAGGTCTGCGGAACGATCACGCGTGAGGGAGAGCCAGTCATGGAGGTTACCTCTCAATTCTTATACCGCGGAGCCTATACTGATTTCGAAAACACCTTCCAACGCAAGACTGAAACACCAATGCAGATCCACCTAGCCACTACAAAGGACGTCGCTGTTCTCAGATCCAAGGAATGGTTCAGCCTTGATGAGCCAGATCAGGAACTCCTTGGCCAGACCTTGACCTTCCGCCTTCAGAGTCTGATCAGATTCAAGAACGAGACTGTCTACAGCAGTGTCGAGACTCGCGGTCAAGTGCTTCTTGAGCTGCCAACCAAGGAGATCATCCAAGTTGCCAGTGTCGAGTACGAGGCTGGTGTCTCCCACGGTAATCCAGTCATCGATTACCTTGAGAGACATGGTTCTTCTATTGAGCAGCCAATCAACTTTGAGAACGCCATTCCTCTCAGTGGCAAGACCCCTCTGCTTCTCAGAGCCCCTGCTTCGAACGAGACATATGCTCGTGTCTCTGGCGACTACAATCCCATCCACGTCTCTCGCGTCTTCTCAAGCTACGCGAGCTTGCCAGGTACTATCACCCACGGCATGTATTCCAGCGCTGCTGTTCGCAGTCTGGTGGAGACCTGGGCGGCTGAGAACAATGTCGGTCGTGTCCGCAGTTTCCATGCCTCTCTTACTGGCATGGTCCTCCCCAATGATGATATCGAAGTCAAGCTTCAGCACGTCGGTATGGTTGCTGGTCGCAAGATCATCAAGGTTGAGGCTAGCAACAAGGAGACCGAAGACAAGGTCTTGTTGGGTGAGGCTGAGGTTGAGCAGCCAGTGTCGGCATACGTTTTCACTGGACAAGGTTCTCAGGAACAGGGCATGGGTATGGAGCTTTACGCAAGCAGTCCTGTCGCCAAAGAAGTATGGGACAGAGCTGACAAGCATTTCTTGGACAACTATGGTAAGTATCCGGAATCATCTTCTTACTATCCCACACTAACAACGCTTTAGGTTTCGCAATCACCAACATTGTCAAGAACAATCCAAAGGAGCTTACTATCTACTTTGGTGGACCTCGTGGTAAGGCAATTCGCCAAAACTACATGTCCATGACATTCGAGACAGTTGGCGCCGATGGATCCACCAAATCCGAGAAGATCTTCAAGGAGATTGACGAGAACACCACCTCATATACTTACAGATCACCAACCGGTCTCTTGTCTGCTACTCAATTCACGCAACCTGCATTGACGCTCATGGAGAAGGCAAGTTTCGAGGACATGCGCTCCAAGGGTCTCGTCCAAAGAGACAGTAGTTTCGCTGGTCACTCGCTCGGAGAGTACTCTGCCCTTGCTGCTTTGGCTGATGTCATGCCCATTGAGTCTCTCGTTTCCGTTGTCTTCTATAGAGGTCTCACCATGCAAGTCGCTGTCGAGCGTGACGAGACTGGTCGATCCAACTACTCCATGTGTGCTGTCAACCCAAGCAGAATCTCAAAGACATTCAACGAGCAAGCTCTACAATACGTTGTTGAGAATATTGCTGAGGAGACTGGATGGCTTTTGGAGATTGTCAACTACAACATCGCCAACATGCAGTACGTCTGCGCTGGTGATCTTCGTGCTCTTGATACCCTCACAGGTGTCACCAACTACCTCAAAGCACAGAAGATTGATATCCAGCAATTGATGCAGACCTTGTCACTCGAGGACGTCAAGGCTCACCTTGTAGAGATCATTCAAGGTTGCGCCAAGCAGACCGAGGAGAAGCCTAAGCCTCTTGACCTTCAGAGAGGCTTCGCTACGATTCCTCTCAAGGGTATTGATGTGCCTTTCCACTCGACGTTCTTGCGCTCAGGTGTCAAGCCATTTAGATCCTTCTTGCTCAAGAAGATCAACAAGACCACTATCGATCCAAGCAAGTTGATTGGGAAATACATCCCCAACGTTACCGCTCGGCCATTCGAGTTGACCAAGGAGTACTTTGAGGATGTCTACAGATTGACAAACTCACCAAAGATTGGTGCCATCTTGGCCAACTGGGAAAAGTATGAGGAGCCACACACAAATGGTGTGAACGGCACGAGTGCGACCGCTGTGAACGGAGCATAGATTGATGGATGATAACTGAAGTAAAGGGAATAACGTAGATGTTCTGATGGGATGGCGTTCGGGGGTTCTTGTAGAGATACATGATCTGTTTGTATTGCGGTGGACTCCAGCAGCGGTTTTCTGGTTTTGTAGACGTTTAATGGCGAGTACGCTTTATATTTCTAGCTGTACATTGAAAAGGAAATATTTCATATAAACATTATCTCTTAAGTTTGACATGTGCCCCAAAATTCCAAGTCCTAAATCCTGACGGTGGTATGCATGAAAGCCAAGCTACGGAGTATCGTACGAAGTAGGTTTGATCTCCGTCCACCTGATATCCCGTCCACATAAGGTATATCGGGGAGAGTGGAGTTCCGAACTTTACCCCAAAGTTTAATGATGGAGAACAAGAACTTTCGAAGATCGAAAAAGAAAACCTGAGACGGCTCCCACACCAAGCACCAAGGGAAAAAGGTTCTCCGGCACCAGAAAAAAGAGAGACTCTGACCAAGCCTTCGCTAGCTCGATCTTTTGACTTCGTCCCCAGTGCCTCGCCATCTGCCGAGTCAGGACAGCGTGTGTTAGAAACAGGGATTCCCCGCCCTCCGCCTCCACCTTTCTTTGCTGGTGCTAGCTGGGTTGGTAGGTTTCTGTGCAGTGTGCCTGGCTGGGCGGATTCGGTAAGGTCTTAAGAAGGGAATTAGAAGCCGAGCTCATGCGTACGCTTGGGTGCGCGAGTGCTACTACAGCTCGTACAGGTCATGTAGGACGGCCTCTGAGATCATTTAGGTTCAAGTCCGGGCCGACTGTTCTTGCTTGCTTGCTGGGGAGGGGGAGGCGGAGGTGACGTGCGGCTATTGAGGTCGGGATGGAAGGTTGGGAAGGAGGGAGGGAGGGGAGGAAGATCTTGGATGTGTTCGACGTGAGCACGGTTGGGATGGAACGGACGAGGAACGAGGTACTAGCAAGCATATTATAGGATGGGTGCAAGGTCTTGGGTAAAAGTTCTGCCGTTCTTCTTTTTGTCCTTCATCCTCGTCTTTCCTCGAATTTGTTTTGAGAATTGATCGGTTGGTTACAAGTCAGTCTTTTGGTCTGTCGTTCTTCTGGCTTGACGATCGCTCATACAAGATTGAGACGCTGAACTGAGCTTTCTCCTTTTCGACATATTTGAGAACTCTCAATTGCTTGGGACAACAACGTCCATTGTCATACACCACAACAGCATCCTGATCACTAGACAAAATGCACTTCTCAACCTCCCTTGTCCTCACTCCCCTCCTCACCTACATCACAAACGCCGAATCGTCAGGAATCCTCACCGATCCCTCCGCGGCCTGTCTCTCCCTCAGCACGCTTTCTCTCCCCAACACCACCATAAATTTCGTCAACTACCTACCTGCTGGCACCAACATCAGTTTATCGCAGGACTATGATCTGGATTCGTGTGGGTATGTGAGTCAGGTTATTAGTGTGGATTTGTGTCGGGTGGCGATGGAGGTTAAGACGAGTGAGAGGAGTGCGATTACGCTGGAGGTAAGCAATTGTCATTTTTGAAGTACAAGGATCTGAGATATTTGGCTTTGGACTTGGATTTGAAATAACTCGATTGCTAATCTGTTGATCCAGGCGTGGTTGCCAGGTACTGAGTGGACGGGACGTTTTTTGAGCACGGGAAATGGAGGCGTAAGTGGGTGCATCCAGTATGATGATATGGCGTATACCAGTGGTTTGGGATTTGCTACTGTTGGTATGTGACTCGACTTCTGATTGTAGACTGAAAGCTGATTATGAATTTAGGTGCTAATAATGGACACAATGGGACCAGAGGCATTGTAAGTCTCTTCTCTATACAATCCGTCGTTTTCTGCAAATTTGGGGAAAGCTACTTCAAACCTTCAATATCTTGAGCTCACGAGAGAAAACTTACTCACTACCCACCCAGGCTTTCGGCAACAACACGGACGTTGTCCATGACTTTGCCGACCGCAGCATGCATACAGGAGTCGTGATTGGGAAGCAAATCACAGAAAAGTACTACGGCTCTGCCCACAAGAAGTCATACTACTTAGGCTGCTCGACTGGTGGCCGTCAAGGATTCAAGGCCGTACAGACCTATCCGGAAGACTTCGACGGCGTCGTAGCTGGTGCACCAGCTCTCAACTTCCCAAATTTGTCGAGCTGGAGTGCTCTCTTCTATACGCTGTTCGGAAATGCTACTGATTCTTCATTCGTGACTGTTGAGCAGTGGTCAGGACTGGTGCATCAGGAAATTCTGAATCAGTGCGATGGCATTGACGGGGTTGTGGATGGCATTATTGAAGATCCGGAATTGTGTCGATTTAGACCTGAGGCGTTACTTTGTGCGCCTGGTACGGCGGCTAATTCGACGACTTGTCTGGGAAGAGAACAGGTTGAGGCTGTAAGGAAGGCCTTTTCGGATTATTATGGTGTGGATGGGAATTTAATCTATCCGAGAATGCAACCGGGAAGTGAGATTATTGCCAGTAGGGTTTATTATACTGCGGGTCCATTCCCGTATTCGAGCGATTGGTTCCGTTATGTGGTTTACAGTATGTATTTCGCCTGCGAGGGTTGACATGCTTTGAGCACTTGAGCTGACCGTGTGCAGATGACACGACCTGGGATCCAGCAACGTATACCATTGAAGATGCAAAGGTATCCAGTGACCAGAACCCATTCGATATCGCTACGTGGCACGGCGACATCTCTGCTTTCCAGAATTCTGGTGGAAAGATTCGTAAGTTGCATAATCAAAGACTTACACTTTAAGGAGAATAATTAATATTTGAGAAGTTCATTACCACGGCCAAATGGACGCTATCATCACCTCTGAAAACAGTCCCGTGTATTACAACCTTGTCTCAAGGACTATGGGGTTGAACTCCTCGCAGTTGGATGACTTCTATCGGTTCTTCAGGGTTTCTGGAATGGGTAAATGAATATCTTCCGTGGCTATGCTAGGTACTGACAATCCAATAGGACATTGCAGTGGAGGAGACGGTGCTTTCATGATTGGCAATCAACTGGAGACGGTCACTTCTACGGATCCCCAGAACAATGTGTTGATGCGAATGGTGGATTGGGTTGAGAATGGGAATGCCCCAGAGACAATTACCGGGATGAAATATGTCAATGTAAGTCTGTATTCCTGTTATGTGGCGAGTAAAAAGAAACATGGACAGCGGACGAAGTATGGTTGCTGACTGAAAGCAGAACGATAAAGCCCAGGGCGTGGATATGGTGAGGAATCATTGCAAGTACCCGAAGAGGAATACTTGTGTCGACCCGGCAAACTACAAAAAGCCGGAGGCCTGGAAGTGTGTTTAAGCTGTTATGATTGAGTTGTTGTGTTTGGATGCTTCTGTTTGAGTCCTTGGTGATGGATCCAGAAAAGACGAAACGGCTGCCGCTTGCTGATCGTTGCTGCACCTTGAGTAGTAATTTCACCTTGAGTAGTAGTTTCACCTTGCGTAGTAGTTTAGACAGACGTACCTATAAGATTGAGACTGTAGAAATTCATTTCAAGGAGACCTTCAACTGAGTACAGATGAACAGATTCGATTTATACACCGGAACCAGTGAGACGGAGTTATTGACTTACCAAGAAATTCGCTCAAAGGAAGTTCACCTGAGCTAGCCACCGATTTTTTGCCACGAGAGTCTGTGAAAAGGCAAGTATCCTTCCACAATGTCTAAAGTGCGTTCAACGTGCACCTATATCCCAGACTGTGGGCTGCCTGCTTGAAGCAAAGGCATTTGGTAACAATTTCGAATCACGTGTTCAATCCTCCAATGCTGACTAATTTTGCTCGCCAAGCTTCAGGCATCGCGTCTCAGTGGAATTCGCGACTTCAACGAGCTGGGCGAAAGCACGAAGTCAGATTTGGGCCTCCTACCTGCGCAGCCACAACCCTCGAATTTGGCCCGCAGTGTCAAATTCGCAGTCGCTTAACAACAACAAATCAAGTGCCCATAACATCACCACGCATCCGCCAAAATGCCTCCTTTCAAAGACGACCACATCCTCCTTATTGCGCCTGGTTCGCAAACAACCCTCGCGCAACTCGGCCTCCCAGAATCATTCACACCTCCCTCGCATAGATTTAGGACTCGGGTATTCCTTGCGCCTGATGGAAAGAGTTACGAGCCACACAAAATTCATTCTAGGAAGAAGGAGTCGGTGATCAATGGAGATGTTCAGATGGGAGGAGCTGATGGTGAGGAAGAAGAGGAATTGGTTGAGCTGCCAGAAGATGAGGAGGGTGCTATCTGGCCATTGAAAGGTATAATTGCAATTCGGTGCTGTATTTGGCCTTAAATAAGTGCTAATGTTGTGCAGAGGGTCGGATTGACGATATGCCTGCCTTCTTCGCCCTTATGGAACACATCCGAGCTACATTCAATGCCCCTCTACATACACCAGTGATGTTGATTGCGCAGCCTTGTTGGACGGCGAAGAACCACGAGGATCTCACCCAATTCATTTTCGAGAAGTACAAGACTCCAGCTTTGTGCATAATGGACAGCGCACTAGCAACTTCATACGCTTTCGGAATACCAGCTGCAACAGTCGTTGACGTGGGCTTCCAAAAGGTTGATGTCACTGCTATTACGGATTTTCAGATATCGGGAAGAAGCACAGTTCATGAGTCTGGGGGGGAAGCTATGACAAGGAGGCTCATGGAGTTATTGCAGTCGAAGGGGTTCACCCGTGATATGGCGGAGCAATTGAAGAAGAGCTCAATTTGTGAGATTCTTCCTCCGGGAACACCTTTGCCTGGGACGGAAGCGGCAGATATCCCCATTGAAGGCGATAGCAATCCAGCGGCTGCAGCCACTACCGGGGCTTCTGCTTCTGGACCAGATGTGAAGATCACCGAAGCACCTCGAGTTCCTTTACTTGAGGAGGCAGATGAGGAATATGGACTTGACGACAAGCCGATCGAAGATGACGGAGTATTGGATATTGCGACCATTGTGACAAGTGGCAAGACACAAGACTTCTTAGCGAAAAAGGAAAAGGAGAAGGCGGAAAGAGCGGCGGCACGCAAAGCGGACCGTGAAGCAGCAAAGGAGGCAGCAGCTGCTGCTGCTGCGAGACCCCTGCGATTGCCCAATTCCAAGCGACCTCGGGCTACTTTCCATTACGAAGAAGTTGTCAAGGATGCGCCGAACGCGAAGAGACAAAAGACGCCAGAAGCAGCACCTGCTGCTGTTGAAGAGCCAGAGGTTACTGTCGAGCCGAAGCCAGATGATGCAATTCCACCTGTGGACGGCGCCCCAGCTGCAGTCGAGGACGAGGCCACAAGACGCGAAAACACGAAGGCTATTCGCAAAGAAGAGAAGCGAAAGGCCTTGGAAGACAAGGATCCGAGCATTCTCCGGAAGGATTTTGAGATCGGGACCGAGCGTTTCCAAGCTGCAAGCGAGGGTTATTTAGATTCTATCGCGGATGCAGTCTACAGAACAGTTCTCTCAGTCAACGAGATTTCGAAGCGGCAAGAAGCATGGGATGCTTTGATTATTTGCGGTCAAGGGTCAAGGGTCCGCGGGTTTAAGGATGCGTTGATCACAACCCTCAATAATCGGTATCTGGTCTCTCCCAGCTCAGCCACGATGTTCATGAGCGAGCTCCCTTCGAACCTTGCAACACCAAGCGGTACAGGATCCATGACGCCAACTGGATCGTTTTCCGGGACTCCACATGCTCCTCCAACGGCCAGTGCGGTCAATCCTCTTCTTCTCGCTGCCACTACCGCGTCTCATCAAGCTCTGAACCCAAACTCCTCTGGGGCGTCGTTCAGTGGCCAGCAAGCTCATTCCTCGCATTCGCAATCACCGACCAGTATCAAGGTCGCCGGCCCTCCCACCTACTTCCCGGAGTGGAAGTCCTTTGATGAGGCGGTGTTTCTGGGTGCTCAAGTCGCAGCGAAGGTTATCTTTGTTGTAGATCAGGGAGCGTCCAAGGGTTTCCTTTCTCGGGTCGAGTTCAATGAGGAGGGTCCTACTGCTATCCATCAAGTGTAAGTTCTCTGGCTTCTTTATGAAAGATGCATGCTAATTTCTGACAGTGGATTGCTATACTAAATATTTGATTGGGTGGCGTTTTCTGGGTCTAGATGTAGGATAGGGTCTGCTCTAGAAAGGTGTTTGTAGGGATTGAAGAAGTATACCCTTCTTAAAATGTCAAAGCTCTTTCTCCTAGCCTTTGCAATGGCATTGAAAACAACAATACACCATAAGACTGCTAAATTTGCTGATTTTCATTGACAAACTTTTGTCCAGCAGGATGTCCTCTCGCTTCTTGGAAATGTGGGTATCTGGTTCTGGCTTTTTACGCGATTGTTGACTTTTTCCAACTATGTGATTTGCTTTATTGTCGATTGTGCTATGTATAGTAATGCTTCTAATCAATTGCAACACCCAAAGAAGTCATCTTTGGTGGCAAACTCGAGTTCTTATTCACAATCTCATTCACTCTGGGATTTCGAATTCATTGTCAAATGAAGATGACTTCAATTGAGGTGTTGACCTACCCGACCACGTGCACAAGCCGCAACATCCCTGTCATCTTGCCTACTTCTAATCCCCTTCGTTCCTTCCTCCCTAGAGCTTCCTCTTTCCTTCGCACTCGAGATCCAACCTCGAAACTGTCATTCCTCTTCCCTCCTCAACACGACGCGTCTTCACCAGACTACAGACAGTGCCAGCAATACACATCGCGTCTTCCATAAGACCTTGATACCTCCATCAACCTTACCTCTGTCTCTTCGATCGATCTCTCTCCTTCTAGTCTCGATACCTTTCCAATATGTCGACTCCCGCCATGCGTGTCACTCGAGGTCGCACCGGCAAGCTCCCGACTCCTGCCACTCGCAAGGGCTTTGTCTCCGACTTCGACGAAGAGGAAGGCAGTCCACCACCTAGCCCTTCCCGCAAGGCTTCCAAGAAGGCTGAGAACACTCAGGAGGAGCCCGTCGAGGACAAGGTTGTTGACGTTCCGGAGGTCAAGGAGGTTGTCCCTGAGAAGAAGCCTGGCCCAGTCTTTGAGACTTTCAAGACCAACAAGAAGTTGGAGGATGGCTTGTGCGTTGTTCGTGCTCTGGGAGGAGGTCGATATGAGATTGTCAACCTGAAGAACGTCGACCAGGAGCAATTCTCTTCCGAGGAGATGGGCTGTGTCATTAACAACAATGACTCTCGTCGTGAGGTTCTGGATGTTGGCGAGAGGGAGTGGGAGGCGGCCAAGTTTACCCTTGGTCAAGCTGTCCGCAGTGCAAGTAAGTTGCTTGGTATGCTGCAACATAAGCATAACGCTGACAGTCCATGTAGAGAAAACGATCTTCCGCATCCAAAAGCTCCCTTTTGAGTTGCGTCTGGCCATCTATCGCTTCGCCATGATTGGCTCGAAGCCCCTCCATCATCAATTCAAGGGCGATACTCCAGACCTGGCATTAGCGCCCTTGATGCAAGTCTCCAAGTGGATGTTAGCAGAGACCAGACCCGTCTTCTACGAGAACAACTTCCACATCCATCAGTGCGAGAAGAATCTCGAAGAGTATCTTCAGATTCTCCAACCCCATGTGAAAGAAGTTACCTTTGATTGGAGAAGCTACGGAAGAAAGGACGCCAACGCAATCAAGTTCTTCCACACTTGTCCAAATCTCAAGATTCTCAACCTCCGAGTCGATGGATTCATCTCAAACCCACGCATATATCACCGAACACAGTATAGCTACCAGCACGTTTCCTCAATTAAGAAGTTCAGCAGATGCCGTGCCTTTGATGCTATCGTCGCATTGAGAGGCCTGAAGAAGGTTAGAATCGTGGACAATGGATCAGAGTTTACTGCCGACGAGATCAAGGCGTTTGAAGACTTCGCGAACCCTATCATGACAGCTCCTAAATACGTACCACCCCCAGTGAGTTAATGATTATATTTCAGAATACAAGAACAAGATTGCTGACTTGAGTTTAGAAGCCTGTCATCGATGTCAAGGTCCCTAAATCTAAGACTAAGAAGTCTCAAAAGTACAGAAAGAGCACCAGCTGGGAGGACGATTCAGACTACAATGGATGATTACCACATTCATGAAGATTGGACCTTGGATGGAGTCGTGATGGATTATATTACGGGGTCTCCTTTTGGGTCGCTGATCAGTATTGATGCACTTGCACATTCATGAGGCGTTGGACGTGTCTTTCGCTGGTTTGGAGGTTGATTTTTCGCGTTGCAGATGGTATTATCATAAAGGCTTCTTCGTGAAGCGTCGGATACTGGGTGGCATGCAATGTTTTCTTTTTCTTGAGCGCCACGCGTTGATCTTGCTACATCAGCTAGGTCGCAGAGGATTCCTTCATTTGGGGGAATATCTTTACTGTCTGTGGACAGTAGAAAGCGATCAATGGAAGTAGACTGTTTCTCCTTTCCAGATTTATGAATGGGAGGTAAGACGTCTAATAACCCAGAGCATTGCAGAAGATATTGTGTGGTACCCCAATGGCCATCATAGAGCAATGTCAATGAACAATCGATTTCTTGCATTAATTCTATGTGACTATATCGTTTCTCATCAAGTAATGACTTGCTTACATTGCAACTTCCATTTCTTGCCATAACAGGTCCTCTCTCTCCAGGTCGTCAAACACATTCGCTTGCTAATTTTCTTACAGGCCAGTTCGTACAGCAATCATCAAACATAAGGGTATCAATCATCACACGTAGCGTCATTCTCATCGTCTCTCCCTCTCGACCTCCCTATCCCTATCTCTCCTCTTGGACTCTTTTTCCTCACTCCTCTTACTCGTCGGTCTTCTCTCCACATGGTCTCTCTCCCTCTCCCTATCATGCTCCCTATCCCTCTCCCGTCGCTCATGGCGATGTTCTCTTTCTCGTTCACGCTCACGACTAGACTGCCGGGATCGATTCTCCCGACTGGATCTGTGCTCACGGTCTCGCTCACGATCGCGATCTCGGCTTGATGGGCTGGATCTATGCTCTCGGCTTGAGCCGTGCTCGCGCTCACGCTCGGTATTCCTACGGGAGCCGCTAGGACGTTGTTGGCTTGAGCTGGCCTCGCCGTTGGGACCGGGAAGCATCACGTCGTCGTCGAGCTCAATGATACGGCCTTCGCTGTCTACTTTTGCTTCGCGCTCGAGACGGACTTCGCGGCCACGCTTGTGGCAGTACCAGAATACGAAGAGGAGGACTGGATAGTTGTTAGTAGATGTTGACTATGGAAGGATATTGGATGTATGAGTGGACTAGAGACGTACCGAAGAGTCCAAGACTCAGCAAAACATTCGTACCCATAAACGCTGGCCATCGGAGCTTCAACGCGTTCATGATAGCTTTCAGCATCGATACTACGGCTCCAGGCTTCGTCACTAAATCCTTCAAACTCGTAGGCTTGAGGAACTTCATTGCCGCTGCACCAAGACCAGCCGCACCTCCCGCAGCAGCCTCACCACCACCAGCCGCCGCCGATGCGGTATTGAAGGCCTGTGCTTCTGTAGCCACAGCCAATAATTCGGGTGCCAAATTCTTCGTCAACTTATCCGGCAACTGCGTGACGAGCTTCTGCAAGAAACTAGGCAGATGATCGTAGCTCTTCGCTAATGTACCTTGCGAGTCGTCGAGTAAACCAACCAGATCATCGTATGCTGTGGGAACGCCGTTCACGAGATCCTTGAGAATGACTGTGAATTTCTGGAGGACTTGCTGGGACTCATCCGAGATGGAGAAGGCGCGGTTATTGATCGCAGAGAGGTTGAGGTCCTCGAGGACTTTGTTGATGTCGTTCTCTTCGGCGGCTGCTTCGTTTGGTGTGACAACTCCGGAATCTGGTTTGAGACCATGTTTGTCTTTGTGCTGTTAAGTGGTTAGTCTCCTATTCTGACAGAACTCCCAAGCAGAAAGTAGGTCATGGAAGTACATACCTTCTTCGTTCCAACACGAGACAGAAATGAAAATCTCCCAGGTTTCTTGCCCTCAGCCTCAACATGCTCCTTCTCCTTGCCCTTTCCTTTGTCCTTCGAGCTACGCCTCTGCTCCTCCTCAGCTACTGTATTCCCATCATGAACCACCATCTGCGACGCATTGCCCGAGAAATCTCCTGCCTCGGACAGATCTTGTGGTCTCGCAGGAAGCGGAGGCGGTGTGCCCTCTGCAGAAATAACTCGTCGCAAGAAGGTCTCGTCTTTCTCGTCGAGGAGGGGTGATTGCTTGCCCTCCGCAGCTTTCTTCTCAGCCTGGTGCTTCTTCACTTTCTTGTAGGCGAAGTATTCCATCATCTTGTCGGTAATTTCGAGGTTTTTTACCAGATATTTCGGGGAAGATGGAGTTGTTGGGAGATTTGAAGGGAGTTGGCAGTTTGGTCGTTGATTGTTGGATGTTGGTGTCTTGATTAGAGCTCAGCCACACTTGGGAGAGCTTGCCGCCACACGTCATCGCTATCATGGTCGTCTGAGGTGGGCACCCTTGTCAGTCTCGGCTCGTGCCGGCGAATCAATATTATGGGCCCGGCATTGCTAAACTCGCAACTACCTTAAATCTTCAGGGTGTTTCACCCAAATATTGGTGGCGGTAAATAAATGCCTTTGATTTTTTTGCTTGTATGAATCAGAATTTCAAGTTCGGGCAGGAGCAAATCCAAGAAGAAACTGTGTTCCGCGAGACAGATCTGCGTGTTCAAAGACAGACCTGACGGACAATCGTGAACTTGATATTAACGAAGCTGGATTGTGGAATGGATATTTGCCAAAGCCAGCCTTGGTCAAGTTCAAAACATAGTCTGTACTAATGTTAATTTCATATTGAAGCTCTCCAGCAAGTCTTTACTCGACAACCATTGGCATTTACAACATCAGGCGCTTTTTGACTGGAGCCGAATTGCAGATGGCACATTGGCACAGAACGACCAAGAGACTCCAGTGATCTGGAACTCATCATTTGAGGCCACGTTCACAATAAACTTCAAGGTTCAATCACTACAACTTATCGGTATGCATTTTGACAGAGTGGAAGATATTACGTTCGTAGAGTAATGTGTTTTTACAGACTCCAAATCTGAATTTGAATGCAAGATTTGGGATTCGAGCTAGCAAGTTGGCACTCGCAAAGTATTCAAGTCGTTGTAGCCAAAACTCCTACGGAAAAGCCACCAGAAATCTCATCACCATTTATGGTAAGTAAGCAATCAGCATGGCAACACCAGCGATACAGCCTCCATGGCTGTGGCTAGGGAAAGGGCCCACAAGACCAACATATTGGAATTACTCGGGGCATTTTCCTGATGGGTATGTACATCTAATCTCGTGTCTATGAACCCTCCGACGGGCCTTTGTCTTACTTTCATGACGACTAAAATCTTCAATAGACTGCTTGAGCATACTAAGGATCTGCCAAAGGAGCCTCGATATCAGATTTACCGACATATCACTGACTGGGCACCTACAGAGTAATGGCCCCGGACCAAAGCGAAGCCAGGAAACCCGATCAACTTCTCCCGAAGGAACAAGACTCCACTCTACGAGAAGATCATCATTCCAGAAACAGCGTGCGAACATCACTTACCGGCAATTATACCTCACTTTCAGAGCATGTTGGTGGAGAATTGTGGCTGCTCGACTACTACAATAAGTCACTATTGGAAAAGAGAAACGTGCACACCCAAGTCTAGGAGCCGAGTGATGAGCTAACAAGCAGTGAAACTCTCAAGCTTGGCTCCAAAATTCTCCTCAATACCGAGGCTTCAGCATTCATATCAGTCTGGAATTGGACGTTGACCTGACCGACGTAAATGGCAATCCATTCCACAGACCTGGTACCGAGGTTGTCCATTCTCACGCCAGATTGCTTCAAGCGTCACAGGAATTCGAGGTCAGATATGGCCGTCGAGACTTCATCACCGAGAAGGCACTGAACGAGGAGAGAGATGAAGAACACTTGTAAGCTGAGGCAACGTTGGAACTTATATTGGTGCCGGTTGCTTTGCTGCGAAAGCGCAAGGACTCTGGCTTCTCTGATGGGAAAGATCGGATTGGTGCAGCTCAGACTGGGATTTGACACTACTTGGGATACGGCAGTGGAGGGCGAGCACGCGAATGTTCAGCACAAGGCTGGGCACATTTTCTATCTGATGAGTTGGGGACAATCAGATGCCGCTGACTGGGAGGAAGATACCGTTACGTCCGCTGTATGTCACACACCTTTGAGCATGGTTGTTGTTGGCGGGTGGCGCTTGATACAATTGTACTTGCAGACGTCCCATCAGATTCAGAATCCCAAAAGACATCTCACAATGATTGGAACTGGAAAACGTGAAGAACATTAGTTCATTAAGGTCGTAGGGAAAGTCTTCCCGTGCCGGCGGTGCCGCGCTTTTCCGTCTATGAGGGTATCTCCGACTGTGACATATGTACAATTATTTACAACAAATTATAGGATATCTTCAGGCAAGACAACGACCCAATTCTTGTCTGCAGTCACAGCCAGTCCATTCTCGGCTTGTCCTTCAGCCGCCTCCGTGATCAAGGTCTGCAACGCCTCGTACTTCTCCAAAGTCCGATTGACCCACACATGAACGCCTCCCTTCCCAACGTCGACGTTGAAGTGCATGTAGGTGTCGCTGCCTGGAGTATCTCCAGCAGCGAGAACAGGCTTTTTCCACATGTCGATGTAGGTCAAGACAGCCGCCCACTTGCCGGCATACCAAGTTGCTGGAGTCCAAAGATAGGTTCCAAAAACAAGATCAAGGTTGGCGGTTTGGTTGTAGACGCCAGCTTCGATCTGCTTGCGGGAGGTGGTGAGATCCCCACTTGTAGTGTTCTTCATCATAATCGCAACTCCGAGGACATTCTCGGGCTTGATGTTAAATCCGTACTTGGGGTCGGAAACGACCATTCGTACGACTTCCTCGTTGGAAGCACTGACAATGTACGGAGTGATTCCGTTGGCTGCGAGCTTGTTGATGAGTTCTACTTGGCCACTGTAGATTTTTGGCGGGTTGATCTCCTCCTGTACTACAACGTCCCCATCCCAGTACGAGGTCGGAATGGTCGTATTCAGGACCATCAGATTGTCGATGTGTGCCTTCAGCTCACGGATTGTGAGACCGGCGTACACCTGGGCAGCCCATGGGTAACACACTGCATCATCGATTTCACAAAGTCGACTGTAGTAACCATACAGAGTCTCAGTGTAGTTGGCGGTATCCTTGAAATCGATCAATTTCAATGATGGGTCGAGAGTCTCGCGAGTAATGACTCCCAAATTCTCCAGGTAGGGAAGGGAGGACTCCTCGATGTCGTACCGCCAAATTGTATTGTCGGCATCAAACACTGCGAAATTCGATTGATTGGCGTTCAGAGCGATCATGCGATCAAGTGCCGTTGCTTGAGCTGTTGGCCAATGTGACAGCTCGGCCTCGTCTGTCGTATTTTGACAAGAGTACCTGGGTGCTGCTTGAGCGGTCAGTGCCAGCGACCCCGTTGCGATTGATCGAACGGCGAGCTTCATGATGGACGAGAAGTGTCTTTCAAGTTGATAAGAGACAGGTGAGGTGCCAAAAGAACGTTTCAAGAATGACAGCGGTTCATATATGGAGGGCTTTATTTTTGCAAGCCTTATCTGGAAGTCGGCAAGATCAACAGCGCAATCTCAGCCAGGTACGTAATTGATAAGATGTGGATATTCAGTAAACCAGGTACGAAGTCTTGGGATCCTTGGCTTATCATCATGACGATTGGAAAACCGGGCTTACCGAAATTGTTCTTAACTTCGGATCCTCCGCTCGAAAGTCAAAATCGGTACAGGGCTTGGAGCCGAACAGAAGCCGGTCTAAGTAGTGTAGTCAGCCGTCCGCCATCTCGACCGTGATCGGGCTTTGAAGGCTTATGACAGAACATAAGATTTACTGCTCGAGTTTCAGTAGCATTTTGTCGCTCTTGTAGCTTTCTTCATGGGAATTTGCCTGATTTGTACTTTCATGAGACTGGATGGAACTGTTCAATAGAGGCCGGAGAAAAAGGTTTGGTAAGCGAAGATCATCCGAAGTACAGGCGCATCCCACGCGATTACATCTCACCCCTCACACCCCATCTTTCGGCTTGGAGTTCGAGTCATGTAACGTAGGTGGAGTTGCTTCGGTGCTCTTTACTCCAAGGGGATGTAATCCGAACATCTCGGTAAAGTGCACTTTTCGGTGCTGGGACAACCATCTTCAGTATCAACATCGCTAAATTAAGCCCTCGCCTGTGGACTCTCAGTAATGTTCCTTTCTTTAGATCATCTCGAAGGCTGCAATGGCTGAACGGGACCTGGGTTATTCTTTGTCTGACCTTCGGATTATGTAGGATGTTTTAGGCCGTCTATTCAAGACTTTGACCAGTGTTTAGTTTCTTGGGCCCAAGCCACTTGAGAGGCTCTACCAAATGCTTATTCAAGTTTGCCACAGCCAGCGATGACAAAGGCTAGTGACCGTGATTCTCCTTTGGCGAGATAGTGCTAGTATGTTGTTCGTTAGCTGAGACTTTCAAGTTCCAGTATCTTACTTCTATGCCTCATGGCGAGATGACGGGAAATGCAATGCTAAGAAGAGGTGGGCATCAAGGTTCTCAACGAACACGTTTGAGGAACTGCCCATGGTTTCGATACAAGAGCCGAGCCAAGGGCCCAAGTTAGAGTGAATACATCTGCACGATGATTAAGGTAGCAGCGCTATGTCGCTTCCCGTTTGCACTCGCTCTTGCCTTCCGGATTCTTATCAATAACATCTATTCAAATAAGAGAAAAGTCACCATCGAACAACAACGTGACGTGGCTCGTGAGTCTCCCACACTCTCCCATCTTGTGACTTGTCTAACAATTATCACAGTTTGGTCTAGTGGTACGATTCGTAAGGCTTTCTATTCACTTCATTCGTACCTGTCTAACTGTCCCAGTCGCTTCGGGTTTTCCCTGAGTTTGTAACTCAAACATGTGAGAGGGTAAGGACATTGCCGACACTTGTAGAGTGATAGCTAACAATCATAGTCCCGGGTTCGAACCCCGGAAGAGTCCGTTGAAATCTCCTTTTTGCCATTTACTTTTCATTCACAATGGCTGTTTGTTGATTGGATGTTGTGGTCGCTGTTTCTGTCCACGGTTATTCCAGCGAGTTTGCGGGGCGGCGACCACTGAACCCATTACACCGACCGTCACACCAACTCACCAGGTGAACTTACCTTGACACCATGCCATGATATCTATGAATCGATTACAATCACATTCTCTGGATAGACACTTTGTTAGTCTTTTAGATAAATAAGGTATTGAGCGAAAAACACATGTCATGTCATCCTTAATAACCCCACCTCTGGAACCTCTGGTCTAAGCCACTTCGAAACTCTCTGAAGCCAATCAAGATACAGACTGAGGAAGCGAGTCAGCACTCAAATCCCTCATCGGCGCCGATCACAGATCTCCCCGTGTACTCGTGTACTCGTGTACGAATTGCGAAGACCTTACGGTAAAACCAATCGCTAAATCAGTCGTACCTGCATCCTACTCCATCCTCATTGGGAAGGCGAGCTAAATGCCCAGCCAATTCCGCCAAGAGAGTGACATTTTTGATTGCGTATCTCTCTCTTCACCCCACCAGTGGCGCTCCAACATTGTACGCATTCTGCGCATTCATCGACGGCCCAGATTCTGCCGTTGGTGATACTGGTGTCATATGTGCGACCTGTGATTCGCGAGATCGTGTTTTGAGGGTTGCAGGAGGCGAGGTCTAGCACTTAAGAGGGGTCCTCCTTCGCTGGTTAAATGCTGGGTGGCTTTTCTTCAAACATGGAGGTTTACCGTGAGTGGGATGATTGTTGAGGTTTCAATTATTACTGTAAGTTATCTCTGAAATAAGAGCATCTAATTCAAATGTTAACAGCATCCAGGACAGACCTCCTCGTTGTTGTCCTTGGCGAAGGCCTCCCGTGTCACGATGTGGGCTTCCCTCATCGCTCTTGGTCTAGTGGCGAGGACAATCGCTCAGACGCAATACACGGCCACAGCTGCAGCAGAAGTTGCAAAGGCAAAAGCAACAGCTTTGACATTGAGTCCTACGAGTAATGTAGTTGGAAAGACATTCGATCGCTTCGTGACGATATGGTGCGAAAACACGGATTATTCCATGGCAGCTGGAGATCGTATGTTGCTGATCTCTTCTTGTAATCCTCGTTTTCTTCTTTATGGGACTTTCTCTCTGCACCATATATCTCAACTATATGTGACACTGACACCTCCTAGCCAACTTTGCATTCCTCTCAACACTAGGGATCACTCTCAACAACTACCTAGCCGTCACACATCCATCGCAGCCAAATTACATAGCCGCTGTAGGTGGATCCACACATGGCATTTCCAACGATGGTTTCCATCGCATATCATCAAGCAGCAGAACGATTGTCGATCTATTGGAAGCCAAAGGTGTCAGTTGGGGTGTCTACGGTGAAGATGCGCCGTACACTGGATTTCAAGGAAACTATGTCAACCAGAAGAATGGGAAGAATGATTATGTGAGGAAACACAAGTAAGCTATACAGTCTCTTCTTTTCTTTGCCTTATGTTTGCCTCTTATTGCTCAAACATCACGTCGGTTGATGTTCCGATCTTGACACATGACTGATTGAGAACTTAGTCCCCTCATGAGCTACGACTCCGTCACATCCAATCCCAATAGACTTGCACAGAACAAGAACTTTACTCTATTCGAACAAGACTTGGCTGCAAACACGCTGCCGCAATGGATGTTCATCACACCGAACATGAGTTCGTTCTACTACATTCCTATATGTGGGGCTATCAAACTGACCCTAGCAGCCAACGATGGGCACGATACGTCCGTTACTGTAGCAGGGAAATGGATGCGATCCTTCGTAGTCCCTCTTCTGAGCAATTCCCATTTCATGAAACGAACTCTTGTCCTTATCAGTGAGATACTCCTGTCTTTACATGAGTCTTGGCAGTACCCGAATCTGGCTGACAGTGCATAGCTTTTGATGAGACTGCGAATTACCTCAGCAACAACAAAGTCTTTTCGCTACTACTGGGCGATGCGGTCCCGACCTCTGCGCATGGGACAACGAACAGTACATCGTATAATCACTACTCGCAGATGGCGACCGTGGAGCAGAATTGGGATCTTGGGGATCTTGGACTGGGAGATAAGAAGGCCAATTCTTTCTATTGATCTCGACTTAGTACAGCGATCGTTTGTCATTAGATACCCATATGCATAGATACATTTTGTTGTCGCCAGAAATGCAGGTCTTCAACCCAAAGCTTCAAAGTTCTCTGATTTCGACTCGCTTTCCCTATCGTCACGCGCTCAACTTCACACCTTCCAATCAACAACAATTTTCCTAACAGCAGCAGAATTATATGAAGCACATGAACCTCGCTATCGCTGACGTCTAAAGTTCTGATGAGCTTTAGGTCGAGACAAACCCAGGTCGAACCATACACCAAAGGCTGCGGGCCAAGAAACAAGCTTTGTTTGCTTCCACTACTCCATAAACCACATCTCCCCTTCAACAAAACGCTGCCCCAGCACACATGATAACCTTATCATTCCTCACTACATCCTCTGCACAGCTCTGTGGTCTCATGCGATAATCCACACCACCATGCGCATACGCGACCAAGCGACCATCATCAACCCACGCCGCGAAGCCAGGAATGCAGTCGAACCAGAAGTGGTTGTCGAGGCCGCGGGGTTTGTTGTTGGCGACACAGACTTGCACGCCGTTATCTTGGATGAAGCCTTCCATGAGGTTGTTCTGGATCTTGGTAAAGGAGTTGACGCAGGCGTGAGTGATGAGGGGGAGGGTTAGGAGGGTGAATGTGGTGGGTTGAAAGCGCATGATGGTTTTGGATGGAAAGGCGAAGTGGATGAACAGGGCAGATCTGAATATGCTTACTTGAAAGATGATTTGGGACGAAAGCTGGGCAGAGCGGCAATTGAAAAAATGCGGAGCGTATATCTATTATCTACGATTCCGATAATCAGGAGACCATCTCGCTTGTCGATATTGATCCTGTGCCTAAACTCTCATCGCCCACCCGCCAATGGCGTCGAGCATTTAGGCGAATCTCCCGCAGCAATTGCAAATCTAAACAACGGCAAGATGTGCTATAAATAGGCAAGGTAGTGCTTTGTACTTGTCTGCTTTATAGTGCTGCGTGGCTATCATGAACCTCGGAGGTCTGGCTTACCATAACACTTGAGCGATTTGTACGTTTGGGGATCCAGTCCACTGACTTAAAGGCGGATACCTTAGTACTCGCATGAATAAGAAGTATCTAAATGATGGGTTACTGTAGGAAGACAACTTAAGCAAAGCGGCTTTGTGATGCCATGTGCTCCACATAGGAGACAGCCGAGAGCATAGGTATCGCCACTCTTGTTGCGATCTCCTCAAATCCGGCACCACAAGTCTGCATTGGGAAGTCTTTGATATCCTTTCCCTCACCACAGCCACAGATGGGGCTCTCCCAATCAGAAGTTGAGACGGGCGCACGACCATCTTCGAGGTAGGCACATGTAGGTGTACGTATCCAGCTTCTACGACATGACTCCACAGCCCTCGGCCGGAGCTGCTTGAACAGCTTGTAAGTCTTTGGGGTCAGAGGTGGGTTTCTTACAGGTGAGGCGAATTCGGTGAGAAGTAAGAGCATTGGCAATCGCGAGTACGCGATGGGAACAATCCAGCCGTCGAAGAGGATAGAGCCGACTTTACGTGTGACACGAATGAAATTGCCGACAAGCACAATGTCTGTGATTTACTCAGAATTGATGCTGAGGATGGCTATATAGATCACTTCTTTACAGCTCCTTAATCACTGAAGCCTGTAGCCTCGCTCCTTGCTGGCATCAGAGTTCTTCGCCAATCGTTCTAAAGACGCGGGACTTGAGCCTGACAACATTGTCCGCAGAGATTGTATGTGGGACTTATGGCAAAGTGGTTCAGGCATTCCAAAGTCGGATCATCTGTGTATCGAATTTGTATCAGCGGGAGAAGAAAAGATCAAGTGGCATTACTCCATAGTGGTCGTGGTAAGGCGACGCCTAAAAGTCACTTGACGACATCCCTCCAAGCTTGGAGTATGGTCTTCTCTACAGGTCTAGAGGTCATCGAGTCTGACATGCTAACTATTAAGACCTCCTTCGAAACATGGGACAGCAGTTACGACGCTGAGGGGTGTGTCAATAGTAGTGTTGATTTACGCCTGCAGTAAGCGAGAATGCCGCAAACACAACAATGTGAGAAAAATAAGGATGGAAGACATCACCTAGTTGGTTTTAAGTATAGACATCTAAAGGATTAACACCAAAGAACGATCTACGGATTCCAATCCCCCTAAACGTCACCTTCTTAGTGCGACCTGAACTCGGCATGGGGTGGACAAAGTCTACACACGTGACTTACGAGCTGATCGCTCTCCTTATCGATAAGGTAGGCAAGCATTTCTCAGGCTAACACATCAACATCAAATGGTCATCACTTCTAAACTAGCATCTCAATTGAACCAAAATGGCTCAATATCGAGGGCTGGCCATCACGGCGGTTCTAAGTACGGCTTTTCTAGCCCTGGTTGCCAGTCTTATGCTTGCAGAGAACAAATCGTCCAATCCCACTCTCTACTGCCTTTCTAACCCCACATTGTCGTCCATCACAACGCTCAATGCTTCCCTACCGCAAGCTCAGTGCTTCAGAGTTCAAGATGGACTGTTTACGGAAGTGTTGGCCGAAGTTCCTGCGGTAAATGAAGAGGAGATTGTGTTTCTTGATGGATATGTCCTTCCTGGAATCATTGAAAGTCACGGACATATCTTGCAGTACGGAGAGATGGTGGAATCGGTTTCATTGTATGGAGCGGACAGTATGCAGGAAGTCAGGAAGAGAATTAAATCGTTCTTGGAGACTCACAAGGGAGAGAACTATGGCTCACGTGAGAAATGGCTTCGGGGCATTGGCTGGGATCAAGCCTTTTTCGGTGGTATTATGCCTACAGCTGTAAGTCTATGACACGCAGGTGGAATCGGGCTTTATCTTCCCGCTGTATTTTGAGGATCACTTTGCTGACATAAGTATAGAAAGAGCTTGCTGAAGACCCAGCACTGGCAGATCTCTACATCATGTTGGACCGCGTAGATGTTCATTGCGTCCTCACATCAGGAAAAGTCCTTGGCCTCCTCCCCAATCCCCTGCCTGAAGCACCTCCAGGTGGTGTTGTTGTAACAGATCCCGGACCAGGGGTATTCTGTGATAATGCCATGGATGTGATTGTCTATCCAGTAGCACCCAAACCTGGTGTCGAACAGAAAACACGTTGGTTCAAGACTGCTCTAGCTGAGCTGAACAAAGTCGGCATTATTGGAGTGGGAGATGCTGGGATGAGGCCAGAAGATGTGTCTATTCTCGAAAGTTTGGCGGAGAAGAGAGAGCTTACTTTGAGGATTAATGTTATGCTGGAGTGTGCTGAAAGGAATACTTACTGTCCTGACGAGACCAAGGACTTGAAACTACTGGATGCGCTAGCTGCTGAGGGCCTAGGTGGGAGTACATTGATGCTGGGAGGTGTGAAGCTTTTCGCGGATGGGGCTTTGGGATCATGGGGTGCAGCGCTGTTGGAGCCTTATACGGATAAGAAAGAGACAAGCGGGACCATGTTGATCAACGAGACAGATCTGACCATGGTCGTCAACGAGGCAAGTTACTTTGGTCTCTTCTGCGATAACATTTATTGACAACGCCAGTGGTTCAATGCTGGTTTTCAGGTCAACATCCACGCTATTGGAGATCGTGCGAATCGAGCGGCAGTAGACGCCTTCGAGAGCGTTCTAGGAACCAGTTGTGACGGTTGCAATGAAGCGAAGAGATTGCGCATTGAGCATGCTCAAATCATTGTAAGTAAGTCGTGACCATAGTAGGACAGTGTAGCTAAAAGGAACAGCATCCAGATGATCAGAGACGTATCGCAAAAATGGGAATCATCCCAAGTATACAGGTGAAGAAGAACTTCGTACTACACATGGAAGACATCTAACAGTGCTCAGCCTACTCATGCTACCTCCGATATGGCGTATGCTCTCGATCGCTTAGGAGAAGAGCGCACCTCGCACTCAGCCTACCGAATGGCAAGCCTATTCCCTTCCAAATCATCTACAGCCAAAACATCCAAATATCCTGGCCCAGTCCTCGGCTCTGATTTTCCCGTCGAACCCCCCTCTCCGTTCGAAGGAATGTACGCAGCAGTCACTCGTCTCAATCCACACACTGGCACGAGCCCAGCAGGTCCCAAAGGGTGGCATGCCGAAGAATCTTTGACTGTAGAGCAAGCTGTTCTAGGATTCACGAGGAATGCGGCGTATGGATGGTTCAAGGAAGGGAAGGCGGGTGCTATTGAAGTGGGCAACTGGGCTGATTGGATTGTGATTGATCGAGACATATGGGCAGACAAGACGGGAAAGAGCCTGAGGGACATAGTCGTCAAGGAAACCTGGATGGGTGGAAGAAAGGTGTTTCCACATTCAAGTGGCTCCAGCGTAGGCCTTCAGCAGACCAAGTTCTTGGAGGCGTTCCAAGAGATTGTGTATGGAGGCATCCAGTGGATTGTCGGAGGCAGGAAAGGAGAATTATAGTCAACAGCGGATTAGTCGCCTTCTTTCGCAACCATCTTAAAGTATAAACAGTCAAGACTCTGAACAATAAATGCTACTTGACCAAGGAGATCATTTTTATACCACGCCAGTACCACAGCAATCAGGCTTGACACCTAGCCAACCAGGACTTCGTCAAGCCTTCTTGTGCTTTTCTTCGATAAAATATTCCTCCAAGGAGATAGGCTTCCTGAATTGCTCCAACGACACCACCTCCTTGTTTTCCCATAAGCCCTTACTGCCGAGCACAGCAGCCGCCTCTGACATGTACAGATGGTTCATGGCAACTCCGTTCTCCACTCTCAACCTCGCCAGTTCCACTTCCAAGTCCTCCACACTTCCCTGTCTAACAACATCCACCTTGACACCGTGAATCCTCTCATGAGTCTCTGCCAATTCCCGGATCGTCGTCACACCTGAGCTGAACTTGAAACATCCTCCTTGGCCTTCCTGTACACCCTCCCCAAACATCAGAATATCAATTGTCCAAGACGCAGCATCATCTTGGGCACTCCATGGCCACTTGCCCACACTGTCTCCCTTCCCCCAATATCTCATCTTTGGATTCTCACCATTAACATCCCAGCCACCAGGCCCGTACGGACTATACAACAAATCGGCAAACAGCCCACTGAAGATATACACCGGCTTGATCGAACTCGTCTTCGCAGCCTGCTGCTGGAATGCCATGTGATTATCATAGTGTTCGAAATCACCGAACTTGATATTAGTCCAGTCGCGGGACCAGGATGATGCGAAGAAGATCTTGATATCGGCGCGCTCGGCAGCACGCAGAAGGAGGAGCGAGCCGTCAAGGTCGAGGAGTGGGTGCGGTGCGTAGGCGTTGATTATTGCGTCGACGCCGGAGACGGCAAGGTCAAGAGCAGGGATGTCGTAGTAAGATGTGCTTGTAATGAAGGATTCGAGGTGGCTGGCGAGGGATGGAGGGAGGGATGAAGGAGTGCGTCCCAGGCCGCGGACTGAGATGCCACGGGAGAGTGCAATTGTTGCGAGACGTTGGCCAAGGGAACCAGTAATTCCGGCGATGAGGAGGAGCATTTTGAGCAAGAGCTATTCTTGAATAGTTTCAACTTCTTGGTGACTTTATTTGTTCTGTTAACTTTGGTCGTGATGAAGCGGGTTGCGTTGCATCTCACAGCGGGAAAGCAACGATCGTTATATATTCTACATTCTCATGATTCTGCCCTAGAAGTCATCGGTCGTAATACTAGCGATTACTTCATACTCGGAGTACAGAGTATGAAGCTCAAGAACAGTAAGTATCAATGCTGAAATTGGCAATCAACGAAGATCCTCGAGCGGAAGAAAATATCGAAGTGAACGGAATGTTGTCTTCGCTTAGAGGATCGATCAGAAACAGTAGCCAATGGGGTGAAAACAGTGTAGCCGTGGGGGTGCGGGAGCGGATGCCCGCTCGTGAATACTCGCTGACTGAGAACCAAGTGCTGTTTGTTTTCAGGGTTGAGCAGAAGGAAACCTCGCTTACCGAAGAAAGGAGTTGACGAATGTTCTGACAAAGCATCGTTACTTCGCAAAGAAAGAACTCTGAACTCCGGCATTACGATCGTATGAGTGTGGAGAGTCTCGAGGCAATATCGGGGTTTGCTTCCAAGTTTTCTCCAGAGAAAAGAGAGTGATAATACAAAAATTAAACAAGACAAAGCTGTTTGGTTGCTAATGACTGATTGTCCAGTCGCCCCTGGCGAAATCAACGCGCTTTTTAGGTTGAGTTACGCTTATCTTTCGGACGAAGCCTGAAATATGGAATGCTATGTAGGAGGAAGCGATACTGAAACAACAATAGAATTGAGGATATGTTACTAGCCCCTCCCTCTATGCTGTATCTAAAATTAGCATTTCGTGCGAGAGAGAGATTTTGGGAAGGTAGAGTGCTTGGGTTTGTCTGGACTGAAGCCTTTGGCAGTTGTTACCTTATATCTCCCCGTGAGATCGGAAAGCAAATAGCTACAGATTTCTTATGGTACTCGCCGAGGAAGTGACCCATAGGGTTCATCGGTCCATCAATTCTCCCGATCGGCCTCGGTCAACGTCTATTCTCAATTTCGTGTTCCAGGACGTGCATGAATTCAACCAGAGACATGGGACGATTCATCCGAAAGTCATATCCATGTGACTTTGTGGATTTCAATCATGAAGTGGATCTTGATTCTAGCTTGACTTGGAGTTGAGAATGAGAATGGGGAAGGTGAAGATGGCCCGGCGGAGCTAGATTTCGGACACATATTGCTTGAACCACACCGCTACAATATTAAAGTGGCAGAACTTTACTAGGCGCAATCTCGTTCCTGCTGGCTGCACCTGCACGTAGCTTTGAAACGCCTCCCGCCTTGGCAATAATATAAATATCTAGAGTATCGAAAACCCGGTTGCAATTCTCATTGCAGTGCCAAGAGACGAGGAGACAGCAATTGCTGGAAAGCTCGCATCGCAATCAAGCTCAGTATCTCAGAACCTTATCTTCGCATGGACCGCGGATGAGATCATCTAATCCCAAGAGAGGTGCAAAGCCGCAGTCTAGCTGGTATCCCTGTACAGTGCTTCGGGAGGGGTACGCAATCCAACCTCGTCCCTGTCGCTCTCCATCGACCCCTCCACGTGTGCCTACTGGCTGGAGAGCAGTGGCTGTACAGCTTCTAGACAGTCGATGGAAAGCCCTTTGGTAGGTTATAAGTGCACCAAAGACATGCCGGCACTCCAAAGCGTGTAGGATCGGCCATTTGCGCAGCCAAAATAGCTCTCAGCCAAGGGTAGAGTAAGTAGACCCGGTCTGCTTTTATATCCAGGGTGTTTGTATGGAGGGGCAAATTCCAAGACTGGGAAGTTGATATGGCGGGGTACTGATAATAGGTACTGTATCGCGATTTCCGACCGGCGTAAATGTCGGATTCAGGTACAGTTTCCATCTAGGTGGATCAACCAGTTGATCGGCCTCCGATGTATAAGAATCTACGATTTCCTCGATAAGAGGGTCTTTTGGTCTGCTTCATTCCTCTCTCAAGCCTTCAAATCAATCATTTAGTTGAGACTCATCCAGTTGAGGCAAAATGATTGCCCAACTCCTTCTATCGTTGCTTCTGGTCGTCCAGGCTGTTGCAGACTACGCGCCTGTCGATGCGGCCTGTCCTACGACAGATCTTGTTCGACCAGCAGATGGAATCTCAGATGATGAAGAGACCTTCAGAGTGGCGAGGAAGGCAGTTGCAGACCAGGCTCTGAAGAAGTGGTTGATTAAAACCAACTCTGCTTTTGGCATTGAGGGTCTTCCAACCGTAAGTTGCACGACTTTCGAGACTCTTTGACAGACTGACAGCGATGAATAGGTTGCTTTGACTACAAGTGGCGGTGGCTACAGATCTCTACTTTCAGGTGCTGGTGTGATTCAAGCCCTTGATGAGCGAGACAGTGCGGTCAGTACCAGCGGGCTCTACCAGGCTCTTACCTACCAAGCTGGGCTATCAGGAGGCTCCTGGCTATTGTCCTCATTGGCCGGCAATAATTATCCTACTGTCAGCTACCTGAAAGAGGCGCTGTGGAAGGAAGCGTTTCGGGATTCGCTTCTCGACCCTGGTTTTCTTCTTGCTGCTGTCGCTTATGGAGAAGTCCTCGGCGATGTCATCGAGAAAGAAGCTGCGGGATACGATACCACGTTGACTGATCCTTGGGGGAGACTCTTGTCTTACCAGCTTTTGGAAGGTTCATGGGGTGGTGTTTCGACGACTCTATCATCAGTTACCGGCCTGTCAAATTTCACATCGTACTCCGTTCCATTCCCAGTCATAACAGCACTCGGTGTAAAAGTATGGCTTGGAGAATGTATACCTGGGCCAAATGCAACCACTTATGAATTCAGTCCATATGAATTTGGAAGCTTCGATAAGGACGTCTCGGCTTTCACTCCTACGAAATACCTTGGCACGACTTTGAAAGGAGGGAAACCCGTCGCAACATGCACCACAAACTACGATAACCTAGGTTACATCTTTGGAACCTCGAGCAGTCTTTTTAATCAACTGTGCGTACCTGTGCCCGCGGTGAATTCGACCACGGACTTGAGCGAGACACTTACGGCTCTAATTGACCAAGTCCATGAGGTCACGACGTCCGATCTATACGCCACCTATCGAAATCCTTTCTATGAGTACATCTCCTCAAATGCAATATCAAACATTGCCAACAACATCTCAGCACAAGAGAATCTCAGTCTTGTAGATGGAGGGGAAGCATTGCAGAACAATCCTATCTTCCCCTTCCTCCAACCCTCACGCAACATCTCCGTCATCCTCGTGAACGACAACTCCGCTGACACAAGCAACAACTTCCCCAATGGGTCCGAGATCCTGACCACTTACGTGCAATCGCTTAACGCCGGGCTTACACGAATGCCATTCATCCCATCAGTGGAGACATTCGTCGCTCAGAACCTCACTACCAAAGCCACATTCTTCGGCTGCGGCGATCCAGAAAAAGTGACGATCGTGTACCTGCCAAACGCGGCATACACCTTTGCGTCGAATACTGCGACGGCGAAGTTGGCGTATTCTGAGAGCGAGACTGACTCGATGATCGCCAACGGTGTGCAAATTGGTACCCAAGGAGATGATGCTGAGTGGGGAACTTGTTTAGGGTGCGCTATCATGATGAAGACTGGTCAGACTCTGCCGAGTGAATGCACGGCTTGTTTTGAGGAGTATTGCTATTATGATTAGTGGTAATGTGGCTGTATATAATTCGAATGACGATGATGTGCTGACTTAGATATCCCAAATCGATAATGTCTCCGATACATATATTTCTTGGCATGGACTTCCAATGTTCTGAGTTCAATAAAAGACTTTCCTGTTTGAACACTCGAATGAGTATGTCATAATGGGCATGACTTGCAATAAGATATAAGAGGCCTTTCATTGTACACTTTGCAGACTTTTGATATTTCAACAACATGCCCCTCATTACACCAGGCCATTCCCTGCTCTGCCATGCATCGCGGGGTTGTCAATCGTTATCGGACAATTCATGCAACCTCGATGCGAAGTAAATGTACCACCGGCGCTTACAGACTCCTTTAAATAAACAATTGCAAACACCAACAAAACCAACATTTGGATATTCTTCACTGCAGGTCGATGCGCAATTGTTTGGACCTCGATGTGATGTGACTCTAAAAGTGAGATGTGTTGTTCTGCTGTTCCCCCAACCCCCTCTTTTAGCCTCTAAATGGCGGTGACGCCTTGTACTAAAAGGCCCTCTCCTCGCGCTCCGTCCCGCAGGCTTTTCCCAGCCCAGACCAGTACACTTCCTATTGTCATTGGAGATTCAAAAGCAAGTTTTTCGTTTTGAGCTTTACGTCGTTCTGTCGCTTTGTCATTATATTTTTTAATTGTTTTCCCCAAGTTCAGTTCTTGTACATACCGCTTTCTTTCGGTTGCACAGTGGTCGATTTGATTGGAGTATCGCTAAAGTCGGAACTCGTTCTACAACTTCAAACCTGCGAATCAGCGTCACCCAACACATCGACATCGACACCGACCTCGACCCACCACTTACACTTACCTCGACAACATCACCTTGCTTCCCTTTGCTACCAACTCGTCATACTCCTGATGCCACCTCGAACTCTCTACGTAGCTTTCGCTCAAGCGTAACCTCACCGCTGTAAAGGTTGCTCGCTCCACATGCGAGGTGCACCAACAGGTGTGGCACATCAACCACCCAGCTTCGTCCTCTAAGCGCCAGCGCGATCCAACCTCACCAGATACCAACAATGGCTCAAAAAGACCGCGAGAATGAGGTGGAAGAGCGTCCGAGTGAGAGAAGACATAGATCGAAGTCTGAGAAGGATCCCAATCGACCTCACAAGACAAGAAGCTCTAGACCGAAGGTGATCGACCCCGAGACAGGCGAAGTCATCAAGTCATCCCACCGACGTAAGAGGGAGAAAGAAGCAGAGAAGCATAGTGAAAGAGGCTCCGAACCTTCAACATCTATGGCTGACTTAGTTCCTGAGTTGGCTCGAACGGCGTCTGCCCCCGGCGCAACATCTAGAAGTAGTCTGCCATACCCAAGCTTCAACAAGGCATTCAGCAAGGAAGCAGTCAATAGCAGAGACGACGTACGGCTACCGGCTGCGAACAAGACGAGTCCATATACACCAGAGTCAACAGATGTAGGATCCAGTGAAAAGGATAGATCGAAATCGGCTGAGCATATTGTTCCTCCCAAGTCTGGAAACATTCAGAAAGATGGCAGACCGCCGAGTCCTCCCGAAACCGACGTCTCACAACAGAGAAAACATAGCACAAGCCGCATGTCAAAGGTTCAAGAGGATGTAGAGGCAGAGGTTAGATCGGTGTCGAGTAACTCATGGTTTGGTAGGATGGCTGGAAAGGACCAGATCAAGGAGACTCGGTCGAAAGTGTCTATAAAGTCGAAGAGCTCGAAGGCCAGCACCATAAAGTCACCGAGAATGAAAGATGAGAGAGCTTCAGCAGAAGATCTGCGTATACGAGACTCGGGTATTGGATCTGGGGTGGATTCGAATGTCACCTCTGTTGCGCCAAAGCGAGATCAGGAGAAGAGAGAGCCAGAAGTGACCTCAAAACGACCACCAGTCTTGGATACAGATTCATCTCCAGACTCGGCACAAGATTCATCTCCTCGAACTCCAACTCAGACTCCACAATTTCCACCATCAGTTGCACCGAGTGTCAAGCCTACACCATCGCCTTTTATTCATTTCGAAGATCATGGTGTGGTTTCAAGTTCCTTCGACTCACCGCAGCCACCTCCACCTCCACCACCTCCGAATGTACCTATTAATATTCCTCGAGTCGATTATTTGATGCAGAACGGTGGCTTGCTTCGACCGGTTCCGAAAACTCTACTTACTGCTGCACCAGCCTTTTCATCGCAACAAGGTGGATCAAGGGAAGCTACACCGATTCCTTCCGAGATTGAGAAGATCTTCGGACCATTTTACACTGTCTTGGATCAATATGAGGCGGTCATCAACAAGAATGGGTCGATGGCTGTGGCTACTGGATATCGGTCAGTTGCGAGGAGACTGCTTGATCGCCTAGAGAACGTCTTCAATAGGGATCTCTCTTCTGAAGGTTGTTCTTGTGTCATGTGCCAACATCCGGATCTTGCAACACATGAAGGAAGTCGAGGACTCGGCTGGGGTGAAGTTTTGGAATGGGTCAGCGGCCGACGAGAGCTTCCGACCTGGCCAGCTTTCGATTTCGCAACACTTGGAGTTAGAGCTGGCGAGGATTTGTCTAGTGGGCTGGGAATATCTGCTGACGGTGGTCCTGAGAGACCTAGATCGCCTGTCAAGATGGATCCTGATATTGCTGAGGAGTTCCGCGAGCATTATCTTGCCCAAACCAAGAAGACCAAGCATGCCGTTGATCGATGGCTGTCGAGCTGCCCCCAAACAGCAGCTACTCCACCACAGGAGGTCGACGATGAGACTTTATCCTTCGCGATCCTCACTCATCTGGATCAGCACGACCGGCCAGTTTTCAATGCCTTGGTTTCTGGCTCAACAGTGTTGCAACCTGTATCTCGAGCACCTCAAGCAAAGCCTAGATCCGAGTTCATGATCAAGACCGTTCATTCTCTTCAACGGCTCTATCGACTTAACAACCCTCCGCGAGATCCCGAGGCTGCGATATATCTGCTGAAGCACCCCAATCTGCACAATCTTCTTGCTACGATGTCAAGCATCAACGCATCGGAGTGGGAGATTTTGACTTCTGGTCGTTTCGATGGCTTCCTGTGGTCAGGAGCTGATGACTCAATGAATCCATCACCAGCTCCGTCACGAGGACCCACGCCAGCAGGTGGTTTCCGTGGTCCCATGTCCCCTCCAATGCGTCAAGGTATCCCATCTCGGAACAACACGCCTTTCTCACCAATGCGAAATCAGACGTTCTCGCCGTCAATGGGCGGGTTCCAATCTCGTGGACCAACGCCATTTGCTCAGATTCGCCAACCTGTTTCGAATGACGAGGAGACGGAAATTGCTGTGTTAGCGGAAGTCGAACGTGAGATTTACCTGAGCATGGAGGCGCTGGAGGATGCATTTGAAGGATTACATCGAAAGGCCGAATTGGTTCGACGAGCTCTGCGGGAACGTGGAGCGGGCCTTTCGATGTCCTTGCAATCCAGACAGCCAAGCCAGCCCGACATCATTAGTGCAGGCACACCTGGCTTCCCTCCATCTGGCCTAGGACCTGGCTATGAGAGACAGAACTGGGGAGAAGGCAGTGAAATGCTAAGCGAGAGTGACTGGGAGCCAGAATCTGAATTGATGAGCGAGCTGGCGCCTGACGATTCAGCGAGCAATATTAGCAGCTCGAGACACAGACGACCGAAGAGAAGAAATGAGAGAAGGACACCTGCTCTAGTCGAGGAGGAAGATGAGGATTGATGAACGATTTGAGTTGATGACGTGTTTCAGTTGCGTTTGCAACTCGGATTATGATTGCTTGATAGCTATCTAGCTCTTTGCTACGAAATTTTGACGACGACAGAACTGGATGATAGGACTCAACCAGGAAAGATATGAATGGAACGAAAACAAACAAACTTGTTGGTATTTGAGCGAAATGTTTGGAAGCTGGGATGGAGAGATGCAATACCGGATGGATGTAACTCCAAGTTCATGTAAATGATGAGAATGATTTGGGTGCATTGGTGGAGACATGTTGAATGGGTGCGAGCAAGGAGGATATGGATACAGAGCATTGTTGGCGTTACGTTGCATAGCGATGGATGGTGATTTAGGACTTTCAATCGTCCCTGTATCCATCGGCAAACAATTGAAATGAGACAGTACTTTTCCGACGAGCATTTGTCTTTTGGGGCTCAAATTTGACGTTCTTTCTTAGAAATTGACTGTGATCCTCTGCCCATCATATGTTGTCTTTCAATTCTGTTGTCTTGCGAGGCAATCCATTGCTAGCGATACCGGCCTACATTCTGGATCAGGCATGTATAGGCCAGATGTTAAAGAGAAGACGACCCAGAGCTATGTGCTTCAGTGACCTCAAGAATATGCAGTTCAGCATATCAACTTGCAGAAAAACCGACAAATAGGTGCAAACAAGGACTGTTCAGACGAGGCTTGTTCGTGAAAACAGATAGCATGGTTGAGACTCGGAGTCCAAGTAATCTTCATGTTAGTTCTCATTGCGAGGAGGCAAATAACAAGCAAGTGGGGCTTAGATATTGTTTTGAAGACTCGCTTGCCCCCCTTTTCCCACACGCCAAGCCCTTCCCACTCGCGGGATCTTCCCGATCTTCGACGTCAAATCGCTTGCGTGAAACACTCCACGGCTTGACTTTCCGCTGACAGCAACCACACCACACTCCAACACCGACCATCAAGGCGTTCCGCCCCTCTATTTAATCAAGTATGAATCCTCAAGCTGCAGCAAAGTTGCAAACCCCATAAGATCTGCAATGAAAGAGCTCGGCACCGCGAGCCGGTGTTTCCAGGCGCCCCGTTCGGCTGCACTACCTCGTTCGTTCTGAGGGCCGCATTGTTACAGTCGGGACCGCAGCGCGGCTAAGAGCTTACAGAGGCAGGGAAATGGGATTCTTGAATCTGATGTCCCTGGCCCTTATTCAGGTAAATCTTCGTCTGGTCTTCATCCTTTACCCGGTGAACCGCAACCGCAGAACGCTTGGTGTTTGAATGACTCTTGAGCATGACCCTGCGCTGGGCTTGTGTGAAACTGAGGCGTTACGGAATACGGACTGTTATGGTCTATCCTTTCCTCTCTCAATGCTGGACAGCCAACCAGCATCAACTTTGAGATCTTCCTTTTTGTCTTCTGTTGGAAATTCTATTTCTAATTCTATTTCTGTCCATCCATTGGGCTTGCCTCTTATAAGTGCTGAATCTTGTTTTGTACTTCTGTTCTGCTCTCCACCTTCTTTTCCCTCTTCATACTTTTTGGTATTCTTGAGTTGGTGGTAGCTTCACTTCGCATTTTGATTCAAACGTAGCAGCTGGTTCTGTCTCTCTGGGAGAGCTGGTTTTTGTTGTTAAATTTTCTCTGCTGTGCGGCATTGGATACATTTGGTTTTTGGTTCTAGAGCGGATTGCACCTTGTTTTTAAGCACCCTCCCCAAAAGACCCTTCAACATGGGTCTCCGAATAGTTCAAGGTTAGCTCCCATGACGCCCTTCTTACCTCCCAGATCCAAAGCTGATACCTCTCAGTATGCGGTCTCTGGTTCTGGGTAGCATTCGCCTTCTTCATTGTAGTCGTAATGCACCAATCCCAAACCCTCATCCATATTCCCACCTCGCCCTCCTCAAACTCACCAGCCTCACCATCACCCTCCTCCCACGGCCTCACCACTCTCCAACGTATGGCCCGCTCCGAAACCGCCTGGCGTTCCTCCGTCACCCTCCGCCACCAAATGGCCCTCGCCCACCCTCAGAACCCAGCCATCCCTCTCTTTCCCGCCCAGAAGATGTCAGACTTCAGTAAAACACCGTATACCCTCTGGGATTTCTTCCCAGCGACCTACACCTGTCCACACGATATCCAGCGCGTGGGCCGCCTCGGCGATGGCGGGAAATGGGTCTGCGGCATGTCACTATACGAAGCCAAACCCGCAGTAGCAGTCTCGAATCCTCACCAGCCTCGACGGCCATCAACGATCATCTACAGTTTCGGAGTCAACGACGAAAGCACATTCGAAGCTGAAATGCTCGCTCGCATCCCAAGCGCTCAGATCTTCGCGTACGACTTCAGCGTCGACCGGATCGGGAGCCAGATCCCACCTGCTCACTCTGCGCGCGTGCATTTCTCGAAATTGGGATTGGGAGGTCAGGATGAGTTTAGCAAGACGCCGCAGTTCTTTACGCTGCAGACGCTGATGGATCAGAATAAGCATACGTATATCGACATACTGAAAATTGATATCGAAGGCGGCGAGTATACGGCGCTGGATGCGTTTATGGATGCTTGTGATCGCACGGGGGGCAATATGCCGGTTGGGCAGGTGATGATTGAGTTGCATTTGGTGGATGATCAGCATGTTAATTTTGAGAGGTTTACGAAGTGGTGGGAGAGGCTAGAAGGCTTTGGCATGAGGCCTACGTGGTTGGAGATTAACTTGCTGGCTGTGACGCTGGGCAATGGAAAGACGGATCCGAGGTGTGTAGAGTATGTGTGGGTGAATGCAAAGGATGACAAGAGCATTTTGTTGCAGGAGTAAAGCAAAGAATTCTTGTTCTTGGCCGAAGGATGATTTTAGAATTGGCATATTGCATATACTGCACAGGAAAGGCGTTTGGGCGTTTGGAACGAAGGGCTTTAAATGGCCCGAAACCAGAAATGAGATTTAAAAATTCTAAAAGCTTCAGCGTTCATGTTGTTGAAACTTTTAAACGCTTTGTTGTACATCAGCAGTCGTCGTTAGTAGAGCGACTGATCGATGTCGTGACCATTTTGTGCTCTGATTCTCTAGGCTCGTCTTTCTGCAGAGAAAAGTCTTATGATTGAAGTTGGCAGAGAACACCTTCGCACGACTCGATTTCGAAGAATTCATTTTTGGGCATTTCAACTTTCAAACAAGGGTATCGTAAAGGCAAAGCTATGACTACACCAAAATGCTCCTGATCTGCCTCCAACCATTCACACCTATATCATGTCCAATCAACCATTTCCGCTTGCTATTGCAACTCGACCAGCCCATGCCAGTTCATGTAATATCATCATGTGTATCTTCGAATCCATAGAGCATCGCCCTTTTCTCCGTCGCAATTCACCGTCCAGTATATACCTCCAACCCCGGCTGATGGTTAGGGCTCCCCGCACTCCCTGAACTCTTCACACTGGCGTTGCTCCTATCAACGCTCTGGCGCGAACTCCGGTTTCTACTCAGCGGGAAACTCGGTATGCGACTCGACAAGCCGAACCCAGTCCTCGAGCCCGCACTCGTTGACAACCTGCCACTCACGGGACTTGTCCCCATCAACCGCCCACTCCCAATACTTAAACTCGACGATCTCCCGCCGCCATCCTGCAGATTCTCAACGAAGGCTGCCGGGAAGAGACCCCATTTCCCTTTACTGTTTTGACCGGACCAGCACCATTGATCCTGGAACGTGTAACCTATACAGCTTATCCTATCTCCTTTGCTAAACTTCAGCCAGCCTCCATCTTTGGTATCTTTTGGCTTGAAATCCCAGCGCGCAGTGGCGACCAAGCTACTTTGCGGGTTCATGAGGACGTCTTCTTTTGCTGGCGTGTCGAGCATGAACTCGCTTGCTGGGAACGCTCCTCTTTCTCCGTCGTGATACCCCATACACCATTTGCCGCCGAAGCGTTCGGGGAATGTGATACCTACTATTCTAGCCCCGTTCGCGAATTTAAGAACGGGATTTCCTTCGGGGTCGCGGGAGTTGCTGCGCGTGTTTTTGGGGTGGTGAGTGCTGACTGCCTGGCCTGAAGGTCGGGTGGCTACTTTCTGGGCGATCTCAATCATGCTGTATGCTGCGATTGACGGTTGGGGTGTAGTGAAGTGGATGTCGAAATCGACGACTTCGGGGGTTTGGAAGCCGTACAGAGTAACAATGCCTGAGATGTTTGGGAGAGGCCGTTGGTGTTTGGAGAGGTGGCGGAAAAGCTGGGAGACGGAGAAGAAAACCGTAGCGTCATGCTCTTCGGTTGTTTTGTGCTCATCGATACAGAATATACACTTCGGTGGGTTAGCATGGACGCTACTCAAGAGAGTGACAAACTTACGGCATAGATGGGTTCTTCTACCGAATTGGTCTTAAGATGGCATTTGGATATGAATCTCTGCCGCCATCTTATGCCGCTGTTACCATAGATACCGGATCCTGTGAAGTGTCAGCTGCTGTTGGTGAAAAATAGGTGGGCTACACACGTTCGAGCAACTTGTCCTTCTCCACCTCATTCCAACCCACCTCATATGAACACTTTATACACCTCGCAGATAATGCCACGTTATAGTTGCCCTGATAGGGCTGTTAGTATCCTGCGTTATTAACGAAATCAAGGCGATAAGATGTATACTTACAGATGGCCTTTTCACAACTTTCAAGCCATTCTCTCCTCTCAATATTGCTTTTGCTCCTTCACAGAAACCACCGAACTTATAGAACGAAGTATCATGTCGTATCGGGTAGTCAATAGATTTCATGGACGCAGTCGGTGTCGGCTGATGGTAGACGTCGTCAGATCCAACAACTATCTTTTCATTCTCATAATCGATTCCGTTCGCAACCTCAAGACCCGGTTCAACTCCTTTGCCAAAATCTGGTGTCTGAAGAGTCGTAGCCAAAGCGCCTCCACCAAGACTTCCCCATGTAAGATTATCAGTACCTCCCGAACTTCGATGCTCACTAAGCGGCGGGCTCAATGGTGCAGCTCGAAGACCAAATATCGAATCTTGACTATCTTTCCTTTGAGACTGGCGCTCTGGGATAGAACTATGCCGCGATCCTTGGGAGGCTTGGCTTCTTTGCCTGGTCATCAATGGTCCGTAGCCAAAAGCAGGCCGTGGACCGCTTATGGGACTTGCAACCAGTCCTGAGCTGCCAAGTGCAGGAGATGTGATGAGCGGGCCATCAACAAAAGATTCCCTTTCCTTTTCCTCATCGATGGAAGAAACCGATTTCCGTAATTCATTCAAGAATGACAGCCTGGACTGCCTCCTCCTTTCTAGGAATTCTTCATTCGCATCGACCCGAAACCTCACCACGTCTCTGGAGATTAAGCGATTTTCTGTTTCTGGAAGTGAAGAAGGTGAAATATCCCGAGAGGACTGTCGGCGCTGTGACGAACCTCCAGGGCTGGCCAAAGGTGCGCCCAGATGGAATTGTGATGGACTATCAATAGCCCATGGATTCTTCGGCTTCATAGGCTCCGGGGGACTTTCAACGACCGGCGAAACAATTTGAAGGGATTCAACTGGCGAGATACACTTGGCCGTAGCCGGTAACGGCTTTCGTAAGGTAGGTAACCTCTCCGGTCTCATGCTCGCAAGCTGTGCCCTGTCATCTTTCGGCTTCTCTTGCACAGGGCTTTGAGCTGCGAGCAATCGATCCCCAAGAGCATTCAGAATATTTATACATGTCGTGCTGCAGTTCTGTGCTTCCTCTTGCGCATCTACACATTGTGCTGGGCTGAAAGAGTCAGGATCCTCCTCGATATCGTCGATTCTGTCGCGAACTTCATTCTTGAGGTTCTTTAACTGGTTCTGGATCGCTTCTAGAGGTCAGTGAATTAGCATTGAACTACGACAACGGCGTCTCCATAAAATCAGAGCCGGATCAACTCACTATCCTCTACCAGCGCTCTGGTATACGACTCTCCACATTTTGCAGCATTTTGGCGATAGGTGTCAGCGACTGCCTGGGAACTCCGCTCCAACGATTTCTGTAAAACTTGGGCAGCTTCGGAAATCTGCAGCGCTTGTGTCGCGGGCACTGTACTTGCAGATGCCGTGAGCCTGCCAGCAACTTTGATTCCTGCTTCAATAGCCTTAAGTAGAGCTCTCACGGGTGCGACGAAGTCGTCCCCCATTTCGTCCGTCGTCGCTCGTCGCTCGTCTCGTCTCTCCTCGGTTCAAGGCCGGCGGCCAGGGATCGCAAGGTCCGATTCTTATCGCCCGCGTGGTCGATCGTCGCGATGGTTGGTTCCTGGTTGCTGGGTCTTGCCTATCTTGTCTTGTCCTGTCACTCTGTATGGGCGCGGAAGCAAACTGGAAGAGAAGTGTTCATGGGAGGTTGTACGAGGTCAAGTGGAATGAAGTTCGTATGGCCACATAGACGTGCGACTCCGGTCGGTCGGTCAGTCGCTTCTTGGTCTTGGTATTGGGATTGGAAAGGAACTGCAGTCCAGCGGCTCTGTCTCTGGCTCTGGCTCTGGCTCTGGCTCTGGCTCTGGCTCTGGAAGATAGCTGGAGGATGGGCTGTATGGGCCCACAGTCCGCCCGCCTTGTGTTTCGTTCACAGTGAGGGGGAAATCGAGAGGGAGGGAGGGGGGAGCTGGAAAAGCCACAGGCTTCTGCCTTGCCTTGCCTTAGAGCACTCACAGTTCGCTCTAATACTGCTATAAACAGCCTAGAGGCATCGTACTATCGAGGGTCTCTTAGGGCTGTCAGGGCTGTGCATGAGTGCATTGCCCTGTCCCCCAGAAGATGGGACGAATAATGGCCTTCCCTTGCGCAGCTCTGCCACTTCACGTGGGGGAGACATTTGGTCTTGTGGTACACGGGGAACAGCGGAATAGAGGGCTGTGAAGACCGAATTGACGCTTGAAAATGAAGAAGAGAAGACAGAGAAGCAAAGTGGAGATGGTACTTTTGTCTTTACCAGAATCCATATAAACTATTCCAGATGTACGTCACTTTGAAGATCCAGCACATGGGTACTTGAGAGATTCCCTATCAAAATCCCTCAAGTGAGGCTTCCGTCCCAGACAACTCCACCTTTGATCCCTATCTGACAGCTCCCCACACTGTTCCCTCCACCAATAAGAAGCTTAACAAGCTCAACATTGGCACGATGCGATCCGAGAGATGTATCCCTGAACAGGTTCCGGGCAGGCCATCTTTGGTCATCCTTGAATCAAGCAACCCTGTTGTTGACGATGGAAGGATCAAATATGTCAGCCTGAAGGCTTCATGTACCGAGTCCCTGGGAATGAGATCGAGGCAACTGCGCGATTAATTGTTGACCAACGAGATGGAAGGCTGTCGTTGAAATTCTTCTCTAGGTGTTTATTTTCCAGATCTTTCCTGGCTTCCAATTCGTGTGGTATGGTATGATGTCGTTCCACGAGGCCACGCACCAAAGTCGCAAGACACGAAAGCCCGTTCTTCATAGCAGAAGAACCACGATATCTCTCCAAATAATTCGTATGATCATGAGTTTCCCAAATTTGCCTGGATGACTCTTTACTTCAAACAATCCTGCGAAACATGAGTAGCTTTGAAATGTTGGTCGGCTTAAGCTGTCCCGCCGAAGCCGGTTGAGTTGTCCGGCTTGGTTTGAGATACTCGGTGAGCAGACGAGCCAGCGAGCCTGTAGTAGCCCTTCATCCCATCCCAACCCGGGTACAAAAAACCCTTTGGGCGAAACGAAAAGCTATGAAACATGAATCTCTGTAAAGAATTCTACTCGTATCGTGAAAAAAAAATACTTTCCAGGCTCAAGAAGGTATACCGCCAGTCTTGTCTCGCAAACCTCCAAGAAATCGCATGAGCATCAGCACATCCCATCCGAAACAACAAACACCCCGCGCGCGCGCACCACCAAGCGCCCAAACGAATGTTGAGCGAGACACAACGAACGAGCAAAGAAAAATAAGAGCCTCCTCCTTACAGCCTCAGACTGCTATGTGCAACAAAAAAATTGTGCAGAGTGCAAAGACCAGACCCTCCCCGCGTTTCGATCCCTTTCCTTCCTTGTCCTTCCCTTCCTCAGCTCAGCTGTAGAGGGAGATCGACAATCGCTACGGGGACGTTAGTCTGGGATTTATGCTTTTTGGGGGCCGTTGGCTTCGCTGGCGGACCTGGCGAGCTGGCCCACAGACTTTAGGAGCAATTTGTGTTGAGGCACGTGGATTGGACTCTTCCAGGTTTGTATCATGCCTCCCTTCTTCTTCTTCTTCGTCCTGGTGCAATTTACTCTAAGAGGTAAAGAGTAAGTCTACCTAGATCATCACAAGCTCTGAAAGGCATCGCGGAAATTCTCATTCGAATCACTCCCTTTCGCAGTCCCAAGGAAACCCGATGCAAATCTCGAATCTCAAATTTCGATGCCCATCACGAATACCCATGCACTGATTTCTATTTTAAACTCCCGAGTAAGTTTCTTGTTGCACATCGCAGGCGCTGCCCGGTGTTCGGTCGTGCATGAGTAGCGCGATCAATGCGAGGGAGCGTTTCCCATTCGTTGGTGAAAGGGACCCCCGGCACATCGAGGCATCATGGATGGAGAATCATGACGGCGCTAGTATTTTCTGTTCCCGTTCCGGGAGGTTTAACTTTATGAAATGTTCCGAGCATCTAATACCACTTTGGTTTTGCACAAGACTAATCGCACAAGACTAACCTTGCGTTCTTGTGGAGGTACTTTGTAGATGTAGCTACAGAAACGTGCTGTCAAGCAGGTATCAAGTATTCAGCCCAACAGCAAATTACACGAATTCTCAAAACCAGTACCTCATCCTCCCTCTCAACTTAGCCCTTTAAGTCTTCGAAGTCGACACAAGTTTGTTCGTTCCCACCGCCCGTCTACTATCACTATCAGCAGCAGTCACCTCACCCGCGCAACAACGTAGCTCTCCTCTCACAACACGCTTCGTATCCCCAGACGAAAGCGTCAGATCACTCCTCTCCCATGCAACAGTAAAGGTTCCAAGGCTGCAGGATCCTACCCAACAGCGACAGGAGTATCAACGCCAGATGTGAAGTCGGCGCCAAACTGATTAAGTCTTAAGGCTGGGGACAATTGGGCCTGTAAACTTGAAGCGGCTTTTCGCTAAAGAAGCCATGTCATATCAAATGTAAACAACGCCTATCCATGATCCCCTTGATGCGCTCGCTAGAGTAAGCCTCAATCGTGTACTTTCGAAGGTAGTCGAATAACATCAGATCTTAAAATAAGAGTCGAGTCCCCGCTTCAATTGGTTCATATTGTTGCTTGAACTTGGATGAGAAAGTGCACCGTCAACTAGGGATGTCGAAATTGATTATGTATTCGCAGCATCCTAGATTATTCCATAAAAATATCGAGATCCAGCTCTTCGGCTTTCTGAGCATGCTATACAATTAGGCATGGAAGTAAGCACCATCATTGCCACGACTCCATAAACTCCATCCCAAACGCTACCTTACCCGCTCACGCCTTCCTTCCCCTCACAATCCTCTTCAACCTATCCAGCCCAAACATCCTCGGCAAAATCCTATCAAAGACCCAACTCCCTGACCACGTATACACAAACCAAACCAACGCACTCTTATTTCCCCTCCAAAGCCACTTCTTCTGCCTCCAAGCCGGCTTGAGCGCCTCCCTCACCACCCCCCTCGCATAATCATCCGCCTTCATCGCCCCATCCTGACTATGCTTAACCCTCCTCTCAAAATCCTTACTAATATCCAAATACAGACTCTCCTTCTCCAGAATCCTCTCCGTTCTCGCAATGCGACTCTGCACGCCTCCCGTAACCACAACGAGCACCCTCACATCGAAGGGTTCGAGTTCGAGGCGCAGGGTCTGCGAGTACGAGTGTAGAGCGGCTTTGGAGGCGTTGTAGATGGAGCCGAAGACGTAGGGTATTATGGCGGCGACGGAGCCGATGTTGAGAATTAGGCCTTTGGAGGCGATGAGGAGGGGAGTGAAGGATTGCGTTATGGCGATTACGGCGAAGAGGTTGGTTTCGAAGCAGCCGCGGGCATCGTCGAGGTCGACTTCGAGAGCGGGCATGGTACAGTTGCGTCCTCTATTCAAATACGAGCATTAGCCATTATCCGATCTTGCTCTCGGTGTCACTGCCAGAATATGATTCCGCTGTAAGTGCAAGAAAGGGGAAGATGTGACCCACGCATTGTTAACCAGGATATCCAACTTCCCACCCGTCAACTTCTCAACCTGCATCCTAGCATCCGCAATGCTTTCACTACTCGTAACTTCCAGACTAAGTGTTGACATGCCCAGTGCCTCGAGGTCTTGGATAGCTTCCTTCGTTCGTGCCGTCGCTATGACATGCAGACCTAGTTGGTTCAAACCTTATTAGCTTCGTCCCGTATTTGGCAACCATGATGAGGAGGGACTTTGTTCGATTTCGTTGTTTGCTTACCTTTGGCGTGAAACTCCCGCGCAAGAGCATGGCCAATTCCACCGGGGGAGCAGCTGTGCCTTCTAGTCAGACTTGCATGCATTTATGGTGGAGGAGGATGAGAGCCCATTCTTCTGGGGGTGTTAAGGCGCAACATACCCAGTGATGAGAACACTTTTTCTCGACTTTACCACGGACATGGTGTATATTTGTGCTTATATAACTGATGAAATGGATAGTGAATTAAATTGAAGGTTGATTGTAGTTGAAGTGTAAATATTTTGGTGGAGGTTCACAAGGTCGAGCCGAGGCTACAGGCTAGCGGACTGAACCCCTGAAGTTCACAAGGATGAGCTTGAACGGGGAAGGATAAACGCTACGTACCGTGCACGCCCCTTGATTGCTTAGCTTAATTTGCTCCTTATTGGTGGTAGGGGGGAGGGGGGGTTTGGGTGGTGCCTGGGAAGAGTGCGAAACCTACGATTAGGTCTAATTATTCTTCTCAATAAGACCAGCAAATGTCACAAACTTAAGCTAGACAATCAAATTGGGGGTATACTGTAACCGGGGTCTCACATCGGCGGTGGAATGGAGTGGAAGTAAGTTTGGAAAGCTCTCGTGTATTTTCCCCAGATACAACAATCCATCATGCTTGAAGCAACTCTATCATGATTTTCGGAACTTTTTTTGACTCCTCAAAGACTCAAAGAGCTCAACCTCATCAGCCGTGCCCCTTCATCTCAACATAAGAAATCTGAACAGCAAAGAAAAGAAACATTTGAAGATCTCCCACGGGAGATGTGACGGAAAGTCTAGAAGCAAGATATGTGGATCATGGTAGAGATGTGTCTTCACCAAAGCCATCGACGACCAACATTACGCCTCGCAACTCCGCCAAAGTTATATTCACCATAAGATGGAGGACCATATTGCTGTGGAGTGGTGGTTGGGATTGGACCGTATGCAAATGAGTAGCCGCCGGGAGATGTTGGAGTCTCGACAGGTAGATCAGCGGTTGAAGCAGATGTGATGAGTGTAGATGGGATCGAGGATGTCTCCGTTGATTCGACAACCGACGACATAGACGAACTCGTGAAAGCACCTGCAAAATGAAGTTAGCTAGGCTCAAAAGCAGTCAAGAGCCTGACTCACCATCAGCTGTTGATGTAGATTCCGATGGGTCTGATGTGAACGGATCAGAGACCGAAGAGCTCTCTCCAGGACCAGTAGATGATACTGTGCTGCGTGTCGATGTGCACGACGAGCTGCTTGACAGGTATGTGGTTGAGGTCACAAAGACTGTCGAGACAGAGGACGATGCGGTTCCTGTTCCCCCCAGAGCCGTAGAGGACGAGTTGCCTGGATATGGAGCGCTGCTGGTGGTCCATGGAGGGATGTAGGTGAACGAGCTCGAGACGATAGCCGATTCCGTCGCAATACCTATGGCCGAACTTGCTTCCGTAAAGCTTGAAACACCGGTTCTGGTGGGAAAGTTGAGCGAACTTGTATTCGAGGGGAATCCATATGGAGCGGAGGACAGTGAGGTGGCAACTCCGATAGCAGAGCTAGTCTCTACGACGGCGAAGGTACTGCCGGTCCCAGTAGGACCAACGACAGAACTGGAATTGGACGGGAAGCCGTACGGAACAGACGAACTTAGCGATGTCACAACCCCAGTTGCAGACTTTGTCTCGGTAACGCTTGTATAGCTGCCAATTCCAGTTGGGCCAGCTACAGTACTGGAATTGGAAGGAATCCCGTATGGCGGATACAATGACGACGAAGTGAAGAAGTCATCATTGGTACTGGCAGACGATGAAGAGCTTTCTGTACCGGTAGGAACGATATAGCTCGATTTTGACGTAGGTCCGTAGGGTGCCGATGTGCTTGAGCTGAACGGGCCATCATCTGAGATTGTTGATGAAGAAAGGCTGCCAGTGCCTGTTGGGCCCACAATCGAAGTCGCGTTTGAAAGAGGGAAGGGAGCGGATGTGGTGAATGCTCCTTCAGCAGAAGATGTACTGAAGCCGCCAGATACAATGGGTGAGTACGGTGGTAGTGTATACGAAGTAACACCTCCGGACATCGTCGAGCTCGGGAAAGTACCAGTACTGCTTGCCAACGAACTCGAATTGCTTGTCGGGAAGGGGGGTGTCGTGGAATCGGTAGAAGAAAAGATTCCACCCGAGATGCTGGTCTCCGAAATTCCAGTTGTCAGAGGACCTACTGTGCTGCTTGAAATAGCCGGTAGTGTAACAGTGATCTGAGTAGTGATGCGGATTGTCGTGTCGGTGCCGATCATACCACTGGACGTCGAGCTTGAATTTGCTGGAAAAGGAGGAGATGAGGTTGCGGACAAGGTGTAAGGTGCTGTGCCAGTAGGATATATCGAGTACCGCGTACCAGCCGGTCCCTCTGAGCAAGTTGTGTTGGTGTAGGGATAGGGACCAGCGGTGCTCGAGCTGGGTATTGGGATAGCGCCGCTTGGCGATGTTGAAGTGGCAATTCCATCTGTCAATGTGCTCGATGTGTCAGTCGAAGACGGGCTCGTGACTTGCACTGTAGACGATCCGGTGGGACCAACAACAGTGGACGAGTTAGATGCATAGTACGGAGGAGATGTGGGAGTCGATGTGGTGCTGGATCCAATTGGTGCAGTCGACGACGTTGCAGTACCTTCGGTGAGGGTGCTCGAGATATCGGCAGAAGATGTGTTGGAATATAAGCCCGAGGAGCTGGAAGATGGGAATATTCCTGAAGATCCAGTACCAGTAGGAATGGCCGTCACGCCGGAAGTGGTGACGGTCTGGGTGATTTGAGAAGTGATGACGGTAGTACTCAGATCCTCACTTGAGGAGCTGGGAACTGAAGTTGATGGCTGTGTATAATCAATGCTGCTCTGCGATATCGATGTGAGCGGACCTTCCACTGAAGATGTCGTGGAGGGGTTTGACGACATTGAGGAGCTCAAAATATCATTCGTAGATGAAGGCGACAGGACGCTGCTTGGTGATGTGACAGGCAAGGATGAAGCGCCAGGTCCTGTTGAGATGCACGAACAGGCAGATGAGATTGCTGATGGTGAGTCCTTGCACTGGGACACATAAATGGGAAGGCCTGTGGTTGCCGTGTTGATGGTCGTCGTGTATGTTGCACAGAACTCTGCGGCAAGCGATGATGAGCGAATGACTTGGCGAAGACAATTGTTTTTGTTACATTTCAAGGGCTTCACTGTGGTGGTGGGGGGAGACGAGGTGATTGGAGAGTATGGCTGAGAGCTCGTGCTCGATGTGAATACCCCTCCAGCTGTCGAGGTCGTTTGTCCTGGGCTCGAAGTCGCCGAGTTTGACTCGAGAGCACTGGTTGTTGGAACATATGCATCTGAGGACAACGCGTTTGATGAGGAGGTAAAAATGCCGATAGCGCTGGACGTAGTTCCTCCTGAGCTCAAAGTCGAAGATCCCAATGGGAGATCAGATGATGTGCTGCTCTCATTCCCGAAAATTTCTGATGATGTCGACAATCCACTGCTACTACTTGGAGAGGTATACAACGGTGGATACGGTGTCGTACTGGTGAAACCACCATCAGCGGTCGAGGTCTGGAATGTTGACGAAGCAGAGTCTGTGGCTGTCGAAATTTCGGAGCTGAAGACAGAACTTGAGGCTGAAGAGTTTTCGGACGGTACATCAGAGCTGGAAGTATAACCTGGTTGGGACACAGTGGGTAGGTCAACAATTGACGAGCTCGATGAAGTTTCCGGGGTAGGGACTGCAATTTGACATGTGAGTGACTGGTCGCTTTGAACAGATTCTCCATGGCTTACCAGTATAAGGGTCAGATGAGGTTGCTTCACCGTCAGAAGTAGCAGTTGACGAGGCTGATGTGGATGTTTGCGGAACCGTTGGAGCTGGGCCGTAGCCTGGGTAGGTATAACCTCCATACGCAACAGGATCACCACCGTAAACACTGTACTGGCGGGGAATATTGGCGACATCATCAGCCTTGTGGTTTGCACGAAACCAGCTGGGAAGGCCATGAATGCCTGGAGCCAACGCCACAAGGACGCAACCTGAAGCGAGAGAGAGTTTGTTGACTCTCATGTTGACCTGCAAAACAAACCGCGTCAATTCGTGTTATTGCGATCAGAGGTGCTATGGAGACGATGAAAACATACTGACGGTGATTGACTGTCGTTCTCTTGCTTCTCAACTGAGAACAAACGAGTGTGATGCTACTTGAAGCTGATAACGAGTGATGGGAGGTACGGTGCTGCTTGGTTAGTACCGCTGGACGCTGTCGAAATCCAACACTTCGATGGAAGTGATACCGAAGACGCAGGTTGAAGGTGAAGAAGAAAGAAACCGAGGACGAATGTAGGATGCGAGAGAAGAGGAAGATATAAGAAAAAGCAAGAAGACGTAATAGGTGATCAATATGGGAAGGGGGAGGCTCGCTTCGGGCGGGAGGTCTCTTCCGGACTCGCCCGCTCCAACTGGAAAGGGGAGGCACGTTTGGCGAAACCTCAACAGGTCAGGTCAGGTCAGACCAGCCTGCCAGCCAGAATTGAAAGTATCGTAAGTGGAGTATGACATAAGAGGAGGATGAGAGCCAGTCGTTTCGTTCAATTTTGTCACGTTATTCAACTTTCTTGTTTCAACAGGACGTACGATGTTGAGTACCCGGTCCGTTTGTACTCGAGTGAGTGAGGAAAGAACGAGGCCATACCCCACTCAACACGAATTTAGGAGGTAATCTGCGCTCGAAGGACTCAACTTCAACGGGAGACCATGTTTCCTTCATTCGAAGAGCGTCTCAGTCATCGAATTTCCAATTCTAGATGTCAATGTGAAGTTTCACAGCATTCTATCCGAGTGGGGAAGAGGTTGAGTACATGCCATCTGTTGTCCATCGACTAGGCAGGGGGAGAGTCCCAACCGATCTGTAGCTTCCCGTTGTGCCTGGACTCCAAGTGGAGACCCCTCTTTCAAGTTGTTCCTTGGATGAAGAACTCGAGAGTCGTTTACGTGCAGGTCGAGGGCTCGATTCGGTGGCTGTCGCATCGGCCTGAGCTCGGCTTCACGGGAGATATGTCTCCCACATCTCGTATGACTTACGAGCAGCCTCACTACATGACCTCGACATTAGAGGCGGACACTGAACGTCTGCAAACGCACCGTTGACCTCGGATACCAACGTTCTGTGTTTGCGGAGTTCTGTTTGCAATAGCCAGAAGGCTGATGTGTTATTGGTGGACATGAGATTAATCTCCCCTCGTTTGCACAAGAAAGCTTGTCGGTGCCAGATACAGCTATCTTGTGTGACCGTCGATTCCCATCTGGGGGGAAGTCAGCCGATTTCGACGACCTGAGCTGCTACGACTGATATGGAAAGCTAATGTTGTAGCTTCAGATCTGGACGGCAATGCAAGACCTGCATCTTCTGGGTCGTATTCCTTGATTGCCTTGATACCTCACTTCGATGAACTACATGAAGCATTTACCTGCACTTAGATCTTGAAACAGGCATAGCGATTGACTTTTTCGAAAATTATGTTATGAGACTAGGACAATGTGCCCCTAAACAATGCTATTTCTCCCCCATTCGACGCCACGCTTTCATGATTCTTCTTCCCTACAAACAGAAATGCTGAAAAAGAGGAGGTGGAGAAGTAAAATTGAGACCCTGCGATGTGGCTGCATGCACTCGAAGCCGTGATACGAGGCCCTCGAAGCGACCTGCCTGCAGTATTGCGATCGGACGATGATTGCACAATCGACGCCAATCTCGGGAGGCTGCACATGTGCACTACTCGACTTTCTTGGTTCCTTCACGAGATTTTGGCGAGGTCATCTCTGTCATGGCGGTGTTGTTACCCTCGATACTGAAAGGCTGGTTAGTACTTGCTTTCAAAATGTTTCGGAAGCTTCGAGCAAAGAGCTTCGGACCGCTGCAGCCTCTTTTCTCAATGTAGAACTCTGAAGGCGTTGGGGCGGAATGGTACTTACTCTGCAGCCCACAGTGCGGCACCGACTAAAATTTGGTTAGTACCAGAAGAGATACTTCCGTTGGAACAGAGCTTTGCTTACCAGTGTTTGTAAAGGTGAAGAAGATGCTTGCGAACGGAATGAGTTCAAGCAGAGTGGCAACAGTTCCAAACCTGAAAATGTCAGTCTCAAATGCGGCCGCTGTGATGGCGAAGGAAGCAAGGATTGATTGGATGCGATAGCATAGCCAGGATCATGTCTACCGGCATAGTCAAGCTTCGGCTCATGGAGAAATCTGCCCATCAAGACAGAGTCACACAGCTCCCGCGAGTAGCACAGTGTTGACGTTCCAGGTATATTGCATGATACTGATAATCGGTGTTGGGCAAAAGAACTTACGCAGTGTATGGAGCTGTGTTCTCCTTCAACCAAGCCTCCTTTTGTGGGTTGGACCATTTCTTCAGCTGGAAGTACTACAGAATTGTCAGAGACCGTTTGCTTGAGAGACAAGGGGCGAGCTGACGCGAGTGTGGACGGAATTTCCCCTGGAACGACCTTGCAAAGCTACGAAGATGACTGTACCCACAACTGGGATGAAGTTGAGAGGCAGGTACATGACATAGCGGATAAATGCCTTGGGGGTGAATTTCTCGAAAGGTGACTTGATGAGCTTGCCGAGCTTCTCCATAGGATCATTGAAGTTTCCAGACTTCAGCTGACGGCCTTCCGAGAGGACACCAGTCTGTCTGCGAGAGACCAAGACACCATCAAATGTATCCACCAAAGCATCCTGTAGCAAGAATGTTCGCGAGAGGAGATTGATCAGGGTGGACGATTCGCTGAGGGTGAGCAGAATCGTAGTGAAGGCGGCCAGAGGACCGTTGACGAACACGAGCACGGCAAGTTGCGGCAGGTATGCGACCAAGAACATGGCCACAACCACAACGACAGAGAGGGACAAGGTCGGTACGAGCTTGGAGAGGAGGGGCTTCCAAAGAGAGCGGTGGCTCAGGAAGTAGAAAATGCCCTGGAAGTATCAGTACCTTTCAAGAGCTTTGCAGATGAGACATGGCACAGAACAACATACCTTTATGGGATACAAGTAGGCACCAGACTTAGCAGCAGACTGTGCCAAAGCCTTGGCCTTGTTGAAGTCCTCGATGCTGCAAAATTCTTGTCAGTTTAATTTCCACGCAAGTTACAAACGGATCTGTTCCACTCACGCCACCTCTTTGGCTTTCGCCTTGGTCTTGTCCATTGTGCTTGACATCTTAGAAGATTTGTCTACTTTGTTGGAATTGTGCAGAGGGTTCTGAATCTATGTAGATACAATTTGACGGAGTATTCCCAGAAAAAGTGGCAGTGACTTGGTATATAAACAGTCCAGCTCCAGCCTCGAGGTTGAATGATCGCGCCAAGCTTTGCAAAAGTCTGTGACGTCGTTGTGGCTCAAGCTCCCCTCGCTAAGATTTAGCGGATCGCCCCCCGCGTTTTCAGGGGCAGGAAGGCATGTGAAGATCGGATGATGCAGTTTTGTGTTTTCGTTTTGTGTTGAAGAACCGCAGAATCTCAAAGATCTTAATCATCAATATGTCATCACCTTGGTTCGGACAACCTTCAGGATTTTGCTATGCTTAAAGATCTTGCTTGCTGTATTAGTTTCAAGTTACTCTTCATTGTCCTAAGCTGCCTGTAAATTTGCAGAATAGCTTTCAATGTCATAACTTCATCGTGAGGTACGTAAATCCAGATTATAAAGATTCAACTCTGTCCATTTACACCTTGTAATGTTTGCCCATTATCTCGATCCTCACACTCATCATTAGACTAGTAAGCGTAGAAAACCTGTGTCTCGTCCGCATTCTGTCTGATCTTCTTGTTCGTCCTCTGAAGCCAGAATCTCAATGCCCAAGATCCTGCAATCGTAGCAAAGGCAAAACCACTGTTGGCTCCCATACCAATGAGATATTTCGGTTCATCAGACTTAGGGTAGAGGTAAGCTGTGTAGATGTAGCTTGCATTCGCGACCACATTGACGATCGACAGCGAGATAGCTTTCTTCTCGGTTGTCTGACCTAAAGTAGCAGAGACCCAGCCCAAGATGACAGAGTTGACAGCGTATGCTCCGGACGCGAAGAGGAAGCAGGAAACGTATCGAGCTGCAGTATTCATGGTGACGCAGGAGATAATGAAGCCAACCATGGCGAATCCCATGCTGATAGTGATGTGCCAGGTTCGTTCATTTAGCTTTCCAGAGGTGAGACCAACGAAGTACCCAACGAAGCCAGAAACGAGGTATGGTGGGCAAGTGAGAGCCAGGGTGATGGTTCTATTGAAGCCAAGCGAGCTGATGACGGTGGGAAAGAAGTTGTTGAAGGAGCACGCCGAGAGATGCATGTTCTGGATGAAGCACAGGAGATAGAGTCGAGGATCACTGATGGCTTGTTTGAATCCCTCTCTCGCACCCTTATTAGGAGCGAGACCGACGGTATCTTTTTCGATTCTGTCGACAGCGAGAAGTCTCTCTTCGGGGGTCAACCACTTGGTGTTTCCTGGATGATCTGGGAGAAGTATAATGGCCGCCATCGCTACGCCAAAGGTAACAACTCCTTCGATAATGAAAATCCTATGGATTGGTCAGAGACGTTGTACATGGACGGGCACTGCAGAGAATAATTAGAGACGTACCATCGCCATCCTTTGATCCCTTGCGCGCCGTCGATAGAGTTATAGACCGCGGCAGCGATCAATCCAGCGAATGAAGTTGCGAAGATGTTTCCACTGTACAGGATCGCAATTCGCGTGGCTACCTCTTTCCTGGTATAGAAAATACCGAGAAGATATAGGGCACCAGGATCTGGTATTGGTCAGCTCTGCAACAATATTATTGTGGACAGGTAAAGACTCACAGAATGGTGCTTCAGTTATTCCGAGGAAGAATCTGACCGAGACGAGACCAGCATAGTTGTGAACCAAGGCAGTCAAAGCAGAGACGACAGCCCAGGCAGCCATACAGGCTCCCATGTAGATTGAAGGGCGAATCTTTGTCGAAGACATCAACATGTTGGAAGGAATTTGCATGAGAAGATATCTACAAGTCATTAGTCTCACGAGCCACAGAGATACACAGCTGACTTACCCAACAAACAAAATTGATATACAGGTATTATATCTGCAGAGTGATTAAAATTGTCTCCCTTTTCTAGGAACAAGATCACTCACTGCGAGCCGACTAGACCCAGATCATCTTCCAGACCACCAAGTCTAGCATTTGCGATGGCATTTCGATCCAGATAATTCATGAAGTACATTGCCCAGAGAATGGGCATGACTCTGTAATCGAGCTTTCGCACCAAGGCAATCTCAGCAGCATCGGTCTTCCCAACAGCACCGGAATAGTCGCCGATACGGTCCTTGCCAGCGACCTCAAGATCTTCATTGTGGCGGGCAATATCTGCCTTCTCATCTGAAACGCGTGCTGCCATCGTGTGAGAGGTCTGTTGTGTATTCAATGAACAAGAAGAAAGGTTTGGTCGGAGCGCTGAACTCAACACTTGAGAGACTTTTGGATGGATAGTGATGAACTTGAGAATTGGGGAAGTGACGGGGTGATATATAGACGAACAAGATGAAATGAGATGACGAAAACATGGATCTTGCGTCCACTTCAAATGCTTCCCCCGGACTCCACAGCTGCCATTCTCCAGACTCCAGAATCTGGACTCCTCTCTTTCTCGGTGAAAGGGTCAGTTCGTCGCAGCTAGCACATTGGACCCCGAGTTTTGCGGGGTGCGGAGAATTGGGGCTACTCGCGTGGTGTTCGGAGAAGCGCTACGCCGGCGCCTCAGGGGTGGCTTGTTGCGAGGACTTTTCCTGCCTTGGGTAGATTGTTGTTTGTTGAATTGGGGCCATTTTGAGTTTCCGTTCCGATGGTCAGTCAACGTTTCCATGATTTTTACTTTGCCTTTCGGATTTCGAAAATTGGAATCTTGAGAATGAGAAAGATAATCATACACTACCAGCAATTCCATTCCCGCACTCACCATGAGTCCTTGGACATTAACGTCAGTAGATTAAACTCCACGGGCACCCTATGATGAATTTGATGTACTTCTCCCAGTTCTCATTTTGGTCAGCTTCTATCTGGTATAGTATCTATTACTCTCGGTTGACTTGATGTCATGACATCCATGGCTGTTCCCCAGAAAGACTAGCCCTCTCCAAAGTCCCCACCAGTACCAAAACTCGAACCAAATATCTGCAATAGTCTTCGACATTACCCAAGGACTACAATGTCAGTCGGGTGCATATGGCTCGGTGCGGTATTGTGTTACCCACTTCAACTTCACTGTTCAAACGTCATGAGTCGATTGCGGTGACGAATTTGACTGTTTTGGACATAAATTGATTCGGCTATCGGGTATACATCAAAGCACTTCTGTCTTGGATATACTCCTGTTGATGTCCATCACGAGACGTATCTGCTTCCCCGCTGCATCCTTCATTTCGCTGAAGAACCCTTCTCGCAACCCGTCCAGATACAACTCATAGGCAGGCATATATACCTGCACTGTTTGGCAAAACATCAGTATTATGCTTCCAATATATCCTAGTGAGCAGAGGAAATTTACTCACCGAATTTGACAACCTGCTCATCAGTCATCCCGCTTCCCTTCTTCTCTAGCAAAGCATGTTCCTGCTGCGTCCTCCAAATATACACATTCGCCAAATCATCCGTGTCAAGGTGTACAAAGAAGTCGAAGTTTTGCGGCCCCATGAATCCTCGATTGTAGTTTCCGAGCTGCTCGTTGACCCAGAGCAAGTGACTCACGTCATGATCGGCAAGTGTAGAGGTCGAGTAGTCAGACTCGGGTGACCCTTGGGATCCTCTTGTCGAGGATCTAATCTGTACCGCTTCTTGCTGTTTTTTTCCGACTGCTTCCTTCTCAATTGGTCTAAATCCTACACACCATCCCTCGAAGATGACGACATCCACAGGTCCTTTGACTGTCCTCCATTGGTCCCGAGGTGCCCGATCACCATCACCTTGGAACTGACTTTTGTCGAAAGAAGGGATCCATATATCACTTCCTGGTTTCTGGAATTGCTCGAAGAAATTTTTGGCCAGCAGAGTATCATGCGTACCGGGCTGCCCTCTCGCTCTCAGCAGCTTGTTTTCAGGGTTGTCTTTTCGTAGCGCTTGCCGCTCCTTATGTGGAAGATAGAAATCGTCTAGAGAGACTTCAATGGCGTTGTACTTGTGCTTCTCACACAGTTCTTTGACCAACGCCGATGCGAGGTGGGATTTTCCGGAGCCTGTGAGGTAGATATAAGTTTGATATGTACACGAAGAGGCCGGCGCCGACGACATACCCTGTAAACCAGTAACTCCGAGAATGAGAGGACGATAGCTTTCTCCATGAGACTGAGTTCTCACCTTCTCTTGGATCAGTGGAATGACATGTTCCAACACTACAGGTGCTCGGTTATCCCCCATTTTCAAGTATCTGCCAAGCTTGGACTTCGAGTGGATCTACAACTGTCAGAAGGAAGGCGGTCCACTGGGTCGATCTCTGAAGAGACTCGACTGACCCTGTAATGAATCTGAACGTTATCTTCTGTAAGCTGTCCAAAGACACAGGATTGTGCTCGGGATAATTGGTGTGGGGTTCCAAGAAGAGCATCAGCAGGCTTCGGAGAAGCGAAACCCCGCCATCTCCCCTCCGGAGAAGCGATCTTTGTCGACCCCGCGCCACCCTGGCCACCCCCACCAAAGCCACCGATTCTAGACTTTTACCTACCTCGAATATTTACATTTATATCTTTCAAACAATTACCTTATTCTAATTCATCACTCTCCTGATACAAGATTCACATTCGTCGAATACCTCTCCACCAACCATCATATCAAGGAAACCACATCAAAATGAGTCCTTCACTACTCCAAACCCATCCGACGTACAAGATTGCCTCGATCCCAGCCGACGGCATCGGCCCAGAGGTCATCGAAGCAGGTGTCACAGTTCTCAAGAAACTCGCCGAAACATTGAAGACATTCGACCTCGACTTCACCAATTTCGACTGGAGTAGCGACACTTACAAGAAGACGGGAAAATACATGCCAGATGATGCCCTGACGACTCTGAAGAAGTTCGATGCTATTTTGTTTGGTGCTGTTGGTGCTCCTGGTACGTGATTCTGATGCAACTCTCATTATCTAGCAACTTCACCAGTGCTGTCACTCACGCAATACAGATGTCCCCGATCACATTTCTCTCTGGCAGCTCCGCCTAGCAATCTGCCAGCCACTGCAACAATACGCCAATGTACGCCCAACAAAAGTCTTCAAAGGCACTTCATCACCATTAAGAAACTGCAAAGCCGGCGAACTAGACTGGGTGATTGTCCGTGAGAACAGCGAGGGCGAGTATGCAGGTCACGGTGGTCGGTCTCACACCAACCAGCCTTGGGAGGTCGCGACCGAGGTATCGATTTTCACGCGCCATAGTGTGGAGAGGATTATTCGCTTTGCGTTTGAGGTTGCGAAGGGAAGGCCGAAGAAGCATCTTACTGTTGTGACGAAGAGTAATGCGCAGAGGAATGGAATGGTCATGTGGGATGCTATTGCTGCTGAGGTGGGCAAGGATTTCCCAGATGTGACAGTTGACAAGATGCTTGTTGATGCTATGACTGTGAGGATGGTACTGAAGCCTGAGTCGCTGGATACGATTGTGGCTACCAATCTGGTAAGTGTCTCTTTCATAAATGTCTGAGAATCCTGGACTAATCGCTCCCTAGCATGCGGATATCTTGTCAGATCTCGCAGCTGCTCTCGCAGGATCTATTGGCATTGCACCAACCAGCAACCTGGACCCATCAAGAGAGAACCCATCTATGTTCGAACCCATCCACGGTTCCGCATTCGATATCACCGGTATGGGCATTGGTAAGAAATTTCGCTTCCATGTATGGCAGACCTGTACTGACAAAGACCTAGCCAACCCAGTCGCCACATTCTGGACCGCCTGTGAGATGTTGACTTGGCTCGGTGAAAAGGAGGCCGCAGACAGTCTTTTGGATATCGTCGAGAGTGTGTGCGAACAAGGGATCATGACCAAGGATCTTGGTGGATCTGCAACCACGGTTGAGGTAACGACAGCTGTGTGCAAGGAGATTGAAGCGAGACTTGGGAAGCCTAAGACTGTATGATCGAGCCTGTGTTTGTTTTCATTTCTGTAGCGTTCTTGCTGTAAACTATGAATTTATGAAGCGTCCCCATACATACAAATCGAATGACTTTTGGTGCGGACCAATTATAAAATAATCCCTTCAATTGAAAGCTTGAGGCTAGACGATCTTACCTGCATCACTTGAGGAGTATTCGCCCTGAGCGAGACCAGTCATTTTGGGAGCATTTCGCCATCAGCTCCAGAGGACTTCAATTTGGCGCGTGTCGGTTGTGACTTGAGCCAGTTTGTGCTTCCGTCAATATTGGTAAGACAGCTCTAACAATTCCTCTAACATGTTTTGCGGTGCCTGGAGGGCATCAAATGACGATATCCGCACCCACAGTTGCTAATAGCGACCAGCGAAGCTCGGCTCAAACATCTGCTCACCCAGCTGATAAGACGCATCCATCAGCTGGAAGATATCACCAACACCATCAAACTGTTCACCTATGTCGTACATGCCATTCATCATGCCAAGTAGTGTTGGATCAGCAAATTGGTCCTCTTGAAAAGTGCTCGCAGGCGCTTGAGATACAGAGGTTCCGGAAGCTGGCCTTTGCATGCCACGATCGTCTTGATTTCCGATATGTTGAGAATATTGCTGTGAGCTCGTTGGCCTGAAGTCCTGGGTGGCTATTGAGGCAGAGCTAGATTCATTTCCTCGTAACGAAGTGCCTGGTGGGATCCCAGACAAGTGCTGTCTTTGGCGGCTTTGAACCACATTTGAAGTGGTGTTAGGAGTCTCGATTGATCTCGAGTTACTGCTCCTCGGAGACTGGCCATTTTGAGACATATCGAGGGTGCCGTTGATAGACTTGCTGGCCAAGGCTTTGTGCAGATCTCTCAAAGCTGAGGCACATGCTCCTGGCCAGACACTCCCTCTCATGGCTAGGATCTCCAGTATCTTGATGCATCGTTCAGCATCTCTGTGCAAAATTAGAAATTGGTCCACTTTAGCAACGATGTTCCACATACCGTTGAGCTATTTGGAGCGAGTAATGGCCCTCTGATGCAGCATATACAAGTATCAACCCACTTGAGAGAAGTCAGTAGTTACTTACATCGCATGTAGATCTCCACATACCTCATCCAGATGCACCAAGTAAAGCCAGGCCAGCAGAGTGGGTTTAGAATTCGCCCATCACGTGGACCGGCTTCGTTCATTCCAGTCTGTATATGTTGATAGACCTTTGATACGATCTGCTTCGAAGCTCCAATGCACTTCTGCATCGCTGACGCAAACATCGAGGAATTTGGGGCTGACGTGATGACTGGTCGGTTGAGAAGGATGGTTGACTCGTGCTTCTGCACCACCAAGAGCAGTTTGTGTGATTCTTTGAGAGAAGTGTTGCCCTGACTTGCCAAGTCTCCGCCGCTTTCTTCGGTTTCCATGTAGTGTGGATCTAGTAAATCTTGAGCCTCATTCCACCACTTTGAGATCTCAGAATCTACATGTGCAGCCTCATCTTGGTCGGTCGTACGGTGCATGACTGATTTGTGCCGAAGCTCCAAGATGAGACCCTTGATGTAACCATGACGAGCGAGGAACGCTGGAAGCAAGAGTAATCGTGGATCTGAGGGGGTCAGTATATTTCTCCACCAGCTCCGGGCTAAATACCATGAGGCTGCTGGAAATTTTGAACTCCTCCGATATCGTCAGCATGAAGCTCCTTGTCAGAATAGCATACATCTACATCATCGTCCTTGATGTCAAGCGGAAGCCCAAGAGACTGAGACAGGTACCTCTCGAGACTATAGATAGCCCAGAAGAGTCTTCGCCGCATATCTGCATCAGCAACAGAAAACTGCTTGAATCTGGATGGACATCTGTGAAGCCCAAGTTGGAAGGCGATTCTAGTTATTAAGCCACCAACCCTTGAAGCCGCGTTTAAGCGTAGCATCGACACCAGGAACAGCTGTATTGCCACAAGAGCTTGGAGACTAGCTAGTGTCGATGGTTGTAGAAGAATTGGCGTCAAGCATGATATTGCATCGTCAACCGTGTTGAACACCAGATTAGAAGGCACAAGCTTGCCACGGGTCGGAGGCATTTGTCTTCGGTCGGCCACTGATATTGACAAAACGGAGCGGACAGTTATCGATTCGACCAAGCTGAGGCTATGTAGCCCGTCCAGCGATACCCTTTCAAGAACCCCGAGAATGCTCGGTGCATGAAGGAATGGAAACGGAGGATGCCAGTTATCCCAATACTGTTTGCTCCAGCTGGCGAGATCATCGAAGGTCAAATCATGGGAGGGATGTGAATCAGGAAGTTGGATGACTTCGTTGGGGTACCAAATGCAACCTGATGGACTTCCAGTTTGTAGCCTGTCATCTTCTCCTGGAACGAGCGCATCATCCATGGATTCGCTCTCTCTGCGATAGTTCCTGGTGAATGCTGACTGCACAGTTCGTACGAAGTATATACCACTTCCACTCCCAACAAAGCTGGAAGAGCCTTTTGATAGACTTGGTCTCATGTGACCGAGCTCTTGAGGAGAAGCGCCTGTCATGCTGGCAGTGGACATGGACTGCCGCCGACGCTTTCGCCGCGCTTCGCCATCTTGTGGGGAGTAAGATTCCATGCTATTATGGGGTCATGCACACGATAAGTTTGGAAGATGGTCGAGGGCATGTTTTATAGGGGGACTCCGGGCGAGATGGTTGTAGAAGGATTGATGCCTTGGCTGATCTGAATCAGATTGAAGAGTTTAGGTTTGCGGGGTGCATTCAAGCCTGGGGAACAGGCTAGCGAAGCCCCTAGAAGGCGGGCGGGACAGGACAACGAAAAAGCAGCCAACAGCTAGCTTCATCAGTCGTCAAGTAGGCGCTCGAGGTATTCACGTATTGAAATTGTCTTCAGATTTCAAATAGAACATACCGATGTGTACGTTCCATAGGCCTTCTTGACTCTGTGAGATGACCATTTAAGCTTTCAAGTGGCAGGAAGTTGAATATTTAGCGACATCTGTACGAGCACAACAGTAGTATCCCATTCCCTTGTCATTGGAATTCTGCAAGTCACGTCGTAAGACTGAGAGCGAATCATATACAGCATAAAAGATATTTACCAGAGTACCTACCTACCTACCGGTCTCAAACTGGTGGTCAAAGCCTGTACAGAAATGCTGAGCCAGCAAGCAGGCAATCAACATCCTCAATTGCCGCCTAAGACCCCAACCAGCGGAGACTCGCCCTTTCCAATCTGATGCTGTGTTGAAAACACAAGTACTGTAATTGTACTTAAACGCGCATGCATGGGTAATAAATAAACGCTTTCAATTACATTCCAGACTTTCAGCCAAGTTTGTTATTTACCTAAGCTATCTAGTACGGTTCCATAGCGTGCGAACAGAACTAGAACTCGGATTCACCATCTCGATTCCCCTCGGCTAACCTCCGACAGGGATCGGTCTTTCGCTTCTCCGGCTCTTTTCCATTCCCCCTCATCTCCAACCACGCCTGCAAGTACAAACACCCAAGGAGAAACGCTCTGCGTCCAAGAAGTTCTTCTTCTCCACAAGTATTCGCCTCGAATGTGGCGATTTGATTCGCTGACCTCCTCTGGCATCTTGATCCTGGTCTCGTTATTGATCACATGAGTACCTTCCACTAGGTATTCCATTATGACTTGAGATGACAGAGAATCAAGGAGGTTCTTGTGAACCTTGCAAGAGGAAGAAATGCAAAGTAAGTGCACCTGCCTGCCCTTTTCGCTCAAAACAGGCAGTACACGGCTAAAATCCTGTGTTCAGTGTGATCGTCAATTGTAAGAAACCACCTGCAGGTTCCATCTCCGTATGGCACGTGACGCTGCATAAGGAAACCATTACCTAGGTATAGACTCTTCAACTGACTGACCAATGTCAGACCGACCTGCGGACAATGCGAAGTAACTAAGCTATCATGCACATACGGCGAGAGCAGCAAGAGGTAAATCTCAGCTCCCTTCCCTGCCGAAATCATGGAAACAATCGCCTCGCTAATCAGCAACTCATCTCAGAGGCATACCAACTGGATATCTTGGCCTCCTCGAGCAGCGCCTAGGCGAGACCGAAGTCCTGCTCTATCGAGCCCTATCGGAACTTCGGGCCCTCAAAGCTCAGACTCCCTTCTCTGCCATGCATGGAAGTATACACATTGCAGATCCGATTCCGAGGAACTCGAATGCGCCTAAGCATGTCAGAATGGATGAATGGAAGGAATATCCGCTGAAGGAGGAAGAGGATGTTGAGCGTTGGCGAAATTTCATGGGCGGGGGCAGGAAAATGTCTATGTGTCACGGTGAGCTCTTTTTCTACCTTCTCGTCCATCTGGGAACATAGGCTGAGTCTAGCGGTGGGTTTTCAGACGAGCCATCTCGCCATGAACATCCAGGATACCACAACCCGCCGCCTCAGCAGTTCTCTGCCCCAGATCACTCACTCGCATACCACGATACCGATATAGATTTCAACGTCGCAGCAGGTTTGATGGGACTCTCCCAAAGCCAGGGCCAGAATCACTCTCAAGGCCAGAACACAAACAACGCACAAGTCCCAGCCCAGCTCTCCACAATCCCGAATCCCACCTTCTCCAGCCCATCACTCCCTCACTCACATACAACGAGTTACCCCGTACTCACATCAAACTATGCAGCCAACTTCAATACCTCACAAGATGTGCATGTTCACCAGGAAGTTTCCGAAACAAACCAGAATCCCGACCCTGGTCATAGTCCCCATTCCAACCTCATGCATGGTGAGCCGGGCTCTAGCAGTGGAGGTGCTTGGCAAGGCTCTCCTCCTCCTGCTGCTGATGCGGCGCCCCAAGATACCCAGATACAGAGGCAGACGGAGCTGGTAAGATCGCAGCAGTTATCTGCTGCGTACAGGAACATCTATTATTGAGCACGCCAGTAAGATGCGAAGCAAACACCAAAGACTACAAACGTCAGTCAGCATAGGGGTTTAAATATAGCTTAGATCGGCCGGAGCAGTTTGACAAGCGAGATGGACCTACGACAAGCTTGCGCGGAGATGACGAGGCTGATATCTCGCTTAGATGTTTTGTGTCGGTCAAAACAGGGGCTGCCGGTCTGGATAAGATCACGAACTTCGCGAGATGTCGATCAGGGATACTTATGCTGGATAGAGCAGTATTCGGCTCTCATACCAGCGGGGGTTGGAAGGAAGGTTGCGGCTACACAAAAGTCACAGAGCAGACAGGGGTAAAAATGACCTCAAACAGAAGTGTTCTATTCCAGATTTCTATCTATCTACAAATGATAGAGGCATGCAGTAGAAGCATTCACCTTTCCATACTATACTTCATAGCAGAAGCAAAACGAAGATACAAATGCATATCTCGAATCCCATGTCCAGTCATGCAAAAAACCAATTGTCTAGACTTTTTTCGTCAAAAAACGCCTTAGTGTCGTGTCCCATCGCATTCCATCCAAATTCGGCGCAAATGGCCATGCGCCCAGGAGAGTAGCTTAACGTCATGCAAGCGCTTACAAACGATCCAGCAATCCCTGGCTCTCCAACATCAAGACGATCTGGTGGACAGCGCTGCGTACGCTCGTCTTCTCGAGGTCAACGGTCAAGTCGGCCTTCTTGGGAGTCTCATATGGATCGTCGACACCGGTGAAGCCCTTGATCTCACCGTTGCGTGCCTTGGCATAGATACCGCGCTTGTCGGTCTTCTCGGCGTGCTCGAGCGAAGTAGCAACGTGGATGAGGTAGAAGTCGCCATACTTCTCGACGATCTCGCGGGCGTGTTGGCGAGCATCCTCGTATGGTGCGATAGGGGCCGCAATGACGGCGGCACGGGAACGAGTGAGCTCGGATGCAACGAATGCGATACGGCCGATATTGCGGGTACGGTCTGCGCGGCTGAAGCCCAATTCTGAGGACAGCTCGGCGCGGACGGTCTCACCGAGGAGGAGAGAGACTGATCGACCACCTTGCTGGTTGAGGGTTACGTGCAGAGCACGGGCAATGGCGTCCTTTCCACTGTTTTGGTAACCGGTCAGGAAGACTGTGAAACCTTGCTCGGAGCGAGGTGGGTGGGATTCGCGGAGAACCTTGACAACTTCTGGGTAGGAGAACCATTCTGGGATCTCGCGACCTGTGCGGAGACGGTTGCGGAGCTCAGTACCGGAGATGTCGAGAGTTCTGATGCCAGCTGGGACCTCGTCCTTTGGGCGGTACTCGTCGCTGTCTGGGAGGTAGGTCATCATCTGGAAGGGAACGACCTCGATACCAAGCTCATCCTTGTATTTCTCAACAGCGTATTGAGCATCGTATGGACCGTAGAACTCCTCTCCCTTGCTGTTCTTTCCAGGTCCCGCGTGGTCGCGACCAACGATGAAGTGGGTTGCTCCAAAGTTCTTCCGGATAATGGCGTGCCAGATAGCCTCGCGGGGTCCACCCATGCGCATAGCGAGGGGAAGGAGACCAAGGACGGCCATGCCATTGGGGTATCTTGGGAGGAGGGCTTGGTAAACACGGACACGGGTGAAGTGATCTATGTCTCCTGGCTTTGTGAGGCCAACGACTGGGTGGATGAGAACGTTGGCTTGCCGGGAACGGGCAGCTCGAACAGTCAATTCTCTGTGGGCTCTGTGCATTGGGTTTCGGGTCTGGAAAGCGACAACCTTCGACCACCCAAGCTTGTCGAAGTGAAGACGAAGCTCTGCTGGTGTATCTGTTACAATGGTTAGCGAACTTTCATGTCAGATTTTGCGGAGTTCCTCACATCTAAGGGCAACATAGTCGTAATGTTCGAGGCGACGAATAGCGTCAATCTTTCCTCCGACATAGTATTCCCGAGCTGTGTTGTGTAGGTATTTCACGGCAGGGTGCTCTGCATCTCCTCCGAAAACCAATTTAGCTTCCTTATCCCTATTAATTGTTAGCAAAAACCCCGCCAAAGCAGATTTCGGAAATCCCTACTTGTCTGGTTGGTAGACATCGTCAACAGTGATGATGGCAAGATTGCGATCATCACGGAAATCACGAAGAGTAAGTCTTGCTCCAGCCTTGATTCCTAGCTCCTCGATTTGTTCCTTTCCAACGTCCAGGGTAATTGGCATGGAAAAGAGGTTGCCATCCACAAGTCGGTTGTTCTCGACAACACTGAAACATGTCAGTTATGAATTGTCCACGTATTTGATTGTGTAGTCGTACCCATTGTAGTCCTTCTCGTTTAGGAATCCTGTAGATCTGATTGTCAGTTACTATTCCTGGAAATTTATTCTTGGAGGAGTTGCGCGGCTTTGGTGGGGTATTTTACCCCACTACGCCAGGGACAACCGTACCTTCGAGAGGAGAGAAACCACCGCTGAGGATCAATTCCAGATCGCAAAGCTGTCTCTCACTTAGGAGAATAGCAGGCAAGTTCTCAGCCTCTGCTGCGAGCTCATTGTGTCTGGGCAAATCTCTTGCAAGAAGATCTCTGTTAATATGTCAGCGCGCTGGACGCAACCTAGAGAACAACAATAAATAACCTACTTCAGCTCTCCGCCGTGAGGTGAATTGGCCATGGTTGCGGAGGATGTTTGTGAAGAGGAGAAGATCGAGGATTCAATCGAAGGGAGTGGTACAAAAAAGAAGCAGAGTAGGATGTGGAACAGAGGCTTGAAAGTCAATCAAAGGTGACTTTAGGGGAAATTTTATTGGCGACTTCGGAGCTTTTGATCGCTTTTTGCCGGCTCGAAGACGTCAGAGCACGCCATTGCACGCGTTTCCTTGGCTCTTGGGGGGCTCGGGAGGCGTCTCCTAGTGGGGCAAATTGTGCCTTGCAGGGCATCGTCGTCCTTTGTCGTGCGCATCTCTATGATTTGTAGAACAATGGAAAGCCTTGGATGGAGTTCTTGGAAATGAAGAGCTTTGTGAGAGGCGACGATGGTCAATCTCAGCCACGTCTTGCGTAAACGAAGTGCCCCACCCCACCAACAGTAAAGAGGCCATGGCGCTGGATTATGCAGCGTCCTTCAACATTCTGAACCGAAGTTCTCAGATACCTTAATTATCACAGCTGCAGCAAATACAACCTAGTGGGAAAGCCTGCAAGCATTTAAAAGCTGTAGGTAAGTAAGTTTCCGATCAAATTCAAACCCAGATAAAGCTAGTAGTACTGTACTAGTGAACGTTTCTTGTTAGACCTTTTTTGGTGGCGTCTTCACAGTTTTCTTTTTTCCACGCCAGCCTTCCATCCTTTGTTCCAGAGCTTTGTTGTTGAGTTGATCAGCTCTTATCTTATCGCGGAGGCGGATTTACTTCGCGCCGGGGCTCGATGAGCTAAAATGTTTACGGAGCTCGAAATGCTTAGCCTATCCTCCATCTCGATATTCAGTCTCGGTGTTTGACTTGCAACCTTGTCAACCTCCCATCTAACACCTCACAATCTCTACAATGTCTGCTCTAGCAGGAATAAAGGGTGAGACAGGATCACAAGCGGCGAAATCACTGGTATGTCTCTGGTTTCCTGACGCCATCTTCGCCACTATGTATATTTCTTGATGCGCAAATATACTACATGAGCGCAACGCTTTCCTGTGTAAGAGGCTGACTCTTTTGGCTACAGTATCGACAATTATTACGGCAGGGCGAACAGTTTGCATCATACAACTTTAGAGAGTACGCCAAACGGAGGACGAGAGATGCGTTCCGAGAGCATAAGGATGTGAAGGACTCTCGAGAGATCCAGGAGCTCATGCAGAAGGGTTTGAAGGAATTACAATCTATGAAGGTATGGATGTCCCTTCTGTCTGCTGTTGGAGGTCTTTTGGGGGCACTCGTGGCTGGAGAAAAGACGGCGGAGTTGTGGCGGATATAGCACGGTTTATTCGGCGATTTGGGAATGAGGAAACCAGGGAACACTGCTGACGGAAAACAGAGGCAAACGGTTGTCAGTCAGTTCTTCCAACTGGATAGATTGGTGGTCGAAGGGGGCAAATCGGTATGGCTTCCAACTTTTGGAATCAATCCCTTCTCAATGAGCGTTTGTTGACTTTTACATAGGGAAAGCAAACCGGTCAGAGAAATGACATAGTCAGACAAAAGGACACTGGGTTAGTTGATCCCAATTGCCCATGACTCAGAGAGTTAATCTAACAAGTTGCAGATGGGATTGATGAGCAGACGAAATCAGATTCGAGGTATGAATGGAGATCTAGATGGTGTACTGAGGATCATGGGCATGATGGAATAATGACCACACTGTACAACTTTGTAACATAGGCCAACCTGGGAAGGTTTATACCAAGCATCATGGATTATTTCCCCTCCTGGCCCTGCTACAATTTCACAATGAAATGATAAGTTAGCCCCAAAGTGCATTCTTCTTTATGTTTATTTGCTCCGGAAGTTCCTAAAGATCCGGGATCACTAGCCAGCACGAGCTAGAGACGATCACAGTATGCAAGAAACCACTGGAGCCTCCCTCCTCCCAGTTCTCAGGTGTCGGTACTTCTGGAAGTTGGGATAGGCATATCTTAAAAGCACGGAAATGAGCACTGATCTTTCCGCGAGCTTCATTGTAGCTATTTGCCAGCCTCTCAAGTATGTCAAATTTTTGAGCTGAGCAGCACATACATTTAAGCTTTTGTGTATACTGAAGTCTCCCCATGTTTTGCTCTGTGGTACTCCCAGAAAGGACTTGCCCTGACATTTATCAGCCTTGTCACGTGCATCCGACTGCCAAGAGTTGCGCAGGTCGCGATTCAGCGACAACATCGCGACGTCCTCGAGGCTATCCAGACCAGCGCAACGTTCGCGTCTTCTCTCCTTTCAACTGTATCCGACAGCATACTGTGACCTCTATGCATTCTGTTTCAATGTGAGAATCCCCACTGCTTTGGCCCAAAGCGCCCATCAATTGATCGGCATTATTCGCACCTTATAGGTGCTCTTGCTAACGATGCGCCTACTGATCCAGTATCACTTTCTCGTATCCAAATTATCAACGACCGGGACCAAATTGGAAGCAAATAGAGAGACGTAAATTATTGGTATCATATACGTGTATGAATTGTGGCGGAGGCTGTTAGGCATTGGAACATCGATTACCTCGCGAGCATCACTTAAGCCTTCAGCAGACTACGAAAGCTGAGCGCATTCGAGTATTCAAGGTGGTAGAAAGGAGGGCGTATACACGAGATCAACTCAAGTTCCTCCAGCTGTAGTAAGTCTAGGGGAACGCATCCAGTTGGAATCTGTCGCGGTGCGAAAGGATTAGAGGGACAGCTCAGTGGCCTCCTGAGGTAGATCATGGCACCTACTGTGAGCAAATATTTCCTGCTTAAAGACGTCTATTAATTGGATTTAGTATCGAAACGCCAACAGGCGTCAAAATCGCCCGGGAGTCGACCATGGAGAGTACGAAGGTATACCAATTAGACACTGGCGCCGCGATTTTGTCACAGTAGCACCTCCACCAACGACAGACAGCACCACATCTCAGAACGATATCTGGGCTATCGAGCTTCCTTACGGAATGCCAAAAGATTCGCACCTCTTGCCCCAGCACAGTCAAGATCTGTTACGTGCTGCACGATCGGGCAAGATTTATAAACGTCCAGCACCAGCTGATGAAGAGGAAGCGGACCCCGAAGCTATCATCGGCGACAAACCTGAGAAGAAGGACGAGGATTTGAAAGAAAAGGGATTTACCGCGAAATCATGGAAGCAAGTGCCTCGACATCTAGAAGCGGCGGATGTCGTGTATCTGGCCAAGAGACGCAAGGGATTGGTTACTACTTCGTCAAAACCTCTAACGATCCCAACGGTGACTAAAGCGACAGTGAAACGAATTGATGCCGCGGGCAACGAGTATGTCCAGGATATCGTCGTGCCTCAAGGCCAAGTGGTAGAAGGAGAGGTTCTTTCGCAAACTCAGATTCCGGATCCAAATGCGCCAATTGGTCTTGCCCCCGTGCAAGCTACACCTCCTAGACCAAGGCCAAAATCAAAGAAGAAAGCGAAAGGACCTGGAAGAGGACGAAAGAAGAAGCCAGTGGCTCCTACTAGTGTGCCTCAAGCTCCCCTGGCTGAGGGAGTTGCTCCCTTACCAACAACTGAGGGAACGGTTGGTCCTGATGTAAGCTCTTTCCATCTAGTAACGGCGTCATTGCTAATTAATAATAGGGAATCAAGCTGGAGAAAGAAGCAAGCTCGACACCGATTCCCAATGAGGACACTGAAATGGGAGATGGTTCGGCAGCTAATTCAGACGATGATGATGGCGAGGACGGTGAGGACGGCGATGAAGGGGATGATGACGAAGGTTCCGTTGATCCCCAAGATTCGCCATCCAAACCATCACAACAATCGCCCTTGGCCGGTTCGGCACCAATACTGCCTCCAGTTCCATCTCTCGACCAAGCCGATGTGCCCATGGGAGGAACGGAATTCCCTCATGTGCCACCAAGGCTTTTGACCGATCGGCTTGAAACAAAGGCTGGCAGCCCACTTAAGAACGTTGTCATGACCACCTCTACACTAACTTCTCCTCTCGAACCGCCAGCAAACTTGTCGCCAACGAAAGCATTACCGGACGTACATCCCTTGGCGTCAGATAGCACACCATTGAGCGCTAAATTGGAGACCCTTGATGAAGAGATGCAACAAGAAGTGCCTATAATGGCTCCCGAGGACGTTCCACCCCCACCCCCTGAGCCTACGAATGTAGAAGTGGCTGCAGCTGTAGATGAGCGGCTTGAGGAAGAGGAAGAAGAGGAAATGCTCCTGGATATCCTGGACAGAGCCAAACATGCTGAGATCGGAGCACCACTTGATGCCCCTGCAGCACCGGCTAGCCCGGTACATGAGAGTCCTCCAGTCGAAGCAGAAACTAGTCAACCCGATACCACTCCCCAAGTTGAGGCCGAGATCCAGCCAGCCCAAGTCAGTCCTCAGCCAGTTGCCATGCCAGAGCCAATTCCAGAGAAGCTCGCCTCACCCGCAAAAGAGGAGGCTCCAATTGAGCGAGACGCTGTCCAAAATCTACCAACAGCCCCGTCACCGGAGGCTGTCCCAGTGGCTGTTCCAATGGCTGAGCAAGAGTCTCCCGCTCAAGAGCCAATCGCCGCTGTTGAGGACGACGATGACGATTACCCAGACCTCTTGGGTGGCTTGGAGAAATCATTGAAAACACCTGAAGCGAGAACCGAGACACCAGTTGCTGGCCCTGTAACTGAAAAGACTCCTGAAGTAGAAAAGAGTGTGGCTGAGGCTGTCGGCGAGGGAGAAGCAGTCGTCGAAGCACCCAATGCGGTTGTCGAAGACATCAAGAAGGATGAGCAGATCTCTCACGATTCAGAAGAGGATATGTTATTGTGATGAGATGAATCAGCTTGGGCGTTAATGGCTGGATGGGTGATCGGGATTGGATGAGTATCGAGCGCATTTGGCTATACTTCGCTTGGAATACTTGCTCTCAGATAGTGTACAATACCTTATGTTCTCAAATGTCTTCCCGGTAAATCATGTTCCTGTTTGTTCCTTGTCGGTCGGGAACAGTGCAAGATCATTTACTGCCAACTTGATCTCAATTGCGCCCCAGAATGTCTGACTTATTCTTGGGATGTGGCAAGCGTCATAGAATCAAACATGTCTAAGGATGTTCTTAATCCTTATCATGTCATAAAGCCATGTATCAGTTCTGTCTACAGAACTCGTTTGGAAATCTTCGGCTAGTACTCGTGCCCCTGTTCATAATTACATGTTTTCACATCTCAATTTGCTGTATTCAACATCATTCTACTTCAGACTTCGATGTTCTTTTCAAAGCATATGTAGCTCTTACTGGCAGATGAGACAGCTATTCATACTGCCTTGGTAGCATGGAACTGCTTGTTTCATTTCTAGACTTAGCTTGTTCTGTGGATCCTATTCTATACGACTATTTATAGCTTTAGAGTGTGTGAAAGTTCCTCAAACAGGATTTTGGAAAGGATTCAGAGGCTGCTCTATGACTCATACCATCCTTACTATCCACTAGTGACTTTGGATGCCATTGGTTCGCGTACTTTCGAATCAATTGGCCTATTTGAATGGCAGGAATCACGAGATCGGGCGCTAATCGTAATATCGAGGTTATAACACCTCCAACTGTAGCTTAGATTTCGAGATGGATGCTTTTTCTCGACAATCCGCGATTTCTTGTATCTTCGTCGACGCAGCACGCAAGCATACAAAATATCAAAACCGACTCAAGATCTCCCTGTTCACTCAGCCATGAGTGAGATCTCAACTGTATCCGAGGCTCGCGCCGATCAAGGTGAGCTATGGGCCAAGCTCAAGAAAGCAGTTGAAAACAATCATTTCACTGCCAGCTTCTGCTGTGGAGGCAGCATCGCCATCGACACATCAACTGGGGTCGCATATGATACCACTGCTGGTCAAGCTCCACCGGGTCCTGCGGTCAGATCCCCTCCCATTGCTCTTCGTTGGGATCTCAAGGAAGTCGGTCAAGCTCGAGCCATCCAGTTTCCTCAGGCCAGTCTGGTATGCAATGGATCTCAAAGCATCAGCGTAAGCCCACAGCTGCCATTGCTCGAGCAGCTCCTTCAGTCCTGTGCACCCGCCACCTTCGGTCGCGAGAACAAGGATGTCCTCGATGAAAGCTACCGAAAGGCTGGCAAGTTGGATCGCTCGCAATTTTCTGTCGATTTCCACCCTCACGACTTCGGTATCATTGATACTGTCAGCCAGATCTTGCTTCCACAAGTCAGTCCAGGCTTCATGAAGGGCAGAGAGCAACATCGCGGTGTCATGGCAGAGTTGTACAAGCTTAATGTATTTGACTTTTCTTCATTTAAATACAGAGCATACTCTAATTTGATCTTCAGGTATACTCTGGTCCATCTGGAAAATTCCGTGCTCACGTCGACACTCCTCGAGGTGCAACCCAGTTTGGATCCCTGGTCGTCTGCTTCCCACATCCACACGAAGGTTTGGCTCTTATACTTCCCTTCACAAGGTCTAATTGTTGACTCAATATACGCCGTAGCTTGCGTGTAACCCATGCTGGTCATTCCAAGTACTTCGACTGGAGCAATGCAGATGCAACGACTATTCAGTGGGCAGCTTTCTACAGCGATTGTGAGCATGAGGTGCTTGAAATCACTTCTGGGCACCGAATCACTCTTACCTACAACCTCTATGTCACAGAGTCTGTTGGCAAGATTTCCATTCGGACCCACGCGCAGAGCTACAGTCTTTCCCGCTGTACCAAGAGCTGAAACAACTGATCGAAGCTCCGATCATCTTCCTACCTGGTAGGCGTTCCCATCAGAAGGGCGTAGTTGTACATGATGTTCTTGCGGACAACACTGAGATATAATGCAGGTCAGAAGCTTGGATTCCATTGTCAGCACCAGTATGCACATACTAGACACGGTATTCAAAGACTCATGCCATACACCCTCAAAGGTATAGATGCCATCGTTTTCGGCGCCTTCAAGGCTCTGGGTTTGAAAACAACGGTCAAGCCTCGCCTCCGAAACCCATTTTATGGCAACACTCGAGAATACGTCGGCGACAAGCTGCGCTGCATGGTGAAGGATCCGCATTCCGGTGGCTATGAGCGCGACACAGCGGAGAATTTAATCTTACGTACAGTACTACCTTCATGGTTTCAACTTTCATGATCTGATACGTTTTCCCAATGACATATTGACAATAAAAAATTCAGAATCGGTTTCAGGCTGACACATCTACCAACAGCATCTTGACAAAGTTTGGCCTTCAAGCAAGGTTAGCATTGTCACCTGGCTGAACGATCCAACAGAGACTGGCTGGGAGATTGCTTACGTCGGCATGACTTATGGCAACGAAGCTACTTTGGACTTCAAATATTCCCATGCCGTGATCTTGATCGACGTTCCAGAGGCCGAAAAGAAAGGTACCGAACAAGGCATTCTGGCTTCCGTTGACGGGCTGAGCGGATCTTAGATATCGATTCCTGGACGTTGTCCATTCGCAGAACGCAACATAGTGTCATCCACATGTCACTAGCTGGCGGTTTGTCAGGGGTGGCGGAATGCGCAAAGTCGATCCCGAAAGTTAGATTCTCATAGCAAAAATTCCAGAGCAAAGCTTTTTGGTACAAAATAGACGTAAAGTGCAACCATTGGTTTCTGGCTTAGGACAACGCTCAGAATAGACTCTGCGTTCAAAGCACCAACACAGGATCCTTGCTGCGGCCAAAACACAAGATCAGTCGATCTAGCACCGTTCCCACTTGACAACTGCTTGCCAGCCGTCCTTGCTATCCTGAGACCCCATCGCAGGCTTCCTACAATGATCATAAATATCGCGTGCATAAGCTGCTATTTGTTGAACGTCGACCATATTCTCCCAATCGAGATTTTCGGCCAATCTTGTCAGTCAAAGTCGCAAGAGACACCCAGATATCTTAATCATTGCGCAGAGGAAGGCCTTACTTTGTTACAGAAGTATATGGCTGTATTCCAAGAGCAGCTAACCCGGCTGCATTGATGACTTTTAGTTCCGAGCCATTTTATATGTTTTCTTCTAGGTAGACTGAAGAGGTAGTTGATGCCGTCGAGAAGAGCTCCTCGGTCTACAGATTTTGTGGTGGGGCCATTTAAAGGACAGTTTAGTCTATCCTGTAAATATACTGTTGTTAGAAGAATCTATTGCCTGATAGTTGCAGCTTTACAACGTTCTCGGATTTTAGAACGCCTCGTGAGATCAGGAGAGGCTGTTCTGACTGATTCTGGCCAATTGGAGTTGCAAGGAAGGCCTTTTTCGAAGCCGGTGATACCTGTTACGTGTCAATATAAATATCAGGCGGAGGTCATATTAATAAGGAGAGGCTACAGCAGAGCTACTGTTTCGTGGAAAGGAGACTTCTTTGCTGGGATTATGCGTGAACGATCCAGGAGGATGAATGGCACCCTGGATGACCGGGCTAGCTTCTACATTAGGGGGGAGCTGGATAAAGAACACAAGTAAGAACACGGCGAGACATGTTGGAATAGGGGTCATGGCTGTAGTATTCTCTCGGAGGTTCGGTGCGAATAGTATCGAGCTGGAGGATCGATACTTTTGACTGAGTTCGAATGCATGGAGAGTACAGTCCTGCATACAGCTTTCAAGGTTTTATAGCTCCTCAAGATTTGTCGCAGTCACTGCAGGGAGGTCCGTCTTTTGAATCATCTGCGATCCGTGAATAACAGCTCCCCATGGCCTCTTCTGAAAGTATGAAATCCTTGCTCTTCACGCTGTACGGAATTTCGAGTCCCCAGAGGATATCTTCATAGGGGAATTCTTCATCTCAGTATCTAAGAATCTCAGGCTCTTACAACGATTATGTTCCGTAAAGTACAGCACGTTTATGGCGACTACAGGCTTTGTTTACAATTGAAGTTTTCAGTTCGGTAAACAAAGTCTCAAATCTGACCCGTTTTAAACGAAGTAAGCGAACGAACTTCACAGATAGACCGAGGGACAAGCCAGAAGTATGCTTGGAGAAAAATCGCCGAATGGATTTCGAACATAATTAGCACAACTGGAGACATTGATTGCAGCCTTTAGAGGGCGTCACGGGTTGGCTATCTGGGAGCGAAACCTCACAACGTGGGTCGACAGCTGGTATGAGAAATGCGTCTCAAGCTGAATATCTGAGGCCTTTCATGCCCAAGAAGCGAGGTAGGGAACCACATCGTCGGCACAACGCCTCTAAGATATTGCCCTAAACAAGAAATTGGAGAACTCATTCACCGAGTGGGTCAGCGTCTGGCTCAAGCGTAGAGGCGAACCTACGGCGCAGCAACAACTCCTATCATATTGGGAAATTTCGTCAGCTGCTCCAGTTCATGCAGCTTCCACAAGCGGAACGCCTCAAATGTAGGCAGCTACTGATAGGTAAGATCGGTCAACGGCGGCCCCGTTTGCGGGCTTAATAAGAATTTACATATACGAGCTTTATATCTGGTAACACACGTTATCTCCTGATATACTCGACGTTTCCATTCAACTTTGTGCAACACGTCTTTTTCTAATCCTAGCAGCAATCTTTCATACCCATCATCCCAGACTAGCGAGCAGAAATGGAATCAATCAATGGACACAGCAAAGCTTGCTGCAATATTCCACCTGTTATTTCGAAGGGTTATGAGCTCAAGGGCAAGTATGAGACGATTGGAGGTCTGAAGACTTGTGAGTATATCCTCATCTGCGTTGCACACGCTCATGCTAACCCCGCTTTCAATAGATGTCACTGGTCCTTCGACGGCTACGAACGCTATCTTCGTAATCTACGATGTATGTTTCCCATGGTTATCTACGCGAAGAGCGATACGCAAAGATTGTCTCGCCAGTAGCAGCTGAAAAAACACTGCCATGTTGCGAGCTTGGATTGAGTCCAGCCTTTGACTGACACCCACCTTCCAGATCTTTGGCTATTACGAGCAAACCCTCCAGGGCGCAGATATCCTCGCAACCGCCGACCCAGAGAACTCCTACCAAGTTTTCATGCCCGATTTCTTCGAAGGCGTCCCTGCCGACCTCGCCTGGTGAGTACAAATCACTACAAATTCAACCCCCACTCTTCTCATGTTGCCCTTCTCTCAAGACCCATATTCCCGTGAATTTAAGATCAAGATACCGAAGTTTTAACGAGGAACAGGTACCCACCCACAACCGAGGAGAAGAAGACTGCTTTGTACGGCTGGTTCTCGACTCGTGGCCCAGCACTGGGTGTTGAGAAGACTCCGAAGATACTCGCTGACATCGAGGCCGCGTACGGAAAGAAGACGTGGGCTGCTCTCGGGGTATGATGCTCCGCTCTTACACTCGCACTGTCATTTCACAACCGAATCACAAATCCAAGTCACAAGGCCAAAGCAAGTTTTCTACCATAGCTAACACAAACAGTTCTGCTGGGGCGGCAAAGTCATCTCCCTCACCTCGGGCGCATCCACACCTTGGACCGTAGCCGCACAATGCCACCCAGCTTTCATCAGCGCCGAAGACGCCGCCAAGATCACAATCCCGATGTGCATGCTCGCCTCCAATGAGGAGGAAGCGAAGGACGTAAAGGCTTTCGATGAGGCTCTGACGGTGGAGAAGCACATCGAGACATTCGAGACGCAAATTCATGGGTGGTTGAGCGCGAGGGCGGATTTGGAGGATGAGGCTGTGAGGAAGGAGTACTTGAGGGGTTATGAGACTCTAAGTAAGTGGTTTGGGAAGCATATTGGGGCGAAGAAAGCGAATCTGTAGGTAGAGATTGATGGGAAATGAATGAATGGCACAATACGAAGAATATGCCCCGTTTCAATATATTGATGCTACAAAGCCATTGACGAGTGATGTTCATGAGTTGCTGGATCTCACTAAGCCGATAGTTGATTCTCCTCGAACGAAGCAAAGTCAAGCAGGAAACAAAGTAGACCGTAAAGCCATCATATTAATGAGATGCATGATATGCCCTCCTACTATACAAAGGCACGTTCCCCAAATTTTGTCAATCCTCTTCGCCGTCTCCCTCCCTCCCAAAACAAATGAAAAATGTTGTTACGCGGCAGTTGCCTCATTGCCTTCACTCGCAGGCTTAGCCGCACCTGTGTCGGCCTTTGCGACACTCGCCTCCTTGCTCTCATCAGCCTTTACTTCACGTTGAGCAGCTGGCTTTTCCTGGGATTCTGGCTCTGCCTTGCCAATGGTAGACGAGTCAGGGCCGTCAACATCAGGATGAGGTGGAGCAACTGGGTTCGCATCTTCGGGCTGGGCGATCTCGTTTCCTTGAGCATCAACCAAGCGTGTGCGAGTCTCGTAGCGGGTCTTGAAGCTGACTTTGCCTTCAAGAGCCTTGACTTGCTCCGGGTCCAATAGATTGCCGTCCTGGTCTCTGTACTCTACCTTCTCCTCGCGAGAGAGAACACTCTGGCCAGGCTTAAGAGGAGGTGGCGAGACCTTGGGTTCTTCTGGGGCCTCAGAAATGCCTACTCGCTCTTGCTCCACAATCGGCTTCTGCTCGCCTGCAACTGGTGCAGGTGCGACAGGGGCGTTGGTTGGGATCAGAGGGGAGTCGGTCTTGTGGACGTCCGCGTTGACATTCGCGGGCACGCCAGAGTATTGAGAATACTAGGAAGGAGGTCAGCCACGGTTCGGAAGGATCCTTTTGGGAATATGGGATTCATTTACATCTGTGAAGAAAGTGTTGCAGTCCCAGTCCCAAGAGTCGAAAAGCTTGACCTTCTTGCAAGCTGATTGAGTCCAGGGATTTCCGTATGCAAGGGGGGAGTAGAGGCCAAAAGTGATGACGGTTAAGGTGAGGAAGACGACAATACCAAGACGGCCGACTAATGGGTTCTCACGGAGGCCGATGCCAGGGATACGGGCAGTAATATGATCGTAGATCTGGCAGAGGGCAATGACTGCAAAGTACAATGCTGGAAAGTAGTGGTGGAGGAACAGTTGACGTTGGAGCAGGTAGAATGGGAAGTAATGGAAGGCCCAGGCGAGAACCATTGTACCAACTTCATAGTCAAAGCGCTTGAAAATGACGTTGTTGTAATCCTTGAAGCCTCGTTGCCATCTGAGGACAGCCAAACCCTTGAAGATCACATAGATGGCAACTGCCAAGGTTGAGGTCCACCAGACGACTGGATTACCGATGAGGTAAATCTGGCGGTGGTCCTTACCCCAGAAGTTTATGCCACGCTTGAGGATTGGCCAAGAATCAGGGCGGGAGTCCCAGGCGTGAGATTCGACAAGTCCGGCATTGGTGTGGTACATGACCTTCTGCAATTCCCAAAACTTGCCGAAGAAGCCAGGGTTCCTGTAGTTGACCTTCTCGGCATCGGCTCCCAAGAGTGGGTGCTCGTTTTGCTCCACATACCAGACACTGTTTGGAAGAGTTCCTCCTTTAGCGCAGGTAACCTCTTGCTGCTCAGATGCCCACTCAGGAAGCTTGACCTTATGCGAGAAGAGGACACATCCAGTCATAACATGGACGAGTTTGAACTTGGTCTGAATGGTTCGAAGACGCTGTTTGGCTTCCTCGCCATCCGACATCTTCTTGATGATTTCAACTCGGAAGTAGTCATTGGCATCTCCCTCGAATCCTTCATAACCATAGGCCGAAACCTCATTTTGCCAATCAGCCTCGGTAACTGGAGGTCGGACATCGTGAGAGTGGAGGCGTCGGCTAGTGGTCAAGTGGAAGAGTTTGACGGTATCTCCATCCTTGATGAAAGTAGGAGGGCTAAGGGCGTCCCAGGCTAGAGAACCATTGATTGGCTCGCCATTGATGTCAAGAGGTTGGGTCATGTTCTCAAGCAGCCAGACATTGTTCTCGTCCTTGTGGGGGTAGAGAGTGATCTGCTGCTGCTTACTGCCAGTTGGGTACATAAGGTTGTGCGAGTGCAAATATCCTCCTTGAGTGTTGTGATGTCTGATGCTGACTCGGCTACCAAGTGCAACATCGACTGGAACATCTTGCATGGCCTTTGAATTGAGCGTGGCTTGGAACTCAGAGCTCATGAATCCATCTCCATCACCTGGGTTTACCAAGCATAGGAAATGGATACCGAACATAGCCATGTAGAATGTGACTGGGATGACAATGAGACAAAAGACTCTCGATACCACATGCTTGGCAAAGATGCGCTATAACGATCAGCAAGACCCCTGATAAAAAGGATACTTTCGGGACTTACAGGGGTAACGGTCTTCACGTCTCCGAGAAGAATCCAGAGTTGCAAGATAGTCAAAACTCCAACCCATGCGATTGTGAGGAAACCAACCCATTTAACACTGGCTGTTGCTCCCAATCCAAGACCCGTCATGACCAGCCAGAACCACCAGGTTGGCTGGAAAGCCTTGGTAGGACCCAGCTCGTGTTGGTTCGTGAAAGATGTGAATGCTAACCCGGTGAAAGCAGTGAAAATCATCAAAGGGGAGTCGAGGAGGATTAATCGTGCCTGGGTGAGAAGACCGTTCTCTGAAAAGGGTATTAGTATGTAAATATAAACCCCAATTGTGACTTGCTTACCGAAAACAATCAAGAGGGCACCCATCGCAGCAGTCCAAGTTCTGCATCCAACAGCCTTGAGAGTCAAGAACATTGTTGGGACCAGAAAGATACCGCACAGGGCTGGCAGCAATCTCATGGCCACGTATGGCACACCAGGCTCAACATAATCCTTTCCAATATCCTTAAAGTCGAAATCTCCATTGAATCCAGCAAGCCATCCAGCGAGTGTAAGAAGAAGTTTTGCAAGCGGTGGGTGTACATCCATAAAGAACTTGCCCTTGATATACTTCGATGCGAATCCACCAAAGCTACAGCAATGTTAGCAATTGGCAGGAAGCTGTGGAATGCGCAAAGACGTACTGAACTTCATCAAATACCACACTGCTGGGCTGGTATATTCTGAATAATCTGACAACGGCAGCTAGGAATGTGACGGCAATCATGACCTGGTAGTCGGATCCTGGCAGAAGGAAGACATCGTTGTCCTCGACACCCTCGGATGTGTAATCATTGGGTTTTCTGATTACCTGAGATGAGGAGCTTCGAGCAACCTTTGACGGCGGAGGCGTGCCAGCTTTTGTAAGACGAGCCATGTTGGCAGATGTGCTGATGGTATGGTAAGGTAGGACGAGGAGAGAGAGGCTGTCAGTGGAGCTTTATGGCCCACGCGTTTCTCCTGAGGAACTCCCCAGAACCCCAAGTAAATCGCAGTCAGTCCCTAAAAGAAAGTAAAGAAGAATTCGCAACAGTATTAAAAGTGCAGCATCGAAGTCGAAGACGAAGGACTGGTGGTCGAAGAGTTGGGCGTGAGAGCGCTTGAGGAAAGGAGAAAAGTACTCGTATCCATCCCTTTTGTCATGAAGCCAGATCGGCTGAGAAAGTTGACGGGGCGCGACGAGCTACGGCTGGCCCATGAAAGCCCTCTATCCCAAAGTTCGACATTCAACCACCAATTTATTTTTATACCACCTCTATACAAGCTTCAAGTCATTATTTGTTCTTTAATAACCTGACTTTTAATGATCAGACCGCGTCGAAACAAAGTTCATGGGGAAAAATCCAAGAACTTCATCCAAATTTAGAAACAACCGCGTTCCCAATGGAGTTAAGTGTTGCGGGAGCTACGAGACGAGGCTGAAAGTCCTCTGGCGTCTGGGTACCGTGTAGTGCACAGGAGAATTGATACTACCAAAAGTGCGTGCTGATCAACTACAGATGTGTGCTTGTCAGTGAGCATTACGATCAAGCGTTATGTCCAACAAGACCTGTCCCTGAAATGAAGCAGGGCAGACGCTACGGCGCCTGAAGCAACTAGGTCTTTATATCGCAAGCAGTCACTGCAATCTTTTCTTTCCATGATTTTGTACTAGACCGATACCAGGGTGGATAGAAGGAGGGAAGATTTCGAATGGCAGCGGTGTTATGAAGATTCAATCCTGTGAAAGCAATTCGCGTGTACCTTATCTACAATACAACCTATCACCCCACCACAACCACGTTCTAATGATGAAGTAACAATCCAATTGGCTTTCTCTAGTATCCATCCTTGCCCCACTTGTTGTACTTCTCGTGCAGCTCCTAGAATTCCAATGTTAGCACGGCTTTCGAAAGTAATGCTCAAAACAGACAATCCCTCCATCCATATAGGGCTTCACTGGAGACCGAGGAACTGCCATTCTGGCAAAGCAAATCGCCATTTTCTATGCTTCGAGCGAATCTCGGCAGAGAGCTAGAAACCCTGGTGAGGACCTGCTGGCATGAACCCATACGGGACAACATGGCGCGGATGCCCATAGCACAACTTTCTCTCCTTCTCCCAAGGCCAAGAAACACATATGCAACCGTTCTCGGCCACAATATTCTCCCTCGCAGAAAGATGACGAAACAAGGAGATGCGTACCTTTGGCAAGTTGACGTTTGGCACAATGACGCTGTGCAGAGCGCTGGGGGCGTCCTTGGGAGGGTTCTTTGGGTCCCCACCTGGATGGTATTGGTACTTGTAGTCACCTCTGGCCTTGTCGCCCTCGGTGGTCTCTCCCTGCCATGGCATGCTTCCGGGAGCAATGCTAACCTTTGCCTCGGATGTTGCTGAAGTTGGCTTGCGGCCTGCAGAAAGGTCAATTGAGTCCTGTAAGTTCGACGGGAGTGGCAGATGTACCGAAGTAGAATCCTGCAAGACCGAAAGCTCCAGACATGACGGCGAGAAGGATCTGGAGGTTCTAGGTTAGCAATTGATCTGACCGTACGATGCTTCTTTTACGGTCGCATACGTAAAGTTCCGGATCTCTCTTTGCTCCCTGGTTCAAGACATTGCCTTCACCGCTCTTGGCTGCTGCTGCAGCTCTCATAAGAGTCGGTCTCATCGATCGGATAAGTGTTGGTCTCATTGTGGTTGTGCGGTGTTGCTTGGAGGTTGAATAGGATTCGCCGTCAGTGGTACGATTAATCTTGAGGAGCTTCGGATCCGTGACCTCGAGTAATCCGCGCGTGGGTCTTACGGTAGCCGGCAAAACACGCACAGCAGCGCAGCTAAAACGCACCAAATTCATCGGCTGCATTTTCAGATAACCAGGCCAACAGCCCAGAAGCGGGGCACCAGCTTCCTCGCATCTTCTTAGTATGGGAACTTTGGTTTTTCGCAACCTAGTAATTTCATACCATCAGTCAGCTATAGTGAAATGCGGGCACAAACACAATTAATTCATATTAATGATGCTAGATGGAAGTCTGGAGGGCAAGCCTTTCTGAGGACATCTACCAAGTCTTGAGCATCTCCAGAATCCTCTTTCCTGGTGGCTCTGCTTCAGCACCGGCTTACTAACATGCAATATTTGAGGAGAGCTTTCTTGTAATATGCGAATTGATAAAAAAAACAGCTTCTTAGGTCCATAGCTAGATCATCTCATGTTCTACTCGTCAAGCTATTCATTCGCATGTCCAGCTTAGTGGAAATGAGGGATGCGACTATATCTAGATCAGGAAGCGAAGTAAACAATCACTTTTCAAGTAATGTACACTTAGCATGTATAGTTGCGCGAAAATACCCGATGGTTCACATTGATCTGGCTTGAACTAGGAAAGCACATATGAAGTGTGAACAAGGAATTGTCTCCCCACCTTTGTGCGTCTTTCTAAAGCTGACATTCATCGAGTTCTTGTCTATGGTCCCCTTCCTGGTCTAATTGTCGACCGCTGTCGATGATACACTTGCTGCTTTTAAAAGTCTCCAAAACTTAAAAGGTATAAAGCCAAGCATAAGATAAGGTTCTGCAAGTTTAACCTCTTCATTGAATACATACTTTCAATTGATAGTGTTCGAAACACAGAAATAGTAATGTTCTCAGAATCCGCTAGACAATTAAGGGGGGATCATAGAAGATGTACAGCGCACCGAACAATCAAATTGCCAATTGAGATTACCAACAACCATAGAGGCAATTAAGAAACGTCTTGAATTGGGAAGGTCCCTTTGAACTCAACATGGCTTCAAGCAGTAGAATTGAGGCTCTTCTACAAACCAAACTTCTCAGCATTGACGACTTCGAGACCAGGAGGTGGAAGGTATGGAATGGACTGATTACTTATGAGATTCCACAACACGATAGTACATTCCTCACAATATTGGTCTACCTTCGAGAAGTTAAGCTTCCACGATTGTTCTCTTCTAAGTTTTAATCGAATCTCCTGAAACGAGTTCCCTGAAATCACCACTTTTTGGCTGCATGATCTCCCCGGCCATCACACGAGAACGTCATGGGGAGGCTCACTCCGTCACTCCGTGCAGGTGCATCCCCAAATCAAAAAGCTAGAATTTCATGCACCCCTCCCAGTTGCTTGGGTCCGTAATTTCACGGCCCCCCTGCGTCGGGCCTGATCTGGCCCAATCGAGGATGGCATCGAACGGCATCTCTCCTTCTTGGACGTGCAGGCGCTTGGACATCTACACGGCAGAACCAGTGAGCAATTGAGCACAGGGCCTCGCCTCGCCTCACCTCGCCTTGTCCCCCTTAGGTTGGCAACGACGATTTGCTTTGCCTGTTCTGTTCTGTTCTGCTCTGACCAAGCTTCAGAAGAACTCAGATTTCTCACCTACACACTCCTTACTCCTTCCTCCTTCAAACCAAACGATTAATAATACCCATCAGCAATACCTTTTTGTTCGCTTCAATTCGATTCAGCATCCCGCAATTCTTTCGCGTCACTCCTCGCGCTCCCTACGAATAATTAATTTCCGTTCTACGCTTCAACGCGCTAGCCTTGACACGAACCAGACTTGACTTCTCCCACACAACGCTCTCGGAATTGTGCCGTTCTGAGGGTTTGAGGAATGTTATGAGACAGGAACTTTGGGAAGAGAAGGGATCCTCTTCATCCGCGGCGATGGCGTCTCAGGACAATAGAACGGCGATCCCACAGCCTCCGAATGTCAACGAGTCGAACCAGGTCGCAAATTCCGAGGCCGGAGATGTAGAGAGTATCTTATCATCGCGGATGACAGATATAGCCTCGGAGGATGGACGAGAACCAGCGGCAGATCCTGCGACAGGCTCAACTGTACAACAACCTGGGCAACGACGTAGTGTCCAAACAACAGCTTCGAGACCGACTACCGGGGGGGTTTCGAATCAGAGAGGCGCATGGCCACAAGGGCCAGCATCTCGAAGAGGACATGCCTCAGTCAATAGCACTGCAAGAGGTAGTGTCTCGACAATTACTGGCCCAAGACCAAAAAGTGGAAGGTCTCATGTGCCATCCCTCACTTCGCACGCCTTCTTTCGTCCGATGAGTTCACAAAGGTTACAAGCGCAAAGAGGGGGTGCAAGACCACCCACCTTGACACAACAAAACGTCAGTGAAAGCCTGGCTCAGGGAGGGGGTATGGTCAGGAACAGCGTCAATTCCAATCAAGCAGCAAGGCAAGGAGACGACCCAGATGGACCAGCACCGCCTTCGAGAGGAACGGAAATGACTGAGCAGGAGACCATGGAGAGGGTCACAGCCAATACCAGCCCAACCCAAGGGCACCATCCAACTGGAAGTTTGACCGATAGCGTACGGCCTTTACAGCGAGGCGGACCTGCCAATGCGAAAGGTCTCAGCCTTACGATCGACAAGAGCTACAAGAATGGTAATGGTCTTGCAACACCGTCAAAGTCCCCGCGGTCATTTCGATCTAGTTTTCTTTTACCAACCCGAGGAGATGTGGCACCGACGAGTCCTAATCGGAGTAATCAGGGGAGGGAAAAGTTATCTTCAATTGCGTCTTCACCTGGTTTGACACCAGTTGATCCGCCCAAAAGTGCACCCAAGAACCCAAAGCTTGGGAGTAATTACGAATATTTTACTGGTAATACAGTATTTTTCTGGGGAGGAAGGATACAGAACACTCGACACAGGCCTATCAACATAGCCACAGGACTACTGTTCATTATTCCTGGCGCCCTCTTTTTTGTATTTTCGGCCCCTTGGTTATGGCACAATATTTCGCCAGCGATACCCATTGTTTTCGCCTACCTCTGTTACCTTGCAATGTCGTCTTTCATACATGCTTCCATTACTGATCCAGGGGTAAGTCTTTCAATCCTTTCCATGTGCATCTGCTAATCCTCTTCAGATTCTTCCTCGCAACCTTCACCCAATGCCACCCCCTGAAGAGAATGAGGATCCCCTTCGGCTAGCACCCCCCACCAATGACTGGACCATGATTAAGTCCGCTCAGTCTGCCACAGCAGCAATGGAAGTGCCAACCAAGTACTGCAAAACTTGCAATATCTGGCGACCTGCACGTGGCCACCATTGCCGGATATGTGACAACTGCATCGAGACTCAAGATCATCATTGTGTCTGGATCAACAACTGTGTGGGACGACGAAACTACCGCTATTTCTTCACCTTCGTCTCTTCTGGGACGCTTGTCGGACTCTACCTTCTCGGCGCAAGCCTTGCTCAGATTCTGGTCTATATGAACCGGCAAAATATCTCTTTCGGCGCAGCGATAGACCACTTCAGAGTTCCATTCGCCATGGTCATCTACGGTGCTGTGGGGACACCATATCTTCTGGCGCTTATGGTCTATCATCTCTTTCTCATGGGACGTGGTGAGACGACTAGGGAGTATCTCAATTCTCACAAGTTTCTTAAAAAGGACCGTCATAGGCCATTCACTCAAGGCAACATCATCAAGAACTGGCTGGTGGTCCTATGTCGGCCTCGACCTCCAACGTACTTGAACTTCAAGCGGAAATACGAGGAAGGCGATCAGCGTTTTGGCGAACGTAGAGGGAAGCGTACTGCCCCTCTGGTGAAAGAAGTCCAAGGCAAGGGTGTGGCGATGGAGATGCAAGACGTTCCTGCTGAGAATAGAGGCTTCCAAGGTCCTTCCGCATTAAGAGCAAGTAATGGGCAGCCCCAGGCATAATCAGTCCTACTCTTCTGTATTTGCATTTTACTGTTTGTGTGCTGTACAATTTAGCGATGTTTGTTTATTTCTTTTTGGGGAGGGGTTGGGGTTGGAAGGGAGGAGGGGACGCGAAGGAAAACCGCTTGAATACCTACGTAGTGCTAATATTGTCTTTTTATATTTGAAGGTGTGACGGGGGGATGTAGGAATACCTCGGGCAATGTGTTTTAAGACATCCCGAGAGGGGCCCTGACGGCACGGCTTCTTTGTATCATAAAGTGGATGGGCAGGATGTGCGGCCAAAGACTAGATATGGTCGGTCAGTGGTAGAAGGAGCTGAGTGCGAAGGTGGGGTGGAGGGGGCAGGGGATGTTTGTGTATAATTGGGATGCGGTCGTGCTATAGATATACCCGCTGCTGTTTACTGTATAATGGGCACACTTTGCTGTGCAATACCATCGAAGAGCGTTTGATCTCTCTTATTATCTTGATCCTTTCTTTCTCGTTACTATAGGCCCAGAAGGGATCGAGCAATAGCTCTAACTTCGACTACAGCATCAAGTGTTGCTGGTGTTATCCATTCGCCCAAGTAGTGGTAGTTCTTCAAGTTTCCGTGTGCCTGTGCCAGCTGCTTCATCGAAAAGTCTTAGCTGCTGAGGTAGCCATCGGCGTGTCACTCGAGTGCCACCCCTGCTTCGTGATAAGCATTGGACACTTCCTGTCAATCAGTCTAGAGATCTACAGGCTGTCGATTACTCTGATGCAACCTCAGAGACAATCTCTAGTATCCAAATTCTCCTCTTATGGTCTCCCATTACAAAACATGTCGTTCCATTCAATTCTGAGAGAAGTTTGGATGTTCGTTATGATCTCACGCAAACGACAGCAAGACCGGGAACGATAGTGATCTTGTCTTGAGGGAAGACCTAAAGAGCGATGCTCCGCACTTCCATTGATTTTCAGACGTCGATAACCCATCTGCATCTTTAGATGAGGTTTTAGCTTGTAGTGCTTGATCGAGAATACATTGGGGCAGAGAAACATATGGCGTTGAGTTCGGCCCGTTCTTTGTTTCTGCTTGAGAAAACAACCGTGAGCCGTGCCGTTTATATAGTCTGTCGATATCCTTCTCGATCGAGCAATTTCACTGCTTTTTTCAACGGTCATGCTGGATTCACTGCTTTTTGACCATCGGAAGCAAACTTGTGACTTCAATGTTGGCAAAAGAGAATGGATGGGATCACTTGCGTAAGTGAATAGCTAGATGGCCCTGGACGAAAAGTCAATCAATCTACGCTTTCCCATCTAATCTCATCGCATGATCGTCTCCGAGTACTTTCTTGTAAACACGCCAGGACCTGCTTCTCTTCAGGCAGCTTGACCAATCTTTGCAGTGTATTTTCGGCAACGACAGAAGATACAATGCTTTTCATTGTTCAGCCATCAAGACAATGTAGGAAGTCCGTATATTCGAGCGGCATCTGAACTCTTTAACTTTGTGGAAGATCTGGTGTAACTCTGGTGGAGGCTACTGCAGATAGAATTCTATCGTCCAGACAATGGCCCGGTTTTCGTCTTTGCTCAATGTCTCGGCTGTTCTCCTATGACTGTCAAGATGAAGATTCTTGTCAACTCTAGAAATTTGATGACTGACACTTCGTGCACTTGCGCATGACAATTTTGCTCTCTTCTGACCAGGAAGAGGGTTGCAAACTTTGAGCTCATCCTCTTCGCGTCAAAAACTACCAGTCGTACAGATATGCTCGAAGTCATACTGCGACACAGATCCGCCTCATCCCTGTGCGTCGTTGTCGTTTGTAGGGAGTGCGTGTGAGGGCAATTGGAAGGGCAGTCAGGTTGTCTCTTTATTTCGATTCTAGCAGATTCCGAAGTTTTATCTAGATTATGATTTCACTCTTTCAACGACTATGCTGAATTTGGCACCATGTTAATGCAGAAGGTCAATATCACTTGGTGACAACAGCGTCACTTCCTTTCCTCCTTTCCCTCAGGTGGATCATGGGACTTCTCTTCAGAATGATATCGTATGAATGTTTCTCTGTATCGAGAGACATTCAAACATCATATTTGTGCAAATCTAACATAAGCTCGTATAGCCTTGGAATTTCATGGAGTGAGTCAACACTTCTCCATCAGGAGGCCCGTCGTTGGACTTCTGAATTTGATACGTGGGATGTTGTCAAGTGTCAAGTCTTCGACTATTGTTGACTTTTGAGTAACACTAGCTCTAGCTGTCAGCTGAGCTATCGACCGACCATGGACCCGAATGGGAAGGCTACTCGGGACATCAGAGACAATATAGACTTGAGTATTTGTATTGCTGTATGGTCAGTCCCTATTGCCAATTCAACGAAATCCAAGGCTGCCTGCCCATGCCGAGGGCTAGTAGTCCCCTGACTTATTTCGCACGGCACGTTGATCTCCCGACTTGGATTTATGCCTCACACTGACTGCCACAATTATTTTGCAATATGCTTACTTTACACGTTTGAATATTCTTTCGTCTTTTCAATCATTCACGCCGAGTTCTTTCCGCGATTGTAGGAAGGAGGCCCCGAGAAAGAAAATCTCTGCAAAGTGGGGACTTCGGTAAAGGTCCCCCGTTCACTTCCAAGTTCCCACACCCACACTTTACCTTTCTACAGAAATCACTAACTGGAATAGTTACTCAATTAAAGAAAACAGAATATATCATTCGGACAGATGGCCGAGCTGGTTATGGCGCCAGGTTAAGGTTTCCTTAGCAACAATCTCCTGGTCACGAAAGTGGCGTGGGTTCGGTAAGCTTTCTCTGAGAAAGATTATCAGACTGCGCAAGTACTAATTTCGTAAATAGAGTCCCACTCTGTTCAATTGAGATATATTTTTTTGGCCTTTTTTGGCTTTAGTTTTGTGAGTCATCCATGTCACTAGCAATGAAAGGTTTGATTTCGTTGATAGTAGTCTTTTGCTGATCCGAAGAGAGGCCTCCATTCATGCTCGCTTCGACAAAAATCCTGTGCTATCATCCCTTTCCACTTGACAAACAACAAGTATTCAGAGGGCTAAGTCACATTTTATGTGTTTGACGTCCTTTCCTATAGATACACTGCTACTTGTTCGGACTCTCATTATGGTCTCATGTTTGATGGAACACCTGAATCAAACTCGGCGATTAGTTTATCGTGGATTTCGAGGGTTTCGCGTGAATGTTCGAATATTTAGGACGAGAAACCTTGCTAGGACTTGCTTCTACCAAAATTTGATCGGCCTGATATAGCGAGACGTAACAATTGTGTCCATGGAGGAGGCATGACGAGCATGAATTTTTTTTCCAACTTAGTAGCTATCTTAATTAAACAATAAAGCAGCCTGATTGTAGCTTTGAACACTGCTACTTTTAGATTAGTTTCTCCAAAGACAAGAATTGGCTGCCTCCTGGATTCTTTCCTCTTTTTGGATGGACGTGGACGGTACGATGGTTACGGACACAGTCAGGAGGCTGGGAGCCATCAACTACCTTCATTTTAGGATCAGTACGGGTATGATGGACTCAATACTGCACTCGCTGCTGTAGTATAAATGCATCATATTTGTATTGCCTCGGTATCAGTCCAGCGTGAGAATCTGCAAATCTGCAATGAAAATGCCTGAGCAGCATCTACGAAAAAGAAGGTCGACCAGGCCATGATACTCTCTAGGAGATCTAGACCTTATCATAAGGCTGCGAATATCATAACATGCTGTGATAGAAAGAGGTCATAAACGAAAGTGTTCAGATAGAAGTACATGGAGATAGAGCAGGGACTTTCTTTCTTGCTCTGGCAAATTGCAAATTGTCCGATTCTGGTCCTGAATCGAAGCCGCGAGATATGATATGCCCGAAAGCATTCAATTGACTCAAAATAGCCCAGTAATTGCTGCAAATAGCCCGTTGAAGATTCGCGTGGATCTCGATGGAAACTGTTTGGTGCTTGGATAATCGTTCAGAATCACAGCATGTATCAAGCCAAACCACTGACTTGAGAACGCAAGACTGTCCGAAACGATTGATTTCAATCAAAAGACATCTCACCAAGATGCGGCAGAAATTCTTCGTGCGGAGGTAACAATAAGGTCAACTCTGGGTCTTGGTGTGGTGGTGGTATGCTTAAGTGTCGGAGTAGCATTTAAGGGTGCAGGTGGGCTCGGTTACTGTCAACCATCTTACCACGATGTTTGGTTCCCCAAGAAAGAGAACCCAGCGTATGCTGGTTTGCTAATAGAAACAATTTGTTGATACATGAAATCTGTTGCCAACAGGAATAATCCTTGTATTGATGCTCTTGGACTAGACGTGGTGATGTGTATTTGTTGTAGCGAAGGGGTGAAAGTCGAACACGCAGAAGTAATCAGCTGCCTCTGACTATTTCTGCATTGCTGTCAGAGCTTCATGCGGGAATCGAATAAGTAACTCTGTGTCTGCTCCCATATACTCTGATGTCACGGACGCTGGCAGAAGAATACTGAGGCTGGCGAGATCCACTGACCGCAGGAGCTCCGTCATGATTAGCCGCATACCGCAAACGCCACAATGAAAGGAAAACAGTAGTCTCGCGACAGTGACCCCGATTCAATATTTTTAAGATCCGCACAATTGCAAAGTATCCATGTACATGATTCTTCTGACTGTCATCCATTGTCAGCGTGATATCATGCCCGACTGTAGTCCGGCAGGGCTCCGGATCACCACATTTTGGACGAAGCGTGGCGCAGATGGTCAAAACACGCAACAATCGATTTCGGCTGAACAAAGCTGCCACAATTGAATACGCAGCTATCATTGATGAATATGCCGATGGCCAAGATCGAAAATATGTGGTACTTCGGAAATAACGTGCAAGTGTTGCGGCGGGTAAGGGAGGAGGTCGATCAGGAACTCAAATCCCCACCTTTGAAACAGATGAAGCCGGTGTACAAATGAACTTGCGATGGTTCATGAGGCAGATTATCCAGATCGATGCAGAAGTCAATACTGGGTACCCACAGAGGATGTCTTTGAAGTCAAGACTGCTTTGTTTATGTCTCTGGGCTGGCCCCCGATCCGGCCGCGACTTTGACGGGCCGGAACTGATGAGACTAGTGACAACAGAACATTCTATGCATTCTGAAAGGGGCAACAGAACTCAACCGGATAGTTCTGAGAATTATGAGGGTCAATTGGCAAGAACTCGGGTTTCTCTCACAGAAGTGACTTGAATGTAGTTCGCTTGGGCTGCTTTTCAAACGAAAATTGATATCGTAAGCTAGCTATTCTAAGCCCTGTCTTGAACCATTCTAGGGCGCAGTAATTGTTTGCACTTGTGATGTCAGCAGTTTGATGAAGATAGGAGGTGTAATTGAAATAGTCAGCCAGAACTGAGAAAGAAGCAAGATGTTATGAATGGAGCCGAAACACAAGCTCACTGACCTTTGGAACTTTGTTGTAGAATGAAGTAGAAAAATGCCAATCTATCTATTCCGGTGACGATATAGCCTTTTCGTGAGGCATTTGAGCAAATGCCTGTTTCGTAACGGTACCCAAGTGAGAAATTGCGGTCTCCCTATTCGCTAGACTGTGCTATTGTTTTTGACCTGCCACCCATTTATAAGTCTACCACCACACGAACCTTCCTTCCCTTCCTTCCCCGCAGACTACACCAGACCACACCTCTCAACTTCTTCGGATCTCTTCTCACGCTGCACACGATAGATCGATTTAGTGTTCAAGGTCTTGCGACGGCGGATCAAACATACGAAGCTCTCTGGCATCTCCACTCACCTGCGCGAGGCCCCCTCGTCAGCCCAATCGGCAATTTCCGTACACACCTCTAGATCGCGTTCCTGAACAACAACACTCCTTCACCACATGCAACGCGACAATGACTGAAATCGCCATGCCATTCGAACTTGGAGACGCAATGGCGACAACTTCTCTTTCTACAGCTCCTAATATGAGACGCGCCGACTCCGCCGACTCCGTTCTCAGTGTCATTACCGTCGATAACAACTCCAACGCGCAATCCTCCTCCTCGACACCCCCAACTAGTATTGGCGACGGTGCCAGCGTGTCATCTGCTTCTCTGAAGCTTGACGAAGCTATTACGACACCTGCGCCAGACACCAATGGACGTAGTCGCCGCCAACGAGCAAGCATCGGTACATACAATGTGAAGATTCTCAGCGGAACCGCAATTCATGCGCCAAAGAAGTTTAGCAAGGATCCAGCAGTTCGTGATTCTGCTTCTACATCACGTAGAAGAACGATCTCGGGCGATACACTGCTCGGTAGCCTGGAATCTACAAACGGCTCAACTACAACAATTGAGAAAACCGCCAACCGACTTGTCGCAGACGGTATTGAGGCACTCGATCTACAATGGTCCGCTAAAGCTCTTCCTAAGTCCAAGAGTCAGAGGAGCGTCAGCGGTACTCCAAGAAAGAGTGCGAAGCAACGCGACCTGGAGCGTCGCAAGTCTTCGCGATCTGCACCAGATGTAGTTCAGAGCCTTACCAAAAAGCTCAGTGTTCTAGGAAAGAGGAGTCGCCAGACATTTGATGACGGCCTTGCTACTAGCCTGGCTGGGCTCACCAGGGCAAAACGAGAATTACGAAACCTTGCCGACACCAACGAATTTGCGAAGATCGATACACAACCAGTTCTACATGAAGTTTGGAGCAATGGCAAGCTGGTCGTGCCCGAGAACCCGCGAAAGAAGAAGAAGGCGGAGGAAGAGGCCCTTGCGAAAGAGAAGGAGAAGCAAAAGCAGAAGGAGGAGGCCATGAAGGTCATTGAGAAGCCCAAGCCCGTGGGCAAGAGACAAAAGATTTGGCTCACGAAAGGCTTGTATGCTGGCCAGGAACGAAATATCGGAAGCTTGAACTGGTTCGGCGAATCGTCAGAGAAATTGAGAGGAGACGGCGAGAAGATCGCACCTTTCAAGCCAAACACCTTTATGCCACTCCCAATGTGGCATGGACAGCGGCTGCTTCACGTTGGTCGCGACTTTAAGTTGCCCTTCGATATCTGTTCCCCACTCCCTCCCGGACAACCAAAGCCTGATGAGTGGAAAAAGACATCAAGTAGTAAGTGGAGGCTCTGGTTAAATTATTGAAGCTTACTAACAACGCTTAAAAGATCGATTTGTGGGCGAAGCTGGAGCTTTGTGGAAGAAGTCCGGCCTGTTTGATAGCTTCTGTTCTAAGTGTGTCTGCACGGCGGAAGGTGGTTGCGATGAGAACTGCCAGAACCGATGCATGTTCTACGAGTGTGATGATACAAACTGCGGCGCTGGCCGCGAACACTGCTCCAACCGGGCTTTTGCAACTCTCCAAGAGCGACGCAAAGCTGGCGGAAAGTACAGAATCGGCGTTGAAGTCATCAAGACTGCTGATCGAGGATATGGTGTTCGAAGCAATCGCTGCTTTGAACCCAACCAGATCATCGTCGAGTATACAGGCGAGATCATCACTGAAGACGAGTGTGACCGTCGTATGAATGAGGATTATAAGAATAATGAGGTGGGTCTCTCTAATTCCAGGATCACAATCATCCACTAATATGATACAGTGCTATTATTTGATGTCATTCGACCAAAATATGATCATTGACGCAACCAAGGGCAGCATCGCACGTTTTGTCAACCATTCGTGCAAGCCAAATTGCAAAATGGTCAAGTGGATCGTCGGCGGCAAGCCACGGATGGCTCTCTTTGCTGGGGACGGCCCCATCATGACCGGTGATGAGTTGACCTATGACTACAACTTTGATCCATTCTCTGCCAAGAACGTCCAGGAATGTCGTTGCGGCAGCGACAACTGTCGTGGGGTCCTTGGCCCAAAGCCAAAGCCGAACCCGAAGGATATCAAGCCAGTGAAGGAGACCATCAGCGCGGCGCTCAAAGCTGGTGTCAAAGCTGGAAAGCGAAAGCTCAAGGAACTACTAGGTGGTGAGGAAGGGGATGAGGCCGATGCTCGTAGCCCAAAGAAGAGGAAGATCAAAGCAGCCACTGGAGTGAAGAGATCAGCTTCGACTGCCAGTATGCAGAAGGCGAAGGGAGCAGCAAAGGCCATCAAGAAGACTGTCTCTTCTCAGCTTCTCAATGCTCGCAAAACGGTTACTACTAAGCGAGTCATCAAGAAGACGCTGAAAGCCAGCTCCCTGAAGACCTATGGCAACCGAAAGACCGCGGTCTCCTCGCGCAACTCTAGTCTCACAATCGTTGCGACTGAAGGTAGCCCACGCAGTCTCAAGAATTCCACTGCGGCGAAGAAAAGTGTACGAAAGACCATTGTCAAGAGTGTCCGTGGCACCAAAGCAGCATCCCGAGATGTCAACGATGAACAAGCTGTCAATGGAGGCACGATCCGAGTCGTGAGTGGCGGAGAAGACTAGTTTCATTGGACATGGGGCGCAAGGAACAAGGGAATATGGGTACATCCTCAAAGGCGTATCTGGAGTTGAACGCGAGCTCTTTCATTGATTCGTGGCTCGTCTTCAACAGGAGTCGCTATGTATGATTATCTACTAATTCTTCATCGAGCTGGGAGAGAGTATGGCGTTTTGATTTTCATTGGAAGGCGGTCTGAAAACGTTTCCGAGCTTCCTGACTTTACGTAGTTCCAGCTAGAGCACCGTAGCCGCAATCTGTCTCTGCCGAACATGTTGTCTTGTGAAATGCAAAGGGTGTCCAGATGTTTAGAAGGGAAGCCGTCAAACCTAATCCCAGTCTTCTCCACAAATTCCAGAAAACCTGAAGCGACCCCCTTTTTCCCATTTTAGCGTGTCCGAGCGGCTCTTCCCGTGCATGGCTTTCAGTCATCGAAATTTATCTTGGACCGCGAGAAGCTCGTCATCACATCTGAACATTTTCCTCCCAACCACAGAACTCCACCGTCTCGACGACATCGAAAACCAAGCTTCCTTTCTGGACATGATACCATAAGATCATTTTAATATCTAATCATCTTTCTTCTTTCGAAATTCCGCCTGAGAACTCGAGTTCTCACTCTCCATATTCATGAATACCAAATCCGAACCAGAAAGCCAACCCAGACACCCACTTGGCTCCCCACAACTTCTACAGTCGCGAGACAATAGTGAAGGAACGTCTCAGCCCTCGAGATATGCAGCTTCGATAGCGGCGAAGCCTGCGCCTGTGGCAAAGTCATGGGCGCATTTCGTTGCTGGAGGGTATGTAGCCCCCTTGCCCAAAGGCATTCCGACTTGCTTCGTACTAACACTCTGCATAGAGTTGGAGGAATGACAGCCGCAGCACTCACAGCACCTCTCGATGTTCTAAAGACGCGTCTACAATCCGACTTCTACCAAGCACAACTCGCACAGAGCCGACTGGCAAAAGGCATCTCGCCACACGCGCACCTCTCAGCCGTTCGGAGTGGACTGTTACATTTCCGGGAGACTTTTCAGATACTGGGATCAGTGCATAGAATTGAGGGATGGAGGGCACTTTTCAAAGGCTTGGGTCCGAATCTCATAGGAGTGGTACCGGCACGGTCTATCAATTTTTTCGTGGTGGGAAATGGCAAGCGCATTATTGCCGACTATGGGAATAATGGTGAGGAGTCTGCCTGGGTAGTCTTGTGTGCTGCGGCTGCAGCTGGAATCGTCACTTCGACAGTCACAAATCCTATCTGGTTGATCAAGACGAGGTTACAGCTGGATAAGAACGTGGTGGAGAGAACTGGTGGCGCGGCCCAGAGGAGGTATAAGAACTCTTGGGATTGTATAAAACAGGTTGTGAGGCAGGAAGGCGTACGAGGATTGTATAAGGGCATGAGTGCGAGTTACTTGGGCGTCACGGAAAGTACACTACAGTGGGTGCTGTATGAGCAGATGAAGAAATCGCTGGCTAGGCGAGAAGAGAGGATCAATCTTAGTGGGAGGCCAAAGACCTGGTGGGATAACACGGTTGAATGGACGGGTAATGTAGGAGCTGCTGGCGGTGCCAAACTCGTTGCAGCTCTGGCAACTTATCCACACGAGGTAAGATTTAGGTCAGAATTCTGGAAAGGCCATAGCTAATTGGAATTAGGTTGCCCGTACCCGTCTCCGTCAAGCGCCTACAGAAAACGGCAAGCCCAAATACACCGGTCTTGTCCAATGCTTCAAGCTGGTGTGGAAGGAAGAGGGCATGGTTGCTATGTACGGAGGGCTGACACCGCATCTTCTGCGAACTGTTCCGAGCGCCGCCATCATGTTTGGCATGTATGAGGGGATTTTGAAGTTGCTACATGCACCAGAATAGGAGTGCAATAGAGAATCGGGGCAACCTGTGTAGCATATATTTGGAGGGTTCGGCGTTTGTACAAAAGCATGATATTGGTGGTGTGTATAACCCGACTTCACTCTTCGAGCCTAGCATCTAGGTGTATGATTAGACGGTCGGTTGGTAGGCGTTAGATTTGGGGAAGCCATTAGACCACCACTACTCAAATGGGTCCAGCGGGCAGTTGTCAATAATATTGTAACATCACCTCTTAGCATGTGGGTCAGTGTATGGTTTGTGAGCACTTCATTGAATATCATAAAAAGTCGCCACACTTTTCCTCCTAGTAGGATGCTGCAAGAAAGAAAAGCAACGCTTCATCCGTACGCCTGTAGAGTAGACTCCCTAGTAACCCACACGAAATGAAGAAACCTCCACCCCACACTCCATGCTTCCTTGAGACCCTTCCATCATATATTCATACTGTGTGCGATCTGTGTAGTGAGGCAAGGTCGTGCTGGGTATCAATCATGGTAGACGGTCGTGGCTTTTGCAACTTCCTTGGTCTTCGCTCCCCGGCCTCATTCAGTGAACTTCACCATGCGTTACGGTCCCAGTTAGGATCTGTGATCGGAGTTAGCAGTTTCTCTTTCTCATCATCACTTATCTTCCAGCCAATCTTAGGAATTCCCAAAGCTCTTCATTTTTTCCAGCTCGGCGCAAGAGATGTTGAACTTACCCTGTACGAAACCTGCTAGAACTTTGCTACCAGTCTGCAAAAGCGGATGTCCAACAACAATCTGCAAGAACCGCTGCAGACCCTCCCTCCTGTGCTCGATCACATCATCGCTAAACCGATTTGTGAAGACCTTGCCAGGCAGAGGAGGAATGGTCACACGGGCAGATTCTCGCTCCAGGATGTCGCGGAAGTATTCGAAATCTGAGTAGCGTCTGCGGACATTGCTGTGGCGGAGCTTGAAGGCTGGGATATTGGTGCGGCATACGATCTCGTAGTCGGTGTACATGCTACGGCCCATACCATGTGTTCGTGGATTCTTGACCTACGAGGATGGGGTTAGCAAGGTGCATATTAAAGCTGAGCCGGGCGCAGAGAGGCTGGAGCTGCCAGCACTCTCTGCAGAATCTGCAACTTGCCTCTATCTCTAGGAAGTTCTCTGGTGGGCCATAAATCTCCTCGAAGCTCTGCGTGCGCGAATCGGGCATTGCCTGCATGATGGGTGGTATTGGTTGGCGCAAGGCCTCTTATTCCTTGTATGTTGCTTGCTTCTTGGGTGCTGCGCTGCGCTTCGTATAGCGCTCTTGAGATGCTATTGAAGAGGGGGGAAGAGGATCGTGTGATGGTCGTACTTGTACTTGTACTTGTAGCTAGAAGGAAGGCTCTAGATATGACTGCGCATGAGGAAGGAGCTTTGGGAGCTGAGGGGCAGTGGTGCACGTGACCTTGTGCAACCTTCCCCTCTTCTAGCCTGATGATTGTGTTTGTTTGCAGATCAAGCCTGTAAAAATCGTCGGTATTGTATCGTGTTTCTCTGACGTCCTCCTCTGTTCCTCTTCAACTGATAAAGCTTTGATTCTTTCGTGGCCAAGCGGCAACACACCAGTTTGAGCTCGAGGACATTCACAAATCTGTTGTCAACATACTGCCCTTCCCGTACTCCGCATTTGAGCTCTGTGCTCTGGCTATCAAGATGACACGACTTCTCACAAAGCTGGGGCTATTTGCAGTACCGCTTGTGAGACTCATCATCATGCTTCATTGCCACTGCTAATAGCTCTAGCTTCTCTTGATACTTACTGGAGTCGCAGGGTAATCAGAAGTCAACATCCGGATATGTGCCGCTGCTGATACATGCTTATTTAGCTATGCATACTCTCAAATCCGAGCCTTGTCCCTTCCAATTCCACAAGCACTTGCACTGTTGACAGTGGTCCTTCCACTTATCACCGGAATCTCAGCTCAAGGTACATATGGACTTGTACGTCGAGCCAACAATGAGCCGTATCAACTCACCATTCCCCTGATCGCCGTCATTGGCTTCCAGCTGATCTACGAGACCATCATCGCTACCCTAGCCTTGACGCATATGATCCCTCCATCGGCTCTAAATTGTGAGTTAGGGAGCAGATGGCAAATGCTCTGGAGACTGAAAGATGGAAATGCCATCAGAACAATTCAGGATGCTTTGAATTGCTGTGGACTCAACACTGTTCGGGATCGTTCGTGGCCGTTTGAAGTTCCTGCTACCTGCTCGAAGACATTCAATCGCAACAGAGCCTGTGTTGGGCCTTGGAGGAAATCGGAACAGAACATGGCTGGACTACTATTGCTTGTTGCTGTCGTTGTGTTTATAATCAAGGTTCGAAAGCATCAAAACTCAGCCAGCACATATGAATAAGAATAAATGCTGACATTCTCTCCCAATAGGTTCTCTCCCTCATCTCACTCCTCACCAGCAATTCCTTCAGTCAGTCGAGATGGGCACGGCCATTCAAACAGATTGGACATGCTCGTCATGTGGAAGAAGCAGACGGGCCCGAAGATGACAACAGAGCGACTGTGAGACGACTCATTCAAGAAAATGCAGAAGAATATCATGATGAGCCAAGCGACGAGCCAGCGGCCCGGGCCATTAATGCCCCGAATGTGGAGGATCATGGTCCCAGAATTCAGCCATCGCAGCTGACAGAGGGAGGGAATGAGTGGCGTGATTGAATACACTTTGAGAGCTGGCTTTGGTACACACACGGAATTAGCAAGTACGGAGTTTGGGATTTCTAATTGGTTTGATCGGGCATGGCATGTGTCGGTAATGTACTGGCTCGGTGAGCGATTTCATACCAGGCAACAGCACGCATCAAGAAGCAAAGATCGTATATCTGGGGTTCGAAATACATTCAATACAAGGGCTTGTTCTTGAACATATTCTGATGCTGATATGCACATGGCCCGAAGGGGCTAAGCGAGCTTTTGTTCAAAACTCAAAATAGCATACCATTCCAATGTTGAGACACTAATTCTAGTGAATAATGCCCTGTTCCTTTTGAGCGAAGTGCATCTGCAGGTCTCACTGAATGTAGTCTTCGGTTGAAGGGTAAACAGTCACATTGGCTACTATACCTCTCAGGTTCCTGAACTGCATGTAAGAAGTTATCTCCTTTCGTTCTGCCTTCTTGATTTATTTCTATTGCATTCGTCCAAGGCATACACACGAAATACGTACACACATAATAGCCAAAACATAAACGAAGCAAGATCTTACACCGCACAGCCATCTACGGGACGTATTTCGAAAGATATCACAGTGCTCCAGCTTCATAATGTGGACCTGTTGTAAAGTAAGACGAAGTGCTCCCTGGCACTCCATTACTCTGTCTACCCCGTCATCAACACGTCATTGCACATTGTGCTGACAACAAGCAGTGCGGAGCCGAATATCAAACAGGTCGGGAATGTCTGCACTGCTATCACAACGTCTGCTGGGGTTGTGCTGGCGGTCGTCCTTACTGAGAGTCGCAGGGAGGATTTTTTGGTGCGGCTAGTATGATGGATTGGTGGTTTATGCTCAGACGAGATCATACCTGGGTTCGTCGTCTGGGCTCTTGGCGTAGGCGCTGGCAAGAGGAGAGTGTTTCTGAAATCTGGGGATGACAATATTGGCGTATGGTAGTCATCGAAGAGGGTTAAGATGGGTAGCTGGATGGAGTGTGTTGTATAGAACATTACACGCTCATCGAGCTGCCAAACAGGAAGCTTTGCTGTTTGATTGCGAGAAATTGTACTTCGATGGACGCAACGAAACTCTGGCCACTCCATGATATTCATAGATCTTGACGATCCTACATCGTTTCCAAAACCTGCTTCAACCAGAGAAGAAGGTTGACCGAGAAGTGACATAGTCTTCAAGAACGGGTATGGATGTGGCCTTTAGGCCAGGATTGTAGAGGATATTTTCGCTGTAATACAGGAGAGAATGTGGCGAGATGATGCCAGTAGTTGACTGCAGTCCGCCGAGGTCAAGAGATGATGAGTATATACAATATCCAGTGGTCTGTTGCATAGAGTTTGGGGACGCTGGCCAATGCTTGAGAAAGGTGTGGGTGTCGAGGAGCTTCAACAAAACTGAAGGCCCTCGCTCGCTTATCGGGGAACTAAACAAACGCAGCACTAAAGCGAAATATCCCCAGAAATCAAAACGTACTATACGCGAGATACATGTTAAAAGATCATGATTTTACAAAAGATGAGTCTAGAGAATACGAGCAAAACTCACGGACTGACTGCGCTGAGGCGGACGTATCCGACCAAGAAGCAATCAGTCTGTTAGAAACCATGAGCTTGTTATGATTTTAGAGAGGCATCACCGTGACGTAGAACGTGGGTGCTTGTACATGACAGAAATATGCTTATTTACTTAAATGTACCAGTTAAGAATTCCACTTGAAAGTGAAAAGTGTCAAGAGAGTAAAAAATGCAAAACTCACAGACCGATCGCGGTGAGGCGGACGTATCCGACCAAGAAGCAATCAGTCTGTTAGAAACCATAAGCATGTTACAGTTTTAGAGAGGCATCACCGTGACGTGGAACATGGGTGCTTGTACAGGGCAGAAATATGCCTATTTGGTTAGATTAAGTAGTCAAAACTTTTGTGCGAATCTGGTTCTGGTGAATGGAGGGGTGATGCTCACCTTTGGATTCTAAGGCTTCATGTTGGGATCGTCCTAGGGCAACAACCGATAAGAAGACAATTCAGTAGCTCTTTTTCTTCTCACAGTGTCTGAATAGCCAATCCCTTCCCGATCATCAAAGCAGGAGTGATAATATAGTCTTCTTTCAATGGACTGCGATTAGGAAGTCGTGGTATCTTTAGTATTCCAAGTCTACAAGATTTGCACCAAAGCATTTGAACAGTTTTGTTATATCTACTATAGATTCTGAGAGCGTGTTACGTTATTAAGGTAAGCTGTGATCGCTGGTCAAACTATGCCATGGACGCATGATGAAGGTTTACCTAATAATCTGGTATGCAATTTTTTTCGTACTTCATCAGAAATCCTCCTTCCGAGCAATAGAATAACACGAAAGTTTTCTACTGTCGAGTATAAAGATAAGGATATATCAACAAGTTCTATAAGTCTAGCAAAGGTGTTGTTTCCATAATTTCGGTCATGCTAACCACGTATAACCCGTGTAAACAACTAACCGAGAGAGTCCGACGATAGCTCGGAAGTCAAACAGGCAACGCAAAAGCTTACAAGGTCTTCCAGTCCAACAGATGATACAGATCAACTGGCCTATCATCTATGAAATAAGTGAGTCCACCAAGGTACATCACAAATCAAAAGCCCAAATGTAGCTTACAGTATTGCCAAGATACATGATGTCGTGTAAGTTGTATTGATACATCAGAACGCCCGAAGAGCCTCAGAATGAGACTCGGTTATAGAAGGGTCAATTGAATTCGTGTTGACCAACTGAAACATCAACGGCTCGTACCGTCGAAAGTTCTACGTAGGCCAACTCATCCTGGAGACTCGAACATCACCAACCCGATACCTCATCCCCATACCCCCTGTACCCCTCATGTGGGGCAAGCCCGACGGAAGATCGACGAATCACCACATACCGGTCTCCTCCCACCTCCATCTGACGCAGGATATCTGCACAAAACATGGTGTTAAGCACAAATATCCAATGGCACTCCTCCCTCCCATCATACTTGCATAAGTTTCCTGCCCAGGTATTCGTCAAAATCCCCCACGTCTCGCTTAATTCCATACTCGGTGAGCTCGACGAAGTTAGCGTCATGCAAGACACAGTTACTCGGTCACACGCCCGACCAATGGCAGCTGCGTCTTTCGAGGTGTGAGCTTACAGTATTGAGGCTCTGCGAAGACTTGCCAGCACTGAGCTGCTGCACAGGATCGATCTGGTGCTGCGTGCTACGTGCTGGAGAGGAAAAAACCGCGCAGGGAAAGCCGATCCTGAACTTGACATCCCATAAAGTCCTTTTGCCGTCCCGTACCCCATCCCAGCGTCCGTCAATAGAGGGGAAAGACCTTGCTTGCCGCCTTCATTTCCGCCTCGCCCATCGATCATCAGCAAAGCAAAGATAGGGAGAGCAGCGAACATGTCTTAATGATGATGGAAACTATGAGTTCGCAACCCGCCGGCGGGGTCGGTGGTGGTGTTGGTGCCATCCCGCAGCGGAGAGCGAGGGGCCCAGCTGCTCCAGGCAGGAGAGAATCAAAAAAGGCATATCGCAACCAGCCAGCCCATCCGACCCAACACAACAACGCGCCAACTTGTCCTTCATCGCCGGAACAGTTGTTTTCAAGATTTAATACTAATGTCCACCATGGCCAGCTCCACGGACAGAGCGTCGGCCCTAACCTGGATCTCAGTGGCTACTTCGAGGTTCACCGCTCTTCAGCTGGGAACTCGAATTTCAATTCCAACCCCATAGTGCATCAAAACCTATCGGATGATAATTCGTGGTTGTCTGTCTCATCTCCAAATTCATATACGTTGGTCTCGAACCTCCCAAATTCGCCACAGAATTATGGCGGGAACCATGGCCAGTCTCCAGGCAGCGAGGCGCCCCAGATATCCGGCAACAATGGCCAGGAGACAACCTGGACTCCCCAGACTAGTACCTTGGATTCCGAAATGGATGATATGACCATGTCTGACATGCAATTTGGCAGCTTCAACAGCTTGACCTTCTCGGAAGCAAATACTGCGGCCTCTTCGATTTCTAACACTTACGTTTTTCCAATTACCAACTCTAATTTCGAATCCGTTGGAAACCAATTACAGGATCTGGTACTCCCAGGTAAGTGATTCGTATTTCCTTTGATTGTTAGAGGATGATGGTGATTTCGTCAAAGTCCCGTGCTGTGCTGGCAGATTCTCCCCTCATAGTGCTGATCACGATAGATGGCTTCCACCAAATTGGGCCTCACCTTGATACGCCATCTCCCGGCACTGCGAACACTTCGCCACACATGTTTACGGAAGACTTCTCATTTGATCATGATGGCTCGATTTCACCAAACTGGGGATGCAATGACAACCCTATGCTGTACTCGACAGAAAGTGGACAGTGGTCTGCGACGACCTTGATCGCACCCCACCAAACTCAGCAAAACCAGACAATGAACAATAACATGGAATATCAGCCGAACATCCCGTGGAATTCGCAGTTCGCCCAGGATAGTAGCTTTCAAGTCAATGCGACCGCCGGCGGCGTGGCCTTCGAGCCGCTTCGCGGTACTCCATATGGAACCCACAAAGCGAGGCAGGAATTCCTGGATGCTGGCCCTTCCAGTATGGTCTATCTCAATCTGGACCATCTCAGTCCGACCAGCGAAAACGACAGCAAGTCATGGGCGCTTGTTTCTAACCCAAGTACCATATATACCCCATCCCATGGATCTCCAGCATCGCAGAACTCTCCACTGTCTCATGCTCCTTCGCCACCGCCTCAGGAACCTGAGATTCATCATTCGCATATCTTTAATTCCATTCCAAGTCTCCCGAAAGCAAAAGCTACGCGTGGACGTCAACGTGGACTGACAGCAGTTGAGAAGAAACAAGCGAGAGATGTCCGTGAAGCGAAAGCATGCTGGGCTTGCCATATATCAAAAACAAAGGTAGAGATTTCTTCAAAAATGCGCTAGAAATGAAATTGACAGCAAGTAGTGCTCTCCATGCTCCCCGGGCAAGCCATGCGAACAATGTGCAAGATTGGCTGGAAAACGACGATTCTGTCTATTCTCGTGCTTCAATGACCCACTAGAATCCTTATATACGTTTCTGGTGCCAAGTAAGAACATCCTCTCTACTCTTCTGCCCGATGGCTAACAAATACAGCTTACCTCATGGGACATTTCACCAAAGCCAACGTCGAGTCTTTCGTAACCAGGAACGCATCGAGCTGGGGCACACAACACATGCTCATACGCATGGACTGGGGATATCCGAAATTCCTGGAGGCCGAAGTAGTTGCACTGGCTCTGCGAAGCAGCTCTTCGGAGATGGGGTTCTTCCATCAGACAGTGTCGAATGGAAATGCGCGACCTCAACTAGTACGGAAGCCGAGTCCGCCGCTTGGAATACCGCTTGCTGCAATGGACGAGATGCAAGATGCCTACTCCAAATATATCCAGAATATCGTGCAGAGTGATGTTGACTCGTACGTCCCGTCGGCCTATATCGACCAGGATTCGGCACTTCCAACACGTCTTCTCGGGGCAGTTGCTTCATACTACAACGCTGGTAATGCGGCTGACAATGAGGCAAGTCTTACTTTTCATCCTTTCTGTTGTGTGTTCATCCTTTCTGTTGTGTGATGCTGATAATCCGCAGTCCGACCTCCTTCGCCGAGCTCTCGAAATGCATGTAACCTCAGTGATCCTCGAACGAAGCCTCTTCCTCGATCAAAATTCGCTACAACAAGTCCAAAACCACTTGGGGCAGGAATACCACAGACGGTCGGCACCGCGGTGTGCGCAGAGGCAGATTAAGTTGGCCTTCTTCATGTTGCAACAAAGACGGATTCAGTCAGTCTTGAAGGATTGGGGAGCCATGATCTGGGCCACCAACCCAAGCGCCACGAAAGACAAGGAATGGGCGCTTGCCTTCAGCGTGTTCCTCATTCTCATACTCGTCATGGACAAGACACTCGGTGCAGCATTCTACTTCTGTGAAGGACGGGTAAAGCACCACGGCTACCCAGCTTCGACAGAGCGGGAATCATTTCAAGAACTCGTTAGGTTGACACAGAAGGAATTGTTCGACAGGTGCAAGGAGATCTTCCATTGGAAATTCAAGACCCGAAAGGGAGGCAAGGAGGCCTGTAATCCGATCCGAGATGGCATTGATGCTTTCCAGGGGAAGTCCAAGACTGTGGATCATGATGTTGTGAGATTTGTCATTGAACTTCAACGTATTGTTGGCGAGTACGGTAAGCTTTCCCAAATCCAATTATCCATCCAGGCTGATCCTTTTTCCAGAGACGGATGTGCGATTACATCGATCCTCAAGTCGGGACGAGGATTCGGAGCACACGGATGCTGGACGACTGGCATGCATTTTTTTGGATGACTTTTTGAGCCATTGAGCAAGACAGGGTGATCCAAAAGGGCGGTTGCAAAGGTGTTTCGGCGATTGAACAGCGGATACGACATAGGAGGTCGTATAACAGGCATTGGCCGGTGTGGTTTCTGTACTTACTGACCTTCTCATGTACAATTCTGCGTCTGGGTCTCGGATCTCGATCTTGGATTTTTGTTGTACTTTAACGGCCGACCAAAACTGTAAGACAAGAAAGCAAAAGAAAGGTAGAATGACGACTGTGACGAAGAAGACTCGGAATCAATGACCAAATCAAAACTGCTTCTCCTGCATCTCTCCCTGTGACCGCTGTGACAACAGTCACCTATTCGTGGCAGCCTGTAACGAGCAGGAGATTAGGCATGACTGTAATGACTAGGAGACTGGGAGAGTGACTCTGCAACTCGGCGTGGACTTCGCACCCGTTTTGAATTGTTTGGATACCGGTAGCCCACTTGGTGGGCATCAACCCTGCATGGCACTTCCAGAGTCCTATGCAAGGCACCGATCAGTCCAGCAGGGGGATGCATCCACGACGTCAGTTAGTGGCCTCCGCCACAGCCCTGAAGTCCCACTGCCACAATCCAGCCTCGACGCGGAGCCGGAAGACCGTTTGTTGACTGCAATTGCACCGTACAAACTGCAAATGTGACAGCCAGGAGGCCGCGGCTGAAAAGATAGTCCGTTTGTTTCGTTTGTTCGTCCATTGCAGCAGTGAGATTGTAACAGGAAATGACTCAAACTCTGTTCGTATGCGCCCTTTTTGTGATTTTGCTTGACCGGTGAAGAGTGGATGCGCGGATGTTGAAGGGCAGAGCCGGAATGCCTCACTCGAGGGCAGCGTACTTCGTAATCAAAGGCAGATGACCTCGAACTTGAAAAAGTAAGGCTGATGATTTGCACCTTGACGATCTCAAAATTTTGAACGGGCATGACATCACTGGCTCCCACATCGCCGGTACACAGACATGAGATCAGCAGCTGTCAACAGAGACAGGATGAACTGGGTGGAAGGAGTTGACGGGCTCTCAGCCTTAAGCTTTGCAGCGAACGCCAAAGTACTGCAAAGGTCTCGAAACATAACGCCCGCCAGGGAGTGACCCTGGATCTGGACAACCACAAACTATTTCCCGGGAAATCGTGGAGTGGCAGGGGGATGCATCGCAGGTTGGGTTTGTATAGATTGATTGGGTAGAAAACGATGAATTGGAGGAAATATCGCACGCCCTGTCCTCGAGCAGTGATGCATAGTAGGCGTGGGCACTGCTACTCTGTGAACGCTTTAGGAAGACTTCTAGAAGCCGCAGGAAGCACCTGACAGGACAGTCAAGGTCTAACTCCGTATGGGCGATGCTGTAGAGAGAGAGAGAGGGCTTCCATTGGGCCTTGCTCGGTCTGCTTTGGTTGCAGGCAGCGAACCTCATGGTCCTTTAGAGAGTCACCGGCCAGGCCTGGCCTGCAATGAACTGCACTGCACTGCACTGCATGTACACTGCAGCTTGAAACGCAGCACCGGCACATCTCCCGCGCGGACTGGGATGATGGTTGTGTTTCGGACTCTTGTTTATGAGAGGATTGAGGAGGGAACGGGGGTTAGAAACAAATGAAGGAAATATGATATGACAGGCATGGTAGGTCAGGCAGTGGCTTTGGCTCCGGGCGGGAAGAGAAGGAGGATGCTGTGGCAAATAGCGCAGGCTGGAGTTTGGCCTTAGAATCCCTGAACCGGAAGCCTAGGCTAGGACCAGTAGGGACTACAGCATCCAAACAAAGAACCCCATTTTAGGCGACGCCTATCACCAATCCCATCCCAGCCCAGCCTGTCCTGTCCTGTCCTGTCCTGTCCTGTGCCTGCCCTATGCACTGTGCCTGCCCTGCCCTGCCTGCCTGCCCTTTGGACCCCATTCCATTCCTCGTACCTATTTCAAACCTGTGACTATGACCGAACTACTATGACCCAGCGAGGCATAATCTCAGGGCGGAACTCAACCATGCCCTTAATGACTTACCGACCATCAGGCTCCATAGATTGCTCACCTGAAATACAGGGAGGCCGAGGCTACAATGAGCTAATCATAGGCAATGCCTAGCACGGCCTCCTTTGCTATGTTGAAGCCTTTCCTTATGACTGATATATAGGGACGCTGTTCTCTCAGGAACGACTTTTCTTTTTACCTTATCATACAAACACTGAGTCAAGGCATTCAAAAACATCACTCATCCACCCTCATATCCTCATTATCAAGGAAACGTCAGTTATCAGTTTCAAAACTCCACAACCATCCAAAATGTTCGCCGCAAACCAAAACACACGCTTCGCTTCCACCCGTGAAGCACCCAAAGAGAAGCCGGAGAGAGACCCAGGTATGTCATAATTTAACTCTATTATTTGAGGCAAAATGTTCCAGAGCAATCCTTCAACAATCCTTCAACCTTTGCCTTCCAATCCGATATACCTTATCCTAATTGTTGCTGTTTCAATAGACTACGGTGACAGAATGCCTCGCTTTGAGGGCATCAACATGGCAGAAGACCCCGCTGAGAGGGACACCGGTATGTGCTCAACACCACCCAACCTTCAAACCTCTCGCACTTTTACTGACTGCAATTCTCAGACACCGGCAACTGAAACTCGAGTCTGCCTGACAGATGACTACAACACACTTGCCGGTATGTGACTCAGTCCTCTCCTCGACTCTCTCATTCCAAGAAGTTCTGTCTGTTCCTGCCTAAGTTGAGGCGGAGCTGTCCGAGCTGGACAGAAGAAATGCCCTTCGACTCTCAGACTCGCTTGCTTTTTTGGCCCCGATAAGACGCGGGCGCCTGCCTACCTTATCCGCATGTGACAGCCCTGTCACCTGACTCACTGGCTCTGAACCCCTGCTAACGGGAGTCCCCTTTTAGATTTCCTCCCGTTTGGAAATCGCAATCATTATTCGATCTATCGGATCAGACATGTCTACATCTGGCGGTTGACTCACGATCTAAATCCGGTCTTGGACATTTGCAATTTGGCATTCGTCTCTTCGACAACGGTTCTCGTCCTCGCTTCTGCCTGTCCTGTCGACACAACCCTCCCCAGCGACGTCAATCCACCCTGTACACTTTGCTGCTAGCCTTGGCTTCAATTGCTCGAGATCATGTACGAGAGCTCATTGCTGTTGAGGCTAGCTGCAAGCGACACGTCGACTTCTTGTTCACTTCCTTTCGGGTAGCAATACAATACAATTCACAATTCCAAATTCCACTTCACCGATTCAACCTGCCCAGCAACCTCGCACACAGCATCGTCACCGAACCACGCATTTCCTTCTCTCACCGACGATGACCTGCTTCTACCTCTCTGCGCCCTGTCCGCCTGGTATTAATTGGCTTCTCAGCCCCCTTCAACGACCAGTCACGGCCGTCCCATCGCAGCTTGACTCTTCTCTCTACTCGGTCAGAGCTCAGGCAGGCTGGCCGCGAAATGGGCCACGACACGCATCAATTTCCCGATTTTATTGGACGGAAGTATTTGGCGGAATCGTTTCAATTTCAGCATAGCGAGCGTAGACATTTCCTTCAGCTGTGCGACGCGAGTCGAGAAATCTGTTTATCCCTCTCCAGTCATGTTGTCGGCTTTCCTTTCCTGCAGATAGTTGTTGTTTTTCATTTCTCGCTTATCAATGTTATCCACACCCCCTTGCAAGAGGTGTATCCTAGTTGTACTTATATTGCTTTGAAGAACTGTTGGTCTCGCGACTTATTTTCTCTTTTTCAGTCAATGCATTGTACCACCAGATAGATACCTGCTTGCCAGTTTTATTTCAGAGCATTCTCAATCATTTCAATACCACGTTACTTTCAATCCACTGCAGGACGTTACAGTGGCCCTCTTCGGCCCCCAACCAGCTGAAGCCTCCATGACAATGACTCTGACCTCATCTTGTGTGAAGCCACGAACACGTATGCGTGGTCTTTGCTCGTATTTTATTTAAAATATACAAGGAGTTGTCCTCTACGCTCCTGCCTATACTTATAACAAATTCGTCGTCACTTGGTAATTCTTAGTGATAGTTCTGCCTAAGCGAGATCAACCCTAACACCACCCTAGATCTTAATGATAGGTTACATAAGTAGTTCTCTTGTTGCAATATCCATCAACAATTCGAGTCAATGAAGCAGCTTAAAAGTACCAGGTGTCAATGTATCCTACCTGGTCTGACAGCGAATAAGAGTATGATAAATCGCTATACAATTGTATATCCCCGTGTGACAAGCATTCTGCAGATACGATGCAGCTAATTGCCCCAAAGTAGCTTCACCCAAGGGCGCTTCATCTTACCTCTTTCAAACAACGTTTTCCCCTCCTGGCACGGAACAAACTATTGGGAAAGTAGACGAAATCTCGGATTTCGCGTTAAAATCATCGTTTATCATAAGCGGGCTATGTACCCAACAACCAAACCCATAAATACAGGTTGTGCTCCTTGCCCGTTCCCCATGTCCCCAATGTATGCATGAGTCAAGTGCCTTATTCAAGACCATGTAATCCTATTCAGATAGATAGAATCTACCAAACGCCGTCCATCCAGTTCCCGGTTGGGTATCAAGTCTCCAATCTACATCCAATCCATCTCATCCATTTTCAAATTACACACCGCACTTTTCGAGCCGAGCCAAGTTGCAGTAATCATGGCACAAGTGAATCCCTGATAATACACAAAATCCCATTGTCGGGACATATCTTCGTCCTGTTCAAATGCTTGTCCCACGGACCAGTCGGACCGCTGACAAATTTCCTGAAGCCGAAGAATGGCGGTGGTTGTTTGGGGTCGTCATCGGGGTATTGCTGGTCTCCCCATCGTCCCCGGTAGTACATCGCGCCCACTGGGCTGCCGTTGATAGACTCGAATGAGTGATCAGCAGCGCTGTAGTTGTAGTGGTATGCGCTTAGTGTTGGATCCCATAGCAGACCCTTACTGGTATAGTCCTGAAGAAACCCAGCTGGGAGGTTCAGGTCGGGGATAAGATGGTCGTGCGTCCCTTGGACGCCGTAATTCGCATGGCTCCCCTTTGCTGAGTATGATATTGGGCGTATACCCTTCTTCTCCACGGCGTCATACGTGAATGCCTGACCATTATTATGCTGGCTGAACCACATTGCTTGCGGTGTTCCGTTATGGAAACGAATCATGTTGTGTTCCCAATCCCCGATATGATCACCGAGTTCCTGGAAGAAGACGGTATTTCCTTGGTTGTATGCATAAAAATACATGTAGAATGCGTCGACCTTTCCGGACCCCCGGTCGTTGACTATGATAACAGAGCTAGTGATCTCTCTTGTTTCGCCGGTCGAGTCGGGGACTATGCCTGTGAGCCAGACCGGCTCTGTTGTAACGTCGAGATTGGATGTCAAGAAGACATTTCGTCCATTGTGACCGTATACGTTGAGAATATCGAGGTTTTCGAGAGTGAGGGGAGAAGGAGGATCTTCGATCGTCGTTAAATTGATGTTGGGATGGGTATTGGTCACTTGGGCATAGATATCCGAGGGAAAGAATGCTTCTTCTTCGTGGAGCCAGACCAATGGTGCTAGATGTTGTCAGTCTTGCTTTATCATACCGCGTAATGCCATCACATACCATAATCCAAAACATATTGAGGTACGCCTTCGACCTGGCGGACCTGTATCGAGAACCGGGCGAAAGATCGCTGCTGCAGCAGGAGACATACAGCAAGGCCTGCCAACATGATCTAGTAGGCTCAATCAGCAACAATACCTTCTGTGCGAGCACTCTCGGCAGACCTACCCGCTTGAAATAGTACCATTGTTCCGTAGCTTGTCTCTGCCAGAGTTCCACCTGCAAAACCTCCTCACGGACGTGCTGTGAGCCTCCCTTCTCCAATTCGCCCGTCTTCCACCACTCCATGGTTACCACTTCGACTTTCTCCATTCAATCAAGTCCAGTCGTATCGTTGAAGTTACCTCGGGCCTCCAAAGAGGCTGCCTGGTTCGGGCCAGCAACCGTCTGCGAATAGCGTCCCGAATCCGGGGTCTTCCAAGATCTGCGGGGAGATTGGGGCGGGCGCTACGAAGATCAGTGGGCTCGGTGTTGATAAGCAGTGGGACATGCAGAGCCCGCTCTTGCATGTAGGTCGGGATGATAGAGCTGCTATCGATGATTGCCCATGTCGCGATGCACAAGAAGCTTGAAAGCAAGCAAGCAAGCATGGGAGGGTGCCAGCTAAGTACCGGAGCGGGAAAGTTGCTCGTCCTATGACGATGCGAGTTTAAGCTTTCTTGGTGGGGCCGGCTGGTTGCATCGTGCTGTGATGATTGGGTCAGTGTTCTACAACACAGGTCTCCAGAGTCATGAAACTTGAATTGAATCTTGACCACACAACTGATGGGCTCTCAAAGGCTTTCAAAAAAAAGAAGCAGTCTACATCCATTTAACAACGACTATTATGGTCCAGTACACAACAGTAAGCTGTATGATATGGACGGAGATGTATGATTCAAGGCTTGTCGTCAAATTGATACTTGAGGATCATCGCTTCAACAGTTGAAAGAGTTCTGTCTTACAAGGATAGAAGACCTGTAGAGAAAATATATGTATCGAATTTCCATATGAACAAACCCGCCGCAACGCCAATGCACCCCCTCGGGCCCCGGAAATAAATGCCCGCCCGCAACCGTTCTACGTTTGGGGTATCAAAAAACAACGCCAATTCCCAATTCCCAATTCCTCTACGAACACTTTGAAACCTCAAGGCTCATAGTCGGGAAATTTCGCTCTTACCAAGGCAATCTCCTTCTTCCCCAAAGGCACCTGTTCCCAGTTCATAGGCAGCGGCTGACCAGTTCTGCACTGAAGTTAGTTCAGATACTAACGAAAACAGGGAATCTTACTTCAACATGTTGACCTTCATATTCCGGGCTCTGTCCTTCAAAGCTACCTGGTCACGTTGAAGATCCCACTTCCCCATTTGATAGATCGTAGCCCATGCACAGCCATATCTCTCTATACGACGTATAAGGAGGTTGGAATCTCGATCTGACCAAGGTCTGCGGCCTTTTGGTACTTGGACACCTTTAGCTTTTGCGGTAGCATAACGAGCGGCCGTGCTGATCTCCGAAGCTGTAGGAGGTGGAGTTTCTCCGTCTGATTCTGTTTCAGAGTCATCTGAGGTTCGACTTCTCATCTTGTCTGGTTCTTCTCGTTCCGGTCTTCTCTGCGCCCCAGCACGACTTGATTCTACACGAGGGCTCATCTCATGTTGGACACGCTGTCTTTTGCTAGGCGGCGATGTTTCTTGGACAGGAGAGAAGCGAGGACCGGGTGGTGCAATAGCCCGTCGACCGGGATCGATACGTCGTTGATCCTCCTGAAATCCTTGGTCTTCGCTCTCATCGCTGTGTTCACTTTCAGCCCGCGTTCTTTTGCCTGGCGAGGGCCTGGCCAAGCCGTCCTGACTCTCGGACCAAACCACTTTTTGTGCATTTGGCTGACGGTCTATGAGTCTCCGCTTGGTTACAGTAGGTTTGTGGTTCTCTTTGTTTTTCTCTTTACTGTTTTCATTCCAGGCAGCGGTGTACTCTGCAGTAGAGCGTGGCCGGTTATCTAAGTCATCATCAATCATCGGCTGGTAATCTTCATCGTTTTGTTGCACAGGTTCCGTATCTTCTTGAGTAGGGACTGGCACCGGAACTGATGAGGCTTTTCTAGAACGTGGCTGAGGGCGAGACGGAGCTCCCTGAGAGTTGGCAGGGTCTTGCATAGATGAGGCATTGCCAATCGTCCTCTTTTTCAATCGCATAAGGGTTTGCACAGAACCGGCCGACAGAAAGCTATTCTGGTCAGCAAATCTTCATTCTGTGTACATATGATAGTGTCCAGGTAAAGTTTCCAGGAGAATTTGGAACGCTGCAGACTCAAGACGTGTTCATACCTTTGGTTATCACCTTGCGTAATGTCGGCTGCTGGTAAAAGCTCACGTTTCTTTGTCGTGGGCTGCGGTCGATCATACCGAACATCAGCTTGACTATCATTGTTCTGGATAAGCTCAATGAGGGATAATGTAATCTCTTCGATGCCTCCTTGTTCAGTGATGGCCTCAAAAATTTCGGTAAGGCGACGTCGACTCCACTGCACCAAATGGGTTATGAAAGTTGCCCAGGGAAACATCTCGTTCAGCTGATCAAAATCAACGAAATCACCAGCTCGGCGGGCCTCCTCGCTATATCGAATTGTGGCACTGAGCAGGCCAAGTCTTTCTTGGATCATTTCGACTTGAGTCTGTGAGTATGTTTGGCCGGGCCGTAATATATTTCTCAGGACGCCACCATCTGTTAGCTCTGCAAAGTGGCCACCCGGGTCTGCCATGTTGAAATCCTTGTAGAACACGTCTGCAAGGGCTTGATCTGGTGTAAGACTGAGTCCGTCTTCTGCCATACGTGAAAGACTCTCAATAGCAGATTGAGTATAAAGATCCAGCGCCATGTCAAAATTCTCATCAATCAAATCGTTGTCTCCAAGGTTGACCTCTTCGATATATCTGCCTATGAATGCTTCTGGAAACATACTGCATACGCCCTGAAGTATACTCAGGGCTTTCGTTTCTCCTTTATGCAATACCACAAGCTCTCCTAGAAGGGTAGCGAGATTAGCAGCCTGAATGACCGGGTCCGGACGAAATGTCCCTAGCTCCAGGTCATCTGTTCCGAGCAGCTTTCGAAGAACGAAGGAAGTTCGGATGTATGTGTCGGTTCCGTAGTAGGATTTGGTGGCCTTGAACCTCTGCTCGTGAAGCTTCAAGTGTTTTCCTCGCCGTGATCCAGGTATTTTCAGATCCTTAACAATTGTGTCCACTTGCTCCACAGTCTCAATTGCGTTCTCTGGAGCAAGTAAGTCCATTATCCTGGATGCGCTCTCCAGAAGTTCAGGAAGGATCTCAGCCATTATCGGGTCTAACTTCGCGATTTCCTGAGCGGAATATGACGTTATAGCTGTAGTCCCGGACATTTGTGACATGGCCCCAGGCGACTGAGCGCCTTGGTTTTGTATTTCGATGTTTTCGATCGCGTCGTCATCTTCATCCGATGGCTCAACAACTCTGGCCTCCTCATCGCCCTCGTTGTCTTCGGCGACCATAGATAGATCTATATGTTTGATCAGTATACATCCCAAAATACTGTTGTGGTTTTCTGACCTCGATTAACAGCGGGTTTCCGGGTGTGCCTTCTGGCGCGAGAGCCTGTGCTGGAAGCACTTCTGGCGCTTCCAATACTGCTCTCACTGGTTTCGCGCTCTCCCCTCTTACTCGTTCGCTTTTTATTTGTGGAAGTTTCCCTGTGTTCAGGATCAACACTACGACTTCGACTGGACCTTGTCCTTCGCCCAACTGGACTCTGCGAATCTCTCGATGATTTTGGCGGTGACGATGCTTGATTGCGTGCGGCAGACGAACGCGCCGTACTTCGAGGTGCCATTCTGGCGTTTTGCTGACTTAGATATGTCTTTCAATGGCTGGCGACAATATCGGAACTTTTTCATAGAAGCTCTGGTCGACGCGCAGGAGCTCGGGTTTGTTGATCGAAGGCACCACGCGAATCTCCAGGTCAGGTGATAGCTATTAATCCCTGCAGCCTTAGCGTTTGTTTGTCCGCATCAACCGCGAATGTCGGCAGCATCCGGCCCACAGCGGATCTCGAGGTACCAAAATTAGATTCGAATGCGCAGGCTGACCTGATTGAAATTATTCTGGAAGTGTGGAAGAAGCAACGTTGGGACAGAGAGAAGAGACGAAAAAATGAAATGAGCATTTCGAGAAAGTCAAGTTACCTAGTTTAAGTTGGAGCTACTTTGTAGAACTTGAAACCCAACAAGAGCATGTTTCGATCCTCGCCGCACTACCCAACCAAATCTGCAGTATTTATCTGCATATGGTGTCCTCGCTTTCTACATGGCTTTCTTGCCTTTGTGAAAAGACTTGAGCATCTTCACTCACTCCTGGATCCCCAAGCGTGTGCCCCTGCCCGGCCTCGAGGCTGCCCGCAATAACTTTATTGATTTGCCCCCTTTCCAGTTCAGGCACGCCAGCACCGACGCCAAAGCCCCTTGTCAACGCATGAGGCTAGATTTCTACCTACCTGGCCGCCTGGGGACCAACCACTAGCGAAAGAACAGGGAGACGAGCAGCCAGCCCTTTTCATCCCCTTCCCTACGTCGCGACTTGAATTCCAACAATTCTTTGGTGCCTTTACCACTGTGTTCATACTTTTCTGTCTTCTCTACGCTCCTTCCATCGGTCATATAGCTTCAATTTCATCTTCGTGCTGCCTGTCCAGAACAATCGAGCTCGCCACGTCACTTAGACCCAGGTCGTCCTCCTGCTTGCGAGATCTTCACTCGCGTGCCTCGTCCGTCTCACTTCTCTATACGATTGCTGGTCGTTGACTGCGACAACAAGCTCAAATATATCACAATGAGGTTCCGCAGACGCCCCGCGCCTTTATTGCTCCTACTTCTGCCATCTTTGGCAACAGCTCTCACAGTCGGCGCTCAAGACAACAGCCAGACCACACTTTCCAAAAATACACAACCTCGAGATGCACGGATAGATCCCATCCCAACCCCTGCGGTCGATCTCAATACCAAGTCAAGGTACGAGATAGGAACAAAGGATGCGCCAGTAGATGGGAAGGATGGGAAACCCCACGCCGGTCCCTTCGTTGGAGACAAGGATATCAAGAAGCCAAAAGATGGCTCAGAGGAAGAAAAGCCATTAATGGAGGATAAGACAGAACTTGTCACACCAGATGGAGAGAAGATTCCACAGGTCAATGACGGAGTGATGGATGATCCAACTCGGGAACCACCAAAGTTAGGTACAACGGGCACGGAGGGGGGTGTGAGTGAGAAGGACAAAGTGCGCAAAGCTCAGGAAGGGCAGACAGGAGAAAGGTTGGAGAAGTTGCCAAATTCTCCAAAGGAAGCTCCGCCACTGCCTCACAGTGAGCAAACCAAGCTCGATAGTGAGAAATTCAAGACTTCGATCGATAAGGATGACGAGGACGGAGACGGGCTTGCTGGACTCGAGGTAAGTCCCTCGGCGTGGGTCAAATGCCTCAGAGCTGACCTTTACAGAAACCAGATGATCTTCCGAGCACGCCCAACAACATCCCTCATCCTCTACCGAATTCTGCCAACAAGGACCATCTCGACATCTCAAAGCCAGATTCGAAATCGGGCTCCAAATCTACTTTGTCAGAAGAGGAAGCTGCTGAAGGTCTCATCCAGCCTCTTCACTCATTCGTGTTGTCGCTCACCATGATTCTTTTCTCGGAAATTGGTGACAAGACGTTTTTGATTGCAGCTCTCATGGCTATGAAGCACGACAGACTATTGGTCTTCTCCGCAGCCTTTTCAGCACTGATCACCATGACTGTACTTTCTGCAGTCCTGGGTCATGCTGTTCCTACATTGATCCCAAAGAGATTCACAAATTTCCTGGCATGTGGACTCTTTCTGATATTTGGTGGACGACTGCTGAAGGAAGGTTTGGCAATGAGCCCCGAAGAAGGAGTTGGAGCAGAAATGAAAGAGGTTGAGATGGAACTCGAAGAGAAGGAACATCTTGCCCGACAGCAGGGCAGGAGACGATCGTCTATTTCACCATATGCCCTTGAAATGGGTCTGGGACGAACCAGCTCCAGGAAGTCAAGATCGGGGTCTCGTATGCCATCACCACCACGTAGCCCATCATCTTCGCCAGATCGCTCACCCTCTCCTCCACGATCGACTTTGAAGGGTATCATGGGAGGTCTGCACAATCTTCTCTCCTTGCTTCTTAGCCCTGCCTGGGTGCAGACATTCATAATGACTTTCTTGGGTGAATGGGGTGACCGAAGTCAGATTGCTACAATTGCGATGGCTGCTGGTCAAGATTACTGGTGGGTGACTGGCGGAGCAATCAGTGGACATGCTGTATGTACAGGTATTGCAGTCATTGGAGGTCGAGCAATTGCTGGGAAAGTCAGCTTGAGAGTTGGTAAGTGCTTTCATATCGACATGTCTACCGGAAACCCACTAACGATCTGCAGTGACACTCGGCGGTGCCATTGCCTTTTTGGTTTTCGGAGTCATCTACCTAGCAGAAGCAGTGTACTACTCCTAGAACAGCTCTTCTTCCTTCTGAGTCTGTTATTGTACTATTACATAGAAAAGCTCCCACAGTCCCGAGCCGACACGACACGAGCTCTTTCATTTCGAAATCCACGCCCAACATCCTCTTCTTGCTGTATACGATAGGATGGTTGTTGGTCTTGTTTGGGTAACCGGCGGTGCCAACGGGGCGAAAATTCAGTTTCTTGTCTGGGAAATGAAATGGTTCAACAATGCATATATTGGAGTCTATTGGTGGAATTGCGCTGTCAAAGATCAGGAAGCAGGGTCGATTCGGTGCTGAAGACCGGATGTGTATCATGAGCGAGGAATGCAGATATCCATTGCTTTGAGCGAGCGAAGCTGTATTAGTTCGATACAGTACAGATAATAGAGTCTTTAACTCGTGCCCCCATACGTGCCCATTCGATAATGACTTGATATCAAGTACATAGCAGTTCACTACAATATAGCAAGCATATAAAAATCTTCACTTTCATTTGATATCCTGATTACGAACTTCACGGAGTGCTTTTGTTGACCAAAAAGCAACTTTTACCGCTTCTCAACAGCTTCACCCCACCTCTTGCTACGGTTCTCAACCCACCTGAACTTCGTAAAGCTTCCAGCCCACCCCTCGCCCAATATTCTCCCGGAGATACAGCAGCTACTACCGATCCACCCCACCAAGCCAGCCAGCAAGCAAGCAGACAAGCAAAAAAGACGGTGACGTGCACCGGATAAATTCCACCTATTGTGCCCTCAACTCACTTAGATTCTGCACAGAAAAGCAGGGCGTAAGGCCCGCAGCCAGCAGCGCTTTCGGAGATGTGGCCCGCTTTGCTTGTCAGTAAGTAGGTATTGTAAGGTAGGTATGGTAGTCGAGAGCTCGATCCTCAGAGCTTAGAAATCTGCATGCAGGGCCAACCAGCTGGAGGAGTTCCGGGTCGATTTTCTAATCACCGCCTTTGAAGCTACTTACACTTCATTCCTACCTACATAAAATTGTTGTTCCCTGTGTCCATCCTTAAGCCTGACACATTGATCTCCCACGCAAGATTTTCCTGTTGAGGCTTAATTGTTGGAGTGTTGCACAAGCTTTGCAGGTAGAACTCGCCGAAAGGTCAACCAACCCCTCACCACCTCGCTCCTCGACCTCACGATCTCCATCCATCCCCGCGGACCGGCCAATCTACAATCTGCTGTCAAGCTCCAACGGATCGATCCGCAATACCTCAATTACTTGTTGACGAACCCAATTTTTCCACCCGGTAATCTTCACATCTAAATCATTAAAGGGGAAGTAAGAGTGGGAATTTACAAGCTGTATATTTTGGAAGGGAGACAGACACGAGACAGCAACAATGTGGGCCGGAACATCTTCATCGAACCCGACCTCTCCGACCAGTCCTACGACGCCGGCGGCCTCGAAGCCAACATACAGGCTGAAGAACCAGGGCCGTAGAGTCGCGCAGATTGTCAAGCTGAAGCCGGAGTTTGTGGAGAAGTACAAGGAGTGTCATGCGAAGGTCTGGCCGGAGGTTCTGAAGCAGATCAAGGATTCGAATATTGAGGATTGTGAGTTTCCGAAAACGATTATTCTTTGGCTTTTGTTCCGAAGGGAATTGATCCTCCTTTGGGGAAATGGTCTGTTGAAAACTATTTGCTAATGTTCACTGCCTTTCCAGACTCAATCTTCCATGATCCGGCGACTCATATCCTCTTCGCTTCTTTCAAATATGTTGGATACAACTGGGCTGGAGATAGTAAGGAACCCTTTTCAAAGACCTTGAAGCTGTTCTTCGACTTCTCCCTCCTACTTTTCCCCTGGCGCAGTCGCATTTTCCCGCTTCAATGTTTCCCGGATAAAGTACTGACTGCCTTTCAGTGGAGCGTATGAAGGAGAACCCCAAAGTCCAAGAATGGTGGAAGATGACAGACAGCTACCAAGAATCGTTTGTTCCTGGGGCAAAGAACAGTTATGATGGGGTTCCACCATGGTGGAAGGGTGTCGAGGAGGTCTTCTACACTCCATGATCCAGCACAATTTGACCGAAAATCGGATGTCCAAGTTCGGAAGAAACAATGAAATGGTCATGATTGACGAACCCACCAGTCCATTTATTTCTTCTCTCCAAATCCAAACAGTCCTCCAAATAATCCAGGGCCCCCTCCATCCCCACCAGTTCCTCCTCTCCTTGCTTCTCTCCTGATCCACTCCTTCAGCCCTTCTATATCCTTCATCTCCTTCGGATTCGTGATTTTCGTGCCAACTTGTGCCTCTCCTCGATCGAAACTCAAAAGCGTGGGCATGCTCGTAATCATATAAGTTGAGCCCAATCCAGAATCCATTATGTCCATTGAGTCATACTCAATCTCGCAGAAAGAGACACCACCCTCTTCCTCGCCTACCCCGGCATTGATGAGGTCCTGCAGGATAGGGGAGACCGCTTTGCAGGTGTTGCAGTAAGAGGCTGTCCAGAAGGTCAGGAGGGGTGTACGAGAGGATGTCGATAGCGATAGGTATGAGTAGAATTCATCTGGACGGCGCACACTGCGGTTGATTGGTATTAGCATGCATGAATTCTGGGGAAGTGCTGTGGGTTCCACAGGTCAGCTGGGGAAGGGCGGCGCTCACGCGGTGAAGATGCGGTTCTTGGCCTGCTTGTTTCTCGAGGTGGAGAAGGGTCGGGTAGGGATCGTATATGCGCATCTACTCGAGAAGAACGGGGCGACTGAGACTTGCAAGAGTCGTGTTGTAGGTCTTGTGATCATTGTGTTGTTGATTGTTGTTGATGTGCTCGAATGAAAGACGAGAATGTTTATCTTCTGAAGCTCCAACCCCCGTCAAAGCGCATCCCTCTATCTCAAAGTTGCGTCATCGCGCTGCAGGACCCTTCCCTTCGCTCTGGAGTCTCACTTGCGTACAGCTGCATTTTGCATCTGACAATTCATCCTCCAGACATTCCGAGCTGGGTGGAGATTACGAGAGCACACGATAAGTAGCAGTATTTTCAGTTTCTTTCTCTTTGATCCTATTTTCAAATTTGTTTCTATTTTCAAATCCTCTTTCATTCAGGAAACTCTCTCAATCCGTCTCCGTCCCGATCCCCCAGGTCTAACCTTCCTCCCTCCCAAGACTCTCTGGTGGGCCTTGTCGTTGCGCCACTACACCGCCGCCCAGACAAGCAAGAACAACTGTTGAGGTGTGCTTTCATTTCCAATAAACCTCCCTTCTGGACAACAGAGCAGTCTAGATCAGTCTGAAGCAATGGGATGTCTCCTGCCATTCCATCTGCCTCATCCATATCACTGTTAGACGTCTATTTGCTCCGCTGAATACATTTCTATGTCTATGCGCCTATTCCTAATCACTTCTCTTCAACCCTGTGTTAGAACTGCATCTTTATCTCCTTTGATCCTAGGAATCTACACTGTCGCTGTATCGCCCTACATTGCTACCAGTATTCCACCGCAATAACAACTATCCTTGGCTGAGCGAGACGCAAGCCATCTCAGTATGCCCGAAAATGAGCAGACCGAAGTAAGACCACCACCCATCGGAACGCCAACATCTGAGCGAGCGCGGTCCTTCTTTGGCCGTAACTCTGCATCTGATGTAGAGCCGGAAGTCGAGGAAGAGGAGGAGGACAAAGGCCGGCCGACAAAATGGAGCATGGGAGTCTTGAACGACCATGCGACTCATGAAGTCCCAGGTAAGCCAGAGAATGTCGTGAAGAGTACAGTAGCTAACAGTACAACCCAAGGATCTGTCCTCCTACTTACAGGCGACCATAATCAGCCCCTCGGTCTTCGAAATGCACCTGCTAGAATGTCAGCCTCTTCTCTCCCTGCACAACCACAAAACCAGAGTAGACGCCAGTCTCAGCACTCCAAGTCTGCGTCTGGCAAAAAGACGACCCAGGATGGGAAAATCATTCTTACTCCGCAACCAGAAGAGTCAGGAAATGATCCACTGAATTGGCCCACATGGAGAAGAGATGCAGCACTTCTATCACTCGGCATATACTGCATGGTGGGGGGTGGAATGACTCCAATTCTGGCAGCAGGCTTCACGAATGTCGCCGATACATACGATGTCACAGTGCCCAAAATTGCTCTTACCACTGGACTGTACATGATGGGGATGGGAGTAGGTTCTGTCTTTGCTTCTCCTACGGCCATTCTCTATGGCAAACGGCCTGTGTACCTTGCCAGTGCGGTGATCTTCATTGGCACCTCCATCTGGTGTGCTGCTTCACCAAGCTACAATTCATTGCTTGTTGCACGGATCTTCCAGGGCGTTTCTGTCAGTCCAGTCGAATGCTTACCTTCTGCTACTATTGCCGAGATCTTCTTCCTGCATGAGCGAGCTTATCGACTAGGCATCTACACACTTCTGCTTCTAGGTGGTAAGAATTTGGTGCCACTGGTTAGTGCTGCCATTATCGAGAGGTTAGAATGGAGATGGGTTTTCTGGTATGTGATCCGCCTGAACCTCTTACTCCCTTTGATAGTTACCTCGCTAACCTAGACAGGATTGTGGCTATGGTTGTCGGCTTCTGCGGCGTTCTACTTTTCTTCTTCGTACCGGAAACCTTTTGGGATCGATCTCCAGTTCCAAAGAGTCGGAGTCGGAAGCCTTCCAATGCAACCTCGAAATTTTCGCTGTTCTCTGGCATGAGATCGCCGAAACCTACACGAGCCCCTGCAACCGCTACTCAGCTGGAGAAGCAGGGAGATGGAGTCATTGACGATCCGAATTACGAGAAAGCAGATCCACCCACCAATCCTCAAGTTTCTACAAGACCATCGATCATACATCGTGCAAGTACTTCACGTCACCTCCACGTTGGTTTTGTGTCAAATGAGCCCGATCAAGATCCGACAGATAACAAAGCTTCTGCCCCGGCTGAAGAAAAGCCATCTCCATTACCACAGGATGCTGTTCATGATTTCAAATGCAGGGTCGAACCCGCCGGTGGTGCTCCCCCAACTCCTGTGTTGCACAACTTCGACTCGCCATGGTATAGGGATGTTGAAAGCAACACTTTGGATTATGTAAGAGGCGGAAGTCCTACCAGAACTGGCACTGCTGCCACCAACATGAACGTTGACGGGGGAGCATCCGCCAACAGATCTGGCTTGTTACTCGAGGACCCTTTTGCACCACAAAATCCAAAAATCCAAAGATATACGACAATTCTTCGCGACAAGCCGGCATTGACATTCGTCCAGCAGCTCAAGCCCTTCAATGGCAGACTACACCAAGATAACTGGTTCCGTGTAGCTGTGCGGCCTTTTATCTTGTTCGCTTACCCAGCTGTTCTCTGGTCTGCCGTTGTGTACTCCTGCGCTGTCGGTTGGTTGATTGTCCTGTCAGAATCCGTTGCAGTCATCTACAGAAGCCGTGATACCTACAATTTCTCTGCGCTTTCAACCGGTCTGATCTACCTTTCGCCGTTCATTGGTGGTGTCCTGGGTACTGCTGTTGCTGGTAAAGTCAGTGATGTTATTGTACGCGCCATGGCCAAACGCAACGGCGGACTTTATGAGCCAGAGTTCCGTCTAGTAATGGCTATCCCAGTTGCGATCACGACTGTCATCGGCTTGATGGGGTTCGGATGGTCTGCAGAAGTCCACGATTCTTGGATCGTTCCCACGATCTTCTTCGGTGTTATCTCTTTCGGATGCTCTTTGGGCTCAACAACGGCCATTACATTCTGCGTCGACAGCTATCGCCAGTATGCCGGCGAGGCTCTTGTTACCCTCAATTTCAGCAAGAATATTTTCCACGGCCTGGTGTTCAGCTTGTTTTTCCCAGGCTGGCTCGAGCACTCTGGCTCCAAGTCCGTCTTTATTTGGCTTGGGGTCATCCAATTGATCCTCATGGCCTTCACGGTTCCCATGTACATCTTCGGGAAGAGAGCTAGGATGTGGACTGTCAGGAAGAACTTGATGGAGAAATTTTAGTATGGCGTTTTTCGGGGGCTGATCGGAGTGTTATGGGTTGTTCTTGGGATGATGGGTACGCATTGCGGGAGTTTCTTGGGATTAGATGGCTTTAAGGTGCATCTCTAGGAGGAGTTCATTATACCAGACTACTTGCTTTTAGTGTTATCACAGATTGTTAAGGATTAACCCAACCCTGAAACGTCAACTTTTGTGCATGTGCCTTCCAACAGCTTCGAATCGACGTGCTTACGTGAAAGACCGTTTAGCGGACGCTGAATCATACATTGAGGAGCGTCGACAATTTCAACATGAGCACCAAAAGTCACAAGCAAATGGGTGATACGAGAGGATTTCTGTGAACCAAATGCCGAGCACACTACTCTTTGCCATTGCATTATGCCAAATTCGAAGCCTATCGGACTCTATATTCGGTGGTATAGATTATATCCTTTCCCAACACCATTTCTGATGCAATTCCAATGCGAAACCAGGATGTTCATACCCCGACCATGGCGCGGTCTTTCCATTTCACCACGTCTCCGCATATCATCGTACCCCCAATCGCATAATGCAGATATTTCACGACTTCTTCATGCACGATCCTATCTTCTTCCTCCTCATCATCATGATTGCCTGGCGGCAAATACGGCACCCTAACCACCCGCTCAAACCTCTCCCCCGCAAGCCCACCCACCAAGTCCTCAATCATGCCATCAAACAGCGATATATCACCATCATACAGTGCGTCCATCAAACTCCAGAACTCCTTCTCGCCCCAAACAAGTTCCAATCTCTTGAAGTTTCCCAGCCGAGCCCGACTAGACAGCGTATTCAGCACCTTCCTCAACGCCCCATATTCCGGGCTCAATATCCCCATCCGAATTGTCACCCCTTCGACGAGCCGACTTGCTGTCTGCCCCATGACCTTCAACGTCCTCGCGACCCCCAAACTCCTCCCCACCTCCCCCAAGCCCTCAAAATAAAACGTATTCCTACCCCAGAACAACCCGTTCGTCTCGTTGTATATCTGGCGGCATGTTGAGCGCAGCGAGAGGCTTAGATACTCGTGTTTGAGAGTGTGGAGGAACAGGTCTGGAGAGTGGAAGATGGGGGAGTGTGGAGTGTGGGCGAGTGGGAAACTGATGAGGTGGAGGTGTTGCTTTTGTTTCTTGTGTTTGGATTTTGTGCTTGCAGGCTTGATGGCGCGCCGGCGAGAGGTGGTGGTACTAGATTTCAGGGTGGAAGAGTTGCAGCGAGGGAGGAGGTAGGGCGCGATGAGTCCGCCGGGGGAGACGAGGCAGTAGGTGTAAATCTCATCGCGGATTTCGCGGGGGAGATCGAGGAGGGAGGGCATGAAAGGTTCAGGGGGGATGGAGGATGATTGAAGGTTGAAGGTTGGAGGGTTTGATATGTGAAGTCTGGGGTTTCGCTACGGGCCGCGCCTTGGCGGGACTGGCTTCGAAGCTCAGGGGTATGTTTTCATGAGAAATTTGACACTAGAACAAGTATTATGCTGAGACTCCACTTAGTCACAAATTGAAAGATCTAATTAGTGCAAAAACCTATGCCGAGTTGTCAACTAGATATCTGATTATGTATACAGACGGTTGCTCAAGAGTCAGGATACTGGAGGAAACTCAATAATGGCTAAAGATCATACACTTTTGTAAAGGCTTTTACGACTCGACTTGAGTTGCCAAAGCAAAACTCGTGATGCAACTGTACCGAACATCTCTTTCCCAGCATTTTCAAAACACTACTGCGTTGATTCAACAGCTGTGAAGTCCTACATGCACCGAGCACCTTTGGAGCTCGGCTAAAATGTCTGGAAATAAAAACAAAGCCATTGAGATTTTAGTGGAGCACTACTCTCATTTGCTTTCAAGACTCTAAGGTCCTAGATCAGAGTGTTGAAGGCTCGACATCACATCCTCTTCTATTTGTCCTTGCTTCTACAGTATGATGCCCGTAGTGAACGGCCTAGCTATTTGTATGTCAGATAGTCGCCTACAAGTCTAATGCTTTCAAGTATCAGATGAATGGACAAATTGTGTGATGATCATCAGGATGTTTGTCGTTGGTGTTAGAAGATCACTACCGCTTGCTAGACTGCCTGAGTCGTGAGCCTGAATCTCCTTCAGCTACAAATAACATCTCGTTCAGGAAACTGTATAGAAGTGTTGGTCCGCAGGAGCCATGCCGAGTGTTCGGTGTACCCAGGCCAAGGGCCGGCCGGTAGCCGGAGGGGTTTCAAGGTGTCTGCGACTACAGGTATAAATCTCTCCCTCTCTCTCACTCTCTTAGCTAGACATCTAATATATATTGAACTACTATTGCACTTGTTTTGCTACTTTTACTGTCTTTGTGATATCACATACCAGTGCAAACCCACAAGAAGATACACTTTGACGGAATCTCTCTGTTAGGCTCGTCCACGTCCGTTAGTAATCTACGGTGAATAGTACAGAACCATATTGAACAGCCGGATAAGAAGTACCAAGATATCCTACTCATAATCTTAGCAATCGTCGTGGATTCATGGAATAGAGCGCCAGTATTGTTGGCATTCTGTTTTGGCATTCTGTTTTGGCATTCTGCTCTCGTTAAAATAAGAGTATGGCTTTTCCAATGGGTAAATGAGCAACAAATAAACATGGAACTTTCGGACACACTGTGGATCGATATTAGACTACCGTATATAGAAAGTTCACGAGCAAAGATCACGTAGTTTTTACTGACAGCGGTATTAGACTTGAGTCATTACTTCGTTAGGAAACTGAACTATAGTATCAAGTAGCATGCAGAGTAGGGTTTGGGTGTTTTCCGAAGCATGAGTCTATTATACGTACTCCTTCCAAGGCAACATACATATCAACAAACATGACAAAGAAATGACTGGGAGACAATTCACTGCAATCGAGCCACATTACTGTAGGAGAGTGCAAAGACTTCCTCTGTATCTTAGGTTTGGAAGAAAGTTTATACCTCGTATGCAAGTCAAGCTTTGTTGTCGGGCAGGCATCTTTGTTGGCAGCAAGCAACAGTTGCAAGGTACACGACATACCGGTACCAGATCTCAGGGCTCAATGGGCTGTCACTCACACTTCCATGGGGCTCTCGACTGCTCTCTTTCATAGGCGGCAAGACCAACTAAAATAGCATACTCTTAAGCGCAGAGTTGTTTCATCGCACAAAGGCATCTATCAATAGAAATGTGTCAAGAGGCGACGCGACCAGTTGTCTTTGATAGACGCCTCTTTCGGTTCTAGCGAAGCGTTTATTTGTCTCGTCGTATCTTTAACCGACAGCCACCCCGTGAAACACGCGAGAATTGTCCTGAATTGCAGAGCCAATCAGTGCCGAGGAACATGCATCCCATCGTCATAGGCGCGGCCACTAGCGCTATCTCGAGTCCCTTTCCCAGATTGCCATCCCTGCTGGAACCCTGTCACATCCCAGCCCGTGCCGAAGGAACGGCCACTGGCATCATTTGTCTTTGCCATCTTGCGCGGTTGGCCAATAACCAAGCCGGCTGGGGCGACTGGACTGCTGGACTGCTGGGCATCGCGAAAGGGAGAACAAAACCACACGGGACAGAGCCCTGCCCTGCCTTCTCTTCGCCTTTGCCCTGGACCATGAACATATCAAAATCCTGCTATTACCTGCCCGCAATCTCCTTCTCCTTCTTCAACAATAGCTGGTGACTTGGAATTTTGCGAATCCTATTTCTACTTCTTTTGCTACTTGGGAATCACCTCAAACAAGTATCTCAAACATTCTCCTTGACCGCGCCCCCTCTTCAACAAATTCATGTCTCGATAAATCGTCATTTGCAGTCCGCAACATGTCTACCACGACTGCCAGCGCCGCTGCGGCGACGACCACGAATCCCCTTGGGCAAGGTCAGAGTCAACAAGGCATCAGCCTGGTAGCTTTTATCACTGCGTTAGCTACTTCGCTGGTCATTTTTGGTGTCCAGATGCTGGCATTCATCCTGCTGAAGAACAAGCTGGCCCGCATATTGTTAGCTCCTGAAACAGTTGTTAATATCAAATCATATGCTAACAGCCCACAGTAAACCAAAAACCTATCTAGTCCCTGAACGAGAACGAACAGATCCCCCTCCACGAAGTCCCTGGGGTTGGCTCGTTGCCATTTTCCGATTTACAGACCGAGAAGTTATCAACAAGTGTGGTCTAGATGCCTACTTCTTCCTTCGATATCTGCAAACGCTCCTCGTCATATTCATACCCCTCGCCTTGGTTATCCTGCCGATTTTGTTGCCCCTCAATTATCATGGAGGACGTGGGCCGAATTATGCAAATGAGACGCGGGGAACAAGCGAAGAAGGAGTAAATGTGAAAGGATTAGATGTTCTTGCATGGGGAAATGTTCGACCAACACATACCCACCGTTACTGGGCGCATCTGATTCTGGCACTCCTTGTTATCATCTGGGTCTGTGGTGTCTTTTTCACCGAGTTGAGAGTGTACATCAAGGTTCGACAAGATTACTTGACATCAGCCGAGCATCGATTGAAGGCTTCCGCAACTACTGTCTTGGTCAGCGCCATACCATCGAAATGGCTTACCACAGAAGCTCTTGGTGGACTGTATGATGTGTTCCCAGGAGGGATCCGTAACATCTGGATCAACCGTAACTTCGATGAGTTGCTTGAGAAGATTAAGGAGCGAGATGAAGTATTCCTCAAATTGGAGGGTGCCGAGACAGAGCTGGTCAGGCTTGCAAAGAAAGCACAGAAAAAGCAGCTCGAAAAAGACGAGAAGTACAATGCGAAGCAGTCCCGACAGAAGAAGACCAAGGTGGACAGGGAGCAGCAGCTGAAGGACGAAAACGCTAGGGCCGAAGCATTAGCTCAATCTGGAGGTGTGAGTACGGGAGATCCACATCAGGTACCTCATACTGTTGATGATGCTATAGATGAGGAAGAGCAGAGAGCGAGAGAGCAGGGTACTGAAAATGGCACACACGGCACAGAGCGCAAGAAAACATTCAAGGTTCCAGTGATCGGTGGAGGACTTGCTGCCGTCGGACAGGGATTTGAAGCTGTTGGTCAAGGTCTCGGAAAAGGCTTCAACACCGTGGGAGATACGGTTGTTGGTGGAGCTCGAAACGTTGGAAGAGACCTCAACAACACAGTCGAAACGACAAACGGCTTCATAACTATGGACGCAGGATCAATAGCTGAAGATGATGCCTATGATCAATACGGCCGGTATCGCGGAGATCTTGCTACGCGTCAAGCTGCTGCTGCTGGTGGGCCATTCGGAGCTGGTGCCGATGCAGACGCCGAGAAGCGGAGACAACAACAAGCCGATGAGGTCTCGCCGACATCTTCCAAAGCTCCTGGACTCCATGGAGGTGACATGAGGTTGCCAGGGAACAAGACTCGGGCAGCAACGTACCACCAAGGACATGATGGTGCAGCTGATAGCGATGGCCGGGGTTGGGAATTTCTGAAGTTCTGGAAAGCTCCGTCCGGAGGATTTGCTTCTCCTTTGCCAACGGGATATGAGCAAGGCGACGAGTTCCCACTTACACAGGATGATGGTGGTCGCGGGTCTATGTCAAAGCCCAGAGTCGACGCAAACGAGAAAAAGGGATTTTTCCAGAAGGTCAAATCTGCTATACCATTTCTCGGCGGCGAGGAAAAGGAAAAGCCCGAGTATCCAATCGCGTACAATGAGGAATACATGGAAGATGCCCACGGTGCTGCATGGGAGCGATACCTGAAAGAAAAGGACCGACCGACCCACAAGAATCCTAAAGTCAGCTGGTTCCCTGGCTGGCTCACCTGGATCCCGTTTACTGGCAACAAAGTCGATACAATCTACTGGTGTAGAGGAGAATTGGCTCGTCTCAATCTAGAGATTGAGATAGATCAAAAGAGCCCAGAACGCTTTCCATTAATGAATTCCGCCTTCATTCAATTCAACCACCAAGTCGCTGCACATATGGCCTGTCAGTCTGTTACTCATCATGTTCCAAAGCAGATGGCTCCACGAACCGTCGAAATTTCTCCCAAAGACGTCATTTGGGACAACATGTCCATCAAATGGTGGGAGGCTTGGTTCAGAACTGCAGTAGTATTTGGTATTGTCGGTGGCATGGTGGTTCTATGGACGTTCCCAGTCGCTTGGACAGCATCCTTGGCTCAAATTGAGGGACTAGCAAACGAGTACGATTGGCTCAGCTGGCTTAACAGGATCCCCCACAAAGTGCTGCAAGCTATTGCAGGTGTTTTGCCTGCTTTAGTCTTGGGTATCTTACTGGCTCTGGTTCCCATGATCCTTCAGTATCTGGCTTCCGTGCAAGGTGCCCAAACCGGTTCCGAGAAGCAGCGAAGTGTGCAAAATTACTACTTCGCATTCTTGTTCGTACAAGTCTTCCTCGTTGTTTCTATCTCTGGAGGTGCTCTTGCAGCGCTTACCAATGTGACGGACATCACATCGATCCCGAATACGCTTGCAACTCAACTTCCAAAGGCCGCAAACTACTTTTTTTCCTACATGATTCTGCAAGCGTTGTCGACGAGTTCTGGTACACTGCTTCAAATTGCTACACTTATCATGTGGTATTTGCTTCCTAAGCTCTTCGATAATACGGCTAGACAGAAGTGGAAGCGCAACACAACTCTACCAACCGTCACTTGGGGCAAATTCTTCCCGGTTTATACGAACTTTGCATGTATTGCAATAATCTATAGTGTTGTCTCTCCGATCATTATCATCTTCGCCATCATCACATTTACGCTCCTCTGGATCGCGCATCGATACAACATGCTGTACGTCACCCGGTTCCAACTTGATACTGGTGGCCTGCTGTATCCTCGAGCGATCAATCAAACCTTCACCGGTCTTTATGTCATGCAGCTCTGCATGTTCGGTCTTTTCCTCTTGGTTAGAGACGAAAACGATAATGCGAGCTGTATCCCGCAGGCCATCATCATGATCATCGCTCTTGTTTTTACGGTACTGTACCAGTTCCTGCTCAATATGTCATTCGGACCTCTGCTCAACTATCTTCCGATCACATTCGAGGATGAAGCTGTTCTCCGAGATGAAGCTTTCGAAAGAGCTCAAGCCCGCCGCCTTGGCCTGGACGAAACCGAGGAGGATGATGAAACTGCTGCAATTCCTCAACACGATGGAGCCATCGAGATGTCGAAGATCAACTCCGGAGGCAAGTTCGCCAAGTTCAATCCCGTGAATATCGCCCACGGCGCAGGAACCTGGGCTGCTAAGTCAGGACGACAAATCAGAGCAAAGACCATGGGCAACAGCACTGGCAATGACGGAGCTCAAGAACATGTCTCGCCCCATCCCCATCGCCGCAAGCGTCATCGTGATATCGAAGCACAGATGAAAATTGCAGATGCTTTGTACGGAGGCTACAATGACGAAATCGAAGATCTGACGCCTGATGAGAGAGATGTGCTTGTCAGACATGCATTCCAGCATTATGCTCTTCGGGCTAGACGGCCAACGGTCTGGATCCCTAGAGATGATATTGGAGTTAGTGATGACGAGGTCAAGCGAACAAGAGAATTTGCCGGCAATAATATTTGGATCAGTAATGTTGGAGCAGCCTTGGACGGGAAGTCTCGAGTGGTGTATGGAAGAAATCCTCCTGATTTCTCGGAGATTGATCTGATCAACTTGTAACTGGGTCGGGGGTGGGATTGGCCAATGGGCCGGGTCGGCATGGCAAGGAAGTGCCATTGTACAGAGAACAATTTTGAATTTAGCGGCATGGCGTTGGGTTATGGGCATTGCATTTGCATTTGCATTGCGTACCGTCTTGTGCGGTGTGGTTACAACTGTACATACTCGCATGGACGGGCATTAGATACCAGCTGATCAGCATCTCAGCATAGAAACGAGTAAAATCAAGACTTTTCGAAGACATCCGCAACTCCAATGGGTCGTCTGCATGTGACTCCGTGGAATACTCCCACAGAATAGCTATGAACTCTCAACCTCAGAACCTTCTTTCTAACCCTGACCAACCTTCCCCCTCCTCGGCGCCGGCACATCAGGCAACAACTGCACCCCCAAAATCCACCTACACACCTCCCTCGCCGTCTCCTTCGCCACACTCTCATCCTGCCCTCTGACATGCTTCTCATCAGTCTCCCACGTAATTCCCAAGACCCTCCCCTCCATCTCCCCTTCTCCTTTCTTCCCGCCGGAGCGACTCTCGTCTCTCAAGACCAAGATCCGGAGGATGTAGACGAGATTGCCAGTCCAGCTTCGGACCATAAAGAGACGCATGATCTCGGGAGTGGTCTTCTCGCTTGCTTTCTGGACTTCTTTCTGGGAATTGAAATTGTCATCCATTCCCACCTCGGTTTCTGAGTCTGAGTCGGAATCAGAGTCTGATTCTTTATCTCCTTTCCTTGTCCTAGCATCACCACCATTCTCTTCACCATCTCCATCCCTCGAGTAGATAAACCATTTATCTTCCATCTCCTGGGGTTGAAACCCCCGTTTCAGATTCACCATTTGTGCTGGGGACAGAGGGACGTTCCATGCTGCGGAGACGGGCTTAGAGATGGGTTTTTGGCGTCTGGGAGGTGCGGTGCGGGGTTTGAGGGCTTGGAGGGAGGAGTCGTGACCTTGGCCGTGGAGGGACCAGTGCTGGTGATTGGATTAGTACATGTGATCTTAGACCGTGTGGGTGGTTTGGGATTTGGGGTCAAGAATGAAGGTAAATTAGGATGTTGAGATCATAGAGAATTTGAGATGAAGGATATAGCATACAAAGAGAGCTTCACGTTCAGACGCAGTGAGCTGAGGAGATGGTAGGGTGTTGTTGAATGGGGCTGAAGGAGGTGAAGGAGGTGCTTGTGAGGCTGGGGTTGGTGAGGAAGTCATTGCGTGATGCGTGTGCGTAAGATTGGGATCCTCCAATGTAGGGGACGAAGAATGAGAAGAACGAGAACAAAAAGAGCAAAGAGATATTCGAGGGTTTGTAGGATTAAATACCTGAACCTGCAAGTCAGCCCTACGAGGCTGCAACATTCGAAGAGCGAATGAGACGCGTCTCCGAGCGGCACATTGGCTAGGCTGCAGCGACTTGCATGAAGCTTCCGATAGAGTCACTACCGAGTTGGAAGCTAACCAATGTAAATAGCCGTGAACAATTGCTTGTGTGAAACAAGTCTTGGATCGTGTGGATATAATGTTCGTACCCAAGTATGAATTCAAGTTTCCAGCTCTTCAGATGCCTAGAGACAAGCATTGCCCTCTGGAACCACTATCGATGCAAGAAACTATCCTAGTCATCCGTCAACCTCCCGAACTTCGGCTCAATAGTAACAGCCCCATCATCATCGACAACCTTGCCTCTGTCCCACTCTCTTCCCTCTCCCCTTTTCGACCATCTCACATCCTCTTCTCGCTTCTCGCCTCCCTTCTCCCACTTACTAACTTCCTCTTCCGTGAATCCAGCAGCTCTCAGTCTATCTGCACCCTGCTGTTTCCACTTCTGTCGGTCTTTCAGTGCTTCCAGGGCTTGATCCCAATCATTTTCCTCGTCAAAATCAAGCTGAACGTCCGCCGTAGGGTCGTAGTTAGCCGAGAATCGAGAATCGATACCAGCACCGTTAGAAATGGCTCCTCGTCCTTTCCGCTTCACTTCTGGAATCGGAGGGGGCCGCGGCCCAATAATTTCGTCTAGAGGGTCGGAATCGTAGTCTGGTTTGCTTTCTGGCTTCTCGGAAACTAATTTGGAGAATCTACGCTCTGTTGATGGAGAACGGCGGTGACGATGTGATCGATGGGATTTCTCTCTAGACCTGTCTCGTTCGGGCGTCCTCGAGCGCCTCCTCCTCGGTGATCTGTGTCTATGTCGTGACTCTTTGTCTTTGCTTCGATGCTCTCTTGGCGATCTAGATCTTGATCTGTCCCTTCTTCGCTCTCTATCATGTCTCCTCTCGTCAGAGCGACTTCTGTCCCTGCGACGGTGGCTCCTGTGGCTTCTCGAACCGCTCTCAGCCTCCCCATTTTCCCTGCTTTCCTCCCTCGCGCGCTTCGCGTTTGGCTTCTCTTGGGTTTGCTCGTCCTCACTCGAAGTATTCGGCCTTCTCCCGTCCTTCTCTGGATTCTCAACCCTCCTTCTCTTTGCCGATCGCCCACCAAGAATAGCTGCGATATCACCGAGCTGCCTCCTCCTGATATCGCCCCCTCCCTGGACCCTCTCGGTCCGTTGTGGGGTACTGGGTGCTAAGGTCTGCAATCTTGCACGAGATTCTGCAGCTTCTTTCGCAAGAAGCGCAGCATTGTGGCTATCTGTGTCTTTAATGATATTTCTCAAGAAACGTGTATTCGGCTTTGGTTTATTTGCCGGTGGTCTGTATTGTATTAGTCTGCGTTGCTAAGAGTGAGCTGGAGATGGATGATCGAAGAGGGGTACGTACTTGGAGCGACCGAAAGCTTCTAAGCCAACGGATGAGTATTTGATGGAGCTCTCTCTGGCATCTTTGGCAAGAAGACTGGCGAGATAGTCATCTGTCAAATCGTCGGTCGCCATTTTGTAGTAAGGCGAAGTTGGCTCCCACAGCGTGTGGAAGTTACTTGGAAGCAGTCAGGCACAGACAGGCACTGATGTCGGGTGGTTTTTGGCATATGCAATTCTGCCGAGCGGTGACAGCAATGCGGCTTGGCAAGACAAGGCTGTGGCTGGAAAGTAAACAAACCCCATCGCGATTTGCTTTTCGATAGATAAGACGCTTCACTCTACGTACCATTACCAATATCGCGACATCGTATTTTGAAACATTTCGAGATATTTCTTCCGTGTCCACGTTTGATTGACACCAGCTCACGCGCCGTTCCACTCAATTCTATCCCTCCAGCAGCCTCTGGCCCGGTATCAGGAGACCTTTGCGCTTCCTCAGACAACATGGCACAATCGCATGAAGATATTCTAGAGACGCTACTGGAAGTCCAAAGTGAACACGAACTTTCGATCATCAAACTGAGTGAGCCTGTTTCTGGTCAACTTAAGCAGAAAGCCGGAGAGCGGACTTCAGACGTGTCTGCAGACGTGTTCGACAATCCAACGCCAGCAAGTCTCGAAGCAGATCTAGCACACTACAAGGTATAAATACATATGCATTCTGGAATGAAATATTGCTAATTATGCCAGGAACTGTTCTCGAAACTCCGCTTCTCCTACCTCGAGCAAGTCACCAAAGAGAAGTTCATACGCGCCATAGTCGACGACCCGCCACTTGTCGTCGAACACCAAGAAAATGTCGAATTGGAAGCCTCTCTCGCCGTTTCCAAAGCCGCTCTGAAGTCGCAGAAAACAGAAGTTGCAGAATTAGTCGCGGAACTGGAAAAACGAGGCCGGGAATTATGCCGAAAATACGAGAATATTCAGATGCAGACATCACAGTTGCAAGAATTACCACAAAAGATTGAAAGCCTAGAAGCGAGTATTGAGGAGTTGAGAGCGGCGCAACAGCCGGGTTCGAACCCGAGATTGAATATGCCTTTGGAGAAGACGCTTGCGGCGGTTGAAGAGAAGGAGAGAGAACGCGCGGAGCTGGATAGGCAATTGGAGCAGTTGCAGCTTATGGTTCCGAGAAAGACGAAGGAGTTGGAAAGGTTAAATGCCGAGTTGCAACCATTGGAAGTAAAGAGACTCGGTAGCACTGCTTCGGCAAGAGAGGCGAAGAGGAGGAAGGAGGAGGCATTGGGTGGTGTAGGTGATGATTTGGAAGAGAGAGGGAGATGGTGGAGAGGTGTCGAGGGTGGATTGAAGGGCATGTTGGGTGTTGAGAATTAAGAAATGAGAGGTAACGTGGGCAACTCACTGGGATGGGGGAACGGATATACCAACGGCATGGGAACGGCGTTTTGGTGGAAACTCTGTCTAGCTGTCTGGATGAAATTCACTTGCATTCGTATCCAGACTTTTGTAAATAAATAGGCTAGACCGGCTAATAAGTGCTTTACTGTTAATAAACTCCCAATGTCCGTAAAGCTTTCAGACATTCGATGTGGACATAGCTCAATAGCTAGACTGCTATGGGATGATAATTCCCAGCTTTCTGTCGATGTAGATAAACGTCCACAAGTCAATGGCACCATTCCAACACTTCAATGGTTTGTGCGAATATTGTGACTTGGGAATACATGGGCGGCCGGGTGAGGCACTCGAGAGACAAGTGAGCCACCAGTGCTACAGCGGGCATTTGTGCATTGTTTCGAGGATCGATTCATTCGCTAGAGCGGTTGCCGGATGAAGACTAATCTATTCTAAACTCAAACTGTAAAGTTCTCAAAAATTCTGAAGACTTTCAATAAGGTACATAGTCGCTCCCGAGGTCACTATCTAGGTACAATGGCGCTCATGAAAAAAATGGGGCCATTGGTGGCTTGCACGTGATATCGCTTATGCCTTTGGGTCGCTAGCGCAGCACACAGAGGCAATCCCAAAATCAAGCGCATCTCGAACTTTTCGGAGATCAACGACAACCACGACAACAACACCAGGTAAGTCATAACGCACCTTTCTGGAGCCAATGCGCTCTCCGAATCCTAGACTATTGTACTGATCATTTTGCTATAGAACCTCGCCAAAATGAGTACGTCGCGCGCAAACCGCTCCTCTTCTCCCCCCGGCCCCGACGACCACCCTAGCCTCTTCCTCGATTCAAATGAAATTCTATAGACATCACTGACATATTTGCAGCAAAGGGTACGAGCTCATTTGGTAAACGCCACGCAAGTTTTTCCCCGCCCTTTTTACGTTGATCTGAAGCTAATTTCCGGATAGAACAAGACGCACACTCTGTGCAGACGTTGCGGTCAGTAATCCCGAATCCTCAAGCCGATCGAACCACGAAAACGAGGAGCTGGAAACACGAGGCGCTCTTGTACTGACATCGAAATTCAGGTCGTCGATCCCTCCACATCCAGAAGCACACCTGCTCATCCTGCGGATACCCTGCTGCGAAGATTAGGCAATGTACGTTATATTTGATTCTGGGGGAAGCAAAATAGGATTTTGGAAGTCAAGCGTCAGCAGGAACCGGCGACTGACATTGAGACAGACAACTGGGGTGAGAAGGCCAAGCGTAGGAAGACCACTGGTACCGGACGCATGAGACACATGAAGGGCGTTCCCAGACGATTCAAGAACGGCTTCCAGACCGGTGTACCAAAGGACTCGAGAGGACCAACCGCCAAGGCCGAATAAATTCAATCATCATCTGCGGAGTTGAACTGGGAAGGGTTGCGGATGGATTGCCCATGATGTCTTCAGGGCTGTGATCATGCTAGCGAATGCAAAATTTGCAACAATCGGGTTTGAGCTGCATGGTGAATTGTGAGGATATCAACTGGCCGGTTTCTTTGGGGTTCATGCATCGCTTCATTGTTCTTGAACGAAATCAAAACACACTGGCAAAATCATCTTATGGGAATTTTATGTCGCTGTGAGACAGTTGAACGGGGCTGGTCGATTATTACGTTTCACTGCATTATTGGCCTCTTTCAAAGACTTTCACTCCGCCATCTCCACCCACGAAGTACAGCAGCTCCCTTTCCTCTACCCTTTTCTGGCTATCTGAGTCCTCTCCAACTCTGGCTCCTGCAGTAACTCTCAGCACCCCACTAACATCCCTCGCGGTTCCGGTATCCAGCAACCTCAGACTCATGGTGAAATCTGCTTGATGAGCCGTGCTTAGCAGAAGAGCTGAATGATTTGACTCTAGTGCTGTTTGTTGGCTTGATACCAGCGGCTGGTCGGCCGAGAGCGTCATGACAGTTGCATGTACATTCTGAGATGATATCAACGACCCATAACCTTCCTCTGTAGAATAGTAACATACCTCGCGGAAGCCCATCAACATCTCCTCCAGTTCCACAGCGCCAACCTCATTACCTCTGGCAGCTAACAGAAGGTCCAGCTGATCGATCACAAGCAATAGTTTTCCTGTCTCTTGCGAGTTTTGCAATGCCTCAATGCTATCTTGAATCTCCTTGGCCACACTCTCAAGACCTGGTTGGACGAGAACTTTCTCTCGGCCGGTTCTCACTGTGGCGCTGGGCTGGCGAGGGAGAAATAAGCCATTCAACCCGTCCACAAAAGTGAATCTTTTCTTGAGAGCAAGCTTGTCAAGATCAACACCCTGATATGTCACGGATCAGCAACATCTTCTTAACAACTACTCTACTCTCCACATCGTTGACATGAAATATGAAATATCCTAACTCACCAGTCTTCTAGCATTTTCCTTCCAAAACGCAAAATCTCTCATAAAGCTCACCAACAAAACCTTGGGCTCATTATCAGAAGCTACATCCGAAGACGTCTCTGAACCAATCAATGCGCTATGCAGAAATCGCAGCACAAGCCAATTCGAGCTGGCACCCAAGACGCTCGTCAGAAGCACCAAGGAAGCTTCTGGTGGGAGAGCGAGATATGGCTCCAATAGAGGCGGGATTCGAGAAGTCATTTCTTCGTTGTTGCTAGTCTGAGAAACTCCTGAAAACTTGATGAAATTTACAGCACTTTTCGAGCCAAGGTTCGTCACGTGCAACTTGACGATGACCTCTCATTCGTTCCTTCTTTCGTTGTGCTGATGATACGAACTCTTCTCCTCTCTCCCATTTTCAGTTGCCCTTCGTGAGACTTTAAGTTGCATCTCCTTTCGCTAGGTTTTGATGTGCAAAGACAGTTCAGAAACGAAATCATCTGGTCTATATAGTTCTCGGAACAATCGGCTCTTGGCTCCTTGGTCTCACTTGATGTTGACGTCGTGAGCATCAAAGTCAGAGGCGATAGAGGTCCCGATTTTCTTGTCACTTTCCCACAAATTGAGATTGACAGTCCAGTTGAACACTTATAAATATATACTGCATCCTTCAGTGGGAGCTATCAATATTCCAAATGGACAATCATAACAGAGCAGTGGCACATATTGCCACTGCGATTGGGAAATTTTATGCTCGAAAAGAAGCATTTCGGATATATCATGGCTCGACAAACAGTACACGTCAATCACAGTACCAGCGAGGAAGAATGGTTGACACTTCTGGACTTAACCAAGTCCTCAAAGTCGATACTAAGAGCATGACCGCTTTGGTGGAACCCAACGTCCCAATGGATTCTCTTGTCGAGGCTACTATGAAGCACGGCTTACTTCCTCCTGTTGTGATGGAGTTCCCAGGAATTACTGTTGGAGGCGGCTTTGCTGGGACGGCTGGGGAGAGTTCTTCATTTCGGTACGGATTCTTCGACCGCACTATCAATTGGATCGAGATGGTTCTTGCCAATGGCAGGATCGTCAGAGCTTCTGGGACAGAGAACACTGATCTGTTCTACGGTGCAGCTTCGTCGTTTGGGACACTGGGTGTAACAACACTCCTAGAGGTCCAGCTGATAGAGGCCAAAACCTACGTGGCGTTGACCTACCATCCTGTCTCCAGTATCTCTGAAGCTCAAGAGGAGATTAACAAGGCCACCAAGGATACCTCAAATGACTACCTTGACGGGATCATGTACTCGAAAGATAATGGGGTCATCTGTGTTGGACGTCTTACCAATGATGTACCAATCGATTCAAAAGTCCAGCGGTTCACACGTTCAACGGACCCATGGTTCTATATCCACGTTCAGCGTCTCATGAATGATCGTACGCATGCAGTCACAGAAGCAGTTCCCATAGTTGACTACCTCTTTCGCTACGACAGAGGCGGTTTCTGGGTTGCGAAGTATGCATATACCTATTTCATCACACCATTCAATCGCATAAGCCGCTTCCTTCTCGATTATTTCATGCATACGCGGGTGATGTATCATGCTCTGCACCAAAGTGGCCTCTCATCTTTCTACACTATCCAAGATGTCGCTATACCCTATCATCAAGCGGAGACATTCATGGCGTATCTCGACGAGAATTTCAAGAATTATCCGATATGGCTATGTCCACTCAAGCAAAGTGGCAACGCATCAACACACAGCCTTCAAGTCCTGAAAACGAACAAACAACGTCCAGAAATGATGCTCAACTTCGGAGTCTGGGGACCTGGTCCAAAGAAGCGAGAAGATTTCATTAAGTGGAATCGAGCTTTTGAGAAGAAAGTTGACGCTCTTGGCGGCCAGAAGTGGTTATACGCTCATACATATTATAGCCAGGAGGAATTCGACGAGATATATAATCGCGAGCAGTACGACGCGTTGAGGAAAAAGTACCATGCTACTTACTTGCCGAGCGTATATGACAAAGTGAAGGTCGATGTCGAGAAGGAGACGAGAGCGAGGGAAGAGTCGCGACTTGCTACTTTGTTCTGGAGTATCTGGCCGCTGATGGGCTTGTATGGCGTTTACAAAGCAATGATGGGCGGGGATTACCTTCTGCCGAAGACGGGGAGGAAAATTTCGAAAGCCTCGTAATTCTCAAAGATTGAAGGGATCGGGGTCTGTGTGACTATTGAGCAGTGCCGCACGCTTTCGTGGCTGGAGCACTAGATGGCCGCTGAAGAACAATAAAGTAAATATTGGTACAGAGCTGTCTCTAGGAAGCTTACCGACGCCTTTCCATCAGCATTTCTATTTTCATGTTCATCATCTCATCAGAGTGTCCTCTCATGGACCAGCCTTCCCTTGACCCAGACTGCGAGAGTATTCCTGTCGTCACCATTGAACACCCACTTCGCAATCCTCTCATCCCAGCTCTCCCATCCGAAGATATCAACCGGGCCTGTATCACCCTTCTCCTCGCTGCCAACCTGACCCATACCAATAAGCTGAGCATCCCATTCCATGCCAACCCCAAACCCACCAATCTTCTCACCCAATCCTACGACATTTGCTCCTCCTCTGGTAGCAAGATACAAAACCTCCTCGACGCTCAACTTCGCTGAATCATCGCCCCCCATTGCAACATGATTGCTCACAAGAGCAGCCTGTCTCACAGCCTCCAAGATACTAGGGCTGTAACCGCCACTCATATCCGTTCCTAGTCCAACCTCAATACCTTTGTTCAGCATCCATCTAACCCTTGCAGTACCTGACGTGATCGATGAGTTGCTGACTGGGCAATGACTGATCTTGCCTTCTCTCTTCTTGATCAGATCGATCTCTGCCTCAGAAAGATGCACAGCGTGCGCCAGGATCGTCTTTGAGCCAAGCAAGCCATGGCCATCGTACACTTCTGTGTAAGAACCGAATTCTGGGAAAAGGTCTTTGACCAAGGCAATCTCATTCTTATTTTCTGAGATGTGGGTTTGGACTGGTAGATTCGTTTCCTTTTGTAAAGCGCCAAGGCCATTCATCAAATCTCTGGAGCAGCTTGGCGCAAAACGAGGAGTGAGAATAGGGGTGATGAGAGCGTTTGTCGGATCGATACCAGCGATATGCGTAATGGTTGCTCGGGTATCAGCAAGAGATGTCTCTGCAGAGGCATCGCGGTAGTAGTCTGGCGCCAAAGAATCCATGCAGCAACGGCCAATGAAAGCTCGCTGACCTTTCTCGAGACAAAGATCTGCGAGTAGGTTGGTGGAGGGGACAGAAATAGTGGCGTAGTAGGATGCTGTGGTCGTTCCATGGGAGATGGTACGCTCGATCACGCGGCTGTAGACTTTCTTTGCTTTTGCGGCGTCCGATAAGCTGCTTTCCATAGGGAACGTGTAGGTGTTGAGCCAGTCGAGCAGAGTGCTCTTGCCGAAGATTCCAGCATTTGGATACTGCGAGGCGTGGATATGAGTATCTGAAGACTGTCAGTATGGTTTCAATCAGATATGGGAACAAACAGACCAATGAAGCCTGGAAAGAAGAATTGTCCTGGCTGAGAAGTGCGTACAGTGACTTCCCCAACAGTCCATCCAAGTTTGGGGAAGACGATCTCCTCAACCTTATCCTGGCCACAACCTTTCTCAACAGCAACAATCACACCTTTCTCGTCAACGCAAATGGCAGAATCATGCAAGAATTCTAGTTCTCCCAAGCTCTTGCTGTGCACGAAGCTTCCCAGGAACAAAGTCTTCTGGCGGGAAGACATCGCCATGATAAGGTTGATTTTTTATTTTTTGTTTCCGTTGAGTCTACGTAAGTTCAATCAAGGCGACAGTTCTGCTTTGTAGAACGTAGCTATTTGAAATTCAAGGAGCGAAAGGTGAAAAGATGCGTTTGTCTTTTTATGGCCAATGCGTGTTCCCGCTGCGATGTTACTTTTCCCGTTCGGGAAGACGGAAGCCGCCATAAAGGCGGCCAACCCCGACATGTCCACAGACTATTTGCTTTATTGCAAGAATCAACAATTCTGAACTTAATGGCAAGTTCAGTGTCAGTTGATACTACTTCTGCCAATTTCTTAGCTACTTGTAAGGAGAATACACACTCTACAGGCTGTAGGGAGCAGTCAATTTATTATTTTTGGCCATTTGAGCAGATGACATAGGCACGCTAGTTGCAATTAGTTCTATTTAGTCTCATCTACTCATGTTTATATCTTGGGTATTCCGTGCGCCAAACATTTGTGAAGCCTCCACCCTCAAACGCCGTGTTCTACAAGTCTAAATACTTGCTCTCCGAGGAGCCATGGTACGGCGAAGAGCCTTCTTTTCTTCTGTCTCATCGACCAACGGAAGGACACCTTGCTCCCGCATCTTCGCAAGATACTCTTGCCCGAACTTATACCCGACCTGATAGATCTCATCAAACTTTCCAAAGTCTAGCGTACCATAATCATCAATAGGAGGACGCATATAATGACAGCCAGGGGTTGTCTTTGCTCGCTCTAAAGCATCGACACTGGAAACATATGCTAGTCGTGCTTGAATTTCGGCAAGTGTAGGAGGATTTGGAAACGAAGAGAAAGGATTCCATCGATTTGCAAAGGCCCAAAATCCTGACAATGAATCCCCGAAAGTTTGTGGCGTATCATCGTCCAGACTTCCTACGTCGATTGCAAAGATAACATCGGCGCCCAAAGACTTCATGTGAGATACCGTCAAATTGTCAACGTATCCTCCATCAAGAAGCATGCTACCCTCGTCACATAGAGGTGGAAGAAGCCCAGCAAGTGACATAGAAGCCCTGACATACCGCCAGGCATATCCGCTGGTGTGGATTTCGGATCTGCTCTTGCTGATGTTGGTCGTATTGCAGTAATATTCCAGCCAAAAGTCTTCAATCTGCGTGTTTCCAAAAGTCTTGAAGATACCACGATTGAACTCGTGGCCAGTGGTGTACGATGCAGATGGGTATGTTAAATCCAAAGCGAAACGCCACATGCTCGCCATGCGTCCCGCAAACTTCTTTGCTCGGCCGTACATGGGAACAACATCGGCATCACGCGCGTACAAAGCGCCAATGAATGCACCGATGGATGTACCACCAATTATATCAATCGGAATGCCAGCTTCTTCCAAGGCTCGAATGATGCCAACTTGAGATATTCCTCGGGCTCCTCCGCCGCCAAGGACAAGGCCAATGGACTTGCCGCAAAGACGCCTGGCAATGCGATGAAAATCTCCCTTGAAAGGAGTTTCTGCGGAGTACAGTGGTGTTTGCCGCACCCTCCGAGAAGTGTACTTCTGAATCTCAGCTTGGATTACCTGAACGCGCTGCTTCAAAGCCGATCCAAATTTCCTCGCCTGGGGGTGTACTGGCACGGAACTGGAACGAAACGCCATCTGAACATGATGGTGACCGCCATTGATCCACACACGATTGCGAAGCCATGCTCTCGTCAATCCTTGTGGCGAGAATCTGTCTGCGTGTAGTAGGACCAATTCTTTTCGAGCAGTTGTCTTCATCCCTAGAAGGAAACGCTCATACTCGCCAATTGCAGGCGAGCCTTCAGCCAGGCCAACCAAGAGGATGCAGTCAGCTTGACTGATGCAGGTTTGCGTCCAAGGGGAGTTGACGTTTGTATCTGAGTAACAAGGGATCAGTGACCAGTATTTGCAAGAAACATGATACAGTGGGTGGAGGTGTGTCAGTCAGAAAGGTTTATATTGTTGTTATATGTTTTGTCTTCATCGAAGACTCGGGGTTAAAAAGATGATCATCATATGACAGAATAGTGAATGAAACATTGAAGAAACTCACCAGCGACATATAACACTAAGCCATATTTCTCCTCGAGATCAGCTAGATATTGTGACAGCTTCAGCTTTCCCATACGACTGAACGCATGTCTTCCAAGGTGATTCAAGATAGCGGCATGGTTAAGTGAGGTAACCCCGTTGGTCGCTCCTATTTGAGTAAGAGCGTTCGTCAATCGACTGGCGAATTCAACGACAGGGACACCAGCAGTGACAGGAAGAATTGCCACCGTTCGTAGATTGATGGTGGATGATACTTTGTTATTTGTGGCGCCGGTCGTCTTTTCCTTCCCTTGGACGAAAACCGGATCTTCTACCAGGGACCGCATACGGGATGCTATGATCTTGGAGATCTTGATAGTAATACCAGGATGTTCTTGAGCTAGACTGTTGAACAATGTACGTGGGAATTTGGCAAGTTCTGTGTCCCGGATAGCGTGAAGTGTCGCAGGCCGCACTGATTCTGTCATGACCTCCAGCTCTCCGACACTTTCCCCTTGACCATACTCACCAACAACCTTCATTCCCGCTTCTTCGTTGTTGGTGACCAAGCGCAAACGTCCGTTTAGAACGATGTAGATCGCATCGCTATCATCACCTTGGTGATAGATCACTTGCCCAGCATTGACCTGAACCCACTCTAGGGCGAAGTCGATATGAAGAATAAGTCTCGGGAGAAGACTCGTAAGTCGCTTTGCCATAGTGAGAAGTACGACGGGGTATTTCTCTACTATTCGTTCTAGAGAAGAACGTGGCAGGAATCCAACATAGACATCTGTCTTTGCCACTACATCGATGAACGACCGATACGACGAAATTGTGCCAATATATCCAGCGATACCACCAGGTTTGATCAGGGCTAGGCTCTTTCGGCCTGCGGACTTTCGTTTCTTGCTATCGGTACCGCCATTGCCCATGGCCGAGCCAGACGCGCGAGAAGATCCAGTTCGTGTCCGGGAAAGTGGAGCTAGCGTCTCATTGGGAGCTCTAGCATTTGATGATGTTTGATGAGAATGAGCTAAGACAACAGACTCGGATTTGTCGTCAAGAGGAACGGTGACGTCTAAGAATCCATCAATCACGTAGTATAGCCCAGGGTTACGCTCGCCTTGCTCTACAAGTACCGATCCTTTGGGAAAGAAAACGATTTCCACTTCATCTTTGAGTTCGTGGGCAAGACCCTGAGTGCTTGGGAATCCACCAGCGCTGATCCCTCCAGATGTCATCGATTCAGTGTCTCCGTCTGCGGATCCTTCGTAGGGGTCAATGAAGCCGAATGCATTATTGCTGAACACAGCCTTCTGCCGTCTCTGATCGTACGACACAAGTCTTGGTGAAGCCTCCACGGAGTCCGACATTCTCAAAGCATTCTTGGTGTTTGTCAAACCGATAGCCTTGAATATACATTCCAAGATTGAGCCACGGAACATGCTGTCTTCGTCTATAGACTCTTGACGATGGAGAGTTCTCCGAGGATTGATGGGACTGTTGAATGGATTGAACGATCTTTGCGCGAGCGGACTTTGAGTATCATGCTGCCAAACCTCAGGACCATTGCCTGGCGAATGTCCGGCCGATGTTCCGTGTCCAAAGTTACTGACCCTACGGCCTCCATTACGAGACATCTGTATGTTTGTCAAAAGATCCCCTGGGCTTGGGCTGGCGCCAGTATCACTGCCTGGCGCTGGTTCTGCACGTGCAGAAACGGAAGACGATGTCTTCCCAGACAAAGCATGCAAAGTGGCCTCCTTTCGGAGGCTGTTGCTGGATCGTCGCCTGCGGCCAGCACCTGCATTATGCAAGGCAATACCTTTGCTGCCTTCCTCTACACCAATACGTTCTCGTTCGCGAATGAATTTCTCTTTTAATCGTTCCAGTGCGTCTCCTCGCAGGAAATTGGGAAGCTCATATGTTGTGTACTTGTTCATATGCTTTTCAGTGCGCAAAACTTCACTTGTCAAACCAAGATAAGAGTGTCCCGTCGCCAGAGTCACTCTTTGTAATCTTGTCAAAATCACCTGGACGATGTGTGCAGTAGCTTTGGGATAGACCCTTGTGAGGCGACGAAAGGCACTCGCAGGAATGATGGCAATTGTGGTATCCACAGTAGCTCTTGCAACAATGTCTGGATGCGCAGAATTGGTCTGGGTTCTTCTGGGTATTGGTCGCTGCTTCAAAGGCGGTCTACCGGGATCATCAAGAGACAGGGGAGGAACCCGAGGAAGCGTACCTCCAGCAGTAGGACTCGCGAGAGTGGAGGAGCGGTCGCGGGAAGTAGACTGTCCTTTATCGCTCGGGGCGCCGAAAATGGGGCTCGTTGGCAGAGAAGGGGGGGTTTCGTGATGACTGTGGTTGTAGGCAAAGCCAGCGCTTGAGGGAAACCGTCGACGGCCATATGCGGATGACCCGCTACCCTCCATCTCTTCATCCTCGTCATGTCTGAGCTTAACATCCTCTGTAAATAAGGATAGGATCGAGAACAAGGACGACATTGGAGCGCCATTCTTGACTTCTGTCAATAATTGGTAGCCCTGTTGAGTGCTTCGCCGATAGTTCCCTTCTCCACTGTCGGATGATTCATCTGGATGAAAACCTGGTTCCGAATCCGAACCTCTGTTTTCCCGAGCAGACTTGACGAAGATCTCAACCAGGCCATCTACGACAAGACAGAAACCCTTTTCTTCTTCCAGATTCAAAGTCTCTCCAGCAATCAACTTCCTTGTTTGCATGGTCCTTGTGAGCTCGTGAAAGACTGGTCGCTCCAGGTACCCGAACACTTTTATAGCACTAAGAAACTCGTCCAGATAATTGGAAAACCCAGACTTGGTCCCTTCTTCTTGAGTATCCGGATACAAGTCGATTTCGGGTTCTTTTCTTTGGGGTTCGGGTGGTAGCCGAGAGTACATGTTCAAGAACCTGTATCGTACGAACCAGCTCAAGGTAGACACGAGCGCAACGGCAATGAACATTCTAGAGCAGGAAATTAGCTAGTGACCATTGCTATTGGACAGACTGACTGACAAAGTAGTTGCATTCATAGTGAAAGTCAAGCTGGTAGAGAAGAGAGTGAAGAGGAAAGTCGGCATGGTAATGGTTGAGAAAGTAATCAGATAATAGAGGATTCCTGGAATGACTCTGATCATGAACAGAACCATTCTGCCAAACAGTCCAAACCACGAGGTCTGGGCAGTCTGCTTGTCCATAGTTGTGTTGGCTACAGCCAGGGCGGAAGGGATTGCAGACTCCATGGTACCTGGCAGGCTTGTGACACCTTCAACAAGTGCAGAAATGGTTTCGGACATCATCAAAATAGACTGCTGAAAGCTATCAGCACTTGCGCCAGAGCTCTGTGCCATTCCGCAAGTTCATCCTCCAGCTTCTTGAGCTTTCATTCTTCATGAAGAGGGCAGTCTTGGTATGTTGTCGCTGGTAAATGCGGCAAGTTATGTCGAGGCACAAGGTTCGAACGAGAGCTCGGCTCAAGCCTAAGAAACAAATGCGAGCGGCCGCTGGCTTAACTGGGATGGGATTTGCCGGCCGCTCCCCACCAAACCCAGCAACCCACCAAACATCAAAAGATTCCGTCGTGACTCCAAAAACAACCAAATCCGCATACCCACGCCAACATCACCCTTGCGCAAGCACGAACCCCAATCTTTACCAAGCAGTCGACTCCAAGTATTTGAAGGCACAAAGCAATAGCGACGGAGCACAGAACAAGCCCCTGGCACCAGACTCGCGCCACCCCGCGCAACCGCCGCCAACATGTCTTTAACAAATTGCCGCTTCTATGAGGAGAAGTTCCCAGAAATCGATAGCTTTGTGATGGTGAACGTCAAGCAGGTACGTGCTAAATTGGCACGTTGAAAAGGCGTTGCAAGGAATCTAATCTGTTTCCAGATCGCAGAGATGGGTGCCTATGTCAAGCTCCTCGAATATGACAATATCGACGGCATGATCTTGCTCTCCGAACTGTCCAGACGTCGTATCCGAAGTATCCAGAAGCTTATTCGAGTCGGTCGCAATGAAGTCGTGGTGGTTCTCAGAGTAGACAAGGAAAAGGGTGCGGATATATCAATACACTACAGAAATTGTACTGACAAGGCTGGATTACAGGTTATATCGATCTTTCGAAGCGTCGGGTCTCGCCAGAGGATATCGTCAAGTGCGAGGAGAGATACAATAAGAGCAAGATGGTACACTCGATTATGCGCCATGTTGCGGAGAAAACACAGCACCCTATCGAGGACCTCTATGAGCGCATCACCTGGCCGCTGAACAAGAAGTACGGACACGCCGTAGATGCATTCAAGCTATCCATAACGTAAGTATATTCTGCGAAACACTGTATCGTTTGCTGACCCCATCCCGAAGCAACACCGATGTCTGGCAAGAAGTTTCGTTTCCCAACGACGTCGTGGCAGATGAGCTCAAGTCATATATTGGAAAGCGTTTGACACCTCAACCTACTAAGGTTCGAGCGGATGTCGAAGTCACCTGTTTCGGCTACGAAGGTATCGACGCTGTCAAGACTGCACTGAGGACCGCTGAAGCTAGAAACACCCCGGACAACCAGGTCAAGGTGAAGCTCGTTTCGCCTCCCCTCTATGTTCTGACAAGTACTTGTTTGGAGAAGTCAGTCGGAATTCAAACTCTCGAGGCCGCAATTGTCGACATTCGGAAAAATATCGAGGGGGCTGGTGGAAGCTGCATTGTGAAGATGGAGCCCAAGGCGGTGACAGAGAACGACGACGCCGAGCTGCAAGCTCTAATGGAGAAGCGCGAGAGAGAAAATGCGGAGGTTAGCGGAGACGAGAGCCAGAGTGAAAGTGACGAGAATGCCGTGGAGGTGATGTAAGGCAATTTGGGTTAATCAAAAGCATTCTTGATTTAGAACTGCATTGCGGGCGCATAGATGGCTGAGTCAACAGATGCAAGGCTATATTCTAGTATTGTCTGAATGAAACAAATAAACTCCATGAATTCTTTAAGAATAGGGGCTCAGCCCTGAAAATGACTGTCCGTACTTTTCAGCGCGAGGCTGGCTAAGTTCGGTTCGCGAGGCTGAGGGCTAGCTCTTAAAGAGTTGACTTTGCATCATCGGTTTATCATCAACATTTGCAATGTCAACGAGCCGTATATTCTCTCAATTGAATCGCAGACTTCGGTGGAGACCTACCTGGAGAGAAGTTCGATATTGGCCTTTAACGATTTTGCCTTGGATTCCGGCCGTTATATTCTTCAATGACCATGTTGGTGAACATGTATGGATCAATGGGCAATCCATGTATCCCTTCCTGAACCCGTCTTTCAATGAGGATCTATCCAAAGACTTGTGTTGGAACAGCAGATGGAATCCGACAGCGAACCTCAAGAGAGGGATGATAGTCTCATACCAGTACGCCGATCCAGCGCAGTTTCGACGGAATATACTTACGAGTGATGTTTAGGAGTCCAGCCCATCCGGAAATCCTAGTGGTGAAGCGGATTATTGCGCTGGAAGGAGATATTGTTTACACACGAGCACCTTGTCCAGTGCCCACCGTTCAAATTCCTGCAAATCATGTTTGGGTTGAAGGGGACAATAAGGATTCGACCAAGTCGCTTGACAGCAATACCTACGGCCCTATTCCACTGAATCTGATCACCGGAAGACTCACGCATGTAATATGGCCTTGGAGAAGTCTCGGGGCAATACATTGGGAGGAGTTCAAGGGAAGAACAAGGGTTGTTAAGGGTAGGAGGGATGATGCGCCTGGATGGGGTTGAAGATTTGAGGCACCGAGAAACATGCTTGGGGTGCAAAAGGGAATGAAAGACACATCCTGGGGTTTTTTGTGACGGCTTTGAAGATGTAAGATGATATAGGCCCGGATTGCATGTACACTATGACCAGGATGCCCAATTTCTTCTGCAAGAGATTATGGAGTGTTGGTGAACGAATTCTTACATGATCTGTTGTGGCCAGCATAGCACATGCGCGTGGACTTCTTTCAGATAGAACCGACAAGTGAAGCCAAAATTTGAAGTACCTAGATTTGATAATTCAATGGTCTCCGTGTACTTGATTTAACAAAATCTCGAGTGACGGTCTATATGGTCTATCTGGCTGATACACAGCGGCTTCTGATTGGCCAGCCTCGTCCTTACCTAACATGAACTTTTTGTACAGGAGGCATCTGACGAAAGCCGCACTTCACTTGTACGTGCTTCGAGACAGCGAATCCGGCATTACTCCACCAAATACAGGATCAATCCTCTCAAAGTTTCCGTCGAGAAGCCCTAAAGGCGACTCAATCGGAAATTGAGAAAGGACATGTCCTTAGGCTCTCTAGTCGCCAATTTGTTCCCCGGATCAGCAACAAAAAGTCAGGAGAATCGCAGCCAGTTGGGCTTTGCTGATGATGGACTGGAGGGTGGGAAACAGACCTTCGCGGATGCAAACTTTGGTGCAGGGCGATTCAGGACGGAAAACATGGTATCGAAAGCGGCTGAGGAGGAGGAGGGACGGCCACCATATCTACATGTGAGCCGAAGAAACAGCCATGAGTCTATCATACTAATAGATCATAGTCAATGATAGCTGGAGGACTAGGAGGGACAACGGGAGACCTGTTGATGCATTCTTTGGATACAGTCAAGACCCGTCAACAAGGCGATCCTCATATGCCCCCGAAGTACGCTTCGATGTCTTCGTCCTACGCCACCATATTTCGTCAGGAAGGAATACGACGCGGACTATATGGAGGATGGGTGCCAGCAATGCTTGGGTCTTTTCCTGGAACAGTGATATTCTTTGGAACATACGAGTATAGCAAGAGACATATGATAGATTATGGCATAACACCTCAGTTTGCCTATCTTACAAGTGGTATGCTCTGAAAAGTTCATTAATATGCTCATGCACTAATTACGAACAGGATTTCTTGCGGACTTTGCTGCATCCTTTGTCTATGTACCATCCGAGGTACTCAAAACACGATTACAACTCCAAGGTCGATACAACAACCCCTTCTTTCAGTCAGGATACAATTATAAATCGACAGCACATGCTGCAAGAACGATTGTCCGCCAAGAGGGATTCTCTGCCCTGTTCTATGGGTATAAAGCCACGATATTCCGCGATCTCCCCTTCTCAGCATTACAATTCACATTTTATGAGCAAGCCCAAGTTTGGGCTAGACAGTGGAAGCAGAGTCGGGAAATCGGGCTCCCATTGGAACTATTTACAGGTGCTTCAGCTGGCGGTCTGGCCGGTGTTATCACCTGTCCACTCGACGTGGTGAAAACGAGGATCCAAACCCAGGTCAATGTGACCACACAACCAGCAGCGAAACCACCATCCTTACCGAAGCCCGTACCGTCTCAAGCCAAGATTGGACCAGCGGCAATCAAACAACAGATCAGGTCAATCTCTACTTCGTCTCCTTCGACACATTTACCCCGGCCGGGTTCGATAAATCTCGACACATCTTCGGTCTTCACAGGGCTGAACCTCATTTACAAGACCGAAGGGATAGCAGGCTGGTTCCGTGGCGTTGGGCCTCGATTTGTGTGGACCAGTGTGCAAAGCGGATGTATGCTTTTCTTGTATCAAACAATTTTACGGAAGCTGGAAGCTTTAAATGCATCTGAGAATCAGGAGTCAGCTGTATGAGCAAGAAGGGTTTCACCGGGCATGGCAGGGTATTGGAGCTCTGGAGCATTTTGTAGGCATATGTAACTGTACACTTAAAGCATTGGGCGGCGTTAGGCATGCAAAGCATGCGAGATTTAGACAATAGATCAGATCTTCACTTTTTGAGCCTCTTTGAGCTTTGTTTTTCTTCTCGCTTGCCTGAGCTTTTTTGGCCTGATGGCAAGAGAGTATTGTAAAGGGTCCAAAGGCGCGAGGGCCCAATACCAGTGAGGGTCTTACTGCGCACTTGCAATGGCCGTTGTTCTTCAAAGACAGTCGTAGATGACATTGAGTCTAGTTGGAACATCATACATTCTCACTACACAGACTCATCTCGCTCATGTCAATTGCTAAGCCCCGGTAACAGGCATGCTGCATGCTAGTATGACCGAGTACGTTGACCGAAATGCGCCGATGCTGGATGGGGCCGCTCTCCAAATCATGCGAGTCCGCCTCCATGAGCTTTACAATTATCTTCTACAGAGAGAGAGAGATACGACCGTCAATGCCAGCCAGCAGCGCCAATCTAATCTCATGATTCAATTCTAATTCTCGACATAGATGCAATGGCCACAGCTTTTTCTCAACCATGCCGACAACTCTTCCTGTGCCTTCCAAAGGTGCACTGCGTGCGCTCCGCAAACTCGCCCTTGGAACATCATGCACAATCGCATTCGGAGCAGGTCTGCTAACGGAGGATCGTCGACGCCGAATTCATTCTGCTAGGGAGGTTCACGAGAATGCGAAGAAACTCAGGTCATCAAGGAAATACCACAGTGCGGGCACTTCATCGTTGGAAGCATTGGAGGGTCAATCTTTGCAATATCGAGATGCAGCATTTTGGCTACCAAGCAATGTTATGAAAAGCACAGCAGCTGCAGTACAGAACACTTCCGCAAATCCGGATCATCCCAGGATTGAACCGCCTGCAGAGAAGCAGCAGTCAAGGAAGCCTTCAGCAATTCCAACGTATTCCCCGCCTCACTCAAGAGTAGCCAGCATACCTTCTTCAAACGATTCCCGTCCATCTCTGGAATATGGAATGTCTGAATACGAGCCTTCCCCGAAGCAACGAAGTCACAATCGTCAACAAAAGCTTGCAAGTACTGTGACACGGCTCCTTGCACAAGATCCGCCAGACGTTGACGAGGCAGCTGCACTATTCTTTGGTAGTCTAGAGGAACGTTTATTCGTGGGCAAATCTGGCCTTTCGCAGAGGCTGATCAATGCCTCAGTGCGGCTTTCCCAGGCCTGCAGGCAGGAGGCTATGATGGCCAGCGCGTCGAAAATTCTCGATGTCATCCTGAGCTACGGGCAGATCAGCGAGGAGGACTTTTGGAAACTTGGCTCTGTCAGCGTCATGCAATCGCTGACCTCTACCAGGAGCGACAGTGGTCAGCTTCCAGTCGACCCTGATTGCCTGAAGAAAGCGTGCTCGATATACTTGACATCTTTCAAGGAGAAACCGAAACAGATGTCGCTGGAGGTGAGCTTGATTGGAAGACATCTTTGTCGAGCAACTTGTCAGCGAGGCATGTTTGACTTGACTTTGGCGATCTTTACTCGACTTGAGTCTTGTCGAGTTGGTGAACCGCCCACTGTTGTAGATTGTCTGATTAAAGCCCGGCACGGAAAAGGCCAGCACAAGAGGATGTTCCGGGACTTCCAGGGACTCTATGCCCAAACCCATCCGGGTCAAGTACAATTCTTCCAAGTTGTGGGTCTGGTCATCGACTCGACGCTTATTCTTGGAAAGCTTGACCAGGCCGAACAGGTTTTGAGTACTGCGAACCTCATGGCGCAAGGAGATGAATTAGAGATGTCAACAACCTGGTTTCTCAAAGTGCTTGGCGAGGAATATCGAACACATCGAGATTTGGTACGACTTCAGGCGCTGTTCAGACGCCTACTTCCACTCTCCTCACGGACCCGTCACCCACAAGCGCTTTACGGTGCAATGATTCAGTTCTGTATTGAATCCCGGGACGAGGAGCTGGCTCTGTCCTACTACAATGAGCTTAGGGAATCACACGAGCCTCGCCGAGAGGATTTGCGCATTTATGGCCACTTCGCTCTTGCGAAGGCTTATCGAGGTGATTGGGAAGGGGTCAGAGAAGACTTCCATAAAATGAAGCAACATGTTCCTGAAGACGACGAAGTCTATAGTAGCATCTTTACGCCCATTCTCAAGGAATTCGCTAAGTCGCACTGTGTCGACGAGATTGAAGATTTTATCCAATACTTCCTTGTCAGGTTCCACTTGAGGACGACGTCTCTCGTCATGAATGCCATGATTGATGTGTACTCGAAAGCGCACGAAGTGGATGCCATTTCCCGGTGGATTGACTATGCTAAGGCGGACGGATATGTAGTCGATTCGACCACATTTAACACCATCTTGAGAAACTGCGCAACGCAATTCCAGTTCTCATTTGAAGAATGCTTTCGATTGTATTCGCTGGTCCGATCCATTGGGGTAGATGTGGTCAACAACGATTCTCTCAGTACCCTTCGAATCGTTGCCATGACTCGTTCTCCTAACGAGGCGACCAGGAATCAGAGGCTGCAGCGTCTGAAGCGTCTGGATGATCCTGTTCAAGTCTCGGGCAGTAATGAGGTATATCGTGCGATGACAACAACGTCTGCTCAGAACAACGACATCGCAGTGCTCAAAATATACAAACAGGCCCAGCATGATAACATCCGTCTTGACAAGAAGCATTTGGATATTGCCGTCCGCGCAAGCTTGCGTCTTCATGGTCTGAACGTCGACGAGCCTGCGCTACTTATACGGGACGCTCAAAGAAACGGAAGCATAGATGTCACCCACGCCATAGCATCAATCTTCATTCACCAGATGGCAGAACTTCACGAAGATGGGAGCCAGGCAGATGTCGTAGTCGAGCTAGCAGATCGTACCATATCTTCTTTCGAGAAATGGGAGATGAAAGTTCCTCAGAAAGTGATCACACACGCAGCCAGTGTTCTTCAAAGGCAAGGTCAAAATCGGATGGCAATTGATCTTTGGGACTCGATGTCCCGGCGTTTGAGTATTCCCAGCTCAAATTTTGACCTTGCAAGTCTTACGACACTTCTGCAAGCTTACGTCGAGTTAAGAGACGGTGATGGCGTTCGATGGATTATCAGGAATCTGCTCGCTAACAAGTTGCCGCCTGATACTCGACTAAAGGCAATATTGAGAGAGGCGCGGAAGCAGGTTGGCAAGCAAATAGACCGCAACCCTTACTCCGGAAGGCTTCATGAGTGGTGGGCTATTCTTGATGAGGCCCACCGAGAGGTGAAGGAAATGCGACAGGAAGCCCTTCTGACCAAGGAGGAGATCAAGATCAAGGTGTTCAAGATCATGGAGACTGCTATGGAGGACCACGCGTCACAGGGACGTCCAGCGAAGGTTGAGGGTTCGCATGGCCAAGGTCAAGAACACTATCAAGATAAAGGAGCAAACACCTGTCAAGGAGAAGGCGACTGGAACGATCTTGACGCCGTGACATCTCACGGAGCTAGAAGACTTATAAGTGCAGCAGGTGGCTGAATTTCGAGGTGTTAGAACATGTAAATATGGTGTACATAATACATTTGCAACGACAAGATGAGATATTCCATTTGTGATTTCGCAGATTTGGTTCACGATCTTCTACCAGCTTTGCCTTCACGTTGCAGAATGTGACTTGCCTGGTGCAGAATCATTGCTATTAATGTATAGACCCGGGGAAAGTCTCTGGACTGGGTGGGACTTGCGGGAATATGTGTCGATTATGACCATTCAATAGAGGCCGAAGGAGAATTTAATGTTTCATAATTCGAATGTTGTATTTGCATTATTGTTTTGTTGATGTCATAAATTCAGGAATTCGTTCACGAAATCCCGCGCTAGATTTCTGGTGTACTTCGGTTGTGGCTTCCTTGCTTGTTCGCGTGCGAAATATTTACTTAAAGCATGTATCAACAAAACAGTCGCCATTGACTTCTTCATCTAATTCCAGGAACAATCCTACCTATCGATGGAACGAAAGTCGTGATGTCGATTGTTGCTGAGTATGGTTAATCGTACACTGTTCTGTAATCGACCACTAATATCTCCCTAGCCAGGTTCGTCGCGTTGACAGCGCGCTGGATGGAGTCCTACACCTGGTGCCTCGCTCGACCAACGACGAATTCTTCGCAGAGCAGAGTCCTCCAATATCCAGTTCTCCTCGAATAGTAGAATTACAGAGCATAGTGAAGGCTCTGTCGACTACTTCATCCTCCAGCCCACTTCTATCTTCATGGCGCATTTCCCAACTTCTCGAACGGGCAGCGCTGTCCGAGTTCGTGGCAGAGGACGAGCAAGATCCGGTAACGAGCAAATATGAAGCTGAGTTGGAATGGCTCTTGGTGAGTAAGGCTACAGTGCAGACCTATGGCCTGTTGATGAGCACGCTGCTGGAGCAAACGATTCCTTTGAATGACGACATATGGTATTGGGACGAGGTGCTGGGATCATATACCTATTCGAGTTTATACACCGTCCAGACATCACCGCTGAGATTCTGGGCATGGTCGAAGGACATCTATAGCGACACGAAAGCCCGTCTAGAAAGGGTCAGGGAATCACCTTCAGACGCGATATCCGCAAGAGAAATCGGGTCAAGCCTGACGGAGCAATGGAAGCAATTCTACGGGCTCGTGAGGGAGAGCATAAGGGACAGCTCTGTTGCGCATATTCAGCAACAGGTTCTGTCGCCTATCGCCCTCTGCCGGTCACAGGCCAGACACAATCAGGCGCGCCTACGGCGACTTCGGGAAATGGGGGCAAGTGGTTTGGGCATGTTGATGGACGAGGGGATGAACTTCGATGTCTCCGATGATCGATCTGATGTGGCTAAGACGGAGGAGAGTGATATGCAGGAGTGGAAGTTTGTGGTGGAGAGAAGTGTCGCCTTGATGGATACTGTGCTACGGAATGTTACAACACTTGATACTGGCATTTCCGAATTCGAGGATAATGTCTTTGCTACTGTCGATGATGACCCAGAAATCACAACTCGGGAAACTACCCCAACAGAAGTTGCCAGACCCTCAAAGTTAGGGATGCGACTTCAGCACATTCTCGAGACCCATATTCCCAATCACATTGCGTCTTCCCAAACTCTCGTAGCGAAGTATGGTCGGCCATCAAAAATTGTACGATATTGGTTACCGGCAACCGCTCTTCTCTTGTCTTCGACAACTATCCTTCGAATATTTGTCAACAGAAAGGCCGCAATCGTTGCCTGGATTAGAGATCTTGGAGCAACGACGCGGGATTTCTGGTTTAACTGGGTCGTTGAGCCCACGAAAAAGGTCATTGGTACAATACGCCATGACAAAGATAGCGAGGTGGCTATCATGAGTAAAGAGAGCCTCAAGGGTGATCGGGAAAGTTTGGAAAGAATGGTGGTCGATTTTGCAATTGACAATCCTCAAAGCTCAACTGGGGAATTCTCTCTCAGCGAGACTCAGATTGCCGATATTCGAGCCAAGGTCAAAGAAGGCGATCTCACTCCAGTCCTTCGGGCTTACGAGAAAGACCTTCGGAAGCCTTTCATTGGTACAGTTCGTGGTGATTTGATACGCACACTCTTGATCCAAGTTCAAAAGACCAAAGTGGACGTTGAAGTCGCTCTTAGCGGTATCGATGCTTTACTCAAGAGCCAGGAACTGGTGTTTGGGTTTGTTGGTCTCACTCCAGGTATACTAGTTTGCTTTGCCACTTTCCGTTACTTGGGAGGTGTATTTGGAAGCAGGAGAGGTTTGAAGCAAGGTCTCAAAGCTGGGCAGACAGTCAGGATACTTCGCAACATCGATCGCATCCTCACACTCGCCACTCCGACACATAATAACTTGCTGTCGTACAAGGACCATGGATTGCTCCTGTGCGAGGTTCACGTACTGCGACAGCGAGCTCACAAGCTATTCTCGAACGATGTTGAAAGGGAGTTTCTGGAAGATCTTTCTGACCTGGGAAACATCAACAGCGGTATCGGGCAGCAGTTGAGAGTACTCGAACGCATTCGATGGGGGTATGCCAAATGGCTGAGGTGATATAAAATTACAGACAGTATACAGATACAGCGAAACAATGTAAATATTTCAGGACCGCGGGTTACACATGCCCCGGGTCCCGATTGCACGACTTTGGTGCTGCAAAGAAAATGCTCATCAGACTCCTAGCACTCTTAAAGATCGCTGAATCTTCATACATATTCTGCTTGCTGGAAATCAATATTCTGAAACTCATGTGAATGTCGTCCTTCCATGCCGCCGCCGTTGATAAGTCCTTCCCATTTTGGCGAGCGATACAGAGAAGAGCCGCTACTCGACCTCCTGAGCCAGCAACCCTGTGTCGACCTCACCACATCCCATACCACGACCGCATTACCACCTTGACATTCACGAATATCAAATCACGGACACCAAACCGAGTCCTCCTTCATCCAGTGCCACTCGTATCACGGATCCAGTTGCGAACCCCCACCGCGCATCGTCATCGCTCTCGCCGCGCCGCCTCCCATTCAGGCTTCTCTTTCAGCAGCAGCGACTCCCCGCCTTGCTACCCCACAGAACTCTGATATCGGACGGCGTACGCTCATACAAAGCATAAGTTTCACCTTGACCACTGCGCGATCATCTCCGAGATGGCTGGGACACGTAATTACGACTTCCTGGTACGCCTTGTCTGCGCCGGTGTTGTGTACATGGTTGCTAGTTGCTAACATTCTACAGATCAAGCTCCTGCTGATCGGTGACTCTGGAGTCGGGAAATCATGCTGTTTGCTCCGGTTCAGTGAGGACTCTTTTACGCCATCCTTCATTACTACGATCGGTATCGACTTCAAAATCAGGACGATCGAGCTGGATGGAAAGAGGGTCAAGCTGCAGATTTGGGATACGGCAGGACAAGAGAGATTCAGAACCATCACGACCGCTTATTACAGAGGCGCCATGGGAATATTACTGGTCTACGATGTTACTGATGAGCGTTCATTCAACAGTATGCACCCCGCATCCTCTACTATCTCCACAAGAGCTAACATGTGCTTGCAGATATCCGAACCTGGTTCTCGAACGTTGAGCAACATGCCACAGAGGGTGTGAACAAGATTCTTATCGGCAACAAGTGTGATTGGGAAGACAGACGTGTGGTCTCTACGGAACGCGGGCAGCAGTTGGCGGACGAGCTCGGCATTCCATTCCTCGAGGTCTCGGCAAAGAGCAACATTAACGTTGAGAAGGCTTTCTACAGTTTGGCGGCAGATATCAAGAAGAGAATCATCGACACGGCGAAAACAGATCAATCAACAAGTCAGGGCGTGGATGTCGGAGCACAAGGAAGCGGAAGTGGATTGGGAGGAAAGTGCTGCTAGATAATGGGCGAACGGGAGGATATGCATTTCGTTTGTTAAGAACAGATTATTGGGCGGAGTTTGGTCGTATCATATGGTATTACAAATTGAAGGCACTTTTTTGCCTATTCCCGTTGAGGTTCAAGGTCAGAGAATCGAGGCATGCGATGGAACAGTGGACCAGTACTGTATATGTGAAAATCAATCGAGCCTTGTATTACCACAAGATCTCTGCATTAACGACAGGGGGAGCATCATCCCCTGGCTGCGGTGACCGTTTTGTAGGAAATGGCCGTCGATGCCACTCTCTAACAAATCGTCGTGCCTCAATGGAGTCTTTAAAGGATATCGTATATCTTGCCGGGCCACGATATCTCGACCGGGACTGACTTTGACCCTCTCCGGATTCAACCTCCTCCACAGCAGATTGACCTTTTGTCTCAAGCTTCACAATTGCTTCGCCCTTTGCTCCAGCTAGCTTCCAATGCAGATTCCGACTTTTACCATCGTCCATAATGGCATTTTCAAGCTCATGGCTCTTAACATGACCACGATCAGTACTGAACAGAATGATATTCTGAGCTTTTTCCTGCCTTGCAACCAGGGGTGCTGGACCACCCGCCTCGATCATCCATTGCAATCCTTTGCTGTAAGGGGGGTGGAGCATTCTTAATGAAAGTTTGCCGCCTGTTGGTACCAATGTAAAATTCCGCAGTATAGCATCTAGATCTTCTCCTTCTCTTAGCCGGGAGCGACCATAAGGTTTCGAGAAGAAATCGTTTGATTTGGTCAGTTCCAGATTCCTCATAGTTTTGTCTAGGTATAGTCGTGCAGCTGCAATGCTTGAGAAGAGAATGAAATATTGACCAAGAGGTTCAAGTGTGACGTTGTCGCGAGCAGGTATGACTGGGAAATATTAGCAGGAGAAGCGAAAACCTAAGAAGAAGTGGCATACCTTTGAGAATACCGTTTGTCCAACTTTCGACGTGGTTTCCCTTGGGTCCAACTCGGTAGAAGTCACTCTCCTCCAGTGTCTTGCTGCATGCCTTCAGGACAAGAATACTCACTCTACTGTGCTTCCCACTCGACCCCGCCAACCTTGCAGACCGATCCTGGTGGACTTCCTTTGCCTGTGGACTGGGCCGGGTAGACTGAGCGCGGGCAGCAGTGTTCAATTCCGGGATTGATGTGTAGTTCTCCCTAGTTTTCCTGCGAGCTTGCTCATGCTTTCGCTCGCGACTGTCGAGCTCTTTGCTTTCCACATTCCAGTTGAATGCTGGTAGCTTCTCCAATCTCTCCAGCGCCTTCTTCTCCATCCTCTGCCGCGCGAGTGCCTCCTCTGGAAATAGCTCTTCGAACAACGACAGCTGTTTTGGGCTCGTCTGCAATTCCTGGTCCGTAGATTGCGTTTCGTTCTTTTCACTCAATCGTGGAGTGCCCATTGCACCTGCCCTCTTCTCATCTTCTGGCGGCTTCAATGGCGTGTAAAGAATGAAGCCATTGCCGTCGTCTTTCCGCTCCAATATCTTGACATCGTGCCTTTCTCGTTCTTCCCCTGGCCGACTGGTGTAATGACCTTGCTCAACAGATGAGGGCTCGTTCAGCTCCTTCTCAGCCGCTGCCTGACTCGAATTATGTCCATCTTCGCCCTCCACCATCCTGAGGTTTACTCTTTTAACATTAGACCACTGCAGCCTCCGAAGTTGTCTTTTGGTCGGCTGCCGTCCTTGATGACCGTCGTTATTGTCTTGATGCTCCTTCGTGTACTCGGATTTATGAGCCCGTTGTGCAACTTGTGCTACTTGTCTCGTAGTCCATGCTGGCAACAAGAACTGCGGAGGCAGCAAGCGCGTCAACAGCATCAATGTTCGCCAATGGCACGTTGTTGGCGGTCCAAAGTGATAGTGAAGTGAGATAACTTTGGCGTTCTGTACTGTAACAGCTCCGAGAGCTTCGGCTTGGGCTTGGCGAGGCGACGGAGCGAAGCTTCCTGCAAGGCTGCACAAAATTATTTTTGGCGAGCTTTTATGATTCCACAACACCAACGATGCGAAGTAAATTTCTGGCCACCAACTCACCATGTCGAATATTCAGGATACGCAGAAGACCTTGGAGGTCAAGATACGACCCTTTGCAAACCAGAACTTCAAAGACCGCCTTGATCAGAATGGAGTGTCACGTGTATATCTTGCAAGCACAGCGCTCTCCGAGCTGAATTTAAAGCCTGGGATGCTTTGCCATATTTGGAAGAAAGATGATCAAGATAAGAAAGAGGCCATTGCTTGGCTTACCACAGAAAAGAGCACCAATAAAAAAGTCATACATATGTCAAAGACTTTTCAAGATGTGTGCGACTTTAAGCTTGCGGATGACTTGCTCATATCTGGTGCTGGTACTTTGGGCACAGCAGGATCTATCTTCTTGAGAGATATTACTTCGCAGGAGCCTGTTGAGGTTGCAGAGATTGAAGACGAAGATCGGTCTCATTGGGAGTGGTTTCTTCGGGAGAACTTAAGTACGTCAAAAAAAAAATGTCTCTCATCTTTCATTATATTCATGAGGCTTTCTTGTATTCATCTTCCCTGAGGGCTCTCTCACTTTCCCAATAATTATGTCCTATAGAGATGGCTAACATTCTTAGGTCGTGCGGAGGTGATATTCCCAGGCATGATGTTCAAGAACATTTCTCTCAGGGGACCTAAACGAGATTTCACTGTTGATTTCATCAACGGTAAACCAGCCGGTCTAGGCAAGTATGACTCAACCACGTCCGTCAAGATATCAAGCCGCGTCGATGGTCCAGCTCAAGTTGAAGTCAATAGACCTTTAGCACGTCTTGAAGTAGTCAACATTGCAGGTATCGATCAAGCACTTAAGAAACTAAACCGCTTTCTGAGCAACTTTGATCGGCAATTCAAGTTCACTTGGGCACAAAGATCCTGCGCTGTGCTACTTCACGGTGGCCATGGAACGGGAAAGACCTATCTTCTCAACAAGGTTCTCAATACTGGCTGGAGCAAGAATGTTCTTCGTGTTGAGAGCGATGCGAAGCTCGCGAATGTCAGATCGACTTTCAGGGATGCCAAGCTCAGCCAGCCTAGCATCATTGTCATTGATGACCTGGAATCTCTAGTGTCGAAAGAGGATGCTTTGTCCAGCAGCATAGCAAAGGCCATTGGCGAAGAACTCGACGTACTTGCACAGTGTCTTTCAGGAAGTTCACTACCACGCGTATTGGTCGTCGCAACGGCATTAAATTCTAGCAATATCCCGATGTCTCTCAAGAAAAGAGGGCGTTTCCGAACAGAGATCTCGCTGCCAATACCTGACGTAGCTGCGCGAAAGGCGATATTAAAGTCACTCGAACCGCCAATTCATCCTGACATCCAGGAAGAGACCCTCAACAAGCTTGGTGATCGAACACACGCCTATACCGCAGAAGATCTCGTGGCTCTGCTGGACGCTGCATGTGAGCTTGCAGAGGAGAAGGCTGAAGATATTGATGCAGAGAACGAGCAAGGTTTTTATCTCGCACAGGAAGACATTGAGCAGGCTTTGCTTCTGGTTCGACCCACTGCCATGCACGACATTACACTTCAACCTCCAAGTGTCCGTTGGGACGAAATTGGAGGTCAGGACAGTGTTAAGAACGCTCTTCGCCGTGCCGTCGAAACTCCTCTACTAGTAAGTCTTGCATGTTTCGTAATGTCGGACATCTCACTGACGATTCACAGAATCCCGAACGCATGAAGCGAGTAGGCGCCTCGCCTAAAAAGGGGCTCCTCCTTTATGGGCCCCCCGGGTGCTCGAAAACCTTGAGCGCGCAAGCAATGGCTACTGAAGTTGGATTCAACTTTTTTGCCGTCAAAGGTGCTGAGTTACTTAACATGTATGTCGGCGAGTCCGAGCGAGCAGTCCGCGATGTTTTTGCAAGAGCACGAGCAGCGAGTCCCAGTATCATTTTCTTCGATGAGATCGAGTCGATAGGAAGTAAGAGGAGTGGAAGAAACAATGGAGTCAACGTCCTCACGACACTTCTCAACGAAATGGACGGTATAGAGACATTGAAGGGTGTCACTGTTCTTGCAGCGACCAACCAACCTCAAGCCCTAGACCTCGCTTTACTCCGACCAGGACGATTCGACAAGCTGCTCTATGTAGCGCCGCCAGATCTCGAAGGCCGAAAGGAGATTCTCAGAGTCAGACAGCGGACGATGGATATGGCCGACGACGTCGATATATCCAGACTTGCAGAGCTGACAGATGGTTATTCTGGAGCTGAGCTAGTGGGCATTTGCCAAACTGCTTGTGATGATGTGATGGAGAAGTGTGAGAAGACGGGAGAGGAGTTGCAAGTGCACATGGAGGACTTCTTGAATGCCATTCAGTTGGTAAAGAAGCAGATCACGCCGAAGCTCATTGAAGGATATGAAAAGTGGGCGGCTGGCGCGAGAGGAGACACTGACTAGATGAAGGAAACTTAAAGATTTGTCCCCCTATGTTCATGGAGCTCTGAGAGAACCCTTTAATGGTCGTAGAGAGCTGAGAGAGGTCGATTTCGGCTAAGCTGTTCCTGGGTAGAAAGTTCGGTGAGAGCTCTACTCGCGGGCGAAGCCAAGCTTTCTTCATCAACACGGCACCTCAACAAGACATAAAACTAGATTAGGAGCTGCTTACATATCTGACAACGATGCCAGATACCATTTGTCCCAAGTTCAAGTTTAAAGTTGTTTTACTTCTTGAGACTAGTGACGTTTCAAATGTGGTCTATTTTCACATGCACTTTACATTCTTTGCTACGTCATCACCAGCTACCAGCAGAATAGCTTTGAGACCCTTCACTGCAACAGCCCAATCTCGAAATTCCACTTAGAATAGCGAAGTGCTTGTCTTGAACTGAATACATATATTTTCCATTCGAATTTCTTTTCCCATGTTCACCACTTCCACAGGCAGAGCTTTCTATCATCCAGTTGAACCCACAAAGTCAATAAAACCAACAGTCATGGCTCCGGCGAGGATTGAAGAAGATGGATTCGATATTTCGATTGAGGAGGTTCCTGTTACAGTTCAGAGACGTCCTTACATTCCAAAAAGGGGTGATGAGAGGCTGAAAGATCCAGGCATGTCTTCATAGTTTGAAGTGCTGTGCCGACTGATTAACATGTGTGAAAAGGAACCCCAAGAGCCAACATAGCAGCTTCTGATGAAGAGCCCAATGGGACTCAAAAAGGGGACTGGGCTAGTAGGAATAAACACCAAACAGTAGGTATTCGTACCCAGTCCACATATCTTTAGGAGACCAAAACATATTCTTGTTCCATGCCTTCAAGTACTAACACCATAAAGGTCCTCCAACAACACCTCTCCTATTTTGATCCCGACTCCGACGGCATAATCTGGCCTCTCGACACTTACTCCGGCTTCTACGATTTGGGCTACGGCATTCTTCTCTCCCTCCTATCCGTCCTAATTATTCATCTTAATTTCTCCTATCCAACTCTCCCGCCAGGTCACTATCTCCCCGACCCGTTCTTCCGCATTTATATCGCCCGCATCCATAAAGACAAGCACGGTAGCGATTCCGGGACTTATGATACGGAGGGGAGGTTCGTACCGCAGAAGTTCGAGGATGTCTTTGCTAAGTATGCGGGCGGTGATAAGAAGGGGATCACGATGGGAGAGGTTTGGACGTACATGAAGGGGCAGAGGCTTTATGGGGATCCTATTGGATGGGGAGCTGCGGGTTTTGAATGTGAGCACTCAATTCTCCTCAATGTCTGGAACAGATTCGTGCTGTGATGGGAGTGCTGACTGAAACAGGGATTGCGACTTGGATCTTATTATGGCCAGAAGATGGGAGGATGAAAAAGGATGATATCAGGCGGATATATGATGGCAGTCTGTTCTTCGAGATTGCTGCGAGGAGGAAGAAGCAGGGTGGTCAAATGATGACCAACGGATCTTGAGTTGTCATAGCACCTCGACTCGAGAATGAAGACAGAATCATTGTTTGTTTGTTGTGTGGCATAAGCGAGCCCCAAGGTATTCTCTAGCCGTGGCGGGAGGTATATCTATAGTAGAGCACCACAATGAGACTCATATAGTACACGAGCACATCTCTTTGGCGATACTACCGCCTCCTGTACACGCCCGCCATCCAGCTTGCCCTTAGCAAGGCAAGTCCCCATGCCATCCCCAGACTATCCCAAATGACATTCAGCTTACTCCCACCAACTTCCTTCCACCCGATCTGGACCTCTGCGACCCTGATACCAGGCGTGGTGCCAATCTGTTCCCCTTTTCTGCCCATGATAATCCCTGGCGGTGCGCTTTCAGCCAGCATCAACATCTCAACGTCGAAGATCCAGCCTTCCGCATGCATGTATGGAACAATATGTGGCAGAGCAGCTCGTGAAAACAGTTTGAAGCCGCATTGGGTATCACGAATTCGTGACGTAGCTGGGGGTGTCAGGATTTTGAGAAGAGCATGAAAAGAGTGCATTAGCACGTTCCGGATAGCGGAGCGCTGGTTCCAATTAGCAGTTTTCGCGACAAAGGTTGATATGAAATCCCTTACCTTTACGACTGCTTCACTACCCACGAGATGCGATCTACTTCCTACTGCAACAGCACGATTTGGCTGATCAGCTACCGCCTTGCATCCCTCCACCAACTTCGCTAGGTCTGCAAAGGCAGACGCCCCGTCTGCATCTGCAAAAACCGCAAAGGCACCTCTCACATGCCTAAATCCATGCGTAACAGCGCCTCCTTTCCCTCTGTTCTCCTTCAACTTGCATATCCTCAACACATCATGCAACTTGTGCTTTCTCGAGAATGCAAGCGCAACTTCCACAGTCCTGTCCTTACTTCCATCATCCACTAGGAGGATTTCGTAGCCACCCATACCACTCGCCTCGCCCTTTCGAGCTCCCTTCGCTTTCGGTGTCCGTCCATATTCGGCGTCCAGAAATGGCACGGCTTCCTCCAACATGATCTCCAGTCGCTCTTCCTCATTGTATGCGGGAATCACCACGCTCATTTCCAGCTCTGCCTCCTCAATATCGCCTGTGTGTTTCTCCGAAAAGTCTTTTATGTTCTCTGCTTCCTTTCGGTGAGACAGCCATTCGTCGTGCCAGCATGGGAGCGGTTTTGGGTCTGGAATAGAGCCATCCGGGGCAGTAGTTATGTAGGTTTTCTCTGAAGAAAATGGAGGCCGCGGCGTAGGTGCAAGAATGAAGACCGCAGCATATGCCTAAACACCGGGTCAGTACAAAGGTTGCGGTATGTAGAGGGGTACATACGCAAGTCAACACTGTGACAGCTGTGGTGATAGCTAAAATAAGCAAAATAGGTAACGGCGTCTGTTCGAAGTTTTCATAGACAACCCACAGCAGGTTCTGCGGGAGCTGAAGAAGAGCTTCCATGGCTTCAGAATACAAAACAATGAGCGACTTGGTATGTATGTGGTGTTATGAAATGCGCAAGAAATGATCGCTTCTCAACATCGAATGCGCCTGGCACATATTCCGGGGCACCAGCAACTAAATACACATGGTACGGATTTAATTGAAGCTTGTACAAAGAAAGTGGAGGGAGATGTCGTCGTCGGCGCACTCGCGTTCCCCAGGATGAATTATGAACACGATTCACACGAGGCCAGCTCGGCGGGTCGTTTTAGCGCTCCCGAGACGCTAAAAATATGTGGCTTACAAGGCTACTTAGCTACATGCGAGGCTGAGGCTGTGCTTCTCCTTTCATATCATGCACCCCGTTCTTTGCCAAAATCTTAGAATGCTTAAGAAATAATTGATTCTACTTTTGTGTCCAAAAGAAAGGGTTCATGCACTTTGCTTTGTTGACATTCATATGAGATATGCCAAGCATACCTTCGCTTGCCAGATCCACCTCAAACTATGGCAAACAAAAAGCAAGAGAATTCTGCTAGGACTTGACAATTTCTGCTATCAGAGCCCTGAGCTGCTTGCAATGAACCGACCTCCAGCTAAGAGCCGAAGCAAAAGAACTATTTTGACCGACGCAGGGATCGCTAAGTGAAGTTAGGATGCGATTCTGAACATCATATTCGAGATTTACTCACAACCTGCAATCTCTTGATTCGTAGTCAAGCGCCTTGCCATTGGGCCAGTCGGCCCTGAACATATCCACAGTCATCTTAACCAGATACAAGTCCTCACAGAGCTTCCGGGGTGGGTCTTTTTGAGAGGATAGAATTTGCAATATCACAGCCGAATGGTTAAAGAGTGTGGAGAAAGCATGCTATCGCACAACACGGGTCACAACTACATCTCCAACACCGTCTACCAACAGGGAGATGCGATGGACATGGTAAACAAAATCCTTGAGAATGAATGAATGTTCTGCTTTTGAAAGCTTCCATCTCATGCCTTCTAGAAAACGAAAGTGTGCTTCATCTCCCTTCATTAAGTCTGAAGAAAAACATCAGCCCCACGCGGACTCTGGTACGCTCAACCACTCAGAGATAGATGGCAATAACACTACAACTCATCAGCGTTTATGGTTGTGCTTGCCCCAGGATTTGGAGCGCTAGATGACGGAGTCTTGTATCACCTAATTTCGAGAAGACAATCATGTAGAAACAACCAATACATAACGGAAATTGTTCAGAGGAGCACAGGAGAACCGTGCGTATCAAATGTTCATTCAGTCTACGTCGTGAGACACAGACGGTATCTTTATCTGCATCATCTCTCGTGTCCCTAACCAGCCCATCTATAATACACGTAACAAGCAAATCCGTGATCGTGGTGTTAAGATGCTCCGTCTCGCTCGTTCGTTAAAAACCCCTTAGCCAAGCAACAGCCAGATGAAAATGGGCATCTCATAATAACATCACTCGACCAAAACTCCGTACACCTTCATAGCAAGACGCCGCCCTCTCTGCTGAATTCGATGCCCTTTCAGCTTGTTGCGAATGAACATGACTTTTTCAACTGCCGCCGTCTCCTCCTGGACTGTCACCACCGGTCTTGATAGCTGGTGAAAGACTAATGGCAATCTTGTTCTTGCCACCGGTAGCTCCGTTCTGGTTGTTGAAGCTCTTCTTTCTTCTCAACACACTACTTGTGTTAGATGCTACAGAGCTACTTGAGTTTCGGCGCTTCGGTTGCGTGAGCTTACTCATCTCGTCATCGTCTTCCTCCTCGCGGCGGCGTTTCTCCGAGAGCTTCTCAGGAGGCGAGGGGGCGGACGATGACATGGGAGTTAGCACACCATTGCTGTTGTCCTTTGGCGAAGGAGTGGGAGGTGTATTCTCATCAGTGTCTTCCAGAATTCCGGCAGATAGGTCAGTGTCCATATTTTCGTTCTCCTCGTCAGAATTGTAGTCAACTAGAGGTTTTGACGCGGGCGATGCACCATTAGCGGCCGGTCGGTTTGTTGATGCCTTGACTGCCACATCTTCCTCGTCGTCCGAAGTATTGAAGTATTCTTCCTCTTGGGCATCGAGATCCTTGATTCCTTCCCACCTGGTCCCTCTGCCTGTTTCTGGCCGTTTCGGGGTATCCTCCTCAGTGTCTAAGAATGAAGTCTCCATGTTCGAAGCAAAACCCTGTGTCTGATCGTACCGAATGATGTAGTTGTTGAAGGTATCGACGTATGTAATCTTTGCCAGCTTCTCCCTGTAATTCTCAACCAAATGACTGATGATGTTCTTGATATTTTCCCTCTTAATGAAGTCGAAAAACTCCAGACAAGCTGAATTCAAGAGATTATCACGCGGCATTGTTTCGATGACTAGGTCCAATATCGGCTCGAAAAGCTTGCCTTGGGTCATCTGTTGATTGTAGAACTCGTCTTGCAATCCAATCAGATTGCGGAAGAATTTGAGTGCAGCTGCTGGCGTATTAGCATTGGTCAGTGGAGAATGGGACCAGTACTTACTCAGACGTAGGTACTTCTCCGGACTCTTGAGAAGCTGCGCAATACGTTGGCCCAACTTCTCGGAGAGTACGAAGTATTTGCTGTGGTGAGTGTGCTGTCTCACGAAGAAACAGAGTATCTCGATGAGATAGATGAAGAGGGATACTTGGTGAACACTGAAATCCATGTTGTCTCGGTCTTTCAAGTCTACCAGAGGCTTGAACAACTTCTTTGCGGAATCATCATAGAAATCCTTCACGAATTCGGCTTGCTGGGGATCAGGTTGTGGTCGCATTCTGCCAGGAATATCTCCATTGCCTCTAGACATATTGTCAAGTGGCCCATTCTGTGATCCTGGGTCAAGCAGAACTTTGATCGCATCCGCAATTTGGGCTTTGACTCCAAGGTCCGCTTCCACAAGAAGGAGATCGATCAAAGAGTCTGTGAGAGGCGTCTGTTTCTCGTTGATCTGGCGAAAGATGGTTTGGCGTATCATCTGTGGATCATGATCGATCATGGAGACCAGAACATCCGTCGCTCCCACCCGAACGCCAACATCGCTGTGCCGAAGGGCAAAGTTGATTACTGATAGCAATCCATGACCAAGGAAGTTATTATAAAGCTGTTGTCTGGTAGGTTGTTGAATATTCTTGGCAATGGCGCAACATTGCTGAATGAACAATACAGCCTCTTTCTTTCGCTCCTGGTCCGTTTCTTGTGGTCCAAATACTCCAAATAACTCCTTGAGAAAGGCGGGATTCGTCTGCAAGTGTCCAACGATATCGACCTGGTTGAAGAAAATTGAAGAATTAAGCACAGAGAAAGTAGGATCGTCCAGGATCCGGGCTAGCACAACATCCTTGAGATATTGCAGTCGGTACGTGGCGTGAATCTTCTTCCGAATAGTTTCATCGTCGATATGCACAACCTCCTTGTATCTTCCTTCCTTGCTCAGCCAATGTCGGTGATTCGCCTTATGACTTGGGAAGTCTGGATCATATTCCAAAGCTCCCACCACACCAAGAATCAGCTCGTCCGAGACCACAAGGTCCATGATGTTAGGGTCATTGAGCAAGATAACCGTCTTCATGATATTGCACAGCCGGTGAAGACTCGGCAGGTCCTCCATGTCTTCGGCCATTTCCACCAATGGTATCAACTTTGGAATATAGTCTTCGTTGAGGACATACTTCATTAATGCTTCCCGTCCCTGAGGAGAAGCATGCAGACTGCGCACTTGTGATTCGATTTCCGCGAGATTGCCCAAGCCGGGGTTGGGGAGGGAGAGTGTGTTGCTGAAAGGATCAGTAGAAATGTCGTCGGATAGGGCGTCATCTTGAAGTTTAGTTAGCAAATTTGCAGTATCAAGTTTCGTGTCGAGCGTACCTGGTCCTGCGATCGCAAGCAATTGTTGTTGGATATTATGGATAAATTTCCTACAATGATATCAGTGATGGCTCCTTGGTATCATCTCCTCACAGAGGCATTTAGACTGACCAGATAGCAGCACAGCCCTCTCCCTCCTGGAAGCTGAGGGCCATGTCCACCGAAGTTGTTGGTTCGGTCCATACTATCAGTGTATCTGTGTATGAAATCAGCACAGGCCCTCAAGCAAGGCTTGCCAATCCTCTGTACCTTGTTGCTTTTGAAAAGAATCCTCTTTGCAGATGCGAGTCTCTAAAAGAATCTTGTCTGGTTCATCTTCCGACTGTACAAGCACGCGGGGTTCCTCTTGACGGGTTACTTCATTCTGTGGGATAGGAGTTAGCACAGTATCCACAACAACACAAATCCGCGTCGTTGCAAAAGCGCATGCACGTGGCATATAAAGGGAATACCAGACATACAAATATGAAGGAGGCAACGCAGAACCCTGTGCCTCTATCGAACCAGTCATTATTCTTGAGCTCGTAGACCTTCACTCTCTTCTTGTCATTCGGCGGGTTAGGCACCGCTTGTGCCATCATCAGAGGTTGTAGTTCCCCGTCGAGGTTCTCCACAGAGTAGTCTTCGGAGGATGGAGCAATGTCTATTGTTGTTGCAAGAGTTTCGGTGGTGATCGTCGCCACGGTTGTGGTTTTGCGATTTGCGCCCGTACCCGATCGCGCGCGCGTCTTCTGGAGGCAAGTGATTGAATGGCGGAGGATCTGATTAGGTTGAGGTAGACGCGACTTTGTTTACTTTCCGGATACGTTGTTCGCGAGGCGCCGTATTGTTCTGACGCTGCCGTCCCGAATTGTTGGACGTTCGTTGTTTGCCTGGGCTTGGTTCTGACGAGAACTGGATGGGATGGGATGCGCTCGCCGCTAGCCTCTTAGCGCAATATCGGGTCGAGATCAGATTGACGGCGACGGCATTCAGCTGCATCGACTCAACGTGAAGAACAATCCGTCAACTCCATGACAATCCAATGAGATCTTCATATACGATGATTTACAGTCGAAATGCTTGCTACTACTGCGCCTGCCACTTCATCCGTCACTCCTGCCTCTTCCCACGTCACTCAGCATGTATCACGTGCCCTTGCGATTCAGCCGCTTGGGCCTTCCTTTCTAGTGGAGAAGCCTAGGCTATTTTTGGAAATTTGATTGGTCGTAGCACGAGCCTCGGTGAGAGCTCGAGGATTCCGTCATTCGTTTCAGATAGGATAGGATATGAGCTTAATCGGCTGGCCCTCGCTTCATACCTTAAATATCAACAAGAATGAGAACAAAGACTGAATGTCAAGTCGAAGTCCCTGTTATATTGATGTTATAAGTAATTTGTTGGCTGTCAGTACTCTGTCGCTCTGCTCTGTTATTAACAAAGTCATGTCGACAACTCCATGCTGTCTTTCGGAGGCAAGACGAGGACGGCTTCCACGCAGGTTTGACAGGTCCGACCCAGATCCTAAAAGTTCTTCAATTGGGTAGCCTATTGGCTGTTATCTTCTTGATACAAAGAGCATCTTGAGAACACATCAAGGACATGAATTGCCCATAGTGGTTGGGTTTTCTTGATATGGGGACGCTGGACTTTAGATAACCGCTCTTGGGCATCAGATAATATCGCAAGCGGATGAGCGAGTTACACTCATCGCTCAGTCTAGAACCTTGGGGCATTGGGCACTGGGCATTGGGCAACTCGCTTGGAGTCCCGATAAGTATCAAAACAGAAATTGACTTTGGATTTTGACTTTCCTTCCGGGAACCCCACGGGCTTTCTCTCAGACCGAGGCAGGACTAGCCGAATACCTACGGCATGTGGCGGTCCAACGTGTCCCTCTTCTAGCTGCTGTCACCTTTTGGGTATTTAGCAATTTGGAGAATTTGGTTCCCGAGCGATAGTAAGTATTATCCTCTGCCGCTAGATGCCAGGCCATCGCAAAGGGATTGTTTATCTTCACGACCCCTCGCTAGTTTGAAGAGGGGTATGCGGCGCTACATCGTCCGGCGCTTGTCGCTGCTTGTCGATCAGCCACAAGCGAAACAGTCGTCCAATGTCCATCGCTTCGGCATACTTGGCCTTCTCCAAGGAAATTGCTCCAAGCAATTACATGTTGTTGATATTTGGCCAAGACTGTGGACTAAGCGAGGATATCTTGTTGAAGGATGGCAACCCAATCGCCCGCACATATCGGACTCCTGTTGTTAGATGGACTCTACCAGGCGATATGTCCGCATGACAGAAAGGTGCAGAAGTATCTAGCAGGCGTTAGCCATGGTCAAGCGCTCTTCTAATTTACTTCTTCACCCGCTAATCTGGTTGTCAAGACTCGATTCGAGGAGATCTGCTAAGAGTCTTCAAGCCTGCCTTGAGACATCACGAATACAGGTTTTCAAGCCTTTTCAGGGCTTTCTGCATCCACGACTCAGATACACAAGCTGACTGTATGTTTTCGTCATCGATGGCCCGGCCTCGCTGACCCTTTCAGATTGGACTGAAGGTTGCTTCAAGAGCTATATTCGCACCACGCGCGACTCGAGTATCATTACAGATTCCACTATCAGTTTACTCTGGCGCTCATTCAGCTACTATGCTTACCATCCCTGTCCCCTCGGAGGACCCTACCAGATACGAATGAACGAGGATGCTTTCCTTCGTGGCGCCGCGCTGCTCGCCCTGCAGACCAATGATCTTCTCGGAACCCAAGAAGATGACTGGTTCTGGAGACATGATGATGCGTACTTTCAGAGGAGGAGCTGGGAGAGGATGTTGAGGAGCCTAGCTGTTCCTGGTGTGCAGAATAGGAATAAGAATGGAGATATTGACAAATGGCAGCGAGAAGCGAGGGTCAGCGATATTATGGACGTTCTCTCCATGACACAACCTCATACACCCATGCCAAAGATCCCATCACCAGCTCAACTTGAGCCTGTGAGCAACAAACTCTATGAAGACGAGACCATCAATCCGTCATGTGTGTATGAGACCACGAAAGACGAGGTACAAACGCTCATCGAGCTTTTGGCTCGGCTGCGACCTGGGAAACAGAAATGGGGAATGTACTTCACTTACGGTCATCTAAACGAAAGCTCGAAGCAAGGAGCAGAGCTTGCGAATTTATTTGCTCAGAGTTCGTTCTTCGCGAGCCCCGAGAAAAGAAAGTATGGTTACACAATCACTGCTGACGACGTTACGAGAATGATGGTCAATCTGGTATGTCAGAGCGAATTCCAACGACAGTAGTCTAATTACTTTCCCAGCCAAACCTCCACTTCCGTTTTCTTCAACTTTGGGCTTTTCTATTCCAACCTCAAGCTCAATTCTTCGAGATCTCAGTCACGCCTCAAGCGCCAATAGCAGTGTTTGATAATTTGTTTGGCTTGCTGTCGCTGTTAGTTCCGCAAGTTGCCGCTTTGGCACGATACGAGGAGCGTTTTGGTATGCATGATACTCGAATTGCTTTCACCAGGACTCCTCTGTCTTTTGAATCAGACGAGAGACCCCTTGCTATCACGAGGCTCGTCAAGTCCTTGTCCGAGAAAAGATCCAAAAGCATGGTTCAGGGTCACTACCTCGTACTCTTCACCAACGCCAACATCATGGACAACCAGGACTCATCCCATCCAGATTGTGTATTGGGACTTTATATTCCCGGTCCGCTGATACTAATAGACGAGCACGAAGGTGAACCTGTTTACAGCAACAGTCTTGCCTCTAGCTCTGACTGCATGCTGTTATATCTAGGGCCGGACTTGCGACTTGCGAAATGGAGAGGACATGGCTACAATCTCATGGAGATATTGACTGGTGACACCATTTCTGCAGAAGGTAGCAAGATCACAGAATTAGCCCTTGGTCGAATTGCAATGGGAAGTCCGAAGGCCGAAGAAAAGTTGTTGTCTGAGCTCCCATACTGGATAGGAGCACCACATTTGGACCCGCGGGCAGTTCAGACGGGCCTACACATCGATCCGAACAAGCAGACTGTGACTCTTATTCAAAATACACTTGCTGAGCAGAGTTCTGGCTTTGAATCTTTGGGTACAGAAGCGTGCGAGATCCGGATCTCAGATGCGATTATGCATGTCTTCACTGTATCTGGCGACTCTTGCCGTGGAGCGTGGACGCCAGTACCTTCTGTGAAAGATCTCTCTAGGTACAGGCGAAATGAAAATGAGATACTGGTAGCTGGGGAGGAATTGAAGTCAAGAATCGAGGGTTTTGGAGCGGCTTGAAGTTGGTCTCGCCTCAAGGTGGAACTATAGATCCCATATCCGGACAAGAAGTTACGAGAATGGCAATCCGAGGCAACAGGTGCTTCTGTACAGTCCCGGCCAGCCAGTACCGAGAATCCTCGCCGAGTCGAGCAAGGCAGATGTCGAAGCATTTGGCAAAAGCTTGAACGATGAGGCGTTTCGCTCGGATTGGGTCGAAATGCAGAGGTAGATGGAAGTCTTTCCAAGCATCCCACTGTGGCTTGCGGTATAGTCCATTTCCGAAATGTCTGCATGAGGTGTGGATGAGGCAGTCGCACTGTCGCATATGTAGGACGTGCTGTACGTGCATTAGGCGATGCTTTTTCGGCTTCAAAGTGGATAGTTGTACAGACTGCGCCGAAGGTAACCACGAGGACTTTGATTGCACCACATTCCTGCTGCAAATGCGATCGTGAATGCGGCGTCGTCGTGGTGAGACCTGAATTCGACCCTGAAGAGCTTATCCATTCGCTTGCGCGGAAGGTCTCACGAACCCCCACTCATTCTCAAGCTCCCGATACGCCAGGTTCCTTGACCTGAACAGCCATTCCCTCACAGACAAGCTTTCCGAGTGACAAAGTTATGCAAGTCGCACTCGGGATCTCGACTACGCTTTCAGCGATTCTCTTCTGTTCAGAACTTCAAACCTGGTTCTCATGCAATCCATATCCACAAGATCGATATCCAGAACTGAATAAAGAAATCGATACGAAAAATGAAAAGGCCCAGGCGTAAACGACGTGGGTCTGAGAGTGGACCGTCGGCCTCGGCGACACGCTGAATCCTTGAGTAGATCATCAGGAAATCAATATGGAACGGGCAGGCACCCCAGCGAGATTTCATATTTGATGAATGATCACCAACCAGACTGACATGCTTACAAAAGAAGGAGACCACGCTGTGTGCTGCACACCGCAGGGGAAAGGAGAGGCAACGTGAGCAAGCGGTCAAGAGATAAGGAGAGCAGGGCTGAGATACATATCAGAAACTGACAGACAGGAACGTGAACACTCGGAATTTCTAAGGCTGGATTTGGAACATTCGGGAGAGAGAATTCCTGATTTGGTGATTGTACAAAGCCTTTTCGGGACGAGCAATGAACATCCGTTGGAGCAAAAGTGCCACAGCTGAGCATATGACGTTCACGCAGCGCGATTCCAAGAAGACGGGGTAACACAGGGCATTTCATCTTATCTTGGCCATGAGGCCGTCTGCACATCACTCGGTGTCTGTCAACTTGACAAGTCTCGAGCAAGCTTCAACATGGAGTCATCCGGTCGGAATTGAGAATTGGATTTACGCAGGGGGCCCTGGTATAAACCTATACCAAAATAAGTCGGTATGAAATACGGATGGACAAAAGGGTCATATACGGCTTGACTTCCGGCGCTGGGCTGACAGATTGTCAGGGGTTTTGAGCCTAGTGGCAGCCGACAACTGGAAGCTTGGGTACGCCGAGCCTCCTCGTTAGAACAGGACCACTTAAACATCCTGTTTCTGAAGCCTCCTTTTGCTGCCGCAGACTCGATGCAGAACGAGACAATATTGATTTATTTTCCGACCTTCAGGGTTCAGACGGCTGGTAGTGTCCTATCAGATGAGACCTGAAAGCAAATATTCTCCTCAACTTCGTCGTAACTCTCAACAGAAAATACCTCGGATGTGTTGACACTTTCGAATATAACTTGACCTGTCACTACTCATATACTCGTGAGTCTACTGCAGGCACTCGGAGGAACTTGGCAACTCGGCAGCGCACATGTCTGTCTTATCCACAAACGCGAACTTCGCAAGATTTCTGCGCCAGCAAGCTGACACCTTGCGAGCCTCCGTCAGTGCTTGATCCACCGCTACCGACGGGAGAGGGACATCAATAGCGGCCAATTGATCCCGCGCTTCCTATCGTGAGACATAAATTTGGGGGTTGGGCATTTGAGTTTGAACGGTGCAGATGAGCAGCAATCAGACCAGGCATTCGGGAATATCCATCCCAGACAGGTGTTTCATTTATCGAGAAATGGAATGGCAAAAAAACAGGATGCTCTTTGCTTTATGTAGACTTTCCTTGATAAACAGTGGATGGCGTGATGTTCTTTTCAGGATTTGACGCCGTGCTCTCTCGCTTGTTGACTCCTCCCCTTGACGCCGAGTCGATCCTTCGAATTCCATGGCCAAACAAAGCTTTGAAGTGGATGATGCGGTTAGCTGAAGTCCTGGTGTTACGGTCCTTTCTTCCCATGTGCAGCTTGGGTGCAGGCTCCCATGCCAGTGGATATGATAGTGGGCCCACGATCTGCTGGCATGGTTGGCATCGGAAGGCATGGGCATGGCCCGTGGAGTGGATGAGTGGAAATCCGACCCTGTTATAATAGTATTGAAGTCAGTGATTCTTAGATCTACCGTATGTCAGCAAATGTTCACGTATCTACGAAGGTAGGCCTCTTGAATCCAATTACAGCTATCTGAACGACTGTACAAAAAATGGAAACGCAGGGTTCTTCAATACGAGGGGCAAGTACTAGCAGCCAATGGAACCATGCTCGGCCGTACCATCCATCCTCAATACCACATGTTCGCCACACGACTAAAATTCATGAACGACGTGGGTATGTACCTTGTACTTCACTGTATTCAGGTAAAGTATGTCTTTGTATGAGAACGGTATTATTTGCCTCCTTTTACAGCCTTCCATGCCATATAAACCTCTCTCTCTCGCGTATCATCTTACTCATCTCCTCGCCTCCGATGCAAGTAAGACCCGCTGTCCGGCCCTGGTCCTTTCGTTATCAGTTGTGACCGGGATGTGTGCCAAATCCAACGTCAAGAAAAGGAAAATGACGGCCCAGCCAGGCACCGTGCCAGCTGCACCAACAGAACACCACCACAAATCCACAACACACTCGGTCCAACGTTGCGATATGAAGCTATTCCTGTTCGAGGCCCGCACTCAGGTCTCCAGCCCTGTTTTACCGGCTTGTATTTTAATCGTTATCAGACAATTACTGCTTATGTCGAGGGGTTGCCAGTGCATGCCCAGCTTCAGCTGACGCCCTAGCACGGGAGGCACGGAGAAAAGAATCGAGCAATATGCATGAGCGCCTCGTATCCCTCTGATTTGAACCCAAACCCCAATGTAGGCTCCCAACCTGCTCTTCTAAAGTACCGTACAGTCCACCTACACCAACAGCAAACCCCGTCTCTTGTGCATTTTCTCCCGCCTTCCCACCAGTTATCCGTCACCCACCACACTTATTTCTTCCTCGTCTTCATCCTTCCCCTCTCTGTTGCTTCCAGACCTCCTCAGCTTTCCCAGATTCGTGGTACGCCAAGGTGCCAATTCTCAAGCCAACGATACTGTCCATTCTGCAAATCGAAACGTTTTTCAAGTCCAGGGAAATCAATAGTTTTCGTTGACTGGTGGTGTTGTCAAGTACGAGTTTGGACCATTCTTAATGGAGCAACACTAACAACTTCGTTCCAGACTATCGTCAACCATCTCCCCTACTAGCCCAGCGCCGGTCTTCCGCCATTGTCTAAACTAGACTCCCGCAAGTCGCGCCGATCAATACTCAGTGAGGCAGCCAGTCTACAGAGGAGCCAATTAAATAAGTGCGGGCCCTAGATATATATTCCAAGCTCCTGCAGAATCAAGGTCCCAAAAAAGCCTCAGCAGTCTAGATAAGAGCGGGTCGACGTGAGCGTGAGAGCTAAGGAGAGCGGTCCAAATATATCAACGCCCCCAACGGTTTCAATCAACCCCGGACGTCAACACAACAGGAGCTCGCAAACATGTCAATCTTTTCGAAGCTCAAGGCCTCGAAGAAGGCCGCGAAGGAGCACAAAGCTGCTGAAAAGCAGAAGGAGCCAGAGACCATCATTCCATACAAACATACACCCACCCATGCTGCTGTCGATGCCCTCAGCGGAGCCCCCTCCAGTTGGTCCAGGGATGATCGATCTAAGATCAAGGCGCAGCACAAGAGAAGGAGTGAGATGGTGATGAGCAGAACACCAAGCTCTCTCTCACAGATGTCATACATGAATCCAGGAGCCAGCTCCAGCGCTCAAGCACCACCAATGCCACGAAACTCCAGTTACAGCAGCTTCAATCCTACTTGGTTCGACAAGAGTGATGGTGTGATCGACTCAAAGCAAAACAGATATAGACCTCACCGAGGCCACTCATACCACGATTCTGGCCTCGGACCTAGCCCTTTGGGAAGTAATGGTCAATCGAAAGGTACTTCATCCAGCAACTTGGAACAAGCATCGCTCTCCCTCACTGCTTTTCAATCACAGCTCGACAGTCGACTGACTTCATATGCAGAAGCCTCCCCGGTTGTCAGCTCTGGTAATAGCACCAACTCGAACAATTCTTCCGATAACCTAGAGATTGCCGGCACAAAAAGACCGGCCGTCCCCGAGAGTCAAATTACTCGACGTGACAGTGGGAAACCTCAAGGAACTGTTTTTGCCGAGCAAGATATTTTCGATCGATTGCACACCAGTACCCAGAGGAAGCTAGGCGAGGCACCACGCCATGATACTGTTCCAGGACCACAACCTAGGACCTTGACCAAGGTGGCGCCAGTTGTTGAGGTCAAGCAGAAGAAGCAACGATGGAGTCTCCTCGGCAAGAAAAACACTGCTGCTGTTGCATCGTGATCTTTCGATGCAGGAACCCTATCATTTTGGACATATGATCCATCTAATGCGGTAGGGTGCAGCATGCAGGCCGTTGGAATGTTGAAGTGGTGAGAGACTTGGATCACATTATGCGAAGCCGGGAGCACGCATACTTGCACATCATATTTTCAGCCTGCATACGCTTTTGCTTTTTTTTGCGCATATCGAAACCTGACACGCACAACGCAGCAATCATCGTTTCCACGAACAAATGCTTCCTCTATCGACGGACGGAGGCGACCGCCGATAATTTCCTTTGTCTCATCATAATGTTTTTGGGGGTCATGCTCAGGCGACTCTTTTTTTTCCAGGCGCCGCGAACTATCTCACCTATCTCATGAACACACGCTGTTCCACCGCCATCCTTTGTGTATCTATTACAGGGAAGGAGGAGTCTGTTGCCATACAGCCGGCATCGGACGAGTGCAAGGAAGATAATGGAATGGGACGGCTTTTGACATGTTACTTTTGCGATGGAGTTATTTTAGATGGCTGGACTACAGAACAATGGCTTTGTGTTTTGGAATTGCGTTCGATTCTGGGTTCTGGACATAGCAATGGAATGCGTTGAATTGGCTGGGTATATGGCAGGCAGGATCAGTGGAGCTGAGTTGGAAACGGGTGGGTACTGGACATTACGATTGCTGTTGTTAGGAAGATCACTCAGGGTACACAGGAGTGCGAGAGTGGTCACCACATGTGCATATACACCCCACACAAACAGGATAAAAAAGTATATACAGTACAATCTTGATCAGCGGTCCACCTCCTGTTCTGATCTGACATGATCTTCATGCTGTGCTCGCTTCCCCTGCGCCAATCTGTCGATTCAACAGCACAACGACCAACTGTACCTTGCAGAAATCCCAAAGCGATGCCTTGGTACGAGCAGGGAAGTAGATCGATCATTCGGATCCAGATCAGGATCGGATCCCCCGCATCAAGAACCGCCAATGCATTGATTTTCTGCGTACCTGACGATCCTCCTTACATGCCAAGGCAGATTTCCACCTCAACCAGAACAGCTCCTCCTCCTCCTCCTCAACACCACATGGCATTTGCACAATACCAAGGACGCCACGCAGCATTCCGATTCCCCTATTTAGCCTCATATTATCCGATATACCCTAATCAACCCTAAGTTCTTGAGCCAATTGATCGGGTTTTACTAGCTCGCACTACCTATCGTCAACCTCTTGGCTAAACCCGAACCAACAGATGCAGAATGTGGTCGGTGGCTTCCTACCTGTGGCTCGACCAAATGCTTCGCTACTTTCAGCGAGAGGTTGACCAACCTGCATCAGGCAGGTAGAAGACATCTTTGCAAATGCGTGTTTGTAATGCAATATTTCGATGTGTCAAAGTGTCAAAGCAGAAGAGCACTTTCTTGCAAGTTTATGCAAGATCATGTCAGTAGGTGCTTTGTCTTCCACTATTCTAGCTAACTTCGCGGAAGGCAGTTCCGGGTGCAGTGCGTATCTGACTGAGATTTGACCGTTCTGATCTCACGGTCTCGTTTTACATAAGTCAAGATCAATGCAGAACGTACATTTCACTCCAAGATGTCGGATCTTGCCCACTTGCTCTCCGGATACTGACCTCTCAGCTGAAGCCGCGAACTTTGGTAACAAAAAGCCTCTCAATATTGAATACAGATCTAGATTCATTTTTCAATTCATGTCAAGCCCCTCGGTTTCTCCTTACCAGAGATAGAGAGGGAGGTCGGAGCGAAGCTTTCGAGTTTCTGGAGCCGATGCAAGTCGCACAGCTCGTCGTTTTCACCCAAATGGAGTATCTCCAATCTAGGATCGAGATCCAGTTGGGTACCAGAGTATGGATTCTTGGGTAAACCTAAAGCTTGAGTAAGCGAAGAGGCCTGGAACTCAGTGTTGGGATAGTAGTATGGAAACTTGCGGATCGTCCCGACTTTGTATGCACTCACGTGTGTATCCAAAGAGGGGACTTCGACGACATCCCTACTGGACAGTTGACTCCTTTCATGTTTCTCATTGCTGGGATCTTGGAATCTCCACTCGATTTGAGCGAGCAACCATACCTCGGCGTTGCTTACGTAGCTGACTAGAGTCTGCTTTTGCCTGCTGAGGGGTATACACTGTTGTTTTTTTCGTTTACCAAGCCCTTCTATAAGGTACTCCTCATCGTCCGCTCTAACCCGACCTTTTGTAAACTCAGCTAGCTTCTGCGAAGGACCTGTATTAGCCTTCGTCTGTTGGTACCCATGTATGGTAATACTTGTCCGCTTGAAGCATCGTCCTCAGATGGAGTAGTACACTTCAAACGAGGCTCAACAAATCCTCATCATCACAAATATGAAGCTCAGCAGCTGACAGGCACCGGATACAAATTGGCTTTTGACTTACGATCAGCCATCTTCTTCGTTGTGGCGTTGATTTCCGTTCGTCGGATCCAGCACGCTTTCTCTCTACATCGACTATCTGGGATCTACCTCAATACAAAGTCGATCTTGCTTGTGGTGATATTTAGCTTAAGCCGAGCTTTTGATCGTTTTAGTAAATTTTACCTTTCCGTTCTGTCATCCTGCACTGTTGCACATTATAGGCCACATAAATTCGCGTCATGGCTTCAGGTTAATTTTCCTTTGGGACTGGATGGTATCTGTAGCGAGGTTGCCATTTCTACATCGTTCGGGCTCGCAGCTGTTCCAGCGAGACTAAAGTATTGACAAAATTAAGAAAGAGAAACTGAACTGTATCTGGAACAGCGAAGAGATCGTGATTATCAGCACTTTAGGAAGGTACTTTCGTGCTCTCGCTGCAACAAAGACCCAGCGGCTCGTGATCATCGTAAACTCATGACATTGGTATTCCATCTGCTTCCAGGGGTGAGAGGTTTGATCAATTCACTGTGGTATGCAATGTTCTTATCATTTTGAGGACCGAAACAGTCGGTCAATTGATTGTCATAGCTGATTGTTGACATTAGATGAACCAGAAGGCAGTAGGCGAGTTGAGAAGAAGAAGGGTTTGGGCATTTTTACAGGAACGTGACATTCCTGTACAGTCTAGAAACGTCTCCATTATACCATTCACGGATTCACATCACCTAAATTGGAGTACTAGGTTTAAAAAACATTGCTATATTTCTTTCGGTTCTGGTAATTGCCAATAAATAGCGTAATTAATACCTTCCTTAACGAGCTGTATGCCAGAAGAAACAAGCTGGCAGTGGCTGGAAAAGGTCCAGCTCAAACTGGCTGGCCAAGCTATTCCTTCACAGCCTCTTTTTCTTATCATCTAGCAGTCCCAGCTCAGCTTGATATCTCAACGCCCAGTCAGCAGCTGACTTCAAAGCATCATCCGTTGTTACTTTTGGGACGTATCCCAATCGCTCCTTGGCCTTTGTGAGATCGAAAGTTCGATTCAAGCACACCCACTCCATCTTACGTCTTCGCAAAACCTGCTCAATATTAACTCAAAGTGCTCTGATGGGAAGACTTGACACTCTCATGCTTACCTGTGGTTGCTTATGTCCGAACGAGAAGATGAAGTATACCCATTCAAGAATGAATGCAACAGCCATTACGACCGAGGCAGAGACGATCTTCGTATCTTCGGCTTTGTGCCTGTAGCCACTATAGCCCCACAACTTGAGCCGAAAAGCCCAGTAGGACATTGGGTTGCCATCCGAGATGAAGAACCCCTCTCCGTCGACTTTTGGCGCATCATAGTTGGCGATACCTTTGAGTAGAGCGTTCAAAGCGAGAATATGAGCATGTGCTGCATTCTCAACCTAATCTATGTCAGCATCTTGACGAGTTTTGGAGGAGCAGAGTCCCTACGGCGAGGAAGTCGGAGTGTTTCGAGCCATCTCCAATCTGATAGCGGTGTTGACCGAGACGCAGAACCTCAAACATTTGCCATATGAGCGTCAGATCTCCAACACCGTACATGCCACCAATTCGAAGACAGCAAGTACGTAGCCCGCCCTCCTTGCTTGGCTTGCGACTATTTGCCAAGAGGACCTTTGTGGAGCTAATGTCAGCACCTCAAGACCCGAAAAAGCAAGACGGATATGCTTACCATTGTATCAGCAATACCTTTCGTTCCCGAATACGGATCGAATCTGCTAATGCTCATCTGGACCTCAGAGCTAGCTGCGTCCTCGATCGCCATGTACGACTCCTTCTGCTGCAAGATCGTAGCCGAGGAAGTGTAAACAAAGACCTCGACCGACTCTTCGGCCTTGGCGCACTCCAACAAATTCGCTGTCCCATCCACATTAACTTTCTTGAAGAACTCCACATTATCAGGCTCGTGAGTTGGAATGACGCTTGGCAGAGCAGAAGCGGTGTGGATGATGACTTGTGGTTTGATGGTCGAGATGGCTTCGCGGACTTGAGAAAGTGAGGTTATGTCGCAGGTATGGTATGTGACTCCTTCATAGTGGTTCCGGCTAGTGTCGAGGTCGATGACGGAGATGTCGAGGGGAGGCGAGATGCTTTTGCATTCTTCGAGGAGAGACTTGACGATATGGTGGCCAAGAAAGCCACACCCGCCAACTACGAGTATAGATTTGGGCGAAAGTGGAGATATTAATTGAGACATCTTGCCGTGGGAAGCTATTCGAAAGATCAGGTCGAGGACGAGACTTGAGCGGGCTTTCTATTGTTGCAAATGGCTAAAGTAAACGAGTAAGGGGAATGGAAGTGACACTCAAGCGAAGATCCTTTCTCGCGTCGAACGTGATCGGGTTGATTGCTCGAAAGAGTGAATAGGAATTGGCCAATTGTTAATTTGCGTGACACTTTGCTGGTGAACCCCACATGGGCTTTACGAACAAAGGCATGTATTAATTTTGATTGAAATTGAAGTTGAGCTGAGAGCTTAGACATACACGTCGGGTAAGAAACACGTCGGCTTTAGCGACATCAACACAGTCGAAGAACGATGTCCCTATGAACGAATGCACCTTTTGTATTCATACTAGACATAAGCAAGGTAAATTCTTTCTTTGCAAAGACGGCAAGAGCGTCTTGACCATATCTCTTCCCAGAACTCCGCGCCATGCACTCCTCAAGCCTAGATGAAGTCAATGGCATCCAATGACACACCCGGGCTGAGGAATCCAGTGCCTGTGCTTCCACTGATGATATTGATTGTCATAATATTGTATTGACCGGCTGCTAGGAATGCAGAAGCTGGAACGTCGTACGTGAGCATGACATTGTTACCACGATATGTGCCGACTGTCAAGCTTCGAGTTGAAGCTTGAGTAGTAGCACCTGGAAGCTTGCTGGACCAGCTGTTGATGGTGATTGAAGGACGTCCGCCAATGAACGCCTCCGTGATACCAATACGGACGGTATGAGCAGCGGCTGTCTGTGTAGCATCAAGCTTGAAATAGATTAGATGTCCATTATTGACGTCCTCTGTTACTTGTCAGCGACAATCTACAAATATTGTAGCAGTGTACTTACTCCACATATATCCTGGCATGGAACCAGCAGCGCTGCTAGTGCCAACGATGTAATTGGGAGGATTCCATGTAGATATTCGTGTATCGGAAGGATGCATATATGTTGGCAGCATTGGAGTCTTGTCAAAATTGGTGAACCCTGCTGGTGATCCGTCCCATTCACCTGTGTCTATGTTAGACGAGACTTTTTCGAGAACTCCGACGGCAACTTACCAATTCTCCAGATTGCAACAGTATCTGAAGGATCAGTTGGAGTGATGGAATTCAGTGCTACTTTTCCCCCAGCAGTGACAACAACACTCGAGGTGTACACCTCAATTTCGCCCTTGTATATCGTCAACGAGTAGGTACCAGGGAGTATTTTCGCAATGCTGAAAGCTCCTGTCGTTGGTGCAGCAACTCCCCAGTATTGAGCATCGGTATTGGACAATGCTGCGACATACGTGTAGCCGGATTTCATGTTCTTGATCCCGACACCAGCGACGCTCCCTCGGCCAGATGTTGGTACCCAGCCCTTGATGCCGAGCGTATCAATCCAGGACCAGTCGACATTTCGGGAAAAGAGTGCCGTGTTTGGCGTGCCTCCGTCTGTAAACGAGAGCACATATGGACCTTGAAGGCCCCATCGCTGAGGGTCTGTAGTGCCCATGTTGTAGTAGAGAATCTCGTATAGATCCTCGGCAATAGGAGAACAGCCACGAACGAGAGATCTGAAGAATGGACCGCCTGAAGCCTTCTCTCGATTGGACCGGATCAACCAGACCCCAAGTGTCGAGCTAGCTTTTCCAACATAGTCGTAGTCCATGGTTCGGCCATAGTTGCTACCTTGGTAATGTTTCGACTTCGTGTATCCGGTAGCACTAGAGAGGATCACATCAGATGCTTCAACAGTGACGGTGGAGGCATCGTAATAATCCGAGTCAGTGAGAGCTTTTGGGAGGAGACCAGGCACAAGTCTGACGATGAATCGGGATGCAGCAACCTAGCCATGGGTTAGACCATAATACGGGCTCAATGAGGGAGAACTCACGGAGGCATCTCCCTTGTTTGTGAGCATGTAGATGTTGTTGTTGCCATATCTTGCAATGTACGTCTGGACCAGAGTTCCGTATGTAACAGTGACCTGGATGATATTGGCCGGAGCTGGAGATATTAGCAAAGTGACAATGAAGAGTGGGACGTTCGTACTGGTGTATTGCTTGATGGTGACCACTGATGTTCCCAGTCCACTTTCTACATGAGAGTTCTTGCCCTGGTAACCATTCGTCTCAGTGCCTTTATATTTCATGGAAGTAATGTCGCCATTAGTCTTTGACACGGCGAATACAAGCTGGGATCCGGTATCTAGTTGTAATTAGCTGCTATTCCATAGTCGAATGGGTGCGATGACATACCAATAACATATGAACTTCCATTGTCGGTATAACCCCAAGCAGCCAATGCAAGAGAAGGAAGGCTGATGGCAACCAACAACACTGAGCTGAGGACCTTCATTTCTGCTACTCTTCAAAACACTTTAACGAGTCGAAGATTAGCTGAAGGCTAACCAGCAAACTAAAGACGGCGATGAGCAACATCTTATAGGATCGATCCCGGTACCAGCAGATGGTGATCCGGAGCATAAGACTTCTGACAGGCCCGGATAGGAAGGAATCCAAAGGATAAGCTTCGTCCGAGGCGGATACTCAGTTGTGATCACGATGGACACATGGGATATTTGGAGACTCCGTCGGTTGGTGGATTAAAATTCGAGGGGTGTTTTGTCTTGGCAGACATCTTGAACCCATGTCCGGCAGTGGGGAGGACGCAGGTGCATCCCATTGTGCAGTGTAGCTCCGAGAAGAGGAGCTTCAATGGCTAGGCACCCCATAGAATCTGATTAATTGACCCAGAAGTCAAGACTTCCAATCAATGCATCAATTAACCATGTGCGAAGTTGCGAGGTGCTGGAGGACGGTTTCCCCACGTGTTATCGGTAATCGCCTGTTGAACTTGAATCAAAGGATTGGAAAACAACCATGACATTGCGGAATCTTCAAAGTTGTGTCGCTACTGAAAAGGAAGGAGGACACAGTTCGCGATTTTTCTATTGAAAGATTGAGATGATGACCAAGGACAGTAGGAGAAGGAGTGCAAGTACGACAGGTGTAACTCTGGCCGATATCGATTTGGATGGGCTTAGCGTGTTGACGAATAGGGGCTCGCCTCGCTATATGAACCTCCTGGGTTCTCTTCGTTGAGTTCAAGGCCGAGCGTATCGTTAACACTTTCATTGCTAATTGTGCGCCTGATCGCAACAGACTATCCGATATTCCGAACGATTTATCCAGGCCAGAAAAACGCAGAGCAAGATCCGGAATGTCAATCCTCACAAGTGTTCGGGACCGAGCAAACGCCAATGAACGAGCCTAATCCATTGTTGCATTTGATTTGCAATGTTCGACGAATGTTTGAAGCAAGGCTAACATATTTTATGAGTTGTCTAGTGAGCTTTTAGTAAATATCTATATTATCTGAGCAACCTGCTTATTCTTTTCTGCGTCCGATATACTTTACTGCACATGCTCTTGCAATTGTGTCATCGCACTCGTTCGTTACTTTTGATCATCTTAATCTGATCTGCTTACTGCTGTTCGCTTTGCATCAAACTTGTGTGTATGGATTGCGGATTTTTCAAGTAAACAGAAATCTGGAATCATGTTGCCATTATATTGGGGCAGCTGCGAGACTGGAACGGATGAAGAGACAAGAATTGATGCAAGAAGTCGAACTTTGGCAAAACTCAAATCCAATCCATTTCTGAGGTGCGTAATAGAAACTCCTCAGCAAGGGTTTTGACATTACGAAGTGGTGTGCCCAATGCCAAATTTGTCGACCACCTCCTCATCCCGGGAAATTGTCCTACAGATTTGCTCGGGACAATCCTGTGCGGGAATGTTTAGCCATTCAGAACTACCCTGAGAAGTTGTCAGATTCTGAATGTTCGGGAAAAATTACGCCGTATACCTAATTGAGTGCCGGCAATCGTGCTTTTGGATTACATGTTGGGATTGGTGACGCTGAAAATTGGTTGGCTCAAGCGAAGCCGTTCTACAGTCAAAAGTTATACTCTAGTCCACAGTCGATGTAGCACATATGCAGTGCATTCTTTGCATGATCATATTCCCATATTCTCGTGAGAAGTACAAAGGACGTCGGCACAGTAGTAGGCATGGTGTAC